>VWZS01002632.1:385152-1115433 GCA_013397075.1 Rhabdornis inornatus | reverse complement strand
TTTAGTTATTTAGTTATTTAGTTTTTTATTACTTCTATTTTTTACTCAACTGATGATGCTAAAGCAGAACAAAAATCAAGTCTTGGAGGGGAAAACGACCGCCTTTTATTACAGGCAAGTATAATTTCTTGGGGAAGATGCAGATTTTAAGCTACACAGAGAAAACAATGTGAATGTAAAACAGTAGGGATCATAGTGTAGCCCAATCAATTGGAAAAATGTGTGAGAGATTTCTATCATGATCCTGAGCAAGGTATTTTTAGACAGTAGTCTGCCCTGATTAAGTAATGAATAAATAAAAGACAAATCTTTCCCCACTGTTTCTTTGTGTGTAGAAGATACTGAAAGTCCTAGACTATTTCAGCAGTTTGGGCACACCATTGATTCACTTGGGTTTTGTGATGAGGCCAAAAAGGGAAAAGGGAAAAAAAAAAAAAGCCTGTGAAACCCTATGACTGTCCAGTCTCAGTGGTTTTGTTACTGTGCCAAAATAAGGGGTCAAGGCATAATAGCACTAGAAAAGCTCACTTGCTGTAGATTTTACATAACAAGTTCCCAGCTTCTCTCATTCAGCCTGTGCCTGTTTCTGCAACCAAGACAGCACAGAGAGCAGATTTTAGCTATAAATGTGTCAATGGGTAGAACTTGTTTTCCTTTGGTAAATTAAAGAAATGCCTTGATGCTTGGGAGCCAAGGGTGGCACAGAAAGTAAAATTGAAAATTCTAGAGAGAATCTCTGAAAATGTACCAAAATATTCCCTCTTTTTCTCTAGGTCTTGCTTGGAAAGGTATGGGTTTGGCAAAGTAGCTTCTGCTGCTTCCTATTATAAGTATGTTTAGGGGTATATTTTTATACTAACAGTCTGTGAAGCATGGCTTCCTAAGAACTGGGTTCTTCAGCAACACTTAGGAGTATCCCTTAGGGCCATCCTGCTTTTCAGAGGTGGCCTTTGCAACTCCCAGAGATGTGCCTGGCAGCAGCAATGGTTCAGCCCACCTAAAATGTTTTGCCTGCTAACTTGAGTAGCCTAACATACATCAGTTTAAGCTGAAAATTTCAGTCTTAGCATCACTTTTAAATAAAGCAAGGCAGAAAATAAATTGTGGGCCAGAATCTGCTTGGTAAGAGTGCTTCCATTAGAGGAGTTTCTGTACTCAGGGGCAGCGCATTGTCTTGGACCCACTGTAGCCACTAAGCTGCAGACAGGCAAAAAGAAACAGGGAGAAATAGGAGCCTTATTGGCAGCAAGTCTGAGACAGAGAAAAATTTTATCTAACTTTGGTTCAGCGTTTGTGTTTTCTCTGCTATTCAGGAGGACCTGCAGGGATCACGAGGATTTTGAGAAACATCATCCTCCCTTGGAGCTGGGCTTTTGCTCTGCTGCAGCCTGAGAGTACTTTGATCAGAGATACAATAGCAAACCAGCAATTTATTACTGTTCATTGTCACCTCCAGCCACAATTAACATTTCCCCTTCTCATTAGAGGTTTTTCCTCTGTCCCTTTTCTGTTTCAGTTTTTTTTTTTTTTTTTCTTTTCTAAGAGAATAGCAGAAGTCATAGCAAAGGTGGAGCTTGTGTGTGGCTTGGAGTGCACTATGGGGATAACACCATAACTTCCTTGGAAGCAGACAGATGGTGTAAACCCCTGCCTACTTCCTCCCACTACCAAGTGTCCCACCAGGAAACCTCCTCCCGAAACCTGTAGCTGTACCCATGGCCAGAAGCAGGCACAGCTGGCAAACTGCAGACCCACAGACCTGGCAGCATCCTGCTCCAAGCAAGTTAAAGAAGCAAAAACAAAGGCTGTGCAAGAGGCAAACTTGCAGTCCCTGGAAGTAGTTTAGGTTTGCTTGGAATAACATTGTGGTTCTGCAATATGCTAACAGAATGTTTATATGCATATGTTTTCACGCACATTTAAAGTCTTTAAAGTCAAATGCAGGACTTTAACTATGTAGCTCCCATTACCATTGTTGCAAAACCTTTGTCTGGGTGTTGTAAGACTGACACACAAATACTGTGTGTGTGCACATGCATTTATAAAACATGTGCATGCAGTTGTATTGCATTTATGCAAGCTTACAGGGAGGGAACTGTGTAGTTGAACTCAGCTTTCTGAACACACTGAGAAACCTATTTTTTTCTCAGATGAACTGTAACTTATGATCATTCCTAGAACTTGAAAATCTGTCTCTGTGTGCATCTGCTTTTGTCAAAAATGAGATAATTCAATATGCAGGTCCTGCTCTGCAGACATCCAGTTTTTACATCTAAGTAACAACCCTGAGAAAATTAAACCTTTAGTATTTAATATCCTACTGACATGTATTTACAATCCACTGAGTATTGATTTACCTCTCTGTGTGCTGAAATGCTCTGATAAACCTGCTTTGCTCCTACACCTTACATGTCAGAATGCTGTTTCTTGAATGAAAATTATACAGGCCGCTCAAAATTTACAAATCTTAGGAAATGAGCAGTAGTGTGAGCTTTTGTGGAAAATGTGGTTTCTGCAAGGAATTTGAGAGAAAAAAACCTGAACCCTGACATAGAAGGAATTTCTGCATGAAAAGGTCAAGACAGATACGTGTGCACAGATGGTGGCTGGCAGTACCATACTCTCAGGCAGGCTTATTAGTGCAGCCTCAGTGCCATGATAACATAGATGTGCTGGACTGGAGGTGGCTTACACTTGTCAGCTGAGACCAACCTGGCAATTGGTCTCACCCATTTGTGCTGACATAATAAGAGAGGGAGGGAAATTCTATGTGAGAAGACAGAGGAAAGGAAGTGACAATTACACATACTAAAAAAAAAATAATTATGGTCATGGCCTTGAGATTTTCCCTTCCCTTTTGTAAGGACTCTTTTCCCTTTCTCATGTTTTTTTTTTTTTTTTTTTTTTTAAGAGAGAAGGAAGAAAGCAACATAGTCTGTCTCAATGCCATCCCCATGTTATTAGTAGGGTCACAGAAACAGTGGCTATGTTAGTAGGAGATAAATCCTGAGATGTTTTAGCATGCCAGGTAAAGTGGAGCCTGTCACAAGGGGTGGCAGGAGCTCAGAAAGGGCTGGGGGAACATAGCCCTGGGAACTGAGTCATGCAGCTCTGGTGTTTAGGACTAGGCTGGAGTTTGCATACCTGGATGGGATCCACTGCTTCTGCAGAACTCTCTAGTTGAGCATCACTTTATTTACAGCTACTGCACCAAAATAAAACAGCCTCTCTTTCATCTGGGCTCAGAATAAATTGAGACAGCAAGATTCTCACCGTGTCTGCTCTCCCAAAGGAACTGGAGGGACACTTTCCCCATGTCAGACATCCTGGCACTGGTTTTATGCTGAGGCAGTGCCTGGATAGGCTTGACAGATGCACAGTGTTTTGAAACAGAGCTTGCATTCTTAAGGCTGCCAACTGCCCAGAACAGAGCTGAATGATGTGTTTCTCAACTGGAGCAAAGCTGGGAAGTCCCCAGCTTTCTCCAAGCTGTTGGAAGTAAAGCATAAGGGAAGGCAATGAACATCCCATGAGTTAAATTCTGTACTAATACCGAATTTCTAACCACTGGTCTTTAGCCACACAGTTTAATGATTTTAGGAGAAGACACATGATATAATTTACTTCCATTTACAGGACCACTTTACCAGTGGGGACACCAACGCACAGAGCATTTTATGTCCAACAAGTGCATGAGGTTACAAAACCTGGATGAAGATCCAGATCTCTTAAGTCCAAGTCTGTCACTCCAGCTACAAGCAGAGCTACATCTAACATTGAAGAGACATGTGGAACTCACTTCAATTAGCTACATTGCCAAAAGCACAACTTTTCTCCCATAAAACAGGTACTTCTATGATAACTAACAATCTAAGACATTCTCATTAAGCTAAATAATATGACTGTTTTCTGAATCCACCCACTTGTACACATTTCTGAAGGAAAAACAATCCCAGGTATCTGGGGATATAAACAGATGTCCTCTGCTAAATCAGATAGTTCCACTTCCCAGTAGTGTGTGCCTGCCCTGCCCTCTGAACTGTACATTAATTGGTTGATACAGGATAGGTGCATCCATATTTTTAATGAAATATAATGATTTATGGTCAGATTTCAGACTTTATGTTCCAAGACCAAATTAGTTTAGTTTTGAAGGCATCACAGGAGTTATAAAGTTGATAAACTGGTATTAGCATTATAGTTTAAAAGACTTTTGTGATGTATTGTTAGCCTTAAAGCACATACAACAAAGATGTTTGTACGTAACCTACATATACAATACCAATCTCTAGAAAAATATTTTCCTCTCAGACTTATGCAAAGTGTCACATTGCAATTTCCAGTTAAATTTAAACTACATTTAAAATTAAAGCAATGATCTCCAATGACATATCACCAAGATAATGCAGCCTGAGGCAGGAGTAGCTCCAATAAATTTGGCCTTTTGGGGGAGTTCCACCAGAGGAAATTTCCAGGAGTATGTGCTGTGTTTGATTGCACTGTGGCTGCACACCTCTGACTTTCAGCAAGCAACAGTTTAGCAGCACTTTTAGAAGAGATGGGCACAATGGCTATGTCTGAGCTTTGCAAGCCAAATCCTACCTAGAAAAAAGAAGCTGCCTTATGTTGATGTATACATCAGAATCTGGGAATGCACGCCTATGAAGTTTTTTTTTTTTTTTGTTGTTGTTGTTTATTACTTAAAAATTTTGTTATTAAATAATTTGGTTTTGTTAATACTGATGCATTTTAGAAGAAAGGCAGATGTAGAACATTAGGTTCCAAAAATCGAGTTTCAGATTCAGGAGGGATGCATGGCTGTCTGGTGTTTGGAAGAGACACATGAGCCAAGGGAGCACTCTGCTGCCCTGCCAGCCCTCCCACAGACTCACTGTAATGCCTTTACAGCGCATTTGACTTGCTCTGACAACTGACCTGCATTAGAGAAGTGCTCAGAGATCCTCAAATGAAGAAATGTTCATAACTAAAAAGCATTTACTGTAATGAAGCCCCTTAAAAGAGGCTCTGCATGCCACAGCTGATCTCTAGTGTAGATGTAATCGCACTGAATGTTGTGGAGTGTATTTTCATTCCTCTTCTGCATACATTATATATAATTTTCTGAGTAAAACAAACATCTGTGCACAGTTGTGGAGATGAGATTTTATGATAGTTATGATGGACGACCTCCAGTTTTTATTTTTGCCCAGGATTCTTAGAAAATATAGACAAAGTTACAATGCAGCCTCCCACTCTGACCTTTTAAATTTTACTTTTAAAAATAGAGGTTATCTTTTATGCTGCAAATTATGCCTTTATCTCTTATAATCCCATAAGTCAGATATCACAGTCCCACTTCAATTATGCTAAACTCTTATGTTAATTTTAAATCATGTAACTTAATTCCTGGCAAAGCAGGCTGGTGATTTTCAAAATGTGGTTAATGAGGCAAAGTACCATCTAGATTTTGCTACTGAGATCATCTGAATCCCTTAGGTTGCTGAACATGACTGTGGAGACGCTCTTCTTTACAAAAGTCTAGGTTAGATTTTCAAAAAATGAATTTTTAAGTGCAGTTAGGGGCTATGAAATTTGAAGTTGAGCTTGCAAAGAAGTTAAATTACTTTCACTAGAGCCATAGAACAACAGTGCAGCTAAAACAATTACACCTCTGTGCACATACATGCTTTAAAGGCCTTAACTAGTGTCCTCCCCTGTTAAATCACAAATGCAAACCATACCAGATTTTCAAGATGACAGTCTGGGGACCTGATATCCATGTCCATGGATGTATGCAAATCAATGTCATTTTCCCTATCATTTGCAGAAACCAAACATTTGCTAATAATTTCTTTCAACTCCCTCCTTGACTCAAACAATAGCTTTATCTAAGACCTGGTAGTAGATGAAATCTTATGAGACTGTGCAGCTTTTTCAATGCAATTAAAGCTGCCCCCCTAAACCTCTGTCATTGTCTGATCAGATAGGCAGAAAGTTTGCCACTAAAATGAACTCAGTATGAAGCTTAAGTTCTTCAGGGACTTTGTCATTTACTAATATTAATTTATTTCTCTGAACTAAAGTATTCATACCTAACTCATCTATAAATTGGCCTCTGTTGTTCATTAGCATGTTGCGGTTTTTTTCCTCATGTGCTTTTTAGAAAATACTAGTACCACTAGTGTGCCATTTTTTTTGTCTGTAAATTATCAGTTAATTAACATACATCCACAACAGACAAGACAAAGCATATGTATAGACACCCAAAGGTTGGTGGACATTTATCTTTTATTTAAATTTAGTATATTCAGTGGTCTTCCTACAAGGCAAGAGAGATTCCATCAGGATTTGAGGTTGAGTCCAGTACTTAAAAGAGCAGAGAATCTAGAGGTCAAACCAAGGTCAAATCCAAGGCAGTTTTCACATGAGTTACAAGGTTGCACCGTATAAAATCAAAACTTTCAAGAGCTCTTCTTTAATGTCTTGATGCACAATTGCACTTGAGAGCAACAGCACGAAATGCACGACATATCCAACAGCATGAAAATGCATGATCAAGTTACATAAAAAAATAAATCCTGCTGAGTAAAGACAAATGGGAATTCAGTGACAGCCATTAACCAGCGTGGCTGGTGTGGCAGCGCAGTGACTCCGTCCTGGTGTCCAGCATGACAAGGAATGCAAGGAGCCATCACTTCTCCAGCCAAGGGCTCAGCACTCAGTCATGGAATGTCTGTGCTTCCCATGGTGCCTCAGGCAGAGTGTGCTGCTCTGGCACACTCCAGGAAGGAAAACCAGGAGGGATTTCTGACAGGGAAGGTGGGACTCAAACACCATCCTGTGTTAAAAGGGGGAGATTTTTGTTCACCTGAGGAGAAGCATGGAGGAGGTTCAATTGTCAGATATCCCCTCCCAAACACTTCTGGGTGTTAACATCTGTGGGTCCACCCATGCACAGCAACAGCTCACACAAGCAAACGTGTGTGTTTACCTGTCCAAGGCATCCTCATGCTGATGGATGGCTTTTTGCTTCTCCTCTTTGCTCCACGGCACCAGGGAACAGGGTGGTTTAAGCTATGGGTGTTGCTAGCCACAGACAGCACAACCCCTGACTTGGGCTGCCCAGTGTGCTTTTACCTTTTCCCCTTGGAGAATCAAGCAGAGAGGGTACCTAGGAAATGGTCTGTCCTTTCAGCTGGGACCCACAATTACTCCTGTGGAAGGACTGAATCTGTACATCATACTTTGCCTGAGATGGAGGGAAAGACAACAATAAGAGCATTATTATTGTGCATTATTATTATTAATAGTTGTGATCAATGGTTGGGAACAGAGGAAAAGGACATTTTACTTGCATCACTTTCCCACCAGGCTGTTTCCTCACACTACAACTTGCTATATCAAGACGCCCCAAAACCATTTCAGAAAGAAAGGCATACGTGACATTTTTATTGTGGGAGGGCATAGAGATCTTTCCCTATCCATTTTAGGGATTTGATCTAGTGAGAGACTTGGTAGTGTTAGGTTAATCATTGGACTCGATGATCTTAGACACCTTTTTCAATGGTTCCATAATCCTATGATTTTGCAGAGATTTCTCGTCCTCCTGGGACACTCTGGCCCAGCCATTGGGCAAGACAGCTTGCATGTGTTGGTCAGGCAGCACTTGTGGCAGGAGAGGGAAGGGAAAGGTAGAAGCTACCTTTTCCTTTTCAAACCAGGACTGTGGGATTCTGGACACATCTTTCTCTAGGACAAATCACCAATACACATTACACCACATAAAACTGCACCATGCACCCCCCTCCTGTGGTTTGGTGACTACTGGCAAGGCAGGCAGGACAGCAAAACACAGGTGACTTCAGGAAGCTCTGGGAGCAGAAGCAGTTTATAGGTTTGGGAGGCAGTGGGCACACACACCTTCTCTGTAACAGATTGCTGGGAGGTGGGCTGATAATCAGACCCCAGCAGACTGAGATTGGTCACAGCAGTTGCATCCCAGTTGCTTCTCAGTACAGAGAATATCCCAGAGCTGCCATACTGAAACTTTGTCCATTTCACCAAAAATAAAGACTACCATGAATATTGGGACCACAGTATCATGTGTAATGATGTATCCACTGTGCATTAAAATCTTAATTTTTTTGAATGCAGCAGCTCTCTGAAAGGAAGGTCATACTTGTCAACTTGAGTGCATCAATCAAACTGAGGTAGTGGACTGGTACTTCACAGGCTTACCCAAACTTACTCAGCTCATCAACTGAGTGCTGTGTTATTTTTAGTTTGATGCATTTGTATTCAAGAGCATCCTTCAATAAAAAAATCAGGTCTAAAATTGGCTACAGTCTAATAGTAATCAAAAAACCAAGCCTTGCAGCTGAGAACATTGCAAACATTTTAGAAAATTAGCCAATGATTCTTTATTAATAAGTGATGAAAAGTAAAAATACATTCAAAAGTTTTTCCAAAACCCGTTTCTAAAGCCAGCACACCAAAAAAAAAATCATGCCACTCTGAATTTTTTTTCTTAAACCATTAAAAGAACATTAGGTAAGCTAATGCAACAGCTGTCTGAGCTACTGCTTCCATAGTATAATCCATAATGGTAAAAGCAGCTTTTTCAGGCATTTTAGTGCAATTTATGCTGTTTACAGGCCTTTTTTTCTTTGCATTCTCCATAATTTAATATCAATTGATATCACTCTAGCTTATAAAATCCCCACTAATTCAAGACAACTCTACTTAGCAGTAACTTCATTTCCTTTCAGGGCTAATATCAAAGTAGTTGTTTTGAATCCCAAAATGATAAATATCTAATAGAAGCCTGAAGCTATTCTAGTGCTATACAAGTGGTGATGTATAATTGAACATTAAGTAATCCAAGTAATAGAAGTCATAGGTCAGCTGTCTCTCCTCCTTAGACAGTTCCTTTAAATATTGCCTCACTACTTCTGTACTTGTTCTCTCATCAGAGGAATGTCTGTCTTTGAATTTAGGGAACTTCAAATTGGCTGGAGCTCCTACCAGCTGCAGAAAGTAATTGGCATCTTCTTCTAGGGTTTCAAACTTTCCTATAAAATCATAGTTGATGAGGCAGGGATAGCAGAGCTTACTGACTTGCTCCCAGTGAATGTCCATTCCAACTGGTCGGTGGGAATCTAACAAATATTGGATAAACTCCTTGAACTTAACTCCCGATCCTGTTTTCAATGCTTCTTCATCTGCATTATGTCTATACTTTTTAATTATTGCCTTCCCAAATACCGGATGGTAGTAGCTGTTTGGATGTTCAAACTTGTCCCTGAAGGCAGATACCAGTCTTTCCATAGGATCACGTACAAATATAAACTTGGTGTACATGTTCAAGCGTGTGTAGATCCCTTTTAGGTCATAACTGTCCAATTTCCTTAGATGCTTTCCATAGTGCACATCATCATGGGAGATGTTGTCTGCTGCAGCAGCAAGCCCACTGAGCACCATGAGGACCCTTTTCCAGTTGGAGCAGCCTGCTTTTGGCACTTCGCAGTACAGAACCTTGTGCCTGTCCTCCACGTAAATTCTCGACACCAGGTGCACCAGGTGGGTTTGCAGCTTCTTTCTGCTGTTGTATTTCCTACAGAAGTCCTGCAGGAAGGCCCTGCGCTTTTCCTGGGTGCTGTCTGTGTCCTGCCACTCACCAGCCTTGACCAATGTCTTGTTTAACGGGTGCAGAGCAGGAGGTAAATACACCCCTCTGAACCAGCTGAGAGGGGACTCACTCGTCATCTGCTGCTCAGGCAGTCGGCTCCCCGAGGACACAGCTGCCACACCGAAAGGGTCAGCCCTGCCCTGCCCCTGCCTGCTGCTTGAGACAGCCATCTCGTGGTTACTGAGGCCCACAGGAGCACTTCTCCTCCACGCTGCTTTCCTTGGCATCCCCAGAGGCTGCAGTGTGAAATCCTGCAAACATGGAAAGGATCAGAGCTTAGAGCACAGTGACAGCTGCAGCAGCAGCAAGGATGGTGGGGTGTGCTTATAACCCAGCCACATCTGGTGCTACAGAGTCCCTTTTGAACAGCTTGATCCACACACCTAATTTAGGAACAAGCTGGGCTAATTACTGAAATACATGCTTCTGAAGATTACCTGTTAGCACACAGTAGGTCTTCCTACAAATAAAAATAGCTCAAGTCACACCTCTTAAGAAATCAAAAATGGTTCACACAGGGTGGCTGATAGTCCTGGTAGGAGTGGCCAGGAACTTTTCTCTACTGAACACATTTTCCCATGTGAGAGCACCTGCTGGGGTGGGAGTTGCACAGTCATTCTCTGGAGTGCACTGCACAATCACAGTAACAGGAATTGGATCTACTCCCACCACTGAGACTTGGAGCAGCCGTTGTCCCCCAGTGGTGGTAGGGGACAAACCCAGGGCTCCTAAACAGTTGACATCAGTTGGTTTGAGCAGGGTGTAGTGAAAGACAAAATCATCTCTCCAAAATGGTCCTACTCCTGCCTGCATACAGAGAGATGATGGAAGTGGATGCACTGGACTGAATGAACATACAGGTGTCTGTGACACAGATGCCTGCACCTGAGCTGCTTTCACAGCTGATAAGGAAAAATAGATGCCTTTGGAGCCTATTCCATCTGACTTATTTAAACATCAACATTAATGACACCAACTAACTAAACATCAACTAGTGACCCTGCAAAGAATGCGAAAAGATGAGACTTTCCTCCTAAACATCTCTTTTTATGTCCCCAGTCATTGTGCAATCTACAAACTGCAGGAACAGCAAAGCTTGCATCTGTGTTTTGATGCCAAATTCTTCAGGGTCTTGTATCATGCAAGTTGACTGAAGAGTTTCTTGGAATGTGAGTATTTCTGCTCACTCATTCCTGAGTGGATTCTCATGTGTCTGCTAAGCCTTGTAGGTTTTTTTCTCCTGTTAGTAGGCAAGCCTGATGCATTGGGACACCTCCACAGCTGCTTATTTTCATTACACATCTGGAGAGGGAGGATGCTGATTGACAGGTTTTCAAACATCTTGTTGCAAGCAACAGAAAAATGGTTAGATGGACACACAAGCACAGACTACCTGACTGCTTCCATAAGTCTAACTATTTTGGAAATCTACATGAAAAGGCTTTTCTGACACAAACTGATTAAACATTTACTGGAAAGTTGATTTGTGGACTGGCAGATCAAAAGTGTTGATTTGGGGGGTTGATAAAGTTCATAAGCCAATTCAAATAAAGCTGTTAAAAATTCAGAGGAATAATGTAAGAAATGGTAATGAATGGAACACAATTTGAATTCCAGTTTGAAAAAAAGCCTATGAAAAAACAAGCAGTTCCAAGAAAAGTTAGCATATGTTGCAGTGTAATAATTTCCCATAACGAAAACAAACCCAGGGGATCAGGCTTTTCTGTGCTGCTGCAAGCTGCTGACACGCAGGTCTTTATGCCACTGAACTGATTTTTGTATTGGTGAAAACAAATAAAAGAAGAGAGTCATGCAGGACTTGTATGTCTGTGAGAGAGAATGCATGTTGGTGTATTTAGAGATGCAAAAGGATACCTGAATTTATTGGATTTGATGTGGTCAGCTTTTCTAATATATTTTTTAAAAAATGTATTCTGTATAATATTTTATTGTTTAAAACAAATGAGACATGTGTCTAGAGATTTATCCCTTCTGCCCTAGGATGGGAATAATTCAGGAGCTAAGTCAGTGCATAACATCAGAAAGCAGTGGTAGTAATAAACCAGGGTGTGACTATGAGCCTAATGGGAGTTTCAGCATCACAGTGATAGGCAAAGTGCCATTCTTACAACTGCTGCTGCAGAACCACAGACTTACAAATAATTTAAATGTTTTTACCTTAAAAGGGAAACCTGGAACTTATAAAAGTGAGATGAAAAATATGGGAAACCAGCTACACAATACAAGGCTCGACAGAAGTAGGAATAAAATTGTACGGTGCTAAAGTAACTAAAGAGTGTAATTTCATCAGTGCAAGTCTGGTGATTTTGAAAATTTAGAAGACAATCTCCAGTGATACACGGCTGTACTGGTGTTCCTCAATGCAGAGAAAACTCAGGAGAGGGCAGTACCTCATGATTTCCTATGGTACATCACCTGAATTTAGCAGTTAATTTCTGTGCAAAGAAACTTAAACCATCTGAATTTCAAACTAAAGCCACTAAAATGAGCCCTGTACTTCAGAGGAAAGTTCAGCCTTCTCAAGCTATCCTGTCATCCTGAACTAGTGGAAGATGCCCTAGTTCCACTAGAACAGGAGGGAAGAGGACAGACTGAAAGGTGTGTGTGGTCTTGATTTTGTTCCATTTCAAAGAGTCTGCCTGGGATCCAGGACAAGCCTCGATGGTAACCCAAGATGATACCAGAGGAAGATTGTATTCTAGTTGCAGAAACTGTGAATGCAGCTGTAGTAATCCCTACTAAAAGACTTTTTGTGAGATTAAAAACTTCAGAGAAGGATGGACGGAACTATTCAGAGAAATCCCAGTATCACCATAAAGGAACAACATATGCATAGTTGGAGTCAGTTGGAAGGGGCTCCTTCCTACTGAGATGAGGCAAAAAGAGAAAGAATCTCCTAGCACAAAAGGCCCAAATAGAAAGCAAAATAAAAAAATAACTCGCGAAAGAAAACCAAAACCAAACCAAAACTGCCACAAGCCTACCCCTCCCTCTCTAAGCAAAATAAAAAAAGCCAAACAAAACCCCAAAACTCTGGGGCCAAAGTAATGATACAGGAAGATCTGAGGACCAAGAAGTTATCTGAATGTGTAGAATACTATTAGTTGCTTTCCTCCTGTCTTTCTCTCTGAGACACTTATTCCACTTACGTTGGCTAATATATGTTTTTATGGTCTCCATGAGGGGTAGTGTCCTTGCAGTAAATGCTGGCTGTAACTTGGTCTAAGAATAGGAATGGATAGAGGTATTTTCCAAAGGCATAAATGGCTGGTATATTGCCATGGAAGTTTTCTAACTCAAAAAAATAAAAAAAAAAAGAGGAAAGAAAGAGATCAAAACTTTCTATACACTTGCCTGAGTAACTAGGTTAGTACCTAATATAGGTGAGATGAATGAAAAGATGAATCAAGCTTTATTTTGGATGTGAAATATTTAAGTAGACAGTTTTCTTAGGAAACGAAGAAAAATTGTTTAACAGATTGTGCCATGTTCCTTAAGCAAAGCTGCCTGACAGTCTGACACTTATCTGCATGAAAGAACTGAAAGCCACACACTATGAAAGGATTTAAATATTTCATGACACCAGTCTCACATAAAGAGAGGTGCCTTCTTTGGCTTGCTCTTGGTGTCAGTGATTTTTTGTTGTGCATTTTATGTCACTTTAAAGATCTGAACATCTCCATGTTTTATCTTTTTTCTTTTTTTCCCCCACAGCAGTAACAAGTAAACAAAAACTTGCGAAAACAGTAAACGCTTTTAGAAAACATCCATGTCCATATATCTACATTCCTAACAGTCCATCCCACAAGCTGCTGAGCATTGTTGTTTTGGAAAACACCTGAACATACACCAAGAACAGGTAGCCTGCAGGCAGTATCAGATACTGACTCTGAATTCAGGTCTTCTCATGCAGACAGCCCTTACCAAACTCTTTGAGCCAAGTGTCCAAGGACAGGGATGTCCATTTATGGCTTTCTAAAGAGCTGCTAAGTTTGGGAACCAGCTGCCTGACATGGGAGATGAACTGCATGGTTACCTTGGAAAGATGCAAGGCTGTCCTTGAGACATGCTGACAACCTGTGCAGCAGGTTGTGTACATTTAATCTGAGAGTTGAAATCCTGTGAAGTGTTGCACCTTTGCCAGTAATTGTGCAGAGATCCCTGCCCTCTGTTTGCATGAACACATTTGAAAGGAAGTTAAGAAGTGGCCATGAGCCCAATTTAGAAGAGTAGAAGAGCATGCACATTGCCTCTGTCTCACTTTAGCTAGGCTGGAACTGAAGACAGATTTAAAAGTGAGTTTAAATTTGAGGAAAAAATGGAATTGAATAGAGTATTTGTGTGATATTTAGCTACTGGCAAGCGACTCAGTGAAGCTGCTGAAACAAAAGGCATTTTAGAGTCATTAATGGGTTCATGGATTATTTTTTTAATATATATTTTTATTCCTGGAGGTTCCCTGCTCCTCCCCATTCACAAAATTGTTTCTCCTCACTGTAAAAATAAGTAGCCAATACCTTCTTTTATACATATTGAAGCTGTCTTTTCCTTTAATACCTTTACAAGCTACTGGGGTAGAAGAGATTGACTACTGCCAAGAATGGTTAAGACTCATCCAATTATGCTTTGTGGTGATTTTACAATGCATGGGTGGGATCTCATCTAGGCAGTCTGCAATTAGAGCAACTCACCATGCAAAAAGATAATGATGTATTGGAAAGGCTGATATTCCAGGGCTGATTTACAAAGATTTAATGGCCTGCAGTGCAGACAGTGCTGTGCTTCCTAAATGCCTTAGTGCTGGATATTCAGTTTCACTAACAGGAATAATAAAATTAAATAAGCCCAACAGAAAACATAGCATGAAGGATAGTAAAGGAAAGAAATATTCTGTTTTCTTGTGCTTTTCTCTGCTGCCAACTCACCTGTTTACCTAGTATCGCTCTGTAGAAAACTGACAAAGAGTAATTTGAGACAAGGTTCGTTTTTCAGTTCACACTCTGACTCTATAATGATCAAGGAGCACATAGAGTTGAGTCTCTTAATTTAGGTTTTTAGCTGAAGGCAGCTTGAATACTGGAGGACTATAAAACAAACATCCTCTTACTTGGATGGTATGTATCTATGAGTCTTTGAAAACTTTGGAACCAATAGTTTCAGCCTAAAACCTCAAGTTTTTCACATAATGGTTGGATGGGGCTCTGAGCAAACTGATTTAGTTCAAGATGTCCCTGCTCATTGCAGGGGCATTGGACTAGCGAACAAGTGACCTTTGGAAAGTCATTTCCAATCAAACTGTACTGTGATTCTGTGATAATTGCTGGGCACACTTAGAAGAACCTTGTAATCAGAGGACCATGATTGTGGAAGATACCTTAGACTTGATATGCAGTTTAAATATGAGGAAAAGTTGGCATGATTCCTTTTTTCAGCAAGCCAGTGAAGCCTGGATCTGTTACTACCTCACTTCAGCTGTACAAACATGAAGAGTGTACTTGTATGTGCAAGTGTTCTTAAGCGTGCCAAAAGGAGAGATTATCCTAACTTCTTTTGTGCCAGAAGACTATTTGGAAAACGTAATTCAGAATGGCCAGACTCCTCTACTACTACTATACTACCTGAGCTAATATGTAAATATAGTCAAAACTGTCTCATATCATAGCAATTGTTTAGTGTAATATTGGTGAGCTAAACAAACTCCCACAGGATCTCCCAATGGAGACTATTCAGGCTGGCCACAAGTGACAGAACATGTTTGCTGATGAGGCACTTCACCTTCTGTGCACTGGAGATAAACCTCTTGATTCATCACTTGTGCTTGTATCAGCTACTCCAAAGATAATAGGCACCACTAACCCCTCACCTCCCAGGAGAGCCATGAAATTTTTGGCTTATCTAATTTATTAGGGCATATCACTGATGCTTAATTCCTCAAAAGCCAGAGGCAAGACCTTACTGTCACAGACACCACATTTTCCTATGAGATATGTATCCCTAAAACCCATGTACTTGTACCAAACATCTCTAAGATTACTAAATGGATTGAGGGAAAAAAAATAAGAAAAAAAGAGTATACAAGATACTCAGAACTTCCTTCAGAGACTAAAAGGCAAACCTCATAGTTTGTAGCTGAATTATAATTAGGTTCAAAGGAGATCCTTGTGAACTCTGAGCCAGACACAAAATACAGTAAGTGATCATAGTAAGAAAAAAAAATACTGCAGGTAAATTTTAATTAACAGATGCCAGTAATTTTAAATACTGCTTTTGAAAACACAGCTTTGTGAATCAGTGACTATTGCTTCTAGAATCTGTTAGCAGAAAGTCCAACATCTCATTGCACAGTGACTTGGAGTTATGGCAAAAATACAGACCAGGACAGTGAAGAAGGAAAGGACAGAGGGAAAGAGAGGGTTTTTTTCTTTTTATATGGTGTGGCCAAGCGTCAGTGACTGGTGTGGAAAAATTTGAACAGAGAACCCCAATCCAGAGATAGTTTTGGAGGAGAACAACCCAGGCCCACAGGCAGTGGGGAAAGTGGAGAGGCCCAGTGGGGTAAGATAAACAGTAATATTATCACAAGTATGGTAGTGTACTGTCCCCACTTAATAAGGAGACAGGAGAAATCCATTTGTCTTTGGCTGAGACCTCATAGATACCCAGCTCCTGGCTTTGCACCAGGCTCCCCTGCTCTCCCTGCCCTGTCTTCATCTACAGAAAGCACAAAGTCATGCTAATGAGGCAAGACAGTCTGCACGAGCCACTTCCACAAGCTGATTCACATGGTCAGCAACTTGGATGAAGGAAATTAAGCTCTAATTTACTTGCCAATTCTTGATCAAATCTGGAATTAACTCCCTCCTGTTTCCACCTTCACAGTCAAAGCATTTGGATTCTCCAAAGCATGCTTTGAATGGGAGGAATAAGAAAGATCGAGGCATAAATAATAGAAAAAGTAGCAATAAAAATGCTATTATTATCAGAAACAATGTTTTGTGTGGCAGATTAAAGATTCACCAATACAACTGCAACGAAGTACAGCAAATAAAAAAAAGCACTCCACTCCCTTATTATTAATAAATAAATAATAGTGAAGGTCAATTGATAGCAATAATAATTGTGTTTCAGGATAATGCAATGCTGCTGCTGCTTGTCTTGCCTCCTGATAAGAGTTCTATGGTGCAGTTTCTTTGTTTTATAACTTACAGACTTGAAAATAAGCACAGAGCCACTGCAGCCCAGACAGCTAGTGTTTGGGCAGAGTCTGCAGCCAATTTGCATGGAGTGCATGTCTCTAGATGTGCAGCTGAGATGCACTGTTAATAAAAGGCAGTTTTCAGGTCATGGACCTCTTAAAACTTGGCCATATTTAGCCCAACCTCCTTCCTACCTAGGAACACTTGGTTTGGGTGCAGGTAAACCGGTGTTGTTCAAATTGTTTAATTCTGAGCTCAGTTCTCCACTGTATTAGTAAAACCTAAGTCAAACACTGTGGTCAGCGGCCAGAAATCTTCATCAACACTCACATTTCTAAACAAAACAATCTCACAGCAAAGCAATTTAAACAGCCTGAAATTCAAAATTGACTAAACTAAGAATGCAACATTCATTTTATGAAGCATAGGGCTTCATAACAAGTAGGTTTACCTTATGTATAGAGGGAGCTTAAATCTGAAGATGACGTTTTCAGGCAATCTCTGTATATTACATATTGATCTCTTATTTTAACTCATTAAGTAATGCTAATGTGCCTACTTTTTCATAACTTCAAGCACAGAAGCAAACCAAATGACCTAAACAGCTCCTGCTGTTGACAAAGGCAATTCCCAGAATTGCTATTTTCAAGTGTATTTGAAACACAGGTTTGAAAACAAGTAATGTCTTTTGCATGTTCACAACTCCAGTCAGGCAGGAATTTTTGAGCACATTTCATATTTCAGACAACATTTATTTTCCTTTCTAAAGAAAAGGGACACCAACATTTTTTATCCAAAGAGGGACCATGTCTCAGCCCTCACTGATGAACACCCAGCCTGTGCAGGGAAGACCCTGTCCCCATTTCCCTGTCTGCATGAATAGACATATTTTGCAGGAAACTGACCAAAGTCCTGGGTGTTAATCCTGGAGGTTAACTCTGCATGCTTGGACTGAAACCCTGGCTCCCGTTTTCCAGCAAGTGCTTTGAGAATAGAGGCCTGAAATCTAATGCTGTGCTTCTGCACACAAAGCAGAATTCCTCACATTAGTGGCTGTGGCAAGATTCACAGGGTTTTTTTTTCTGGTAAACAGAATCCATCTCTATCTTGTTTGCAGGTAAACACACTTATCTTCCAGCATAAACAAGTCATCTTGCTCTTCTAGAAATAATAAGAAAAGTTTCAAATGAAACTAAGTTCAGATGAAGAATATGAATGTATATTCAGGCATGAAGAATTCAATTTCTCCCAGATCGCTTTGGAAGAGACACTAAGATCTCTAGAGGTCTCAAAGCATTTTCCCTTCAATCACAATTAGCATTTAATTCAAATTAGATTAGATTTTATTGGTAAATAAAAAATAAATAGAAATATAAATGTACTCTAGGTTGGCAAATATCTCAAATACGCGTTTGCCTACATTTGTACACTTTTAAACAAATTTGTGTGTTCATTCCTAGACAGAAATAATACTTGAGAATTGATTGCATTCATAAATTACAGTGTGAAAAAATAGACTGTGAATTGACAAAGGGCATTATTCACTGTACACTCCATCCTCACACTGACTGACCCTGTTTCACTGACTGGGGCTAAGTCCTGTCTATCACAGGCAAAAGAAAATACACCAGCTTATTCTGTAGCAGATTTTTGTGAGGCTATCCACTCAATATGCATTAATATGCAAGCAGTGCCACAGCTGATCAGTGTGCCACCCAAACACTTACTAGTTCAAGCACCATCCCTCTTTGAAGCACAGGAATCGTAAGAGCAGCACTGTGTTTAAGGGTAGCTGCACCCACCAAAGCCACAGTGTTTGGTTTTATGCAAGTCCCTTGACCCTCACACTTCATTTTTCCATGTCTGTAAACCAAGGAAAGATAAAAATTGCCTAGCCCATGTGAATATTGTGATTCCCACTTTCTGATTAACACTGGTAGAAAAACCTTGCCATTTTACAGAGGAAGAAAAGACACAGAAATCTGGTAACTGGGATTGTAACACAACTTCCCAGTCCATATTGCCCTTCATTGCTCAAACCTCACACCATGTCTTTCAGTACTTCTATTGAGCATCCAGTCTGTTGCATATTCTAATGCTTGTCTTTTTTTTTTTTTTTCACAAAAAGAATAATTCTTCATAAAGTTTAAGATACTTTTATCTTCAGACACTGCACTAGTGTTCCTGTCTATACAGCTTGAGAAACAGTTTCCTCCACAAGGGACTGAAAAGTTTCTCACATAAAAGTGTCTGCTGTACTTATTTAAATAATAGTTTCTCCTGCATTTTTTTCTGAGAGTCACCATCTTGGTATTATATATCATGCACTAATCAGTGAAGGACTGTTATGTTATCTAACTCAGAGGGGGCAGAGGATGTTATCAGAAGCAGCCCTTATCAGCTTGGAAGAAAGAAAATATTATGTGTAGGGAAAAATGGAACATTTTTTCCCAACTGATTTTTATCTGATAATATATCAGATAAAAAATGTTTTGTTTTGTTTTTTTTTTTTTAAAGTGCAACTTCTGCTCGCTGATAAACAAAACATGCAGGGGGAGCAGGAAGGATCTCATATGCAACCAGGCTGGGCTCAGAGCTGTCTACTTCAAACAAGTGAACAAGTGAGAACCTACAGGACATGACCAGGTGACCCACCTAGTGGATCAGGGAAAAGAGGAGTGGCTGGAAAGTTGTCCAGTGGAAAAGGACCTGGGAGTGCTGGTTAGCAGCAGCTGGAACTCAGCCAGAGTGTATGCCCAGGTGGCCAAGAAGGTCAATGGAATCTTGGTTTGTATCAAAAATCAAAAATAGGAAAAGGTTTGTCCCTCTGTACTCAGCACTGGTGAGGCCACACTCCAAGTCTGGAGCAAGGAAGATTGCCCCTGGTGGAGAAGGATCAGCCTAGGGAATGTTTAAACAAACTAGACAGAAACAAGTCCTTATGACACAGAAACAAGGAGCTTATGGAATGCACCCATGAGTGTTGAAGGAGCTGGAGGATGTCACTGTGAGCCTATTCTTGATTATCTTTGGAAGATCATGGTGATTGGGGAAGGTTTCCTAAGGACTGGAAGAAAGCAAACATAACTCCTATCTTTAAGGTTGGACAGCAAGGAAATTACAGGCTGATCAGCTTCACCTCATTACCTGGGAGCATGACAGAGCAGGGGACTATTCCTCCCAGGTGCATTTCACCCTGATGAACTTCATGAGGTTGCTGTTGGTTGCATTCCTCCACCCTGTTGAAGTCCCTCTGAACGGCAGCACATCCCTCTGTTGTATCAGCAATTCCTCAGCCCAGTTTTACATCCTGTGACAATTCCCAGAGGGTAACACTCCATCCCATCATCCTAGTATGTAATGTAGAAGTTAAACAGTATTTGTTCAGCTGTGACCCCTGGGGTACTCCACTGGTGATTGTCCTCCAGCTAAATCTCATGTTGCATGGATTTATGAAGGGGAAATTGAGCCTGACCAGTCTAATACCCCTGTACAAGGAGATGACTGGATCAGTGGTGAGGAGAGAGTACTGGATCTTGTTTATCTCAAATTTACTAAGGCTTTTGCGCTCCCATAACACCTTCATGAAGTACAGGTTAGGTAAGTGCTCAGTCAGTTGGACTGAAAACTTGAACAATTGTGCACAAAATGCGGCTGGAAGACATTCACTACTGCCCCAAGATTGATGGTGAGTCCAAAAGTTGGGCTTCGTCTCACATCTTTATTACTGACCTGGACGAGGAGACAGAATGTACTCTCACCAAGTCTGCAGGAAATACAAAATTGGGAAGAGTGGCTGATACAACAGAGGGTTGTGCTGTCATTCCCAAGGACCTCAACAGACTTGAAAAATGGCTAAACAGGGATTTAATGAGATTTGACAAAATGGAATGCAAAGTCCCGCAGCTGGGGAAGAACAACCCCAGGAACCAGCACAGGCTAGGGGCTGCAGAGTGGGAAAGCAGCTTTGTAGGAATGGACCTGAGGGTACTGGAGAGCAAGAACTGTGAGCCAGCAATGTGCTCTCAAAGCGAAAAAGGCCAACAGCATCCTGGGCTGCATTAGGCAGAGCAATTCCAGCAGAGCAGGAGAGGTGATCCTTCATATTTGCCCAGCCCTGGTGAGACACAGACACACTGCGAGTGCTGTGTCCAGTTCTGGACTTCCCAGTGTAGGAGACATGGGCATACTGGAATGCCTACAGTGTACAAATGGACATGGAGTTCAGTGGAGGGGCAACAAGGTATTTAAAGGTTAGGAGTATGTGACATACAAGCAGTGGCCAAGAGAGCTGGTGCTGTTTAACTTAGAGAAAAGAAGGCTTGGAGAGACCTTATCAATGTATATAACCTGGGAGGGAAGAAGTGGGGGGAGTAAAAATGATGGTGCCAGACTCCTCTTAGAGGTGTCCAGTGACAGGACAGAAGCAAGTGGGCACTAAGTGAAACACAAGGAATTCCATATCAGTATAACAAAATACATTTCTACTGCGTGAATATGAAGCACAGGCATCCATGAATATCAGGAATAGAGGAACTACTATTCTTGAAGGTACTCAAAATCCAGCCAGATGTGATCCTGGACAACCTGCTCTGTGAGTAAGGGAGTTAGACAAGATGGTCTCCAGAGATCATCTCCATTTGGTGATTCTATAAAGCATATGAGGGTGAAACAATAGTTCAGTGTGTTTGGTGGGCTACATGCATTTGCTCTCTCATAGATTTTCAAACTCTTAATTTTGGGGGAATAAAGTACATAACACTGAGGAATATGACCCCAAACTGGGAATACAGAGACAAGGGCCATACCTATGAGATAACCTCAAAGTGGCAGGGCTTGGAAGCTGGCATAGATGGACTGATTTTTTTTCAGCTAGGTCATTTGAGACGATGAAGGGAACAGAGAGAACTGGAGTAAACGACAGCAGTGAACAAGGACAACCAAGAATTTTGGTCTGAACTGTGAAGTTTTCACTCATATTAATATAGATTTATTATGCCACGTGCCTGACGCAACCTTCAGGTCATAAGCTATTCCTCATCATGGTCTGTGCAACAAACTTATATTGTCATTTAACAGAGGTTTGAGTTGTCTTTGACTTCTTTTCTTTGGCACAAGGTGTACACATACTGACAGTGTGTCAGAGCTGCAGTTACTCATGGTCCAACCCCAGCTCTAGCAAGTACATTGCCTCATCATTATCCATTCTGTGTTCCTGCTTCGAACACATGTGCAGAAGGGGAAATACTCCCTGACAGAGCGCTTAAAAGACTGAGGGGTGGATGTGCCACTTCAAGAGAATCTGCATTGACAAAAAGCTCCTCAGTGACAAAACAGGGGGACAGATATTGTGGAGCCCTCTTACTGGTCTCCCAGCTTCCTCAAGTCTGAGCTCGAACACAGCTGGGACTTTAACCCAAAAGTCTGACTCTCCAAGCAACTTCAACTTCCGAATACAATTATATATATTCTTGTCAGTCCTTCAGAGATTCAGAGGCACTGGACAAAACTGTATGTAGGAGAGTAGATTAAGACCACAACACAAGCAAATATGAGTGGTAAGGATGAGACATAAAGGATTTCCCTAGCACATTTTGATTGGTGGTCTGTAATGTGTTGTTTTGTCAAGATTGTTCCATAGAAACAAGGTTTTTTTCTTGTTTCCTTGCATTTTCCTCAGCCGTCATTAACATGCTACAGTAAACAGTAAGCAGGCTGTACATTGGTGCCAGGATTTACCCTTGAAGTTGCAAAGGTAGTTAAAAACGGGTATTGAAAAGCAGAGTGTATGCTACATCTGGTAGACTGCTGGTGGTAGGTGACCACTGCTGTCAAATGAACATACATATTTATATACATAAATGACAAAAATGGTGTTTGAGGAAAACCAGCAGATGCCTTATGATCAAAAGGAACAGAAGCTAGTGAAGATGATAACTGTAGTGAAAGGTTTCTGGAAGCAGATATTCCCTTAGTGTTTTGTCTATGTCATGTTTCACTAAACTTTGCTTAGGCTTTAGAAGAGCTAAGAACCACACAGACCACAGTGGTCTTAAAGATTAGAAAGGTCCCAGATGCACACAGTCAGGGTTTTACCCAGCAGGAGATCACTGGGACAGCAGCTTTATCATTTCTCCATCCCCTCTCTGTTTCACTAACCTCTCAACAAGATATTTCCTGCTATTTGCCCCTTTGCACTCCTGTTCCTGTCAAGTAGTAACATCATCCATCTTCTGCAGAGAGCTTCTCCCTCACTTAAGTTTCTGGCAGCCAGTTTAACTCACTGTTGCTGAACTGAACTTAAAGGGGACTAAAGGATCTTACCCTGCATATAAAATTTTAAGTTCAGTATTGAAAATAAAAAGAATCCTTCCACAACAGATGTTCCATCAGGATCAACACCAGTTTAAATATTTTTGTTGAAGCAATAAAAGTACAAATCAAATATGAAGTGCTTCTGTAATTGTGTCGTAAATGACAGATTTGAAAATGAAATTCATTTCTGTTCTGAAACACTCTTCCAGTTCTTGGATATCCAAAGGAAATTCCTATGGAATGGGACATCACCAGCTTAAGTAGTATCTATTTAAATGGGAATGTCTACAAAACAACTTTTTACAGCTTTATTTAGATACATTCAGTATATCAAGACAGCACAATATTCTTAAAAAATTATATACTCTTAGGTTAGCTGCAGAGAGACAGAGCAGGTGAACCATTCAAGAAGGCAAGACAGTGGCATGCAGGAAAAGACCAAGACTGGACACACAAAGTACAGCACATGACCCAACCTTTCAGAATGTGGCATTTTTTCTTTTTTTTTTAATCACAATACATTCTTCCTCAGAAAAGGGCAATGACATGCACAGAGCAGATTTTGTCACACAGAAAATGTGCAGAATTAGGTCTCCAATCAACCATTCACACACGGCCAATGTTGCCTCAAGTTGTTGTTTAAAAATACAAGTGCCCCCCCTTCTGGCCAACAAAGACTCCCAAAAGTGGCTTTGCGAGACATTTCAGGCTAATTTTAAAATGCAGTTTTGGTTATAAAAGTTAATTAGACTCGTTCTAGGATATAAACTCTCAGTCAAAGCACAGAACTCCCAATAAATTCCAAAATATTTCTACAGTTGTTTTAAAAAGTGGAAGATTTCCTTTGCTTATGCAATGCCATGTTCTGGATTAAATATCTATCCATCAGTTTCTCTATTATGAGCATATTGTAAAAACTCTGAATATTACATTGTGCCACAGGACCAGGATTCCCATAAGAGTACAGACATGTAAGGGTTTACCTGGTAAAGAATGGTGCCAGCTCAGACCTCTGAAAGTGACACACTGACACCTGTGCCATGCTCAACCACAGCAGGGGACTTGCTGTTAGACCCAAACCAGGCTGCTTTAGGTGCTCAGTCCCCTGTCAGATTAGTCTTTCATCTTGGTGATCAGTTTACAGATAACTGATTACTGATGTAATTACGCCAATGCCTTGATAAATAGCTTAGAAGGAAGATGGCTTAAGGGAGGGTAATTGCTGGACTGCAAATATTTTAATGACTGCTTTTTAAGTAGTATTTCAAAATAAATCTCAGAAACAATCCAGCTGCCCATTTATATGCCATCTGGGGAACAGTATTCAGCAAGAGGACAAGAAGCCAAAGAATGACAAGCAAGCACATTGCTTCTATGGAGTCGGGTCGTTTTGATCCACAAGGGCAATAATTGAGGAAAGCAAACTCTGTGTTTCCTCCTCTCTTTCTGGTTAGAAACTTTTTCAGTTTAGCTCCTATATGCTTCTCCTGATGCTGAAAAGACAAATTACAATATATAAAGGTTTTTTCCTAAGTAATTACTCTTGATACAGTAATAAAGACAAGGCGTAAAACGCCTCTGCAAGCAATGTCACAGTTTAGTGCAGCCTCAATGAAAATTCATGACAGAAATAACCTAAGAAACACTGAAATACACTGCTTACATGTGCTGTTCAGGTATTGGTGTCAATAGCTTTCTGCCTTTTAAAAGGAATACTATCAAACAGAAGAAAAAAAAAAGCATAATGTTATGCTACAAAATTTGATACCAGTGAACAAATTACCTCTGGGCTCTGTCCTCAGCACCAACACGCTGGGAAGTAGATGAACTAAATTGCCTAAATGGCAAATCTTAGATCAAAATGATGGCTACTCTTGTCAATTCAACACATCTTCAGAGCCAGCCAGTTGTCTGACACGTGTTCCTTAGCACACCTGTATTGTTAGAATTAGTGTATTTTGTGAAGTTCTCCTTCCTACTCGCCACAGCTCTTCTGCCTGAAAAATTAAGTTAGCAAAAAGTATGAAAGTTTCCAAATACCTGATTAATTGTCTCTTGTTGCAGTTTTTTTCCAGACTCTGAAAGGGAAAGAAAATAATTAGTTTACATATATTCTAATAATATGATAGGGAACATACAGAGCAACAAACAGTAAATTAGTAAAAAAATAATCAAAACCTGTAATTAAGAAAGAGAATTTAACATGTAGAAATTACTTGATAGTTTGAAATGGAAATACACCTAAAATAAAAGAAACACAAGCCTCTCTTATAAAAAAGGTGTGATAGAAAGAAGTTTAAGATAGGCAGCCCATCTTGCTAACCTGGAACACCACGAGAAATTGAAACATTCAAATGGGAGAAAAAAGTTTTTCTAATATGAAGTATGAAGCCTCTTAATGTTGCAAGATGTACTATGTGACCTGGATGCTGGTAGCATCCAGCTCAGGATTTGACAACTGGAGTAGGAAAGCAACTTCTGCCATTACCTTAAAATAAAATTAAATGCCCATGTCAAGACTGAGGCTCAGCACCAGCTGGCCCAGGGAGAAATTCTATCCTGATATTATCCACAAAGTGGCAAGTTGAATTATGGTCTTGTTTCCTTATTCTGGCCTTCTTCTGCAGCGTCCTTCAGTGTGCTCCTGGAGACAAAATCAAAACCTAGACTGAACACTGCTTTTCTACAAAAGTCTACTTCCCTTGGACTCCAGTAGCAATTACACTTCAAACCTCTTCTTCACTTTTCGACCAAAAGGGGCAGTAATTTGCTTCATTTACTGCTCCCATGGACTGGTTGTCAAAAGGGCAGCTGGTATCAGTTTGCTACTGGACACTGTCCACACATATTGGGGAAAGTCAGGAATTTCACACTTGCCAATCCAGCTAGGCTACGTGCACTCAGAGGGTTTTTAAAAATAATAATGATAGGACAGGACTTACAACCTGTCAGTATCACTATTAACTATCACAGGAGCCTGCCTAGCTTGGGTGGCTGCCATCTCCAGCCCTGGAAAGGATACTCCCATTTCAACAAAAATTTTCCATATTGATAAGTGTGGCACAAACAGAGTTTTTAAAATGAGGTGAAAATATATAAAGTGTTAAAATACCGTATAAAGACTTTATTTAAAGGAAAATGATCCTTTCTTCCCATCCCTGAGACTACTCCTCTTTTCAATGAAAGCATTATAGATTACTCAGATGAAGATAATTACTTTAGGGTATAAGATTGTCTCTTATGATAATTACTTCCTGCATGCTTGTGTTGTGTTATTATTTGCTAAATATAAAAATTGTACTTTTAAAAAACTCCACAGAACTATCATTTAGGGGAGACTTCTTAAAATGTATTCCCTTGCTCATCCCTGAGTTCCTCTTTAGGAGAAATAAGATTTATTCTTGTAACAAATATTTTAGCCAAATAGATTGTTGGTAATAGAAGATTAAAGGAGTATGTGCTTTTAGCATTCTCTAATGATATACAAGTTGCTAGGAAAGCAGAGTGTTTGAAATCTCTGGTTAGATCAACACTATTTTGCTCAAAGGTTTGTGGACTTTGAATACTGATGCTTTCCTGTTTCCCAGTACATTTGTTTTTAGGCTATTTTGATTCACTTTAAAGGAATTTTAATAACTTTTTGTTGACAGCATGGACAGCTGGTCTTGAGAATTAGTGAAAATTCACTTGCTGACTGAGGAAGGAAGTGACATCAATGAGTTTCTAAAGTCAGCCCTGAGGGAAAAGTGTGCTCTGCCAGAGTAGCCTTTCATGCCATTGTATTTCCAATGATCCCTCAAGATGCAAATTGCATTATCAATCAGACTTGTGGTTTCTACCTCAGACAAATATAAAAAAAGAACAGAAAGACTGGGAAAGACCTGTGCAGCCATTCCTGACACTGCTAAGAAAAAGGTGAAGAAGAATTTATGGTAATTCTTTCCTTATTCTCTCTTTCTTTTGGTGATTTAAACGCACATCATCAAGGAAAAGGCAGTTGCAGGAGTGGCTGTATGATTCGACAGCAATGGTGACATGGGTTAAACAGAACAGAGATTGACTGGGCTGTTAAGGATAGAAGAGAGATCAAATTCAAGGTCACCACTAAATTGAATACTGAGTTCTCCATTTATTCGCTAGATGATCCTTGTCCTCATCACAGAACAACTATGTGCATTTGGCAGAGTCAGCACTTGTGCTCAGAAGGGACCAAGGTCTGTAATAACAGACATGCTGCAAATTAGGGTGGAAATATATTGACACCATTACATGGGGAAACCTGCAAAGTCCTGGTATGGACTGTACTATTGTTTTAGAAGAAACATCACAAAAAGCAGTGAAAAAACATGACACCTATAGTGCTGAAAGGGGGTTCAGTTTCCAGCTGCCAGAGGCCAACTGTAGGGCAGGACAAGGCCATTGAAAGTGGGCAGAATTTTGTTTGTCCTGCTTCAGGGTTTTTTTGTTTTTTTTGTTTGTTTTTTAATTCCCAGAATTATAATAACTAGTTGCTAATCTGCTTTATTTTTGGCACTCTCAGTTTTGAGGAGGATGTTCCTGTGCTGGTGCCTTGTGACCACTTGTAGTGACTATCAACATTCACCAGCAGGTTTCAAAAAACACCATTGGAAAGAGTGCTCCTAACCCGAAGGACATGAAGCAATGGGACACTGACCAAACCAGAACTGTCAGAACATGTCAGCCACTCCTACAGGCAACACCTGCATCAGTCTCATGAAATGCAGGTCATACTTGACACTTGCAAGAAGTTTCATTTCTGGTAGAGGTACACATGCTAAATTTAAAATTTTTGACAGTTTTTCCCAAGTTGCTGCGATGAGGCAGCAGCCTATGCAACAACATCAAGCCAACTGGGAAATTTACTGCCATCTGAAAACTTACATAGAAGCTGCCCAGTAGGTAGCCAGTGCAGTCCCAGAGCATACCTTCTGCAACTCAGACTGCTTGTGAGCAGCTTGCTCTTCTGTATTTCTTCTGAAACTTCATTTTTCTACCTGTCATCTTGCAAACTGTTCCTAAATGGGCTCAATAATGCCACTTGAGCAGCCTTAAAATCACAAGCAAATCCAAAGGCCTTAATCATAGGCAAATAACTGATACTTTGTGATTCGAAAGTTATATTTACAAGTGAGAACTATCATTCTTGTTTGCTGACACTGTGCTTTCCTACCATGCTTGCTGAGGCCAAACTGCTGCAACTGGATTCCAGTGATGTTTTTGCAATAGAGAAACATACCTCTCCCAACTAATTTTTAGTGATTTTCTTTTATCTCTCTTGTTGCAAAAAGTGTAATGGGTGGTTGAGTGGTTGAGATAAATGGCCTTCTTGGGTTGACCTCAAGCTATATCACTTTAGAAAAAAAAATTACAACAAACATTGTTTAAAAGATTTTTCTGCATGTTCATACACTAATTAGTATACTAATTCCTGTTTCCAGGGCAAGTTGGTTTTTTCAACATTTTTTTTTTTTGGTTGCTTGTCCATGATTAAAAGATTATCTGCTGAGAGGAATAATGTATGTTTTCCAATGCAACTGACAGCTGCAAGACATGAGAGTGTGCCATAATTGCTGCTGTCACGAGGAATGGCAACACCAACTCCTCAGCCTTATGCACACAGCCTACACAGAGAACAACACGTAATTATGCACTCTATGCCCTGCTTACCTCCATACCAAGGAATGTGATATTTGTGCAGGTTTACAGATTAATCTGCTGTAATTCCCTTTAATGTTAAACTACTTCCAGCTCAAATATAATTAAGATCACCAGGTACAAAAGATTCAGATTGGAAATATGAGTGCACTCCAACAGAACAAATAACAGCTTGATGCTGTTTTTTATGTTCAAATAGTTGGATACATTAAGGATTTTGACAGCATGTTTGTTCTGCAAGTATGTAGATGAAAAAAACAAAGGTTTCATTTCAAAAGGCAAGACATTACTACTGTATTTAATTTGAGAGAAAATCCCTTAAGCATACAGATCTGCCAATTTATGTGACGTGACTGCTATAAGACCTAGCAACAAAGGATTTTTTTTCCTTCCAAAACTCAAATCCAATTTTATATATACTTCAAGTTTTTACATACTTTCATTATCAATGTCAAATAAAAGCTTTGGAATAAAAAGTTTTCTTCCTTAAGTCTTCAGATAATTCTACTAATATTTGTGGTATGGCAGAAAGGCAGGGGATGAACAGAAAAGCTGAGTCCATTTCTCCGTTCCCAGGTATCTGAGGGTTTCCAGAAAGACTGAGAATAGTGTGGAGATCTCAGGGGGCAAAGAGGACC
This sequence comes from Rhabdornis inornatus, assembly GCA_013397075.1. NCBI lineage: Eukaryota > Metazoa > Chordata > Aves > Passeriformes > Rhabdornithidae > Rhabdornis > Rhabdornis inornatus. The sequence goes on along the minus strand of VWZS01002632.1, from coordinate 1,085,899 downwards.
CTCAGCCTTGCTCTGAAACTGCTATATGCATAATCTGGAACAGACATATTCACTTAACTTCAAGTGGGAATGGTACTTCTAAAAACATCATTTGCGAAGAGGGAATTTGATGCTCTAATACCAGTTTAGTTTTGTTTTTCCAGTTTGTGAAATAAACCCTACCAACTTCATCTTTCATTTCATGTTTCTAGACTTAAACACATATGCAACTTACTAAGTTGTGACCCACCCCACTTTGACTACTGCAGTCCTGATCTACCATCACAGATTCTGAGAAGTGTAAGTAAATCAAAGTGCTCATTTTTTATAAACTTCTGCAGCAAATACCCATAGCACAGGAGCCTGGGGAAGAAACACTCAGATTTGTTTTTCAGGCTTATAACAGACAAGGTGTGACACTAACAGATGATCTTCTGTGAAAGCCTGTAACTTGGCACACAAAGATTAAAATATTTAGGGCAGAACCATACATTTCCTATGTATTATCAACAGAATCTCTGAAGTCTGTAAGCAATACAGCTCTTGCAGGTCTGCACATCATTTCTTCTTCCTTCTGACAAGGAATTCAATGAACTAAAAGTGCTCATTTATACCCTTGCCTTCAAAACCCAGTTTAGCTTACTGTTGAACCTCTATGATAATTATGCAACTGAATATGATTACAGTGGCCTAAAATATATTAATCACATCTTCATGGTATTGCATAATCCTTCTCAGTTGTCACAATGCCAACTCATAAGTTGCCCTGGCAGAAGGAAACATAAAAAGAAACCCAAGTTGATACTGATTGAAGCAAATGAAGGAAAGTTGGCCATCTCAAAACACTGAAACTCTCACAGTATTCCAAGGTCTCCCTGGCTAATTTTTCGTGATTACTTTTGATATGAAAACAGACCTTTAATTGTCAGTCTCTAATAAGGATGCAGAACTGTTCCCTGGGAGGTTCAAAGGACCCTGGGAAACTAAACATTTGCGAAAGCTTGAGTAGCCAAATGTCTTGTGCTGATTAACACAGACCATTCAGTTTCCACCTAACGAAGTCATAACAAGAAGGAACCCCAAAGGAAAAAAAGAAAATTGGACTGACAAAGGAACATTAGTCTTAATAAGACTGAGGGCTCTCATTCATTAATTCTGTTGAGTGTAAAAAGGAGGTGGGGGAATAACTCAAATCCATTCCTGGACCAAATCCTGCATTGACTAACATTGTGTAACTGTACTTAGGGCGAAGAGATGTTACAACATAAATTAATTAAAAATTTGAAATTTTACCTGCTCTCTGCCTCATCAGCAGTGATAAAAATTTTCAAATGAGGCAGAATTGCCAGGATACCCACTAATGGAATTAGTAAGCAGCCTTGTTTGCCAGTTTTCTTCTAGAAGGCTGTGCTTTCTATAACTGGGAAAAGGGAAAGCAAAAATTTGTCATATTTTTCCTTTAAGGATGGAAGATTTGAGATAATGGAAACATGCCAGACAGTGTATTTGGTTGTAACATCAACACAATATTGATATCATGATTTGGATGGTTTCCAGCTGCACATGGCACATATTTTCAATGCCTATTTGGCATTCATCCTGTGTCTAACAACAAGAGTAGTTTGTTTCAATTTTGTTTTACAGCTCACTGTGCAACTGCTTTGAAATGTTTTTTTTCCTTTTATCCAACTGCTTCACTACTTTTTTTCACATTCCTGCACACTTAAGGAACTGAATGGAGCAAATCACACATTCCTATTCATCTGTAATAGACAAGCAAAGCTCAATTAATTATGTCTTAGTAGGTGCACTTTTGCAAATCCTATCACAATGTGATCCAAATCCAATGGTAAAAATTCTCAGTTCCCACACTGCAAGGGCCATTGCTTTTTCATCTGAACTCATACAAACCACTTATGCCGTTGTATTAAAAAAAAGTAGGTTTCAGGCTTTGACACAAAGGGAGTTGTTTCTACCCACCTGTTTTAGTTGCCTATATCAGGGTTCTTAGTACATCATTCTGTGAGAGATCATAAAATCATACAATGGCTTGAGTTGGAAGTGCCATTAAAGATCTTCTAGTTCTAACCCTGCTGCCATGGGCAGGGATACCTTTCACTTGACCAGGTTGCTCAGAGCTCTAACCAACATGGCCTTGGATGGTTGACTGATTTTTTTCCAACAAAGGAAAACTGTCTGGGTTTTTTACTCTAAGAACACCACAGTAAGGAGATGTCATGATAGAAAAGACCATGAAGAGAAGCTGGAGCTTGAATTCACATACTCAGACCCCACACAGAAATAAAGCTGTGGCTGTATAGCTCTCTCTTTAATATACCCTGCTATGGTCTTAGGCAACTGAACCTTTGCTTTGGGCTCACAGTGGACTGAAACATTGCAGTAGTCTGGCTTTGTTTTTGGCTCCTGCTTCGGTTTTGTTCATATTAAGAACATATGGTTGCCCCTGTCCAGATGAGGAATATGAATGCAGCTGAAATTTGCAGTCCAATTAACCACCTCAAGGCAAAGCCTCATGGAGTCATCATCATCCTGGTCTTCAACATGGTCAGCTATTTGTTTTTCACTGGCAGCAAAGATAAGTTGATCTCCACCTCTGGAGCACACTATACTGATATAATCTTGGTTAGAACACCATGGAAATGGCATATGAAGGTACCAGTACCAATGGGAAGCAGCACACAAGCCCAGAGAAACTTATTTTGATTCACCTGCTAGGACAACTGCACCACAAACAGCTAAGCTACAAAGCTTCTCCAGTGTGAATCAGAAGCAGTAGTGTGAGCAAGTAAAGTACACAGCAAGCCCAAACAGGGATGGAAAAATTCAGCTTCTTGGCACTAATTACAAAGCAAAGTCCCATGGCAAAGTCACCATGGGAAGCCTTAGTCTATGGTTTCTGTATTTCAGAAATAAAAAAGAAGATGAATTGTCTGTACAACATAAGGCCAGGAAGTGACCAGTGGTGATGAGAGCAAATATTCTTTTAATTTACTACTCATTCTGAGTTATGCCTACATAAACAAACTGCACTTGTTTAAATCTTCCTTGTTTCTTTGTTTAAGGTCTAAATTTGACACTCTAAGGCATGCTCATAGTAGAATGGCCTCAAACAACTTCTCTGAAATCATTCCAGTTAAAAGTAGAATATTCAGTGAGAACCTGACAGTAACAGAAAGACACTACTGACATTTACAAGGAATAATCTGTAATTAATCCACTAGTAAAGAAGAGAGGGGAAAAAGGAAAATGTGAATTAAGAACCCTATGAAATAGAACTTTAACAACTGGAAAAGTAAAAAAATTCTGTAAACCAAATAATTTTATAGTGAAAGAAAATTAGGTGAAGGCAGGCAAAGAGAAACAAAGCTAGAACATAACCTTTTCTAATGCATGGCTTTGAATTAAAATTGGTCAGATACAAACCAAAAACCTGCAGCAATCAGTTGCTGCAGGGAGTGCAAATTTATCTACATTTTGTATAACTGGAATATGACCTTTTACAACCAAATCTTGTGGTTGACTTCAGCTGCAGCTATTGGAAGTCATTTGTAAAAGGTCATCCATGACTGAGAACATAATATGAATCCAAGATGCACAAGGATTCAGGTTTGTGCTACTCAAAAGAACTTAGGGAAGGAGAAAGAGGGAAGGAAGCTCATCCACTGCTACAGATTCAGTTCTCAAATAGATTTATAGTTTGGTAATAGCAATGAATCTAGGAAATCAATTTCCAATATGTGAATGCAAATTATGAGAGGATACACAGTTTTTATGCTTTATTTGTACTTTATTTATTTTATGCTTTATTCATTTATGACTACATTACTTAAATATTATCAAAGGAAATTATATTACCAAACATGGCTACTTATTTAGTAATGTAACTTGAGGCAATTTTTGTTGTCTAGAGCATGGTAGAACCTCTTCTTCCCACCGATTCTCCACTACAAGAAAAGATTATGGACCCTCAGTTTTTATTGTTATAAAGAAATAAGGTTCTTAGGCAAAGATAGTTTGTAGCCTTAAATAACATATTTATCTGACTTTATGCATACATATGTATACAAGACCCTGGCACTGTTTGGTTTTGGTGCTTTGTTTTGTTTTTTTTCCTTGTTTTTTCCACTAAAAGTATGATATTTTAAGGAGTGCCTTACAAGAAAAGCTGATAATGATGCACAAGCAATCCTCAACAAGAAAAGTGCAATGATATATATAAAAAAAAAGGTCATTAGTCATGTTCTCTGAAGATCAGAAAATTCAAACTGTATCATCCAAGGTAGTTGATTAGGGAAAAGAAAAATTATAAAATAATTTATGTGTAGAAGTAAAAGAAAATTCATGTTAGAGAGAACTGTTAGCAGTTATTTAACCAAGATCTCATGACAACACTTCTCCAGAAACCTGAAATCAATTCAGAAGTCCAGTCTGTAAAGGATTCACCACCACTATATGAGAGCTCATTTAAAATTATGCAAAAAAATATTCTTTTATGCTTGGTGTCTTTAAAGCCAAACCTGTAGCTCAGGCTTGCAATCTGCCCTACCACTAGCTTTGGGCAGCTGTGTATATATTGCACCTACTATGGATAATTGCAGCTGCCTCCTCTCCTGCAGGTGAAACACCCTGATGCTCCAAGCCTCACAAACAGCACCATACTCTGCTTGGGAGGAGCCTTTTGCTCACTTTAGGAATGCCTGTTGTGCCTCCCTCTGGGTGCCATCCTTGCTACACCAATGAGGATACTGGCAGTGCTCAAAAGTGGAAAGCAGCAGGGGTGATGAAGCAAGTTCAGCTGGAGAAATCTTTATGAGAACTGAACTCAACATATGTCACTGAAAACACAGTTAAATGATTTTTTAATTAAACAGAGACTCAAAATAACACAGTAAGGTGGTATATGGTAAAGTTTTCAGAAAATGAAAAGTACCCAAAACCAAAAGCATAAATGCTGCACTGGATCAGTTTGATCACTTGAGCAGAGTCTAAGTAGATGCTCTCAGGTACAGTGCATCCTTTTCATGTACAGAGGGTGAAATAGGCTTTAAAACCACACCTGCAGATTTTGCACATGCCAGCAATTTCTGCCCACAAAATACACTGCTGCTGCTTGCAAAGGACCATATGTACATACCAAAAGCTGGTACTGAGGTACAATTTGCATCCATAAACGTGCAGGTGCAGTTCTGGGGAGACCTATGAGAAGAATGTGACCACACAGCAAACAACTACTACTTACACAGCAGCCTTCAGACAACAATCTTTCCATAGGATGTGCCATGCCAGGCACAGCAAGGAGAGGCAGAATTCACAGCTGAAATTACAGTCGTGTTCAGGACTTGCAGACTGATTTAAGAAACAAGCCTACCCAGTCCTGGTTTGAAACCATGGATGTGTACTTGTACTGGTAGCTCTGATGATACCCCAAGCTGAGAACAAGATTAATGTGTCAGCTACAAAAGTGAAAAAATTTCTGAGAGAGTCCTTGGCACCAAGTGATTCAACATGGTTTTCTATGACTGAAAAAGCCCACTTTGTTTATTCTTCCCTAGTGAACTGCATTCTTTTCCAGGCATTAAAATTATTTCTGCAAGCCTGACATGAATCATCATGAGAATTACTGACCAAAGTAAGCTTCAGCAAGTACTAAGCAACACAGTACCATAATATGGTGACTTTATTCACATGTAAATTACTGATTTCTAATGAAGTGAGCACTCAGGATGAGACATTTTTCTTCTAACAGGAGAACACAGTCATTTTTGTATGTGATTACCAGCTTGGCAATGACTTCTTGCCAGCTGCAGGGACAAGGTCTTCACATAGGTCCACAGACTAAGGGAAAAATGCATATTTCTGTTTAGCTTATTATTATTATTTAGTTCTAATGGACATAATACTTTATATGAAATCTGATTAAAGAATGTGAAAAGAAACACAAATGAAATGTGGAAAAATTCTCTTCAGATTAGAAATTATTTTGTACTAAAGCCACACCAATTGCTCTTGCTTAAATATTTAGTGAAGGGTAAAAAGGCTGTTTTGAGAGGACTAAACTTCCTGCCTTCCTAGGGATCTAAAAAAGAAAATGTGATAAATGAGCATACACCCCCCATGTAACTTTTGGGCATCACTAAAATACTGACCTATTGCTATAATTAAAGAAATTTGTATACTGTGTATTGTTTATAATTTAAAGGCTAGGTCCAAATGTTGCAAGCATGTGAGATGCAAATCTTCAGAGAAATTAATTTTACATATTGATGTTGCTGGCAGGGGTTGAAAGATGTGCTTAATATTTTTAAATGGCTGGTTAATTAGATGTACAGTCAGAGACTCTGGAAGAACAGAGATGCAAACACCACAGAGCTTAGTATTTCTTCTATTCATACAAGAATACCAATAATGTTCCTACTTTCAATACTTTTTGTCCCACGGATTACAGATAACTAGCTCCCAGAATCACATTAAAAACCAGAAACATTGCTGGTTGCAACTGTATAGAACCAAGTTTAGGTTAAACATAGTAACAAACTTACTGTAGTAATGGAAGTTAGGCTCATCGATCACAGGAGAAATCAAGACAGACAGAAAAAATATAAAGAAATCCCTTCATTTTTAATTCTCATTTCTGAGAAGAGACTAGACCAATTCTACAAATCCATTTGTTTACTGGAAAACTTACACCATCATTCAGCCACCTACACACACCCAATACCCAAATAATCTTAGCTAAAAATACCCCTTTATACAAGCTACAGACAAACAACGTTTGTTAGAGTTTGCTTTTATGGTTGGTTTAAGCTTCCCAACGCCCAGACCTTGCTGCAGCTGCAGGGATGTGCTCTTCCTCCTCCCACATGCTGGCCATTAGTGCAACTGCAGTGCAGGGTCAAGACACATCACAGTCCTGACTCTGCTAAAAATTCTCACCTTGCCTGATAGGCTGATTTTCAACCATATGAGCTCAGAGAAGCCACATCAGCTGTGCAGATCAAGACACCTAGCTGGAAACAACAGTGGGGACAATGAGAAGTCCCCATCTAGGGAAGTTCATGTGTAGATCAGCATAAGTCTCCTATAATTCCATGTCCTCAGAGCCCTTGTCTGCCCAGCTGCTTCAAATCCCTGAGCATCAGAATACCCAGATTTGTCACAAATGGCTGAATAGTTCAGATGCACAATAATAACAACTCTCTTGACAACCAGCTATTTTCTTTTAGGGCTTGCATTGTATGGCACTCTGGTTTTTTTCCTTTTTTTTTAATACTCAGATACATCATCTATTTGGCTTTCCAAAAGGTATTTGATAATATCTCTCTCATAAGGTTTCTTAAGGAAACCTAGCACAGAACTGAAGTGAACACCTTTGCACAAATTTGGAAAAGCAGCTGTTGAAAAGATAGGAAACAGGGCATAGGAATATGAGAGAGGACGGTCAATTTCACTGTGGAAGAAAATTGCCAGTGAGTCCTGCTGCCTCAGGTTGAGGATATTGATGATCTTCAGCCTGTTCTAAAATCACCTGAGAAAGGGCGCGAACAGGGAAGAGACAATGCTTGCTGGTGATATTAAACTATTTGGGGTAGAAATGATGGAGGCTAAATAACTTTCTAAGAGGTTCGTAATAAAATGACATATGAAGTTCAATTTATACAAAATTATGTTGGAAATCTTTAAGTGGAAAGCTTAATTTAGACTGAAAAGTAGTGGACTCTGAACTGAGTTATGAGCACACTGCTACCCAGGAATGAGATCTTGGGGTGGTAAAACTTCTGTGTAAAGGTCATGTTCCTGCTCACCAGTAGAGAAAGCAAATTGAAAACCAGAGAAAACCCCAAAGGCAACTGTTGTGTTTCTGCATATTCACACACTTGCATCATAAATATTATCTGCAATTCTGATCCTTCCACTCATGTACAGAGCTGAAGAGGAAGAAAAGAGGGTGAACTGGAAGTATAAACTGGCTTACAAGGAGAAACAACTACAAAACCTGGGAAAGCAATGATCCAGAGGAGATATGATAGGGATCTGTAAAATCATGAGTGACATGGAAGGGGTGAATGAGAACTGCTGAAATGGGCTGATGAACTGCTGCCCATTGTAACACAAGGCTGGGGGCATCAGATGATGCAGGCAGATGGCAGGTGGAAAACAAACATGAGGAAGCAGCTCTCCATGCAACTGAGAAAGGAAACTCAGGAACTCTTTGCCAGGGGATGCTACAGATGCTAAAACTCTACATGGATTCAGGGGACAACTGAACAAGCTGAGAGACGGGAAATCCTTTTGGGGCTGATAAGCAAACAAAAACCACCTCTGGCACAGGAAGTTTCTGAAACACAAACTGCTGGAGTTTGAGAAAGTAACGTGAGGTTTCACTTTGCTGCCAGGATATTGAGCAAGACAGAGCTCTGGTCTCAGGCAGTGTTGCTGCTGTGTGCATGTGTAACACAAGACAGCTAAAAAAGAAAGGCACTGGTTTAAAATACTCCAGAGTCTGGACACATCACATGCACCACCTGCACATGCTGTTGACTATTCCTGTTGGGCCTCCAACCAGAGGGGACTGATCAGTACTTAGATAAAATTTCCAAGAAATAGGAAGAACAGACTTACTGAGTATTAAAAGCACTAGACTCTGTGTGCAATGAAAAATAAACAAACACAATTATCTAAGTGACTTCCCCTGGAAAGTTTACTGTGAGCAAAAGATTGACCTGTAGTTTCTTAAGGTAGATGCTAACACCAGACCACTCTGTTATGCCACAGGCTGGAAACACAAAGGGTTTAGAAGGCATTATAGGAACTTTTTAACACCTATCAATTTTCTGGTTTACTGGTTCTGCTTCCTTGGAACTACACAAAAATCACTAGAGAAAAACAAATGAGCTTTTTTGAGAAGTGAGCTGTGTTGGATCTTTGTTCATAAGGCAGAGATATTAATTTAAAGAATACAAATAGCCCAACAGCCATTAAAATGAACTCTTAAGCACTATTTCTAATTATACTGCATTGATTAAATGCAATTATATTTTAATTAAGCTTTGTTCATACCATCATCCTCCTATGTTTTTTCTTCTTCTAGAGGAAGAAATTAATCTCTTTTTCTAGAGATTCATTTTCATGGCAAATAATGCTTATCACTTAATCTATTTTAAAAGCAAAAGACAAAATCTGTGCAAGACATGAATTGTCTCAGCTGTGTTAGACAAAATCAGTCTCTGCTTCCAAGTTCACCTGCATGGAGATCCCCAGTCAATGCCTACACTCTTTTCACTGCTGATTTTAAAGTCCTACCACTTTTAGCATTCTAAACTGGTGCAGCTCCAGCTGCTGAGTTATGTTAACAGATTGTGTGAGTGCTCCCAGTCTATTTCCATGTAAATTCAGGTTACCTACAATCCAGGCTGAGGAGCAGCCTCATGGTTTGCTCAGCACTGGGACTACGGAGAAGAGATCCTGAATGTTAGAACCTACTGCCCTCTACCTGCTCCACTTAAAAAGCTTAGGCAGCAAAACTAGAGAAAACATCACTTTCCAATTTTTAAAATACTTGGTCTTACCACTCTGATTGGAACTGATTTCTAAGCTATTTCTTTTGATTGCAAGTGTAGGAAGTGTTATTCTCCCCTACATTGCAGTCTAGGTAGGAATTGCCATTACAAAAGGTGCAGATATGTATTTCTTGCATAATTTTATCCTATTTTCACAAAACATAATTTTAAATTTCTCTTAGCAATCAGTGGGATTATGAAATCAGAGGTTCACCTTATCTTTCCAGGAAATGTGGGAGGTGTACTGCCATGAAGTTCATCATGACAGAGAAAAAAGAATTCCAGCTTGTAAATCCTTGCCCTGCAATATGATCCATGTACTGAAACACTTATACAGGCCATCTGAGTACCTGGCACACACTACAGAGGGACAAACCTTGATGTCTACACAGACAAGACTGCACCATCAAGGACAAAGCTCCTATAAGCCACAGCAGACAGCCAGCACCATGAATGGGGACTCAGAAAAACTCTGTCTCAATGGCTTTGACCTTGTATTCAGCTTAAGCAATAATCCAGTTATCAACTCTGACTTGCACTTTAAATTCTCAGTTCTGCCCAGGAGGATTGCTTGAAATTCCTTAGATATAGAAAATCTACAAGAAATCTATTTCCTTGGGTTTTGTTAGAGGTTAGACTAACCTCTGAACTTTTAAACTGTTTTTCTCTGACCTAGAGAACAGAAAATATTTCTATGTCCATTTGTGGAGGGACAGAAGCCATGCAAATGGCATTCAGAGAGTCAGACCTGGCCTCAAGTCCATGAATGCAAAGGCAGTACTGTAGCTCTGGGTATACATGTCCATTAATTATGAGCTACAGTTCTGAACAGAAAAGACACAGGAAATCTTGATGAGCTGTTACAATTTTATTATCCCACCTGCATATCTTCCAAAATGCACCCCAGTAGCATTCCCTCCATGTAAGGCAGGAGATATAGGAAAATATAAAAGCCCATTTACATATGTAGTTACTTGAACACATGTTTTCAAAACTCTTTGAAATTCCAAGCTTAAATTTCCAGCAAAGGCTTAACCTGATGCAGTTTGGTTTAGAAATAAAACAAACCATTTGCTTCCAGTATATTTGGTCCTTGTGTCTGCTTCTGGTTCTTCACAAGCTCTATCACTGATGGTCTTGCAGTTACCATCCCTTCCCATTTGCAGACTCATTCAGGTTCACACCTGGAATAGTCACCCCTGGTTCCACCTTCTCACAACAGCTGATTATTTTATAGATGATTAACCTGTCAGACTGCCCAGACAGCTAAAAAACCCCAAGTAACACTGGACCAAGGTCTTCCATGAGAGGCTTTGGTCAGAAGCCAAGGACAGAGCTGACAAACAGACATACCATGACTGCATGCCATGCTTGCTGAAAGCATGTGTAAATTTATACTGGGCATTCTGCATACCTCAGCATTAAGCTGGCCTGGCAGATGGGGTCCCTCAGGACCTTCTTTCTCTCTGATTGGCAGTAACAGCCAGGAAAAAAATAAAGCAAATCCCACCCTCTTGGGACACCCCTTGGGGCATCAGCTCCCCAGCCCACTGGAATTGCTTATCCATCAGAGTAAAGAGGTTCCATGGCAAATTATCACAGCCATGAAGTAAAGTGCACAACTTTCCAGCACAAAGGCAGCTTTAAAGGTGTGCCATGAGCTGCCAATGTCCTCATGTGGCCAGGCTGCCTGTGAACCTTAAGCACCCCATCAGAAATCACTGAAGTTTGGTGTCCAGCAAAGCAAACCACGGGAGCATAATAAGCTAGGTGGTCTACAGTAAAGTGTCAAGTATGTTAAACCCAGTTATAAAAGTGCACTCCACTCGGTACTTCAGGTACTTCACCAGTGGTGTGCATAAATGAGGGCTCTGGCTTTGTTTGTTTTCAATAACTGGAGTTTTTTCATTTGTCAATTTACAGCAGAGATTTTGATACTCGAGAACTGTGTCTGTGTTTGTGATTATACACCCCTGCTGCTAAGTATGATCATTTGTTCCACTTCAGGTTTTATTAATTAAATTAATACTAATTGAGCAATCTTTTGGTATAATTTTAGCCTGAGTGGCTTTTGCACTAACTCCTGTACATTGTAGCCTCTCCTTATCTTCCCCCTTTATCTCCCGTCCCAAAAGAAATGTTTCACTGCAGATCACTGCCCTGATACTCTTAGGTTTACAGATATTTATGACTATACTTGCATACTCCTAAATTAACAATAAAATCCAGTAAAATCAACAGATGTTTCAGAAGATATTTTAGAGAAAGGAGTTATTAGGAAAAAAACAAATCGAAAACCAACCCAACCCAAAGATGGCTAATTTTATGTGACTAAGTGCCCTCTAGTGACAAAGTCCTACTCCAAATAACTTTCACAGTCACTTCCATGTGTTACACAGTTTTGGTTGTTAGTATCTGAAGAATTGTGGGTTTTTTTGTTTGTTTGTTTTTAATTCTGTTTTTGTTTTTCATTGTTTCTTTTGGTTTGTTGTTGTTGTTTAGTTTAGTTTTGTTTTATTTAAAGAAAATAAAGCAAAACTGGCAAGCAAAATCTATCTGTAGTAATAACAATAACAATAAAAAAATAAACACCAATCACTGTGTTAGTCTAAAATACACCTTATTTACTGAAACATGATGAGTATTTTTCTGCATCAAAGTCAATGTCATTATTCCTGTAACTCAAGGGAGACACATAATTAGCTTTGTGGTGGGTTGTTTAAATTACTCAACATTGCTTGAACTGCTGTTGCTTCTAAGACCTCTCTGCCAGTGAGCGGTGATGCTGCAAAGTAGAAGAGAGAATTAACTCTGGGCTAGCCCGGCAAGCCTTGCCCCTTGTTACAAATCCCTCACTCCACACACAGAAACCCACCTCAAATCAGTCATTCCTTCCCCAGAACAGCCCACCCACATGCTGAAGCAAACATGTCTGAAAGGCAGGTGTGGAGCTTCACCTGCTCCATTATCTTCTCCAAACAAGTACGTGGAAAACATGTACTTTGGGAAGCCTGGCTTATGAATGAGCTCTTAGAGAACAAAAAAATGCCTCCAAAAGAAAAAATCCTATATTTTTGTCCCTCAGTCATTTTAAATTTGTGAAATTAGAGAAATCATAGAAAGGATACCAATGTCTTTACTTTGTACTGCTACTCCTTTAGGTAACAGCTGAGGATTTACAATCTATTGTTAACAGAGAAGAAAATATTATTATTATATATAATACAAATGTTGTAATTTGCTTTCTAATGTGAAGAATCTCACACTAACAATTACACTTCAGTCTGTAAAACAGCTCTCAGACATTTTTTAAAAGACCAACAATGAATGATTTAAGTAAAACTGTTCTTTTCCATGCATTTTTTAAAAAATGAAAACACTTCAATGAAAACATGATTTTTTTTGTCTTCACACTTAATGACCATGAATTATATTTTCTGGTTTTTCTAATGAAGTAATAACCTTACCACATTAATTTTCTTTGCTGTACTCACTGTCTTTGCACTAAGATAATCAATGATGTTAGCTAGAAAAGCAGTTTGCCAGTGTGCCCTAAGTTACTGTGAAACTGGGGATTTAGTCAGAAGTACTCCTATATTCCTCTGGAACATTAAATTGAAGGCTTAAAATACAGCCTTTCAGTAAGCAGTTTCTTAGAAAAGATAAAAAACAGCTCATAAACCAAAAAAGGATGTGGCAAGAGACAAATTTTTCTAATGCGCACGGCATAAAATGCACTGAAGTAAATTCAAATCTCCTAAGGAAATTTTCCTTCCTTAAAAACAACAAACACCAATTCTAAGATGCTCTGAATTGCAATTTGACCTTTCAAATTACTGTCAAAAAAAGGGTACAGTTTTATTGTTAGTACCTGTTCTCAAGTTTTATTGCAGCAGTTACATTCCTGCCTCTTTGTCCATACTCAACACTGCCTAATATTGGTTAGAATCGACATAAAATATCAAGGATTGGAAATGCAAATGACCTGTCTACCCAGTGGAAGGAATAAACTACCCTTAAGTATTTTCTCAGTCATGACAGAAACATCCAGTGCCTTCTTAAGGCTAATAAATGTAGACAAGAAACATGTTACTCTTACACTTTCATGAGACATAAAGCTCTGCAGTTCAGTGTCTGTGGAAATTTCTTCTGATCGTATTAAAATGATCTTAGGGCTCTGCAGAAACCCTGCTCATAAAACAAAAAAGCTAGGATAGTTAAAATTAATACATCATAAATAAAACATGCATTTCTGTATATATTAAGTGACAGGTCTCAGAAACTCCACCACCACACACACGTTCACAAAGCAGCAAAAACACATGCAATTCATTAAGCCCACTCAAGTGTGCTGGTTCTTCCTGGCATTATTCATAACTGAAACATTTCAATTCTAGTTAACAAAAAAAAATCCTCTCATTTAAAAGTAAAACAAGAAAATTAGTTCTGTGTTTCTGGATTACAATCCCACAATGTCTTCAACTAGCCACATTAAGCCTTAGGGTGGTTAATTTTAAAATGTTTTAGGGGTTTTGTGGCTGCTTTAAAAAGAAATTATAAAGAAATAATGCAGCCCACTCGAACAGAAATCTTTGCAAACACAGATATTTTAAATATTTTTTTTCCAGTGTGCGGTACAAAGCCAGACAGGAAAACAATGAAAAGTGCCAACCTATGTTTTAATTATAAAATGAAATGTCATTCCTTAAGTACAAATGTTCTTAAATAAGCATAAGGAACAGATGGGCTGCAAAAATCAGAGTAAGAGCAGTGTATCCTGCAGGATATAGTACTGAGGTGAGAGATGATAGGATGGGGGTGACAGTCTTCCCCCACTTTTCACCTGTTTTAACCATAAAAGCTCCCTGCCAAGCACCTACATGGTTAGGACACCTCACCTGGACTGCCTATACAAAAGGAGGCAAAGCAGCCTGAATGAAATTGATTGGCTTGCTACAATGAAAATAAATGGCTAAGAATTAGATGCTGCATCTCAGACTCAGTGTTCATGAGCCAGAGGTGTGCACATCACAAGCTCAGACCCCAATCCGCTGTTATTCAGCATTGGGCTTGATCTTGTTCAGAGAGATGAGCACGAAGTGTATTTTCTATTCTTGTTCTGTTTTAGTGGTTCACTAGGTTTCCATGCTGCTATCGTCAGACAAAGACCCACCCTCTCAATTTAAAAATAAAAGAAATCAGCTGCCTCCACCTTTCCTCAAAGCTTTGCTACATTCTAGGGCCATTCCAACAAACATCACCAACTTTTCTCCCTTCTGGGCCCTCTAAGGAAGAGAATAATTGTTTCCCCCAAAATTTATTCTGTAACATCGTTAGAGCATTACCTAAGTGGAACTGGCAGAGCCCTGGGGGAGGGGACCATGAATTACTGCTTTTTTCTTGCATTCTTCACTTGCAATCTGCTTTTGGTTACCTGCTGCAGATCAGATAACTGTAGTCAGCAGAACTTTGGTCTGGCTCCACATGGCCCATTGGAACTGCGCAGACAAGAAACCTGCTTGTATAAGATCCTATGGAAGTGCAACACCAGATGCAGGAGGAGATCATTATTCTGGGTTGCAGCTGGTGAATTACTCAAATATAGATCTGTGTTGTTTCTGGTACTTTTTGTCAAGGTATGAAAAAAAAGGAAGCAAAACTTCAGCAAGTTCCTTCTGAAGATCCAGATTTTCCTAAAAAAACTGGTCTATCTTATTTATAATCTCTTCGTGCAAATTAAGATTTTATTGAGTTGTACAATGAGACAAAAGAGCCTTGCAGCTTCTTCTATTTGCATGATGAAAAACTGATTTTACCTGAAAGTGGGGTTGCAGTAACACTTGACCTCATCAGTTGCATGGGGCCAGAAAAAAATCATACTTTTACCATGCTAAACAGTTCCATCTTTTAAGTTTTGGAAAATTAATTATTATTGTTATTATCCCTTAATATAGCAATATCGGTAAATCCTTACCCAGATGTCTACAAGCCTTTTTAAAATTTTTTCATTCAAGAGAATAAACTGTTCTGAAAAACAAACCAGCTAAGATAGTTATCATGCCACTGTTTAAATAGCTTCCACCATAAATAAAACTATGCTGACGAGTCTACACATGTCCAAGGACCACGTCTGTGTAAATCAAAGAGATATGTGAAAGTCATCCTATTCATTTAACAGTCACACGGTACAAGAAAGGAGAAAAAAGCCTATATTCTTAAATTTGTCTCTATCTCTTCATAAAATCATCCTCATGAATTCAAATAAGAAGCAGCAGCTTGGCACTGGAAAGTCAAGTATCTGAGTGCCATGGCTACAACACACCAGCAAGGGGAGCAGTAACACTTTGAGAACTTCTGTCTTCAGTGACAGACAACTATACATAGATGCAGTAAGGTATAGAATATTGATGCCAGGCTGTATAGACAGTGGAAGGGATATTAATTCTACTGAAAGACTGAGAAATTTTAAAAAGCAACCCAAACCCCACACAGACCCTTAAAATGCTATTTGGTTTTGAAAAGAAGGTGGAAGCATGCGTAAAGGATCTCAGATCAGCCCAACATACCACTCACCAAACAACCCAAGGCAGCAAGCTAAAATAAAGCCCTCTCAAATTTGTGACTTATTTCCATTTCATGTACTATATATATATATACATATACATATACATATATATATATATATATATATATAAGTTGTTTTCAGTATTTTCTCATTTTTAACAGTAATGGCTACATATTTCTATGGGAAGGAGAGATGCTTTCTATCTTCCTAAGAAAATAAACAGATGGCACTGTTGGGGTGGTAGGTAGGAGGGATGAAGCATTCTCAAGCCTCAATTGCAATCTTTGATAGGGAAAGTAGAAGGTGGAATTCTTTAAAGCAGGCTTTTACATCTGGATTTCTTAGGGACAGATGACTAAGCCAGCAGTTTCAGAGTGGAGTACATTTTATAACTGCTGGCAGACTGACCTTTTAAATGCTTGTGCCTGCAGCACTGACACTGACTTGCCCATGGTGGTACTAAAGGCAGAGCTGGACATCCCACCACAGCTCCCACCAGAGAGGGAAAAGAAAAGGGAGCACTGACAGTGCCTCTTCACTGCATCATTCCCACTCTCCTTTTCAATCCTGTCCTACCACAGGTACCTCTGAAGAGTGGCACTGCCCAACACAACTACAGCCCAGCCACCACGGAGCAGAGGACCACAGGTCCCAACCAGGGAAATGCTGTAAAAAAGAAGCAAAGGTGAGAAGAAAAACTGCTGCCTGCACCAGGTTCTTCATGACAGCCAAGGTTCCCACATTCATACCTTTTCTACAGCACTGTGAATTTTTTACAAAAAAAAAAAAAAGAATCCCTCTCCCTTCAAAATGCTGCAAGTTTTTAACAACTGCTACCCAAGCAGGTAACCAAGGCATTTAATCAACTTGTAGATGCCCAAGTGTGAAGGCAACCTAAGTACTAATCATGAAATTACTATGCATGACAAAATTCAGAATAGTGTTTGCTGTAATTGTGCATAATTTAACTCAAAAAAGCAAGAGGAGTTATATTTGGATACAGAAGAAAGAGGTCAATTTGATGAGGGGGAAAAAATGCTGTCATTTTCACTAGTCTGAGAGAGAAATCCTTCCCCCAGTGTAAGAATTTTGGGATGTTGTTTCTCCAATGTGATGCCAGGGGGACAAGTCATCATCAAAGGAACATGAAATAGAAAAAATAGTGCTCCAGAGCCACATTTTCAACAAAAAAGAAATCCACCTCTGTTACCTTAAAACACATTAATAAACAGTGGCTTCAGACACTGGAGGCAGATAGAAACCTGTATGTTACAGTCCCAGAGAACAGCTGTAAAAATAGAAACAATATGAAAGTTTTCCTCCTTCTGATAAGAAGGAATAGAAATTTTAAATAAAAAAAATCCAGAATGGTCTCAACAATTTCCTAATGATTTCATAACATTTCTGGACAATGGGCTCAGCAGATTTTCTAATTTTGAGCTTGTAAGTGGATGTTGATGGGGTCAAATCCAGACCTGGTTTGGACAGTTTCTTCTTTTCTTCTAAGGGGTGAGATATGGGATGCAGGGTGACATCTGTCCTGGATGCACTGCCACTGACATTGGCGCGGCTATGTGACCTACACAGAGACTTTCAAACCCAGATACAGATGAAGGGATGTGTGGATAGTGAATTATGAAGGTCTGCCCTCCCCATCAGGTCAGCCTGTGTTCCCCTGAACTCTGGTAACAGGGCACCAGCCACAAAGAAGAGCCACAAGTCTCCTGCCCCAGCACTGAAATAGATTTTGCCCTCCTTTTGTACCCTTCCCTTCATCAGCACTGACCTAAAACAATTACATCTAAACCCTTTACCTGGCAGAAAGCCAGCAGAGAAACATGAGCTGGAGTCCAGCCTCAGGAATTGTGTGACAGAGAAGGAAACTAGAGCATGAAGTGCCCCTCACCATGCATGGCCCACTGCATTGGTCTGAGCAGCCTAACCCATGTTCTCCAACACCATCCTGAGGATATAGCTCCTTGGGGCATAATTTTGGACTAGAAGTAGAAAGAACATGAGATAATATCAGGAATAGTGCTTTTCTGTAACCAAGTTGAAAAAGGGTACAGAGGGCACAGAAGCTATGGTAAGAAATTATCTTGAAGCTAATGCAAATGGTACTGGTTTCTTCCAAAACAGGCTCTTGCACTTGACCTTTAAGGCATACCTTTCCAAGGAAATACTCTTATCAAATCACAATAAAAATTCCCTTGGGTTTATTTTAAATACAACAAGTAGATTGCATTAGCATAAAAACATCTCCATCTTAAGAGGCAGATTCTTTGATAGGTAGCTTTCAATGTACACAGACTGCAAAAAGAGGAGGATAGCTTTAACAATCAGGCTCTAAACTTCCCTAGAATGCAGCTGGATTGGTAACTCTTTCAAAAGTCGTAAAATGGATGCATTTTTCCCCTGAAGGTGTATGCCTTTGCAGCTTTTGTTGACTAAATATATACTTTATTGATTTTGAAGACATCTGGAAAAATAAGCCATTTTTGTTTATTTAGAAAAGGTAGTAGTAACAGGATATATTTTCAAGAAGCAAGTATGTGTAAATACAAAGTTCTCCTGGCAGGCACGATATACACCACAGGTCTGTCTAAGACCTCATATGCATTCTATATAGACTTTGTTCATAATCTAAAATAGATCATATAATGTTCATGTGACCACGAATGGTTTGCTTTTTCCCTGAAAGGATGGCAGTTTTAGACATTGTGTTACGCTTTTTTATCTGCATATCAATAGCTCCGTTATAGAAAAGCCATTTCCTTTTGCAAATATCAGTTGGGACCCCTGTGGACATGGGTCTTGCTGGTCAGCCCAGCATAGAAAAGCCCCTACTACCCTTGGGTGGGAACACCAGGCATGATTAGACAAAAATTTGCTAATCTTTCTTGTGGCCATTTCCATCTTCCCAGTTTTCAATCTCTGTATCACAAACAGGCACAGGGTAACCCAGTTTTCCTTGTGTTAGTTGTCTTCTTCCTTATGTAATTAAGTCTGAAAGGATAATTTAATTTGCAAAAAGAGAAAAAATATACACGACCATAAAGAAAAGCAGGATGCTGGACAGAAATGCTCTGGGATGAAGCTAAAATATGAAAATGAGCACAGCCATGGCTGGCCTTTTGTCTTTCCATCATCATCCTAAAAAAGATACCTCTTTTTCTGAGCCTCTTGGCTTGCATATATGTGCCTTATCCTCCTCCTTTCTCTTTAAAGTAGTAGAATTTTTTATCTCTAATCCCTTTGTCATCTGCTAGACAAAAATACAGATTCAACATCCTTGTTTATTTTTGAAAATATGCATTATTATCAAGAATATTGCTAATTATCAGTTACTTTGAGAGTTATGAAACACTTCTACTTTGGGAAAATATTTGGGGTTTTTCAAAAACTTTTCTACTCTAAATAAGGAAGAAGAATACAAGATTAGAATGACTTTTTAACTAAAGAAAGAGTACTTTTCACTCTTTTGACTAGCTGAATTTTCCAAATAATTTCAAAACATGTTGTCCTTTTTCTCAGGCTGCAGGCTCTTGACAAATTCAGAATAACTAAGGAAGGATTCTTTTATTCAGAAAATGTCAAAACAATAATGTCAGCAGAGTTCTCCAAAGAAATGAATTTAAATAGAAAATTCATTTGAAATTTCCTTTCCCACACACTGTTCTGCAGTTGCACTGGATCAGCACTTCCTTCTGAAGGAGAATGTGCTTACTTGTATTTTAGCAACAGGACAATCAAGGCCTAAAAAGATGTTTTCTTACTAAAAAGTAAGAAAAACCCTTCCTCCTTGGGGTCCAGCTGCCTGTGATCCCAAGCCAAGGGCTGGTCCAGCACAGCTGTGCTGCCTTGGCTCAGATTTTTGAGAAAACTGGTAATTTGTGAGGCAGGGGTGTGAGAAAATGGGCTAGAGCCACACAAGAAAAGAATGGAAGAGGTGCAGGCAGAGATGCAGTTATTGAACTGAGTATGGGTGCTGCTGCAAGACTCAAGAGAAAAACATCAACATGAGAAAGTATAAAGTACTTCGGGGACTGGAAGAAAAATACAGCATCTTACCTGTTTCTTTCTGTTCTCTAATTTCTGGAGCTAATGAGTATTCAAAAAGAAAAAGCACCAGACAACTAAACTGACTGCAGTGGAAGTTCAATTATAATCTCAAATATTAATCTGTGTAATTTTAACTCCCATTGCTAAAGTAGGTATTCACTATGTATAAATGAATAAAACAGTATTTAGTATTATCCTCAAAAAATCTTTCTGTAGAATACTTAATTTTTGATCTGCATGTTTCTATGTGTCAATGGTCTAATCTTACCCAATTATTCCCATTTTACTGCATTGTTTATCCTATAGCCTCATCTCATAGCTTGGAATGAATCATGGTAAATCTGTACATTTTGTGGCTTCCTGATAAAACACATTTTCCAATACTATTTTTAAGCACTTACCATGCAGCCTGGCTAGGGGCACTATGTGACAGATGCTATGGAATCACTGAACATTTGAATATTACTATATTAATTTTAGAAGAAGTGTTATACATATCCACATGGGCTTGTTAGTGATTGTATTACAACCTAAGTGATAAGGAGATGAGTTACCAGAGGAAAAAGTGATCAGAGTGGGTTGGGGATACTGATACCTGAAAAGGCAGGGTCTATATCATACCAGCAGTGGTCTACAACAAGGACATGTATTATTTATTATGCATTTATTAATTCTCCTATACTTCAGAAGACAGGTGACCTACTCTTAATTAAGCATACACGTAGCTTGCTTATAAATAACATTTCCTCTTTTCTGAATAAACTCTTTTTTGCTTTAGGAAAGCCTACTTTTCACCTCATAAACTTGTCACTTCCAAACCTGGCTCAATATAAGGGAAGATGATGCAGTACAGGCAAATGGGTTGATGACCACCACACGATCCAGGTCATGAGACATTCAGATTTAGCTGGGAAAGCACAGCTTGTGGTGCTGAATGAGACACGCCCCATCTGGCCAGGGCTCTGCAGCATGTTCTGCAAAGAAGGATGCTTCAAAGATTTCCAGGAAATAAAGCACCTTCCTGATCAGGTGAAAGGTGTATACTGGAACTCTGACACTCCTTAGGGCTGTGGCCCAAAGCTACACTTGGCTCTGCACTAATATAAAAAAATATTCCTTTTGCTCTCATAGATTTAGTTTAAGAAATATGATTTTCCTGCTGTTGGAGCCAAGACCAGAATGAGCACAGCCAGTTCCTTTTATGCAACACCAAACTGGGAAGACTTTTTCCGAAGCTTGCTCAAGCAGACAGGCACACTGACCACTAGCTGTTGTACAACTCCACAACTCCAGCTGCTCTCAAATGGCATTTCATTCACAAGCCTCTCTAGCTTAAAAGAGGTAAAGAACTAGTCTGTGCATTATTGTATACTTCAGTTTCTTCAGAAACTATAAAAACAGGACTTCCTTTGCTGAACAGCATCACCAGAACCAAATTTGTAGCAATGGTAGTAATTTTCTCCTTAATTCTGAAGGATGCAAGGGTAAGGTGTACAACAGGACTGCATCAGTCACTGTCTGCCATTGGTATGACAGTGGATGATAATTGGTTTAATATCCATTAAAAATAAAGCAAAATGTTCATGCTAATTTATTGGATTAGACATCAAGTTGTTTGCATTACAAAGTCAAGGAACAACTGCTTCTGATGATGCCAATGTAAATTATCACAAAACAAATCATTTATTTCACAACCCAAATTGTAGACGCGTATGGTACTACCAGATACACTTCAAATGCAACCCCGCTGCCACTGTCTGCCAGTCTTTCAAGCTAATAATTTAGTTTCCTTGTGGCATTACAGTGAAGCACAATCTGCATGCAACTGACATAATTTACTAATTGTATTTTTTCCTTTTCTAAATTCAAGCTACACACAAGACTAAAGATATATCTTCACATCTGATTAATTTCATTATCATTTATGCTAAGTCTGCTCCAACTGAACCTAAAAAATGTGGAGGAAAACAGTTTTGTTTTTCTTTTAGCTTGGATTTAGATCTAAGAAGACAAGTAGCAGCAGCAGCAGCATGAGACACATATAATAGGGCTTAATTACATCTCATACAGGCTTAATTACAAGAAGTGGCAGAAAGAACCTGCAACATTTCATCATTAGAGAAAAGTTATCAACCATGTTTCCCAAACTTTTAGTACAGAAGTGCTATTAATTGCTTACTGCCTGCATACAGAATTCGCATTTGTTATTCAGGCTGATATACATATCACAACTGCCACAAGAAATGGATAACTGAATTAGTTTGATGAATTTTGTAATAATAAACATATCATTTCTACAAGAAGCTTAGGGAATTGAAAGCCTGCATTTATGAGTTCTGATTTCTGCAGCAACTGGTTTGCCTTTCTTTCTTCTCATAAATTCAGGATAAAATATTGCTATTGTTACATCCTTTGATATCCTTATTTAATTCTCAATGCATAGAGAAGATAGTCTATATGCCCACATAAGTAAACCAGTCATTTCAAAACTAATTGAAATACACTACTTCATCCACAGAGGCAACTTGAAACAAGTTGGTTTCTGGACACAGAGTATGAGAAGAAATTGAAAAAAGTGTATTTTCACAGTATCCCATACAACAACTTTATGAAAATTCTTACAGTAAATTTTGATTTTCATTATTTCATGACATGTCAGTTGCAGTTTTACACAGGTATTTAGACACAAGTGATGACCTTTCACTGCAGCCTGGGGGGGACAGATTTAGGAGAAAAACGCTAACACTGTATTGATTATTTTACCATTGACCAATTCACACAGACGTTTATCTAGACTGCTTGTTAACACACCATTATATGTTCATCTTAAGTTATGTATTACAATATTTTGGAGATACAAACAAGTTCCAGAACAACTGAAATAATTTCAACACTTGGTGGCAATCTGTCAAGAAAACCCCAAAAGTTTTTCCAGCAGTGCTGACTTTTACAAGAAATGCGCATTTCACTGAAAATAACCTGACGAAAGAATTTGGAGCAGGCCTAATCCGTTCCTGGCTGCTTTGATGGCATTTAGTAAAGGTCTCTTCTTAGACATTCTGCTGTATTATTGTTGTCAACATCTTTGAGCAACAACACTCCAAAACTCAGTCTACACTTCTTCCTGGTCATCAAAGCTGAGCACTTCTGCTGTGCTGCAGAGAGCATGTATGAAACACTGACTACATGCTGCCATTTTCTGTTTCATCCCATGTTTTCAAGAAAGAAGGTGTAAAAAATACTACAGAGACAGAAGTTACTCACACCATCTGTCTTCAAAAATTTCTTTAAACATTTTGTTGCTTTTTTTCCCTGGTACACACATGTGATGTTTCAAGCAGCAGAGCTTTGAGAAGCATTCTTTAGGAAATCATTCCATAGCTTGCAACATATCTTTGACAGAAAACAAAACTCCCTTTAATTTAAGGATTCCTGGAATCCAGCTGAATACTGCTGCTACTCCTCAGTCACCCAGATTCACTTTGCTTTTCTGTGCTTATCAACACTAGTGCAAATTAAGTCTTTTCTCTTGAAATAATAATAATAATTTTGAAAGAAAGTGTTCTTTAGCCTCCCTACTTCTAAGGTATAAGCATTTTGAATAAATATGAATTTTTTATCTACTGTCTGAGGTTAATTTAGCAGATACCAATATTTTACTTATCTGCCTCACTGTCATTTTTGGCAGGGGGGAAATCAACAGCAGGATGAAAAGATGCTATAATAAAGATGCTAAAGAATAAAAACTTGACGTTAAATCCTGACCCCTGCAGAGCCTCATTAGTACAATTCACCTTGTCTCAATTCATCACCAGTCACCACTGCTCATTATGTATAGCCCTTCAACTCATCTACAGTCTGTATGACCATGTTTCTATCCAAGCCAACATGTATCAGTTATTTGTGTATGCTTTGGCAAGATGGTATCAAAAGGTTTACTGAAATGCATGTATTATACCACTTGCCTTTCATCTGCTTATTTTGTAATCTTATCAGAAAGGTAAAAAAGCAATCTGGCTAGATTTATCCTTTCTAAGCCTATTTGTCTTATTGCTTATGGTTCCGTTATTAAAGCTAGGAAAATAATCTTCTTTACTCGACCTCATAATGCATTTATCATTGCCTGCTTTTTATGGTTCTAATTTCACTGGCTCTTCCAGTTATAGTCACAAAACACTCTCAAAAATAGACCCTGACATGGAAAAAGAAACGTGCACAGTAAGGATAAGGTTTGTGGAAAGAAGTAGAAACACAAATGAATTAGAAGTAGAAATAGAACACAAGGTATAACTAATTTTGATTCTAAATCTGCCTCTTCTGACCACAACAAACTGTGTATGCTAAAATTCAGTTCTGCAGCCAGCACTACAAATCAGCCAGCCAGAGCACTTCAGCACTGCCTTAGCTTTAGCCACATGAAAAGTCCCTCTTGACTTCAGGGTCTACTCAAGTGTCACAAGCTAAGCATAAGCTTCACAGAAGGAAAAAAATCAGCCACAGTAAATCACAAGCCTCATTTATTAGCTCTGAGGGCCTACATCTTGCAGATGGAGGAAGCAAGAATATAAGGCATGGATATTGGTGTCACTGAGGGGCTCTGAGTTCTAAACCTGGCTTTGCACAAGCCAGTGCTTGTGCTTTTTTGTTGATCAGCATTCATTCGTATTCCTCATTCTCTTTATTATTTGCTGTTTGGTTTCTGAGCTTTGTTTTTGCCATTCCCTGGGAGGACCTTTTGTAAGAGGTTATACTCTCCCCTTGCTACTAAGTGGAGATGCACAGAATTGCCCTCTGCACTAGCAAATTGCAAAAAGGGTTTAAGATGTTATTCAGTACACTGCAGATCGAGTAGAGGTTCTTTAGTCACCAAAAAAAAACCATCAAAAGTAAAGGAACTGGCAGCCTCTGTTTTAAACAGGCATCTCAATTTTGTCCACAGAACCTTTGGGTGAGATAGTTAGGAACTGCATTTTTTTATACGTCATTTTTCATGTCCCATTACACACTGAGACTTACTGAGTGTCCCTACAACGTTTTTCCTTAGGTATATTTTCCTCAAGCCAGCAAAACCCAAGCCACCTAAGAAAAAATATCCACAAAACCAACCTTGCTAAAACTCCCAAATCCTCTCCAGTGGTCCAAGACAAAACCAACCCACCATTGCTGCACTATAATGCTATGCTGCTGCTTCACAAGAGGTCAAGGAAAAATAAAGAAAATAAATAAATAGTTTTCTAGCAGCTGAAAGAGTAGCAACATCTGCCAATTCAGTTTCACATGCAAAAGTAGCTTCTCCTCTCAGTAGTGGAAAGATGATACTGCCATAGGTCAATTAAAAAGTCCCTGACCAAAAGCTGGATTTTCAGCAACAACAGCAAATATCTGAAACTGTTCAGCAAAAAAAAAAAAAAAAAAAAGCATGAACACAGTAGGGGAGGTAAAAGGAGAAAGAAAAGTCAAGAGGAGAAGTAAAAAGAGATGTGATTCTTAATAATAAGACATTAAGAAAAATCATGATGTTAAAAATAATCATGATAGAGAATGCTCCAGAAGAAAATGCACCCAAATAAAAGGGAATACAGTGCAGGAACAGTTGAAATCGGGGAATATTAAAGCAAATGCTGATGAACAAGCAGTGACAAAAGAGGAACAGCAATGTTCAGCCTGAATTGGATGCAGAAGCAATTTAAATCACTGTGTTTACTCTCCTTTTTTCCTCCTTTCCTTTCGTTTTATTAAATAAGCCACTTTTGCTTATTCCAAAGGAAAAGAAAAAAACATTCAACCTTTCAGACATCTGTGAAACTGAAAACTCTGTGAGGCCATCCAAGAACACTGTGGATATGTGGAACAGGGTTCAGTGAGCAAAATGGATTTGCTCAGACTTCTGTGAATGTCATTGACCTCCACAAGAATGAAAATATTAAGATTAATGATTGCATCATTAGCGTTACACCACCAAATAGATCAGGACACCCTTGAACAGATTTTGAAGAGAGGAGTTGCTCTAACTCTATTTCCTTCTATTTAAGACATATGGCTAGTGGGGTCATGCTAACAGGTAACAAGCAATTTAGGAAGTGGATAACCTGGCTGGTGCAATTCCTTCAACAGCCTAGGGATCCTCAGGGCATTTTGCAGCACAGCAGTTGCTAATTGAAACACAGGGATACCTCTTTCACTCATGGAAGTGCAGAACACTTCAGTGCTAGTCAGAGATACACACTGTAATGTGTTTTGGCAGCTGAGGTAGAGGGCAGAGAGGGCCAAACACACATGCACACACTGATAATGCAAGAAATCCCACTCATAATTCCTTCTACACTTCTCAGCCAAGTAAGTCTCCTTAGTCTTTTCAGTTCTGTAAGAGAAAAAGACTCAGAACTATGATTCATACAAAAAGGCATAAAGGATGCAGCTTCACACATCACTGTGCCTCAAAATTCAAGTAAGATTTACAACACTTCCTCAGTTAAGTTACAAAAGAGACAGAGACATTCCAGGACACATAGGACTTCTGAAGATTTAAACTAGGTAATGTGTAATTAACATGTAAGTACTATTTCATTACTAATTATTCAGAGGGCATAGAATTTAATTACACTCTTCCATTTATCGTTATTCTACCCACCTTTACAAATACAGTGGGTTCTGAAGAATAACCACACATAAAAACTTTAAAATCTGGCTTTAGTCAATGTTCAGCTATATATCTTTTTTTAACAACAGTAATTTTTAATTGCAGAAGTATTTTGCTTGTTTAGATGTACTATGCTTCAGAGCTGCATTATACAACAAAATCTTATGCATTTGCAAAATTGCAGTGCACAGCTGTTTTGTTACTTATACTCCATCTTAAAATTGACTGGTTGGAAAATGAAATTTGTCTGAAAACAATAATTTCTGAACTCATTTAAGTTTACAGAACCCCTTATGAAAGTCTCTCTTATTTGAGCTGAAAATGTAATTCACCAGTTAAATAAATGCTACACTAGAACTGCAGTGCAGAAAGAAAGGGGCATTTTATTTTCATTCTTTTCTTGCTGGGTGGTTTTCAACCAAAAACCTAAAAAATGTATTTAAGGGCAAAAGATCTAAGGAAACACAGCTGACTCAAGATAGAAGGTCAGTAAAGCTGAGAAACAGCTGCGTGAATATCTTATAATGATTAGAAGAAGTAATTCTCAGAAAATAAATAATTATCCAAGATACAAGTCAAACTAGTTCTGTGAACCATCTTTGCTGATTGCACTTTTAAAGAATTAAAAGCATCAAAAGCTGTTTACATAACCAGTTAGTTAGGATAGGCTGCAAGCAGAGAGTTAAGAGATTTCATTCAGCAAAACCAGAGATAAAAGGCACCATCAGGTAAATCTCAGGTAAATCGGGGGCACAGCTTATGGTGATTTCAAAAAGAGGAGTCCTGGATCACAAGAGTAAGGATGGCATTTATTTCCTAACCAGAAATTCTCTCTACTAATACTAGGGGGACGTGTTAGAGAAATCTCTCAAAAATGATGGGTCTGGTGTTCATTTAAACAAAAAAGGGAAAACTAAAGGCATGTCTTTATGCCAGTGTCATCACACTAAATGATATATTCACAAGGGGTTAAGAGGAGATGTAGCAGGCGGTACTGATTCAGGTGACAACTGAAGTGAAAGGAGGTAGGGGGAATCTTACAGAAGCAGTTTTCCAAGGGAAGACACTCTCAGCTCTAGCCAAAGCCAAATACTGAGGCCTGATATGTTGCAGGAGGGAATTTCAATTAATGAGGGACAAGTATCAAAAGGATGAGTCAGAGATCCCCTGCTACACCATAAAATGCCATAACACACCTACACCTACACTAATTTTGTGTAATAATTTCAGGTGGCAGTGGTTAGAGAAAAAAAGCAGCAATTTTCTTTTGAAAGGAGTCTGGACTTAAACAGACGTCCTTGCTAAATCAAAACACACACTATAACAGGAGGCTACCAGCTGTGAACAAACCAAGGAATTGCCTATTAAATGCAAAAATCTGCCCTCTCTGTTTTGGCAACAAAACCTGGAATACTACCAGGCACTATAGAATTAGACTGTGTAAAGGGAAAAATAAGTAAAAACAAAAATGATTGCTGATGGATGTTAGCCCATGAAAATGCATCAGGACAGCTACAAGGAGCACAATCAGCAGCTAACCTTTCGCAGCCTTTCCCCTACAACTTCTGCAACACACTGAAAGGCTCACATTGTCACTGAGCAGTAAATATAAATACACACCTTCCAATGAAGGCGAATAAGCATCTCTATGGATTTCACACAGAAGACAGGGCATGACCGGTATAATTAAGTAATTTGAAAACTGAAAAAAAAGCAGGTTCGGCAGGTTTTAAAGCACAGGACAGAAATCTGTGCTTCTGCATTGTAATAGGCTATTTCTTCTCTAAAGGCAAATGTTTATGATATTATGGCAGTCCATGGGATTGTCTCAAGATAACTAGTTCTTCTGCATTCAGCACACAAATACATTACTCCATTTTATTCCTATACAAACAGCAATTTCCCGCTATTACGAAATGAGCATACAACGAACCTCATATTCACCCCACTCCCACAGTGCCTCTTTATACCAAATGAATACAAAATGTGAAAGAATTAAGCTTGTGAGGCCAACTCATATTCTAACACCTTTTGAGTGCTTGAAAAGTAAATGTCTCCAACATTTTATAAATATATAACATTCAAATATCTATAGATAAAATTCAGAGTCCTCTTATTTTTGTATATATACACAAATGAAATTTTAAGGAAAAGCTAAAAATGCAGTGCCATTTAAGACAAAACGTCCATTGCAGCTTCTCCTTTTCTCTGCTAGAAAACTGTAATTATAAGCTTAATGCCATAGCCAATGTTTTGTATATTTTTAAAGTATAGCACTCAATACAAAAGTCCATTTCAGGCCTAAAAACCTTGGTATGGTGCTATAAAGCCATTAACTCTATGTTAAATTATACTACATTTCATTTATACTATATTTCATTTTAGCTGTGACGGCCCAGTAATTACTACTGATTGTTTCTGATCTCTCACATATTAAAAAGCATGGCTGGTGAATTAGTGATGATAACCAATAATGAGAAGCAAGAACATTTCTACTTTTTCTTTGTACACCATTCAATTATTATTGAAAAAATCCATTATGCTCTGTATTTTACTACATAAGGCAGATATAACCCACTAAATATATATTTTACTTTCTTTCCTTTTTTCAACAGAGATCACAAGATATTATCATATTACCTTTTCTCTCTCACTGCACTGCCAGGCTCTGGCCAGCCAATTCTGAATTTGCTTTCACTTTCAGACATTTATCTGCATACAGTTAGGTGAAAGGTATTATTAATCATATCCTGTTGCTAGGCTACCTGGAGATGTTCATTTAAGCTTAATGTTTCTCTTTGTTATGAAGTGCCATGAGGAACACACAGATCTGAGACAAGAAAACTACTTTGCAGAAGCTGCTTAAAACATAAAATAAAATCTAGGCTCTCATAACAGAATATGCATTAACAAGAAAAATAATTTTTAAAAACCCCATTATAGTCTACAGTTTGCATAGTAGAGCTTCATTTTAACATGAAACTTTTAGGTAACTGATGCACATGAACCTTTTAGATAACTGATGCACAATAAGAATTAAAACTGAGGTTTAGTGTTCAAACTCATAGCTGTTGGAAGAGCTTTAAAGACACTACAATATCTTTATTAGAAATAATTCTGCAATGAGAGCATTATCTAATATTCAATGAAATAAACAGAAATGTATGAATTACACACAGTTTAAAGAAAAATACCATATATGTCCATGTAAATTAGCATATTATTTATAAGGTTTTTGGTTGAAGCTTATGTGAAGATTCACACCTCTGCATAAAGATTCATGTCCATTCATATCTGCCACATCTAGGAAGAGTTACCAAGGACGCAGGCTTAAGTTACATGTTAAAAAGTTCTGTGTAACAAGAGATGGAGCAGCACAAGAGTGGCATGTGACTTAAATGGCTCTTTTAACCTAGTGAGTAGCAGTCGCTCAGTGGAATTGGAAAACATGAAGCAAAATCCTAGCAAAGACAAGGCCATGTATAATTTTACTCCAAGACAGCAGGATGAAGTTCTCTGACTCTCTCAAGGTCTCCATACAACCAACTATCTCATTTAAAATTCTGCAAAAGGCCTTGCCTATGTTACAGCTTTAATCACGTTAGGGAACTAAAGCAAGACAGTCCAAATTGTTTCCCTTCCAGTCTGCTCCAGTCTGTCTAAAAAAAACCTGGACATACTTGAATGACTTTTCAAGTATTTTGGAATACTGATACTCATTTTAATTCTCTGTTGGATCCCTTTCCATTACTGAAGACAGAAAGCATTCACTTTGAGAGTATCAATATCTGGTGCACACACTCATTTGGAAATTTGGGTTGTAGCCCTTAAAACCATATAAGCAGCAGCACCCACCCAGCATGGTGGTCTCTCATAACTTCCTAATCCATCCATTCTGTTGGAATGCAAAATTCTGAACACCAATATAGACTGGCAAATCTTTTCTGTTTCTGGGGAAAGTAAGCTGTTTTCTGAAGTTTTGACCTGCAAGCTAACATAGCACTTTGACAAAATGACAGTAAGCAGTGTTACAGAGTTTTCAACACAGATTCCTGGCTTGCATTCTGGTTATCACCAGAAACACACATGGGCGCAATAATGAAAGTAATATTCACTCTTTATAGAGTTAAGAAAACAAAAAATTACTTTCAGAGACCAGCAGTGAAACTGGACTTCTTTTTAAACTCCTGCTACCTTGGTGCTTTCCAAGTGACAACTGCAAGCAATGCTCTTTCTGATTATTCATGTGAAAAAAGGATGCAAAATACTTCTGGAAGACATTACTGCAGTGCATGGCTATGTCAGCAAAAAAAAAAGAGCACAAAAATGGCTGTAGTATAGAAGAGTAAGTGATTTTTCAGAGTTTCTTTATTAGAGACATTATTTCAAATTAACTTTCATTTCTGCACTAACATTATAGACATAGAAAAGTTTGCATTCAGCATTTCCAGAAGTACTAAAGCATGGAATTTTAAAGTCCAAAAGTAGAGATTTTTTTTAAAAAAGCTGGATCTATGGCGTTGGGGTTTGAAGTATGTACTGGTTAGCTTAAGAAGAATTTGTTTCAATCAATATTAAATTCTATTTGCTCTTATGGAAAAAGACAATAAAATGTTGCCCAAAACAAACCTTAAAGCCAGCAGGTACATTTCCAGCACCAATTCTGGTCTAAGATTTCTAACTGCAGTTGTGTTTTCCTATGAGAAGGTTGAGATGAAGCCAAACGGGCAATGGTGAGGACAAAGCTTGTGCTGCTGATATCATCATAAGATCCAGGACCTGTACCTCTGTCACTGTTTTTCTATGGTAAGTGTTGTACTAGACAGCTGTTTCTTCAATGAAGATCTCTTTTGCTTAAAATCTTACAATTGAATTGTTTCACACTGCAGCATTTTAAAAAAATTGATTCAAGGAAGAAAAGGTTCAGCTTCAATTAGAAGGCCAAGCACTTCTTCAGGGAGAGAAAAACACCCAGGACAAATGTGCTACAGCTCTAGGTTTACCAGACTGTGCATTCTGGTTTGGTAGTTCTACTTTAATAATGCTTTGTAGCAGTACTAACTCCACATTGCCACCCAAGTTATTTTTCCCTTTTACTTCAGATTTCAGCTGTGTAGGGGAATTAAAAAAAAAACGAACAACCAAACCAAAATATCCTTTCTTGAAATGAGCTGCAATTACAAAAAAGCCTTATTTTTAGCTTATCACAGTTTTATAAAGAAAAAGTATAACGAAATATCCCACTTATAAGAGTTAAAAAGGATAACTGTAAATGTATAACCTCATTTTAGTTTTGAAGTTGGCAACAAATGTATTATGACAATTACATCTCATCAGAAGGAAAAAAAATTAAAGAAATAAATACTTATAAAATTGTGCTGTGCCTGGTGTTCTGATAACCACTACTGCCACACTTATGGTGTGAAACATACCTGGTCCACATGTCCTGATTCCTCAGCTCTTGTAATAGGAACAAATTCCATGCTTCTGTACTGCAGAGGGAGATCCTTACAGCATAGATAACAGACCTACCATTTAATTTCATATTATTTTCCTGAGTTTCCACTCACACTTTGAGAAAACTACTTGATATCTTACCCCTTTTTTTTTGCTTGGCCTTCCTTTTCTGAATTTCCGCCTCTGTTTTTCCCACCATATCTATTGGATAGGTCAGCTGATCTTTAAAAAGCCAAAGAATAATTCTTGCTGGTATAGAGGGCAACCAGCCTGGATCCAGGGTAAAACTTCCCAAAGTTAGAGGCTGCTCCCCCCCACTTCAGTATCACCCTGCTTCCTGTGTGGGAAAAGCTAAACATAGCTTTTATTGGAAAGGATTTACTAGTTTGGAGAATGGAACCCTAAGATTTTGTATGCAAATTTCAGATCTTGTTCCTTAAATTTTGTTTTTTTTCCTACCATGCCATCTTACAACTGTGGGAGCTGTTTCCTCAGTAAGATATTAGGGTGGCAGAGATTGAGAGCACTTCAAAGAGCAGGTGTTCTTCTTGTGAAACCAAGAAACATCAGTTTGTCTTGAAGCAGCAATGTCAACTTGGTAGCATCCTGATGTAAGGCACCCTAACTAAAGCACGCAGGGCAGATTCAGTCAAGGTTACATTTTCTGCAGCCTCAGCATGCCCAAATACAATAGAGAGAAAGCAGTGGATAGTTTCCTCCCCAGCCAGAAGACAACAACTTCTCATTCTTCAATGCCCACCATGGGGACCATGCCAGTGAAGTGTTGCTGTAGGCAGTGTCACACTGAGTCTTCTGTAGCCCATGAACATTGTGGTAACTTCTATATCCCTCCAGAACTGCTCAACTTATGGCCAGGGGCTTCTCAAAAAACTATCCCTCAATCAAGTATATGTGAGAGCGATTTAAAGCTAACTGAAATTAATTTCCTAATGAGCAGGTAGTTCTTTAAGAACCTAAACACACCACACCTGCTATTTCACCTAATGTGATGAATTATTAATGGATTAATGAGTAATTTTCCTACTGCTTGTAATTTTAATAACCAGACCTTTTACTCCCACACTCAGCTGCTTACAACACTATGCTGAGAATGCAGTTTTAGTGATCACTTCTACAATTCAATGTCCTACCTGCAAGGACTCAATTCTGTGCTAACACTATTGCATTGAGGTTCTCCACACAAGTAATGATGCCTTACTTTCATGACACCCTTCTCACCTTACAACTGACATTCAACTTTTTGCTGTTCAACTAAAAATTATGACTTGCTCTTTCCTAAGGGCCAAGAACAGCTTTTGTTTCACAGCAACACAGAGACATCTTTCCACCTTTGTTGCTCTTTATACTCCTCATTTAACCAATCAAACATAATTCTGCTTCCTGTAACAATGCATTCAGTCTTCACACACAAGCCCTTTCCTTGTGGGTAGGCTTTGTTTAACACATTCTCATTTTTCCTATAGTACATTTCAGATCTATTCCCTTTGCTCTTTCCTTGGGTGTACAGGAGCCTGAACGCCTCCTGTCCTGTTAACTCTGTGCATGCAGCTCAGCATCTCAAGAAGTCCCAGTTTCCTGTAACAGAAGTTAAGAATTTAGCTAATACCACCAGTGTATTTTCCAGAGCTACAGTCCATGCCCATTTTACAGCAACACCTAGATATTTTGGCATGCTCCAAGTTTGAGAAGTGTTTCTTTTCTTCTACCTCTAATTGAAAATGAGTTATCTAAAATACAGTTTCTCATTCTTAACCTTTGTTATCTTCATCCCTCATGAAGTATGTCTCCCCACCTGGAAAACTCCTTCCGCTTGAATTCCACTCTGGTTCCACCTGACAGCATCCCTCTGTATTTTCCATCCAAACAACTTCTGTTCCACTGGCTCAAGAGATCTGGCCCTGAGATATGGCATTTGAGCTCTGATGGCCATGCACAACTGTTTGTACCAGAATAATTTCAGTCTGAGCTGATGATTAATTCCTACCCATAAATATTTGTTATTAACAGGCGGAGGGCTGTAACAGAACTCTTTCACATGGCAAAATAAATGGAAAAAAGATTTTTATCTCTGCAGTACTCTACAAGTATACAAGTTTTAAGACATGCTTTGAAACACGTTTTAGTTTCAATTATTGTTAACAGCAAAACATGAAGGTCATGGCATGGATTATACATCTTCAAAATGTTTATTAAAATAGCACTGATGAATAACTTAATTAGTCATAGCTGCAGCTATTTTTCTCCCGATTATTTCCTTCTCCTCATACATTTTCAGATTCAGAGACATTTTTAAAGTATTCCTCTGTAGCATTTCTATAATTCACTAATAGTAACAAAAATGCATAAAGTGCAAAGATTTTCAACTTTTCTAGGAATTTTTCCATAATAGCATCCACCAATCTGTGAATCAAATAAGTGAAAAAAAAATAAAAATAGGACTCAGCCTGATTAAAAGTACTTTTTAAAGCAAATTTCTAGAACCAACGTCTATGTTGTCGATTCCTGCCTTCAGGTGATATTTGAAACTCTGCTAAAAATCAAATATGCCAGTTGTAAATAAGTGTTATCAAGAAATTTCTATAGTGTTCTAGTGTTACTCTGGAAAATAAAGTACTGCAAAAATACAACTCTAAAAACAGTATATATAAATTAGGACCAAACTTTCCAACTCAATTAGTGCCCTATAGACTGTTGAAGATATTCTAACAAGCATGTAGGAGAAGAACAATAAAATAAGAAAAACAACTGACAGAACATTAAGAAATCCACTTTTTATACCATGGGTTAGCTGTTCCCCAAAGACAGAAAGGGCTGTGCCACCATCTTCTGAAGGAAAGAAAGGAGAAGACTTGTATTCTGAGGTTTCAACATCCAATTAGGAATTTATCAGCCTAAAAACTTTATGTCCGTGTATAGGCAAGCATGAACTTTGTTGTCTCTTGCTTCTCAGGTTTCTTTTAAACATGTGTGTCATTTTTGGGATGATTTAGATTCTCAAGTGTCTTGGAAAGCCTGACTCACTACTAAGAAGTTTTACCCAAATTACATATTTTTAAGATGCCATAGTATTGAATGGAGAAATTATTTATGTTTGGAGACACAAAAAGAGTAAGAATAAACAGTAATTGCTCTGTTTCTATATACCCTCACATTTATGCTCCAATGAAGAGAGCAGAGAAGCTCAGTAACACATGGAGAAGGCAGTACAATATAACAAAGCATCTGCAGATAACTCCATCTCCATTTTCTGCTCTTTGGTTTTATAAGGAGTCACAAAAATACTTTACACTTCATTGTTTCTATAGCACCTATGAGTAAAGTGTACTCTGTTTCTTCATGTCAGCCAGCCAACCATTAAACTACCAGAAGTTAAATCTTTTAAAATCGTACATTCATTTCTGCAGGCTCCATACATAAAGCAAGGGTGTAGGCCATTACTAGCCAAAAGGAACAAAGCATAGTTCTGCCTGCCAGCCTCTAACTCTTACATCACTTGCAATACTTCACTAATTCTATTTCCTTATATAAAACATTAAAAACATGGCTGAAACTACCTAATGCTTGATAAGGAATAAACACCTTCCTTCAGTAAGCATGACAAGATAGTGAACTATGACCACTTGTACACAAAAATAGTAAAAATACAACAAATCATTGAGCAGTTTTAAGTCATGGATGCACCAGAGGAGAGAAAATAAACCATGAACAGTTTGTGCTAAACCCAAGCTGATCTGGAAAGAAAAGCCAAAAAGTTGGAAAAAAGTTTTCCATCTCAAAAAGATACTCTCTTCACAGCACCCTGAGATCCTACTGCATATCCAGGTCAAAGGGACAAGAAAGAGTGTAAAAAACAACAGTGTGTATAGTGTGTATATATGTGTGTGTATTATCTTTAATTTAATGACAGAATTGGTTGTTCTGTGCAACAAATCAGGGCTTTATGATGACATTGCTTTGGATAGCATTCAAGAATACATACAGAGAGCCATGCTTTGTATCTTTGATCACTAATAAGAGAATAGTTTTTTTCCCCACTCTGATTATTGGTATAACTGGACTCCTTTTTTACTTTAGCATACATTGTAAACATTTGCTTTTTAGGTTCTTTTGGTACAAAAGAACATCCTAGCAATAAATCATTACAACATTACCTTCAAAAACGGGGTAGTTTGAGGCTCTTGGGTGCAGATAAGAAAAGCAAAGGAAGTTAATGCACTTAAGCTAACTTGCTCTCCTTTGTTTATTTGTGCCTATTGGTTCTCAATATTTTCCTTCTCCTTATTGTATATAGCTGTTGGAATTAAAATTATAAGGAAAAAACATTCTGCCTGAGGGATTGCAAGAAAAATGTGAGAACAAAGAGAAACAGTTAATCTTACAAGCTCAGATAAAAAGAATACTCAAAGAATTATGGGTGGCAGTTTGGATATTGCACAGAATAATTAACTATTTTGTTGAGATGGTATTTCCTTGATAAGAAGTATCTGTAGTCATGTCAAATTGATGTGTTAATACAAATTACTATCTCTCACACTGCCTTTTCCACTGTCTTTACCTCACTCTTTAGAACAATCTTTCATACAATTGAGCAGTTTACAGCTCAAGTATGTAGAAAACATGAATAAATCTTTATATGAGCCTCAAAAAACTCCCATCAAAAATGCATCTACTTTGCTTTTGATAATGAGAGGCAACAAAAAGGGAAACAGAACATGGCAAAAACTTATATGCAGAAAGATTCAGGCTCCATGAGGGCTCTTAATATACCAGATGCAAAATGTTTAAACATTAACATTAAACCTGAGAAGCAAACATAAAATACAGATCTATGATATGTGAATAAGAATATATCAAGGTTATGAAAAAACTCGTGGTTAGACCACGGTGATCAGCATTAATACCTTTAATATAAACAGCACTGAAGCATCTCCCACCACATCTTTGGTGGGAATGGATGCTGAAATACAAGACTCTAGCCTCCGTATACATTTCCAGCTTAAATGGTTAATGAACTATAAATTGTATTTTTCCACTTCTTTTGGCTCTTAAATATGTGAATACTCAGTTTATACACAACTGCCTTACAGGTACTGACGTAATATTTCTTGAAAAATTATAAATTGTGAATTTATTAGATGTAAGTTTTTTAGATCAATGTTTAATTTATTATTTTAATTACCTATTCAATATTACTTAATATTTTAAATCAGTATTTGTTGAGGGTGTTGCTTTTATTTTTCAATTTTGCTTTATTAAGCCATTTATAAAAGAATATACAGACCCAGAAAATTTGAGACAGTGAAGAGACTTTGTTTCTACATGCAGCAAGCTAAATACTCATACTGACAGACTGATGAGTGATAGATCTTAAACTAGGATAAATTGGAAAGTATTCTTATAGTTTAGATTTTATACACCTCCTGTCTGCTTTGCAAACAGAGCTTCTGGATGCAGTGAACTCTGTCATTTACAAGAAATCATTTTATTTGACTAGACAATACATTTCAATAATACAAATGAATTGGTTAAAAGAATTTTGTAAGCCATGAAACAAGAGCATAAATCTTCAGCAGTGGCAAAACTGTATCTAAGGATTAAATTCATAATGACACAGATTTTCAGAGTTACTAAGAAGAAACGGAATAAAGAGAGCTTCATCCTCCTGCAAGGAATGTTCTCTTGCCTTTGTAAGGAAGGGTCTCCAAGCACACGAAACATGATACAAGGTTCCATTGAACCTGAAATTCTCTGTCTCTGTTAGCACAGGATTCTAATACAGGAAGAATCCTTCAAAGCAGGACCTGGCATCACCTCTGCTTTGAAGACAGGGAACTAGGGCATATGCTTTCTCTATTATTTTCTTAAGAAATCATTGGCAAACTCAGACAGAACATGTTATCTTCCACCATACCTGGGACCTTGAATAAGAGATCACTCCTTGTCCCAGAGGAAAGGGAGGCAAAAGAATTTGATGCCATGAATATCTCCATTTCCTGTTTACCAGGTAAGCATATTATATGTAAAGGAAAAGCCATCCACCTCCATGAAACAGAAAGAAATTCCTCAATGTATAATGGCTGAAAGAGGGTGCAACACACCATATAACACTTCTACTTGCAGCATTTTATGCCACAGGTCTTTTTTCCATTATTTTTCTTCTATATTCACAGAACAGTCTCTGCGCTTTGTCGATCAGCACCTGAACTTGTCTTTCAAAAAGATCTTAAAATGTTGACTAGGACTTGCCTTGGTTTCTGCTGGGATTGAGTTA
Source organism: Rhabdornis inornatus (assembly GCA_013397075.1). Lineage (NCBI taxonomy): Eukaryota > Metazoa > Chordata > Aves > Passeriformes > Rhabdornithidae > Rhabdornis > Rhabdornis inornatus. Next base: position 1,047,326 of record VWZS01002632.1, on the reverse strand, counting down.
ACTTTCTTCCTAGAGACTGGTACAGTGCTGTGTTTTGGATTTGGTATGAGAATGATGTTGTAAAAACACTGGTGTTTTCAGTTATTGCTAAGGAGTGTTTATACTAAGGCAAGGACTTTTCAGCTTCTCATGGTCTGACAGCAAGAAGGCTGCAGGGGCAGAAGGTGGTAGAAGACACAGCCAGGACACTGGGCCAAAGGGATGTTCCATACCACATGTTGTCATGCTCAGTACATAAACCCAGGGGAAAGCTGCTGGGGGCCACTGCATGGGAACTATCCAGGCATCGGTCAGCAGGGGAGTGAGCAATCACATGTGCATCACTTGTTCTGCATATTCTATTTCTTTCATCAGTATTATTATTTTCTTCTTTTTCTGGCCCATTAAACTGTCTTTATCTCAACCCTCGAGTTTTCCCACTGCTGCTTCTCTGATTGTCTCCCTCATCCTGCTGTGGGGTGGAGTGCACTATGTGGTGTTTGATTTCTTTCTGGGGTTAGACCAGGACAGAACTACACAACATACAGAGGGTTAACTAAGCTCAAGGACCATAGAAGAACCTGGCAAACCTTCACAGTTTTATATAGCCTAGCAATATGAAACGCCTTTCTATTCTTGGCTAGATTTCCTTCACACACCCTCTTTAAGAAGTTTATAGAGAACACAAGCTGTAGTACCTCTAAGGGGTATTCTCAAGGCTAATTTAGGCAGTGGAAACCAGCCTCTTTCTAGACTTTAGTCTAAGTCTTCTATGACTACATAGAAAATGGTCAGAAAATAATATTTAAACTAGATTTGTAATTGTAAACATTAAAAAAGAAAGACAGAAAGAAAGAAAGAAAGCCCTGTTGAAACCAGTCACACACCTGTACCTGTACCTCCCAGCTCACCACTCATTTTTAGCTTCATCCAGACAAGTGTTCCTGTTCCTCCCAGTCTGCCCATGCTCCAAACAACAAATATTACGAGCTCTTTGCCACAACCTTAATCTAAAGCAGTGTGTGAGTCCAGCCCCACTGACACTACACCCCAGTAAAGACTGAGAACTGAAGTTATCTTGCAGGACAAAAAAGAAGATAACCACTCTCCACTAACCACACTGGTCAGGAAGATCAGCCTGTCATCCCAAACATTTCTCTTTCATCTCCCTCCTACACATTTTGTCTTCTTTTTTCTTCTATATTTCATGAGTCACATCCCTAGGCTTAAGATGCAAATTGTGAATTGAAATATTTTTACATCTTCTTTGATGGATCTCCATACATAGTTTACAAAGCCTTACATAAATTCCCTTAGACCAACACAAATCTTCTCCCTTATTCATGTATCACCATCATGGTTTAACAGGGCATGGAAGATCTTGATCTTCTGCAATTAAATTCAAGGTTAAAGGACTCCACAACCATAATCTACTAATGTTTGAGGCTAAAATAATACAGCAAAGCTACCTTAAAAAATATATAAATTCCATAGGACCTGTAGGACTAACAGCATGTACCTGAGCAGGAAGAGGAGTGCCATCCACTACAAAACTATTTATTTGATCATCCAGTCACTTACTTTGGAATTCTGCAATCCAGGGCTAAAAGCATTCATCAAAAGTATCTTGCTGGCAACGCCCATGTCATGTCCAGTATCACGTAGGAAACATGTTACAATGAGTTATTGCTCAAATCCAAAATATCTCGAACTTTTCAGACTAAAAGTGAGCTATGGAAGTGGGCTTATTTGCTTAAAGCATGAAAAGCATAACACTGAAGTAAGTTGACATTACCCTCATTTCCATAAACCACTGCAGCTACTGACTGACATTTTGCAAGTTAAGCAAGAGAGGAGTCAAATTCATGCTGGCACTTCTACTGTCAGGCAAAAAAGTGTGAAGCGTGCATAAACCTGCAGTCCCATCTACTGCTTGTCACCGTACCCCTGAGAAGCAAGTGCATATGTCACTTTCTCCTCTCATCTGTTTGCACTGCACATAGAGAAGGCAGGATGCTCTGTATCTTCTCAAATGGTGTTTTATATTCAACTGCGAGCCTTTACTGTTCCAGAATAGTGCCCACTCGGACAGCCTTGTTTGATGGAAACCGTCAGGCTAGAACTCACCCTCAAAACAGTTGCCATGTGTTTAGGCAGCAGCTAGACTTGTGTTTTTAAACAAACAAAATAACTGAACTTCTTTGGCAGAGATTCAGCAGCTCAAAATATGCATTATTGCACCTCCTAACTGGATGGTGACCAAAAATAGACTTCTTGATAAGTTCTTCCTCCTAGAAAGTTTGCTCTTGAAGGAGGATATATTTTGTTGCAAACAGGAGGTTCCTCCAAACAACAAATGCATAAAAGAAAGGAATAACAGAGTAAGATGGCTTATATTGCTTTTATAAGGAAAGCTTTAAAATGTTTGATTAAGTCTGCTTTGGAGATTATTTAATCTGTGACAGAATTCTGTCTTTTCCTAACTTTCAGGAATTGAATTAAAATGGAACATGACCTCTATCTAACAGTTCCAACAAAAGACAGTACAGTTTCTATCAGAAAATATAACTTAGTAGAATTAAAATAAGACCCTCACAGGTTTAATAAAGGATGTAAAAATCTGATTTCTACATCAAACTCTCCAACTAATGCTTCAAGAAACTGCACAGGAAGACTTTGTTCACAAAATTCTGAGGACATTTCATGTCAAATCAAGACTTAATCGATTGATGTTGCAAGGGCTCTTTATGTGAAATCATTCTTTAAAGAACAGACTGCAAAATATTTGCTAATAGTCTATGAAGTACTGTAGCTAATTACGGAAAGTACATTTGTCAAACAAATTAAGTGATACATTATCATTTGCCTTCTCAGTAATCTATAATGCATCTCCAATATATCAGCATGAGTTAAAGGAGCCTTTGTTACAGCTAGTAAAAACCTCAATTACTCTTCTGAAGAAAAGTCTGACATTCTATTTTTTATCCATTCATAACAGGACACTGTAGATAAGTTATGTATCATACATTTCTTTGAATCAAAAAGTTCCTTAAAAAGTAAAGTCCAATATTAAATAAAACAATTTTATTAATTTTTTCTTTGAAATAAACAAGAAATAGCCTTATTTTTAAAATTGTATTTAGTTTCTACTTTGATAAAATTATACTTTCCACTGAAAATAATTCTGAAGGTTTTCAAGTTAACTCAACTTTAAGCTATTTAATCATTATTCTTCTGGGATTAAAAAACCCCAAACCCATATCCTTAAAAAATTATTTAAGATGTCTTTACTATTTAATTTTTCATTTTTTTTCAGCCATAAGCTCTTGCCAGGAAAATAAGTGAATTTTTAAATGAAAGCAAATGTAGGTAATTGCATCTATTTAGTGTTTACATAACTTCTCCTAGAGCCTTTCTTTGGACCACCTAGCTTGTGGGGCTTTTAAATAGTTATTAGAGCTAAATTGCTTGAAATTAGTAAAGTTATTTTTCCATTCATGCATCCATCTCAGCTGAGAAAAATCATCCAACAGTGAGCACTTGACAGCACAGCCACTTTCCCCATTAATTGTCGACTAAGACAAGAAAATTGAATTTTTGTCTGCTGAAGTTTAGGCAGCGGTTTCATGGGTAGAACACCCTCAGCTGCTGTCAGCTGCTCAGTTTCTCTAAGCTGCAGAAGTGAACTGGCATACCTATAGCTGCTAATGACAGACAGCTCTTCTGAGATGGAATGGCAGCAGGTTAGTTCCTCTAAGCAATCCACAGGGCAATGGAAATGGCTTCACAAACACTGCTTAATCGTTATTCTGCTCCCAAAGGTGTTGCAGCTGATTGATACGCTAAAATTTCATTCTAGGTAGTGATAAAAACCCCAAGCTATCACACAATTCTATTTGCTATCCTTACCCAGCAAACGTTTTGCCCAGCTCAGGCTGTCAGCTCCGCTTCTAATCACCGTACAAGTAACATTAAGTAAACGTGGCATTTGGAACACTTGATGCTTTATACAAAAAAAGCAGAAATCCTCACTTATTTATCTTCCTCTCAATCTTAGGCACTAAGATATGCATGTTTTGTCAAATGTATGGAGAAAATATACATGCAATAAAAAAATAATAAATTCAGTCATGTTACTGACCTGGCTGGTAGAGAAGTGAGTTCGCTTGTTACCAATTTTTAAAAAATGTTAAACTTTGCCTTATGAAGAAAGCCCTTAATACGTAAACTCCTCTCCCCTCAATCATCTATCACATCTCTGATCTGCTCTTATCAAAATTTCTCTTCCTGAAAGACAGTTTATTTGCACATGTGCAAAGTCAATCCCAGAACAGTCATGAGTACAGTTAAACAGACATCTCTTTCCCTCTTACAAAAAGAGTTATTGGAAAACAACATTCTCCAATTTACTATCAACACTTTGATAGGTACAAAGCTGAAGTGATACAATCAATCATTCCTGATTAGTTTTTGATAAAGAGATGCACAGAAAAGTATAAAAAATGTAAAAATGTAGCCAGGACGTTCTGCCAAGCCATAAAAAAGACACTTTTTGATTTTATGATCTTACAGGGACAGAAAGTGGAAATTTTTTTTTTTTAGTGATACAGTGACAGTGTGGAGAATATTTCCATAGAATTAAAGAGCATCATGGGAAAAATGCTTCCAGTAGTATCCACTATTCAGGATGGATTTCTCATCAGAGGAATCTTAGAGGAAAGGCATCAGTTAAGACAACACTGTACAAACAGATGGAAGAAGGAATAATTCAGGGCTGCTGAAAACAACTCCAATCTAGGAGGCCTCTAAATTATAAAACACAAAAGGCAAAGAAAATTCTCTCAATTACTATTATAAATTTCTCTAATTTATAGTCTACTCTAAGCACTGTTTGCAGAGACAATATACAAAGATGGAGAGACCTTTGAACCTGACCTGATTTATTACTTCTTTTTCTCTGCCACAGAAAATTGGATTCCTAAGCCTCTGCTTGAGCTACCTGAAGGTAGAAGTGACCTGATATGTCCTATGTGAAAATTTTCAGGTCTTTTCCTGTCTGAATGTCCCTCCTTACTGGTATTCACAGCAGTCTAAAACTAAGCCATTAGATCCTATAGACATTTCTCATTCAAAAAGTATTTATGATCCACTTGATTACACTATCTTCCCATTCAGAAAAGAAAACTCAGAGCAGTATGATTTGGGCTTTTTTCTTGGACTAACTTGTTGAATGTCATGCCATCAAAACCATTTTAGCTCCTCTTCAGGCTCTGCCTTCTGTCCTCTCCACCATTCCTCATTCCCCAGCTCATAGCATTACACCATAACAAGGCCTCCACATACAAATGTTTACTGTTACTTTGGATGTTTAGACATAAGATTAAGCCTTGCTCCCTCACAACAAATATTTTGTTTTATTAGTAACTGGAAAACACTCCTACATAAGTATAATTTCAAGTTAACATTTTTGATAATACAGTATTTGGCATTGCATCAAATGCAAACATAATTATTTGCTCAGTTTTATGGCTATTTATTTAAAAACAAATTGTGCCTGTCTGTAGCAATAAAACTACCTGAAACACTACCTCTATGCCATAAACACTGTTGTGCAAGTCTGATGTGCAATATCACATCAGAGGAAAACATCAAAAGCCAAAGAAAAAGACTATTTAGAAAAAAAAAAGGCAGGAACAGACACTTGGGTACTTTTGATTGGTCAAACTTCAGTGTTCCTCACACGCACAAAAAGTTTTCATTAATTCTACTGATTCTCTGAAGCACAGATATTCTTGGCAAATGGTTGTCTTAACATGAGGAAGATACTTTTAAATTGGACCATATAAGAAGATACTATTCCTACAAATCCACCCATTAAAAACTTCTACAAACTGCAGCCACATTAGCTGCTTCCAGGTATTTGGAGGGCAAGAAAAGAAGTATCAGTGGAAACCAGAGTTCTGGAAAAACCTGAAATGTCAGAAGTTTTTTCAAGGCAAAACCACAGTTGTGTCCAGGATACTCATAATGAATGGCTGATTGTGTGATGACAGCCTTCTTTAGATGCTGTCACCAGAGAATAATTTTATGATAGAGAGTTTAACTAATGATTGATATGTGAGAAACAACACAGTTGAAGGACAAAAATATTTTAGTGATAGGAACTTCCAAGCAGTAGTCTGAGAAAAGTAAAACACAATCATGAAAAACATAAACATGTACGACAAATATGCAATAATATAAAGTAAGCCTAGTACATTTCTTGTAACAGAAGTTATAACAGAAGTTAGAGTTAAACATCTATGGCCTACCCTCCTTTCCTATCATCAAGGATCCAGAAACCATTTGCTTTCCTCTGACAGTTTTTTTCAATTGCTCTTGTTTTTCTATGGTTTACCTCAGGGGATAAAGAGTAACAAAGCACATTTGTTAGTGAACATGTTAGCTTCAAGAAACACATTGAACAGAATGAATAAATGATTTTGATCCTTTCTGTGGTCTTTGGCCCTTATGGAGAGATGAAACCAAAAATATGTTGTTCTACCAGCTCTGGAGTTAGACATTCTGGCAGCCCTCTGACCCAGGTGAAATACCTGGTCCTCAGCCCCAAATGAAAGCTGAAAGGATAGCAATTTTGCAAATAAACATCTGACCTCCCCCAAGTAATTACTATGATTGCCTTAAGTGGATACTAGTCCACATGGATTAGCTCATTTAAAATACCAAGATTAACTTCCAACTTTCCAGAAAGTCGGTTATTAATTTGTGTGAGCATTGGTCATCACAGACTAGACTTTGCTTAAACTGCTTCCCAACTGTCATTCAACTGTATTTTATTTACAGAATATTAATACAAACTGTCCAATATGCACATTTTATTAGCTGGAGAGTCAAGGCTGAGTCTTCTTGCCAAGAATACCTTGAACCCACCTGTCAGTCATAGCATCTGGCAGCTTTATCTGCATTATATTTATATGTACATCAGTCCTAAACCTGATGCCAATAGAGTTTTGTTATATTGCATGATCAATCATAACTTAAGTGGTAGCACACCTCAGCTATTTGCAGATTAATTCTACCAGAAAGAAATTTCTGCTCAAAGGTTAAATAAATCATGAAGTATTTATACCTCACTGCAACTACCTCAGCCTACGTAAGCCCAGTCTCACCCGCCTGTTTGTCTTCAAAATAGGCACACTGAAGTGGAAAGATTGTAACAGAAAAGAAGTAGGGTGAAATTAATTTTGCCATCTGTAAGAGGATAAAGCAAATTAAAAGAAAAAATCCCCAAAGTCCATGTTATTTGTTATATTTCACATATACTTTATGCTGGCCCCCATTCCATGAAAGTATTTTGAAATCCAGGAGCAAAGCCAGGGGTTTTTTTTGAGATGTTCTTCATTGTCTTCTACCTGCCATCAGACTGCAATGGCAAATCCTTAACATAAAATTGCACGGCAGAAGAAGAAAACTCATCAAATAATTATTGGGGAAAAAATAGTGTATTTTTTTACAGTTTGTTGCTTCATTGGATATAATTTAATCGGGGGGCATTCAGCCAACTCCCACTTTAATGATTCTGATCCTACAAGTAATTTCTTTAGTGATTAGGAGTCTATTAATATCAAATGGACTTTATTGTTGCATTAATAAAATTCAGCAGCTCCCACAGCATAAAAGATAAAAACACATCCAAGTAAATTCCCATCCCTCTACCAGCCTGCCTGAGCTTCTTCTTTCCTTCCCATTACAGAACATGACAGATCTGGTTCTTCACCAGTGTCAGAATTTTACATATTTGATGATCTCTCTGAGGACTGCTGGTAGGCAGAAAAGGTTAGAGAACTTGAGAATCTTATATTCCCATAGAAATTTCAGTTTCTAGGGAAAAAAATCTTTCACCTCTATTAACAACTGTCCTGTAGAGCTACTTGGCTTGAGTGTTTCCAAATAGTTTATAAATCAAGCTGAAGTTCATGAAAAGTCTTGATTCTTTGGCCCAAAATCGAGAACAGAAATGCTTTCTGTAAAGTGGTCCATAATTCTTGACTGCAAGTACAGAATCATCTTAAAGCAATGACATTTAATGAATTATATGCATAAGGTTTAAAGTAACAGGCTGCCTTTTGCAACCAATTCAAATACCATGACCTGTGTTAACAGATTGTAGCCCATTTGTTCTCAGTAATGGACAAGGCATACTGTGCATTAATGACTCTTTAATGAGAGCAAGAAAGACCCAGAAACAAAGAAAAAACAAAATTAATACATCTATTTTCCTAATTTGTATTGCCAGTGTGAAATACACTGCAGTATGTTTTTTTAAATGCAATAACATCATTGCAACAGATTCCACTGCATTATTTGGTCACTAAGTGTTCTTTCAGGAATAAAAAAGTGATTTTGCACAGATGAGTGGACCACAAAGTGAAATTCTATTTACCCAGTTCTATTAAGCTTTTGCTAACTAAAGCTTCTTCTTCTCTGCCACTGTTGTAAGGCCAAAGTCAAAGTAACCTCTCATGACATACACCTCTGAACAGCAGAAACATTATGGGGGTATGGAAACAATTCTGGAACAACTGTTTTCCACTCTTCCCAGAAAGAAGCTCTTCTTTTAAAAAAAATTAAGCAAGAATAGAAAGTATAATCAAAACTGTCTTTGCAAATGTTTGCTATACTTATTATTTCCTGTTAGGCATATTTTCTTTTCTTAACAGAGCTATTTTGTGGATGAATGGCAAAGCATCAGGCACTGATATTTTCCTCTTTAACATAATGGAATGTTTCCAGCTGCAGCTAGCGGAACTCACACACCACATCTACCTAGCTGACCATAATCAAAACGAAACACCTCCAAAACCTCATTTCTCTTGCATATAATTTACTGAGAGTCAATATGCCCATACCCAGGGCCCAGCAATATGACTCTAAACAACCCCAAGTTTACTTGAGCTGATCCTAAGTGCATGCTTGTACTAGGCCTAGGGTATAACACATTTGTCACATAAAGTATTGCAAACTTTTAATAAGTTCTTCCTCCATCTACGACCTTACATGTGTACACAAAGCTGGGCAAGTCCTTCTATTGTTGGATTATAATTAGTACTGAAGTGAGCTGCTCCATTCCAATCACATTAAATATAAAATCAGTTAACACCTCATCTTTCACCTGGCACTTATCCACAGTGAAATTTAATTTTGGTTCTGATTATACTTAACTTTACACTGCTGATTTTCAGTTACTTTTCTGGATGTTACCCAGTGTCTATGACATGCAGAAGACATTCCCTGATGTGCATGTCAAAATTTGTGGCTATTAGGCCATCATCTGTTATGTTCTAGGGCAATTATTTTCTTTGCTAAGTGACAAGTTTTGCCTTGCTATCACTGTTACTTAAGAAAGTAAAATTTTCAAAGCCAATGACTTTCTTAAGAGCTCCTCCCTCCTTCCCTCTTCATTTTCTGCTTGGCTCATGGGAGTTTTTGTCCATGGGAACTGAACTCCTTGCAGCCATTGACTGAACACTGTACCCCATCCCTGCCATTCCTGGACTTTCTGTGCTCCAGCATCCCTGAACAACAAAAAAGCCCTCAGCCAACCAACAAATCAATCAAAAAACTCAACCAAACAAAATGGAATCATTGCTCATTTGGAAAAGTCTAACAGTGACCAAGTCTTTTTTGTTTGTTTGTTTTTAATTAGAATATTATGGAACTGTAAACACAAAAATTATTACTACCATTCTCCAGAAAAAAGAAGAAATATGTCTATCATTCCCCAAATATTTTGATAACTCATGTCATTTTCCCTTGTAGATGATGCCAAGAGATAAAATCTGTGCCTACTCAGCCTGATTTTGCTGGAACTGTGTGCTGTGTATTCCTGGCAGGATTGTGTGATAGAAAGCTGAGTGGTCAATATAAACAAAATAATTCCAAACAACAAAGCTGTGAGGGACAAACTGTACTTCTAGCATACAAGTTTCACACAGGTTTAATAGAGGTCAGTGATAGTCTTGGATGTTGTTACCACAGGGAGACTCTCAAGTGATAAGGAAACAATCATTTTTGGTGATATGAGTGGGACTGGGGGGAGTGAGAGCTCCTAAAGAACCACTGTAGGCAATAATATTTTCTAGACTGCACTCACTGCCAAGTATGGCTTTCCAGGCAGTACAGGATGTTGCTGCTGCACATCTCCACTAAATCAAGATCAAACCAAACAAAACCCAAAGCCAATGGATGTGTGTGATATTCTACTCCCCATCACTTTACATCAAGTGAGGCTCATACATGCCTTGGAACGGTTTCATCTATATACAGGGGAATGTTTAAAATACAGCATATTTTTCAGTTTTCTTGAGCAATGAATATTTACTGTTTTACAAAAGAGCAGAATCTTTAAGCTGATCTGATTATTGACCATGCCTTTCAAGAGATATGAGTAAATATGGGAGTTTTGGAAGGGGCTTGCTTCTTTGTTTATTTTAGATTTTGTTGTTGTTTAAACATAGCATTTGATAGAACTCAGCTAGCTCTCTCTTCTTTGTGGCTGAAGACAGTAACATTCACTCCCCCATGTATAGCCACAAGGCTCAAGGTTGAAGGAGCTGCATAGAAAAACACTGTATGCTGATGTGTCATGCATCTTCCCAGTTTCAAACTGACAGATAGGAAATGTCTTGCACAGGAATAGAATAGAATGTAGAATTATTCTTTTTCTTTGAATATGCTATTAATATAAATTAAAAAAAAATACAAAAAGTGAGACACTTGTCTGAAGAAGCAGGGACCCAAACTCGAAAGCCCAGACAATATTCCTGCTGCTGAGAAATAATGATTACCTTTAAAAATAAAAAACCCCACAAAAATAAAACCAGGTTTTTTTTTCACGTTGTTAAAAAAACCAACCAACCAAACAAAAAAACACCACAAAACAAATAAACCCAAAAGAAGACGTTGAAGGCACTTCTCTTCTTCCTTGAACCTTTTGCCCCTTGACGCAAATAGTTTTTTTCTAAATGAATTATACACATCATCTGTCAGACATTAACCCCTTGTACACTAAAATGGCTCCCATCACTCTAAACCTCTCAGCCTCCTGATCTTTAAATGCTTGTTTCACACATTGCAAGATGATCCAGAAATATCCCAAATTAATAGCAATAACCTGTTTATAGTAAGACCAAATGAGTAAAATAGAAGAGGTAGAAATGAAGGCTCTAGAGTGTGGATATCAAAAATTTCTTCAATATAAACTCATCTCCATATATCCCAGTAGCTGACTGTGGTTAGAAGATAGGTTTCCATCTAAAAATATTTTTCCTAACAGCAGTCTCTATTCCCACAAAAAGAAGGAAAATAAAGTGGATACTTTAAGCAAATATACATATATATATATGCATACCTATATGTATATACACACAGTTAAACATCAGAATTTCTAATTTAACTCCAGTAAGAAACCAAAGCTTTTCCTTGGGATTTTGCAGAGACCACATCACATATTTTAACAGGACTGTTTGCAATCAAGCTACATATCAAAGCAGTTCAACATCAGACACAGAGGTAAGCAGCTTTAAATATACTCCAGCAGCAACTACTTGCTCTTCTGAAAATGTGCAGTGCACATAAGGAAAATGGAACAAGCCAGGAAAAGAAAAACATTCATCTTTTCATCATCATTCCTAGATAATAAGTCATATGAGGAACAGCTGAGGGAGCTGGGTTTGTTTATTCTGGAGAAAAGGAGGCTCAGGGGAGACCTTATCACTCTACAACTCCCTGAAAGGAGAGTATAGCAGATGGGGATGGATCTCTTCCCCCAGGAAACCAGTGACAGAATTAGAGGACATGGCCACAAGCTGTACCAGGGACGTTCATGTTGGCCATCAGGAAGATTTTCTTCATGGAAAGGGTGTTTTAGAATTGGAACTGATGCCCAGGGAGGTGGTGAAGTCATCATCTTGGAGGTGTTCAAGAAGGACTGGACATGGCACTTAATGCTATGGTCTAGCTGAAAATGTAGTTATTAGTCTTACATTAAACTTGATGATCTTACAGGTCTTTTCCAACCTAAATGATTCAGTGATCTGAATTTTTTCCTACTGTTACATCTAAATGATGATTTGCCAGGTGAAAAATACCTCTCCACCCTTCTTCCTTTGTAAAATTATATGTTTGTCTTAAATGGTACTGCATCATACAATCCATGCCCAAAAGAGACAAGACTGCAGGGCTGTAGTGCCTGAATGACAAGCTTTTAATGAAAGGACCTTTTGGAACTGAGGAAGTGCCATGAACTGAATGTTATTAAAAGCAACAACGATGGTGGACAATAACTGAAAATTAACCACTTCACTCAGTGACAGCACAAAATGACAATGACAGTCAGAAAATTAAACAGAAGTTGGAAAACAAAATTCATATATCATGTTAAGAAAAGAAAAAGCTACTTAACAGAAAGAATGACTGCTAAGGACTCTGTAAAATCACATTTCTGGACATCAGCCATATATTCTGCTCTGAGGGTCTGGCTAACTGGAAAACAGCATGAAGAACACATAGTACATATTTTGTATCCAATTCGAAAGAGCAGTTTGAACACAGTGTTACTGTTACTCAGCCTTTCCAGGAAGGAGGATACCCCAATTCATAAGTGTTTCAATATCAAGCCAAAAAGCCCTCTAGGCATACCTATAATTCAAATTTTGAAGTGAATTCAATATTACATGCCCATAGATACAAGAAAATTACAGAATCCTCTTCTGAAAGTTCTGTTTGAAAACGGGCAAGAAAAAGTAAATTCAGGTGTCCTTAGTATATAAAACTAAGGTATGTGGTACACCTTTCTAGATCTCTGTGGTCTAGGTATGAGCAAGGTTTTGTGGGTTGTTTAAAGCTTATACACAATAATACATGAAATGTCATCAGCTTCCACTCAAACATGAAATTGAATATATAGCTAAGAGGAACCCCAAAACCTCCTTCTATTTAGTTTATTTTATACCACCAGAATGTGGAAGCTGGGATTTCTTCTAAACCAGAAGAATTTATAAAATTAAATGTTGTTTACCTATAGGAATGATAAAAGTAAAAGGAATGAAATGCAACATGAAAATGATTGCATGAAAAAAATGAATGAAATGCTGCTAAACAACCAGACCTGAGAAGAAATACCATCAGAAATAGATAATACAGCCTCAAGTGTTATAAAATATGACATTTTTTCCTTAAAGCTTCTGGAGTTTGGAACTGTGGAAGACAGGGTGAGACTGTACAAACAGCTCAGAAAACAATCTTCTCTTATATTCAACTTTTACTTGTGTTTTTAGACCATTGTGATTTAAGAAAATATCTATTTCCACCTGTTTCTTAAGAGCTTTTTTCTTGCAAAAGCAATTGTTCTCTCCCTACAAGTTCCATCTACCAAAAGCTGGGTGAGGGGAAAAGAAACCCATTCTGTGTTATATGGAGAAATTTACCTAATAAAATTTTGTAGCATTTCTGGGATTTCAATACCTGTGTAATTGTTCACCAAGCAGCAATTACTGATCCTATTGGATCTTCTTTATTTTGTGCTTCAGTCCAATAATGGGGCAGATTAAAAAAAAAAACAAAACAAAAAAAAAACAGCAAAGAAATAGAAACATTTCACACATAAAACACAGCATATTCCAAACAGAAGGATGAAGCCTAAGTACACCCAGACTATTAGAACAGTCTCGTTAGTTACTGGGCATTGTAAACCTGAAGATTTGTTTGCCATACCAGTGATGTTCTCCAGCAGACTTAGGAAGACCCCCATAAACTACCCAGGACTTTAACAGCAGAAATATTTCAATTTTACTCGAAGAATTAAATTATTCATAATTAATAATCATTATTAAGCAGAGCTCTTTCCACCTTTATCTACAAGCCTGTTTCCTACAAATATATTACTTTAATATGTTTTCTGATGACTGTCTAGAAAAACTATGACTTCCATGAAACAGTTGCTTTTGTAATTCATCACATATGCATGGTTCTTTAAGCCACATCAATACTTCTTCACTTAGACAAAGTTTTAATAAAAATCAACCCATAAAAACAACAAAGAGTAAATACTATCATGTGTGCATACATATTCAACTGCTACTTAGAGTGCCAAGATAAGGAAGAAAGGCACTCCATGGACTCAAAATATCTCGCCAGATTACTAAATCCCCATGGATTACCAAATCTGGCAAGGTGGGGAAAAAAGCCCAATTGTTTAGGCCAAGGAATATGTATAATGGATACAGCCTGGATGGCTAAAGCAATAGCAGACTAAATTGTGAAAGCTCATGCAAAGAATTGCATGAAAGCTCATGGAATTTCGAACTTTTTTTAAGATGTGATTTTTACAGGAATTTTTATTTTGTTTCTTTACAAAAGGAAGACCTGTGGCCTGAGGTATAGGTATAAGGTCTGTGTCATGAAGCTCCTCAGGAGGTAGATGTACACAATTGTAGAAAAGCACATGGACTGCAGAAGGATGCCTGGGCAACCACTGATGCTACAGAACTGATACTCTGCAAAGTGAAGAGAAAGCACACAGAAAAATCTTGGTATCCTTAAAGTGAGATAAAAAACTGCTGGGAAAGAGGAGATGCAGGCTTTTTCACCCTAGGGAACCAGAAATCTCTGGGAGGGCAGTGCAGCCCTTTAATTAGTGGTAAGACTATACCATTCTGAAGTAGTCCTTCATAATAATAGATTTACTAGGCACACTTCACAAAAAAATAATTACGCAAACTTTAAGAGAAGGGAAAAAAACAACACATGGCAAAACCCCAAACAACAAACCCAGCATACAGTTCTAATCTCAAAGATATTCTCAGATTATTTTGTAGTAATCAGTCACACTAAATTACATCAGTCTCCCTAAAAAGGAAGGCTTTTAAAGTACAAAATTAGAATCCATATCTTAAAACTCCAATTCATATCTCTAATGTTTCAGGACTAAATTGCAAGTGTCCTTTGAACTCCAGAACCCCCTAATTCAGGTGATTCATGGTACAGAACTCAACATCAGCCCTGGAAGACCCAGTTGGCTTCACCTGAATATGATCAACAGCACCAGAAATTTCTAAGCATGTAACAAATAGTGATTGCTTCTTAATCAGTGCCATAATATTTGATGCTTGGACTGCATAATGCGAGACCCCGTGGAGATCTGTCAAGTAAAGTTGTGAGATCCACCTGAATTCACATTGAGCTTCATTCATGTATGTGGATTTATATACAATGAATATATTTATACATGGAGAACATGGAGTGCTCCTCATATACCACATTATCAATATTGTCAATTAAATTTTCATTTAGATGTAGTTAGTACATATTGATGCTCACACTGACTATTGACAAGTCTGTTCCAAATTACTCCAGTGAGGTGAGCTGAAGCTACCCAACAGAAGATAGATCATCCTGTCTTTCTGCACTCCATGCCCAAAGCCAAACCAAGAAACTCCCCTGTTCTCTCAGTCTGCTAATGTCTCTGAAAAGCCATCAGAGAGGACCACCACATAGCTAGCAGCTGTTTCTTAGACATGTTTAAATGAAAGATTTTCCCTTTTTTAAGGTGTAGGGATGATAAACATGACTAGAAATATTCTGAAGAGTCCAAGCATGGTGGGAGGGAGCAGAAGACATGGCTGTGCTGAGATGAGCATCCAGCTGCTGAGCCTGCAGGTGCATCTGCAGTAGATGGACAGGATGAAAAATTAGAGGTGTTCCTGGGCTGGATACATTTGAGTAATGAGGGAAGTTTGTAAAAATAAATCTGAGAAAAACATGCTAGGATAAGATCAGTCTAGAGCAAAATAATACAAAGAGAGGAATAAAATCACAGTTGAGATCTCAGTGATGTGAACAGGAAGTGGAAATAAGATAGCCCAAAAGACAGAAAGGAAACTATGAATAAAAACTGGCATTGGATCTAGTGTGAAAAACTATAGAATAGCTAGAATTCTAGAACAGCTAGAAAAAGTGGCAATAAAAATGGCAAGTGTGAAAGAAAACAGTCCAACTTTGTTGCTTTTAGTTAAGGATTAACCCTTGGAATGGCAGTAATAAGGTACACAGCAACATGGTCATCTTTCAAGATAGGAAAGAGACAGTTTACTGTAACATTACACTCCTTAAATACACTGGAACACTGACTTAGGAACAGAACACCGCCCATTGGTCAGGGCAAGCAACACCTCTTGTAAGATGTTCTTACTGTAAACAATACAATTTCTCATGGTACATATTCTGTAAATAATAGCAGGTGTATCTTTGAGATTCTTTCCTTTCTGTTTTTCTCCAAACTTATGAGAAAGCCTGTACTTCTCAGGCAGTCCGTGGGAAAGCTCCCAGGCTGTGTATCCACACAACTTTAAAACTGTAAGACAAATATTAAAAAGGGAGTTGAAAACTATTATATAATTTTCCAGTTCCCCCAGAAATCTACATCTGATTGGGAATAATTCACACCACAGTCAGTTAGGAGAGCGTGAGGAATAAACACGAACATTACAAATGGCAACAGAGCAAAATTCACTAACATTTCCAGAGATTGTGATTTATAAAGGTTCCAGATATTCAGAAGAATGGGGTAGTAAGGAGAAGCATTTCACAGGTGCAAAACAGATAACTTTCCTAAACTCAAACACATCCAACTTTCCATCCCTTCAGCAACCAAATGCAAACATGAATGCTGTAGGTCTTGAGCAGGGCACCGTGGAAGATAAAAATAGTTCTGCCTACAACAAACACTTATCTCTACAGGCTCATAGCACGGCAGTCGAGAAGCATGAGGCACACTTTCCATTTCCTAACAGAACTTCACCTCACATGCTCAGCCACTTGCAGATTAAAACTAGCTGTCTTACAGCTGTGCTGCTAGTGAGAGGATTAAGGGAACACATAAAATCCTCGCAAAGATACTTGTCAGTTTAGGATTCTCCAGATACAGCTCATCCCCAAAAAAGCCACAGTGCACAACACATGGCGCTATGAAAAACAAAGCAGAAGACGGGAAAAAAAAATTGCAAAATGCCCAAAACTAAACTAATGTATATTGTGAATATGCAAATATATTCTATTTCATATCAACTCTAAAGCAGCATACAGGAGGGAAGCATTAGAGAATTGAGCCACAGAAGGTTTTTAGGGGAGATACAGGTGTTTGAAATAAAAAAGAATGGCTTTCTAAACGTTAAATTGGAAGAAGAAGCAAGAGCAGACACCAAAGAATGAGTTTTTGCCATGCTCTTGCCAATGTGCATGACCATATACATTCTTTACTGCTACTGTAGAGAATGCCAAAATTCTTTTTTTTTGGATCTTGATGAAGTGCTGTCACAGCAGTCCAGTGAGATAAAAGGGCAGTCAAAACTGCAGTCACACTTTAAGCTCACTAACCATTCTGTTACTCTCTGATAGCTTCCATTTTATTAG
The DNA here is from genome assembly GCA_013397075.1 of Rhabdornis inornatus. Classification (NCBI taxonomy): domain Eukaryota; kingdom Metazoa; phylum Chordata; class Aves; order Passeriformes; family Rhabdornithidae; genus Rhabdornis; species Rhabdornis inornatus. The sequence continues at coordinate 1,029,878 of VWZS01002632.1, read as the reverse complement.
AGAAATGTTTCCACATGGAAATGACTTATGTGTGTGAGGAGAAGCCTCTCTCCTGAAGAAGATTATAGCAGTATATCAAAGAAAACCCCAAAAAAAGCATCTGGTTGGCTGAAAGAACAGTCTGTCCTAATTCAACCTTTGTTTTATTTTTCCTGTTTCTTTTTAATGGTGGAGAGATACATACAAAAGAAAGGAGTAAAAAAAACTGCAACAAGGAGCACTGCAAGGAAAGAAAGGTGAATTACAGCATAAGAAAATATGCAAGGAATGTGAAGAATGTCGGCAAGTAAATAAATCAATAATCTACAGTCATCATCTACATTCCTGAACTACCTTGAAAGCAAGGATATCTGCCCTTAACATTCCTGACAACAGTAGAGATTTTCAAGGAAGACCCCCCCCTCTGCTCCATGCTCAGTTTCTGCCAGCACCCTTCTGTCAACAACTGATTACAAGGGAACCTTTCCAAGGAGAGCCTGTATTACCTCTTACAACAGTTTTGCTAATACAAGCTTGTGAATACTTTGGGACAGCCCAGAAAAATTAACAAACTAAAATTAATGCTGTGATCACTGCTCTTAGTTGGAAAAAAACCTCAAGATCATTGTCAAACAATTGCAGAACTGATGCACGGTATTTGCCCCTCAACACTACTTTCTAAAACGCAGCGGTGCCTTGCAGCTCATATGGAATAACAGCACAGATCAATGAAGCCAGAGACTAATGTGGTTTTAGAAATGTATTTCTTCACAACAGTATCAACATACTATAAAATAAAAGTTTACAGAGGAAATGAAGGCTGAATGAGAGAGCCAAGAGGATCTAAAAGTCAAGACTTAACAAGTTGGAAGCAAACAAATGACAAACCACTGATAAAACCCCCAAGCATATAAACCAAACAATCCAAAAAAACCCCAACCAAACCCAAGCCTTGAAAACAAAACCCTAACCCCCAATACAAGTATAAAAGTAAAATCAAGGATATGCCCTCAATAAGGTGACATAATAGAAGTGGACCTGCAGAGCAAAACCATGGAGGACCTTACTGACATGCATCCTTTGTTATACATTTTGTGGAAGGTTGCTTCAGAGTTGCTCTAGACTGGTCCCATGAACTGAGCTTCCAGTAGGGGTTGAGGTAAATAACCTGGTTTAGTTTTGTCCATAAGAGAATCTAGATCGACCCAAAACATCATAAATGGGAAACAACAGAAATACAATGCAGAAGAGTAATCCTGAGCCAATGTCAACACAGATTTACCTGAAGTTGCTATATGACTCTGATGCTATATTTAAAAAGTTTCTAAGCCCAGTCTCAAACAAACAACAACAAAAAAGAAAGGGAAAAGATGATTCCATGAGGACTGCTGCTTAGAAGACCACTTTTGTCTGTAAAACACAGCAGTTATTCTCCAAAAATTGCTTTACCATACAAAATATAATGTACAAAACTCACAACAAATCATCATAGAAAGTAATTTCAAAACTGGACGTGCAGAATGCTTTTTTAACACTTGCTTTTGCAAATGAAGCTGATACAATACAATTAGGTAGCTAGGGGCATTTTTTCATGTGACTGGAGAAATTTCTTAATGAAGTGTAGCAATTAAAAACAAGTCTATTTTCAATGCCATTTTACTTCCAAAGGAGGGGGGAGGGACTCCACCCCCAACAGTCCTCAATATGCTTTATGGTCATCTTAAAATAATAGACACAACTATGTTAAAAAAAGTTAAAAATTATAGAGAAAACCTAGTGTACCTGTATGGTGTTCTTCAATCCAAGCTTGCAGATACATGAAGAGGAGTAGACCAGCTACTCCAAACAGCAGTACAGACACGAAGACTTGTCTTAGGTTCATGACCCTACAAGGGGGCTGCTTTTCAGCTTTCAGAAGGACTCATTGCTCACTTTTCTGAAGTCTTCAGCATGTCTGCATCTTCTTCAGTATCTTCCCCAGAGACACCAACCTGAAATAACAAGAGAGGGAGGTTGTTCTCGTGTTACGTTTTTATTCTTCACCAGAGACTGTGTTAACAGCGTACTATATACAAGCTGGAACTCTCACAAGCTATTGCTTTCAGTGCTTATATTTCTGCTCACAGTCTCAATGTTCTTTCTACCCCCAGATGAGTTCCCAGCAGATGTGTTTCTCAAAGTGGCTGAAAAGACCATTCCACCTCCAGAAGAGCAAACATCACCTGCTGTTATAACAGAGGGAGGTAATGACCCAAACAAGGACATTGGGTGTCACACCAATGCCCCACTCTGCCCACCAACCATCACGGCTGGGAAGCTACAGCAAGCAGCTGGAGCCTCCCAGGTGGCTGGGTCACACTCCAAGAAGCTGCCAGCCCCCTGTTATGGGCAACCCATCACCTCTGCTTCTGGACTGTATAATCAGGTGTCCTTAAGGATGGGTCACCCCACAACATGACCACTCTGCTCGCAGAGTCTTGCTGTCAGTCCAGCCAGTGCATTGAGGAGTCATGCAATGATGTTCAACCTCAAATAAGAACCCAAGTTGAGTTTTGCAGGATTAGGAAATGTCAGCATAAGATGGTATCAGTAACAGAGCAGAAAATTAATTAATGGCTCATCTTTTTATTCACCTGTGTTTTACAATATGGAGAGGGCCTTGTCAGGAATTCAATTCTTGCTACTAAGTTTAATGGAAACAAGCTCAACTGTAAAAACTTATCAAAAAGATTACTTTATTGAACAGCAGTGGGCCCAGAGGAAGTAATTTACCTGATACCCTGCATCTGCCACAAAGGGACCATAAAATTCATTTTTTAACATCAGAACATGAAGACACTGCAGATCACTAGAGGACAAACTCCTTAACCTGAATGAGAATGTGCTCACTTTGAAAGTGCATTACTAGAAGCTGAAGAGCAGTTGTTGAAACTGGCCTGCACAGCAAAAGAAAATGCCTTAAAATTCAACATAATGGACACTGTTGCCAGTGCATATGACAGAAGTGTCTGATGAACTACCACGAAGAATGCTAGGAAAAACTCAAGTTTTTAAAGGAATACAGCCGACTGGAAGGTATTTGAAAGATAAATCTGTTAAATACACAGAAAAGAAAATGCAGGCGCTTAACAGTTATTCTGAATCATACAAGTACTTCATTTTCCACAAGTTTGTATTTTTAATAACTCAACACTGTTACATCTATAACTCCTGAGTTTCTAAAAATACAGTACACATAAAGCTCAGCAGGAACTCCCATTAAAAACAGCTGCTGAATGAACAAAGTAACTGTGTTAGAAAGACGCAAAAGGTTTCAAGAACAACAAAATTGTTCAGGACTTTCAGATGTTTTCCAGTTCTGTGCCATTAAACTATACAATTCTCTTAAGCACAAACTTGCCTGCAGAAAATGTAAGCCACGGTTTAAATATTAATCATTTGATGTGTAATTGTTCTGTAGAAGACATACAGCTAGACATTAACAGAATGTAAATGTTCTGTCTGAAGTCTTTTTTGTAAGGGTCATGAGGCAACTGGTTTGAACCAGGTACATGAAAGGAAGGTGATAGAGGCTTTATTCTTAACCTTGCTTTTTCTGCTTTGATTCTACAGAGAGGGAATTTCCTATATGTTATATACAAGTACCTGTTTGCAGCTATTGTGATGATGCACATGATTGGAAGGAAGCAATGAAGATTGGGCAAAAACAAAGAAAATGCTTGGGGAATGGTGTGAAATGCTTTTTGAATATGTGTGGGTAGTGGAGCCTCCTTTCACCCAGCTCTTCATTAGCTGTTATCACTTGCATCTTTTTTTCCTCTCAGCACACTCAGACTTGCAGTGCTCTTTATCTATGCTACAAGACTGCTTAGGGCTTTGCACCTAACTTCAGTGCTGCAGCAAATGCACTGTTTGCATGTCTTTAGAAGTCACTCTGCTGATGAGAGAGAAGCTTCCCAGCACAAGCAATGCTTCAAGAACCACCAGTCATACAATCGACAAATACAAACCTCTTCTGTTTTCCTGCAAACAAAAGCTGTGTTGTTCATGTAACAGGACATTGACAGCATGGATTATGAGGAAAAAAACCCCAGGAAATAAATAAGATATGAGAGTCTGAATCTATCTTTGAAATAAATTACTTAAATTAGTACTAGAAAGCAGGAATCAGTTTCTTGCTGTTTGGGATTCACAAGTTTCCCTCATAATAAAAAGGTGAGGAATCCAGACACATACAATGACAGTGCATGTTTCCAAATAAGCCAGCTTTCGTGATGTTGTTACTTTATTCCATCTCTGATTACACAAAGCTCACATATATTCAGCGCTTCTTTCCGAAAAAATGTGTCCTTGAGTGGGCAAGGAAAGCCTTCTCAGGCCACATGGATGATGCTGAAAGCAAAGTATCTCACACCACACCTCCATGAACATTTCTGACACTTGTAGGCTGGCACTGCTGCTCTCTCCAGCCACTTGCTCTCATCCTCCCTGTCTGCCCAGCTCTTGCCACCACCATGAGGGCTTGCTGACCAAGTTTAACCAAATTACAGCCCACAAAGGATTTACCCAAGGAGTGGTGCCAGTGATTTTTCCTTTAGCAGTAGCTGGTATCACATACATCAATAACCCATGACAGCATAGGATATAGAGCAGGCCTTGCCCAACCACCATCATGGTTGCATGCAGCATCGTTTACAAACCTTGAAAGGTGATGATGAAAATGCACAGTAAAATAAGGAGCACTTTTAAGCAACTTAATCTGTTAATAAGAAAACAGATGTTTTTTCTGCTAGGTTAGTTTTGGTTTTGAGTGGAAAGAAGTTTGTAAAAGGAAACAACAGTTCAAGGTGTTTTTCTTTTTTTTTTTTGTTTTGAACTACCAAACACACCCTAAGGCAGATTCACTCCACCATCACAGTCACTATAATTATCTTTGTACCAAGAGTTTACATGCTGCTTGCAATTAGTTTAATTTATTTAAATTTAATTTATATGAAACTGTCTTCTTCATTTATGTGTTGGCTAAGTTTTAAGATTAGTTTTAAACAAGAGTAACATTACTTTAAATTAAGACTACTGATTTTAGCTTAGGTTAGAATCTAAATACATCAAACCAAACTATTCTGCTACCTTATAAGATTTTAAAGGCTTTTCAGCTTGAATGAGTAGTTTAATTTATTTAACACAGCAATTTGTAACCTACATATGAAAAAATTATAGTGACATTTTAAAAAGTCTGTGTCTGTGAATCTCCTAGTAGAACTTGAAAAATGGCTGCACAACACTGACAAATTTGCTCCTGTTGTATTAAAAAGCAATGGTCATGGATTACACTCTCCGGCATCCTGGGCAAGAGGAAATACCTGCAAATATTCTTTGATCAAGATAAATGCTTTCTTGTGACTGTGAAAGGCCAAGAAGCAGTTACTTTCAACCCATCCAAGTATTTTCAAAAGAGATTAGCCACTTCCAGACAGAGGTTCAGCATCCCTGCTTAAGCTATGAATCTTTTTTTTGCTTCCAGTCCTGGGTGACATGGCTCCCCTGGGTGATACCTTGACCATCCTGCTGGATGGTTCTTGCTATGAGGAAGCTAATGTAGCCTGAGAAAATGCTCTATGCCTTCCACCTATGCTGAACTGGATTCTTGCTTCTGTCCAACATCACCCCATCTCTTTGGGATGTATGGACCCCAATGTCCCACCTGTTTCAACTCAAGCCACACACCCTAAAATTTCAAGTTCTTTTGAGTACTGGAGAGAGACTACTACATATCCTAATCCATCCTGGAGAAGCAGTAAATCTGGGAAACAATTGTGCTATGTGCCTTAGATGACAAACACAGCAAAAATTTAGAAATTTTACAGGTCTATAGTCATTCACTTCTGAGTCCAAATTGTTTAATATTTGTCAAATATTAAGAGTTTCAAGAATCCTCATTCTACTGATATAAAAGCCTTGCATTTTCCCCATTGTGTTTTGGGTTCAAATAGGTACATTCCTGTACAATGTCAATTGAACCAACTGAAATAACACAGCCACTCAAAAATGGGGAAGGGTGTACCTCCTGCTTTTGGCATGATTCCTCCTTTCAGGACATCCTTTCCTTGCAATCAAATATTACCTGCAGCTGAGGAGAGGCACCTCAGCAGTCAGCTACCATTCCAGGCTCCTTCCTATTCTAGACCACACAAAACCAACAGCATCTGGTCAGTATGTCTGGCTAACTTTAGATTTCCTTGCCACCATAACCCTCACCATCACCTAGTTCCAAAATCAAGGACATACGAACACAAAACGTTAGGTTACCTCCAACTATTTAGAAACCTTTCCTTTCAATTCCAGCTTTTTTTCCTTCACCTGGAAATAAAGTATATCAAGATGCAGGGTTAACCAGCAGAATACACATGAAAAAACCCAGACAATATTATGGTCAAAGCATTCATATTCCCGTGGGATGCTACAAATTCCCACCTACTCAGTATCTCCTTAGACACTACTGAATTAATGAAAACAAAATGAGAAAAAGAACACAGAAAACTACTGCAACTGCACGGTTTTGGCGTTTTTTTTCATTTTCTTTCCTCCTTCCTTACCTCAGGAAGCACTGCACTTTCTGATACCTCCACTGAAGTTATTATGGCAAGAAAATTTTGCAGTGAGGTATGTTCTGCTGGACACTGGCCCAGACTACTTTCAGCTCAGTCAGTAGAAGGAGGCAAGGATATCTTCTCACTTCAATGCTCCCCCTCCTCCCTCACTTCTCATCTGTTAGCTCATGTCCTACTTCACACGCAGATGATCCTCCAGGATCACCTTTCCACTGTCCACATCTCAACTTTCTGGCTTCACAACTAGCACAAGGCAGAGCTCCAGCTCTTAACAATGCTTGCACAGTTCCTCATACCAGGCAGTAGTACTACTTCTTGTTCTGGTATATTACAAAGGTTGCCAGAAATAAACGTACAGTATTTGCCATTTTCTGTCTCCAGCAAGTTACACTGAGTGTTATAGCTGGGTGAAGCCAAAGGCCTTACAGAAATTTGAATTAAGTGAGTAAGCAGATCAAGATAGTCAAACTGTGGTGCTGAGAAAGTCTGTAAAAATCAAAAAAACTGAACCAACCAACCCCTCACCAAATATCCCCCAGAAGAAAACCCAAACAAACAACAAAACCCAAAATTCCCATAATGGAGTTTTCCCGTCCATACGAATTTACTAGGTGTATACAGACAGCATACAGGCCCGCTGTTACATCACTCCTGCTGATACCTCAGCAACTTCTTCACCTGAAGAGCTGCTTATAAGGCTGTGTAAAAGTATAATTGAAGACACCATCTGGCCTGCACAACTTTTATTACTGGCAATAATAGAAGATTACTACCTACCAACACTGCAAATCAAGTTAAGAGAATTCTGTTAGAGTTCCACAAAACACAAATAATGAAATTTTTTTTTATGAAATATATAGGGATTTCTCCTCAAAGGAGAGCCCTGTTTTTATCAAAGTGAGCATTCTTCACTCACCCACTGCCTATTATGAAACAATAAAGCCCCTTTAAAAAATAGAGCTTAAAAATTTAAATGTTAACAGCAGTCAGGAAATTCCAAATACCAACATCACCAAATTAATTCCCACCCAATCAACTTGTACATATTTAACATTTTTCAACTTCACTCTCCCTGGTCATATAGCAGACCACAATGCTGCTATAGCAATTACATTTTGTTTCAAATGCATTTTATAGCATACAAAGTATTATACAAAATTAATAACATAGCTAAGAAAATATGTTTTGCATTTGGTTTTGCCATTTTAGTCTATTAATATCACTAGTTCCTCATTATCCTTTTGATATATTTCCAAAGGAAAAAAAAATCAATTTAGTGAAACAATGAGCATAAGCAAGAATCATTGCTTCTGAGAACACCACTTACCTGGTCCTGCTCCTCAACCACAAACCCTACTAAACTTTAGACCGTGTCAGTTTAATGCACATAGCAACTTGCCTCAGACACTTGTAGATTAATTTAAAGCTGCAGTTTTAAACAAACAAAAGTTGTGCTTGTGTTAAGAATAGATAAATGCTAAGTTGTCCTACCTGTGTGTATGCAAGTTGACACATCAGCATCGTGGAAAGTTTTGGCTACTTACAGACAGCAGAGAAGACACTGAAAGCATCAGGTCTGGAACTTCACCAGTCCACCAACATATTCAGTTTCAAGGGTTTCAATCTACAGCTGCTGGACATCTCGCTTCAAAAAGGAAAAATATTTATTACTCTCAGGAACATTTCCCAGTCAGGACTGAGGAACCTCAGCAGAAAAAGGCAAGTTTGGCATGCTTAGCACTTACCTGTCTGAAGCACTCCTGGGAGCCAGCGAGCAGTCCCATGGAAGTCGCCTGGATTTTGGGAAGTTAAACAAAAACACTGTTCACAAGACAGCAACTTGCAGCTTTCAGTCTTCTAACAGGATTATAGGTGGGACTTCTTCCCACTCTCAGGATAAGGAACATTAACAAAAGGAGTGTGTCAAAGCTAGATCTTCCCTTTTTTTGAACTGTTGAAATGACACGGTCTTGTTTACAGGCTGCAGTGAACTGAGGCGCTATCAGCATGCCAACAGGACTCGCAGCCTGCCCCAGTCATTCACTTTACTGCTAGAAAACGCACAGGCAAAACACCAGCCCATTTTTTTATTTTGGAGACGTGCCACGAATTCCCGATTCCCCGTGTGTGACGAAGGAAGGGGGGGGTGTGTGGCCGTAGGGAGTCAGCAGAAAAGTTGCTCGCTGCGCCGAGCGCAGCCCCGCGCCGTGCCGCAGCGGGGGCTCTGCGATGTCCCCAACTTCTGGGGACGCGCCGCACCCCTCGGGGCCGCTCCCGGAGCTGGAGCCGCCCGCTACGGACACGCCGGGAGCCGGGGCTGACCCCCGTCCCTAGGGCCGGTCCGCGCTGAACGCAGCGGGACGGCCGTGCCGCCGCCTCCGGCTCCGCCGCTCCGAGTCCCGGCTGCTGCCGCGGGGCTGGGCGGTGCCGGCGGGGAGCGCCCGCTGCCGGGGTCGCCCAGGAGATCCCGCCGCAAGCTCGCCCGCCCTCCCGCTCGTCCCCCCGCTCGTCCCAGGTGGGTGCCCGGCGGCAGCCCCTCACCTGCCCGCCGCTCCCGGGAGGCGCTTCCGCAGCGGCGCCTACTCACAAACTTTGCTCGCCAAACTTCGGGGCCGGGCGGGCTGGGGAGGGGCCCCGGCGGCAAGGGACACCCCCGGCCCTAGCGGGAGGGTTCCCGCGGGGCAGGTGAGTTCCCCCGGCCACCCCCGTGTGCGCCCGCATCGCCCGTGACATCGCGGTCCCGCCCCGCCGCCCGGGGATGAAGAGCTTTGCTAAAGGTTTTGTTTGCTGTTACACATCCAGGGGCAGCTCTCCCTGTGCTAGCGAATAAATATGTTTGAGCTGCCAGGCAGAGGCAACTCATAGCTTTAATTAGCTTCTAAAACAGGTAGCGTAGAAACTTTATTGCCGTCTATGGGAAGTAGGATGACAGAGAAAAATGTTTAATTAGTGCAAATTGGAGCTTCACGTGTAGCTTGCAAACCTTATCTGCATATTGTGACAATAGACCAGCCACGTAGATAAATGGCATTATCTCTCTTTAACAGGAATATCGCTTTGCTTACATTTCTTCAGGGAAGTCCTTGAAGAAATAGCTCTGGCCCTTGCTAAGCTGGGGTAAACACAGAGGAGTTCTGACTTTCCAAAGCTGCGCTCAGATGACTTCTGTCCTTTTGTCTCTCTCCTTTAGGCATCTCGCTACAGTGCTGTGTTCCTAGAACTACCCCAGCAGACAGATACTTCTAAAATGCTCCTGGATTCACTGCCCATTGCTCACTTATGGCATTGAGGCCTCCCCTGGAGTAACAGCCATGTAACCATTCATGTTTTTGCAACATCTTTTACTCCAACAGGTCCCAAATCATCTCACACACTGTTGAGACAGCGCGCAGACTCCTTACTTTCCCCAACCATCGCAGCACCGGCTTTGGCAGGGAGCTGAACAACACCCAGCAGCTGAAATCAAGTGTTTCAGAGCAGACCGTAGCTGAATGCTGCTCAGATTTCCTAGGGGGGTTAACCAGGCAGAGTGTAATTACCCTGTCCAAAGCTTAGATATTGGTTGGAAAGTGCTCCAGGATCTGTAACAGCCGTAGGCAGCCAAGACTCGCGAGCAGGAGAGTTCCCTTGGATTTTCAATCCAGGTGCTAAACTGTCCTGCTCCTGTTTAGTTTGGGCTGTAGGAATACATATAACCTCACCGTGGTGCTATAAATTTTCTCTGGTTTATCTCACTTAAGGGTCTCCCTAGTTACAGTTCATTGTAGGAGCTGGCAGCTCAGAGAAAGGCCAGGGAGAAAAGATTTTTCCCTTAAAGTCAACCATGGATCCATTTTAAAGTTCTAGTGAGTAGACTATGTCTCACACCTGTAGCTTGTCTGGGTGCCTAGTAGAAATAAAAGGGGAGGAAGGGGAGTGTGAAGTAGAATATGGCAGTTTTTTGCAATTTCAGAGGAGTTGAGCACGTTTCCTCTTTTAGACAACCTGGCAGGGATGTGATCCTATGTTAACCATATGCCTTAACAAAAAACCAACCAAACAAAAAGCAACCTCATTTTTAAATTACAGATCTATTAGTCCCTGATGGCCAGTGATATTTTAGAGAAAAACTGAATTTTAGTTTCCTGATGTAATACACTCAGAAGATTGTAATGAAGGTCACTGAGGCTTTTAGTAAGGATATACAGATTAACCTTCTGGGTGTTATAGATTTAATTTCACTCAGTAAGTACATGCAGCAAACATATTTTTTCAGATTGATCTACTCAGGCTGTATCCATCAACTAATTAAACTTATGTGTAAAACTGAATAGATTGGATGTCTTCATTTTTTATTTTTCTTCAGTTAGCAGAATAAATTAATTGCTTTGGGATAAAGCCAAATCTTCTTTTACAATTAAGTAAAAATACTAACCAAACAAAAAACCACCAAACCACAAAGAACTCCAGACTAGTGCACTTAGTTTTGATAATACTTGTTCCATGCAGATTCTCCTGGTGCAGAGGGTACAGTCCAGCTATTGATATAAGAATCTTTACCAGATTAAAGATTAAAAATGCAACATGCAGGTGAAATTAGACACTGGATTAGGAAACTCATCAACTATGTAATTGTGATCAGCACCTTCTGAAACCTGACATGTAGCAAAAAAGAAACAAATTACAAAAGGGTGGCGGCAGTCTGTCTGTGTCAGCAGGGCTGGTGTGGAGCCAGCGCCTACATCATAAACTCTATTCTTGGGCAGGTTTCTGCATGTTTCCCATGATTTCTGGTAGATGAGTAGCTCAAGAGTTAAAGAAGCAGCAGCATCCTCTGAAAGCAGTGAGACAACAGCCAGGTGTTGATGCCCTCTCACAGGAACAGGAGCAGTCGCTGCACTTAGAGAAGAAAGGTAACACATTGTGAATCAAAACTGCCACCTGCCAAAAATTAGAGGTCAATTTTCTGAAATAAAACCACCTTTACTCTACAATACGACCAATTGAGGTTCTTTACATGCATTTCCTGTGTAGATTTTCAAGAACAGCCATGGAAGAAAGTTTGGTGTGGAGGGTAGGTAGGTAGGTCACAGTAACCCACACTCAGAGCTGCTTCTCTGTGGAATGTGCACTGTGTATGGCACCTCTAAGTTTGTGGGTGCTCAAACCATGGGGAAGAAACCATATATATCGTTGCTGTAAGCTGTTAAGAAATGCTCCTCACTTGCTGAACTTTCCAGCCAGCCTAGGTTTCCATTTGTCATTTTTCAAAATTTTCTGCAAAGCTAGCACAGCCATCTGCACATTTCAAGGAGTCAGAATTTGAGATTCTTATGTTTAAAGAAAAATTTAATAGAAAAACTCTGTCTCAAGTAGCAGCAGTGACAAAACTGTACCTGTTTGGCCTGATCTTTTTCCAAAGGGGAAGGATTAGACCTTCAGAGACATTTTTAGATTAGCCAAATTCATTCCAAGTGCTGTTATCATTTGCTGCACTGACTTTTAGGACAGGCCACACTGGCATAGTTTCACTGTGTTATATATAAATATAGAGCCCATTAAACAAGCCTTCAGTGATTAAAAACATTTTATCATTATGAAGGTGTCTTTTGCTCCAGGGTACAAACCTTTCAGCAAGTAGTTTAATTTTATTTCCTTGAGCTTTTTTCATTTTCAGCTAATTAGCTAGAAATACACCACCTAAAACAGTCCCCTTTCCTCAGTTAGGAGGCTAAAATTTGCCTCTACCAAGCATTGCTATGGGGGATTTGCTTTGTTCTTTAAAAAAACTGCTAGCAACTTGGTACAAAATTCATTTGCTCAGTAGTGTATGCTGGGGTAATTATCAAAGCCTTTCTAAGCAAGCTGTGTGCTCATTCAAAAATATTAGGCAATTCAAAGTATCTGTGGTTCTTCAGCTATTACAAAGTTTTGTTTTTAAGCAGTCTCCAAAAAACTTAAACACTTCAATGAGTTGACTGTGAAGCTATTTTATCCTAATGGGCTCCTGTTCTCAGAAGGCAGCCAAAAGTAAACAGTAGCAGCAATTTTTTTTTTCTCAAGGTTGTTGCATTATCTTACTCCAATTCTAAAATGTTTTTCAAATAGCAGATGCTACTCTGTTAAGTGCTGCAGGGCTGAAAAACGCCTTAGGATGTCCTGAAAAGTTTATTGATGAGAAAAAAAAAAAGTTAATTAATTTATTCTGTATTTGAGTGACTGGTGAGGAATTCCATTAACAGGTATAAATGGAAAAGTTGAGATTAGCTCCCTTTGTCTTTCTCCCTCTGCCCTACCTCTTCGTGAACAGGGTTTATGTGGGTATTCAGGCTGTTATATGATGCCTTTATGTCTTAGAGGAGGTATATCCAGTTTTACATGTTGCATACATAGAACCTTTCCAAGACAAGACTGGATAGACCTCCGAGCAACCTGGCCTGACCCCATGGCTCACCCAGTCCTGAAGGTTTCCTATGACCCTGTCCTGTGTGAGTTGTCCTATGCTGTTTTCCTGGATAACTCATCTAAAAACCAGGAGGTCACACTTTCCCCAGAATGGTTTCATCTCACTACAAAAATGATGTTTGAATACCCTCCACAGAATCACAGACCACAAATGAATGAATGAGGTCCTTAATTAGTGTCAGAAGGGTTTCTGTTGAGATGTGGTTTGTTAAGGAGGTCCCTCTGAAAAAAAAAGAAGTCTGTTCTTCCAGGCCTTTCGAAATATGTTTGTAAAAGCTATGTAACATTGTAATTTCTAGTTTGTCTCATTCTAGAGAAGATGAAACATTCATCTTTGTTCCACCAAATATTGCTTGATTATGGTACCTCCTGGAATAGAATAGCCTATTGTGTCAGAGTGCTGAGCTGGGAGACAGTTTCTTTGGTCTTTCAGTTGTTGGTATCATAGTGGCCCCACAAAATGAGTTGAGAAAAAAAATCCTTAGCAGTGTGATTTAAATGCTTTAAAAGCATCCATAAAGATCTTGAAGGGTATTTTCTTGTGTTCCAGTTTTCACTAAGGGATACTGCTGATCTTCTTCATCCTTACTGTGGAATCCAGATTTCTCAGCTACAGCTGACTGCTCTTAGATGCTACAAAGACTGAAAAAAACCCTTACAAAAACCTCTTTTAGACCAATTTTACTATCTTTCACATGACTACTAAATGTCAGAGAAGTAAATTCTACATATTGCACTTTGGTCTCTACACATCCCCTGAATGTGAGACAAACAAAATTCCCTTGCTCCCAATAACAGTCTTGATAGTACAGAGTTCTGCACTAATTCAACATCTGTTGACAAGCTGTCTATATAAATCGACAGAGAAACAAACTGATTCATGAAACTGGGGATGCCTCCAAAGTAATTCACAATCTGTTGAAATGAGACACCATACCAGTAAATATGCAATTCCAATGTTCTGGTTCCTCTTGCACCCTAAAATACCTGGAATGGAAAGCAGAAATACGGTGACATGACAGTCTGGCAACTGTCCTGAAGCTAAAGGAGGACTGAATGAAATAAAAAAGGATGGCTTTTTCTTCACCAGAGTCAGCATTGGACTATGTGTTGAATGTTTGCTTTGCTTATTAAGACCAATGGACATATCTTGAGCACATTCTGACAACTTGGATTCAAACACTGTGCAAATTATGATATTATGGTATTCATATGTGCCAGAAAAAAAATAAAGTTCCTGAGAAATTCTGGGACAAATGAAGGTGGAAAGTAGAATAAGTACTAGCAGGCTGGCAACCATAGTATGTAAGAGATAGAAAAAGAACTAGAGATTAAAAAGTTATCCAAAATCTCACATGAACATTAGTTCCAAGTGTTTGGTTGTTGTGTAATGGTTCACATCTGGCCAAATGTTGGGACTGTCCAATGTTTTGCACCTCCACAAGGTATTATTACACTGTTGGTCTAAGGAAAATGAGGTCAAATATTCTATCCTGGATGTAGGACACATGCTGGCCAGCCTAAGATTTGCAAGTAACTTCACTGCTTATCACACAGCTCCCTTTCGCTAGAGGCTGAGGTACATATAAAACAAAAGAAAATTTTTCAGGGGGCACAACCAAGATGCTTAACCTATTATTGTCTCTTTTATCCCAAAAAATATTCTCACAGCTGGGTTTTCAGATGAAGATATTTCACTGAGACAGTGATGATTGCTCTGGTGGGTCATCTTCTTTTAGCTATAAAATTTTAGTCTAGCTGTGCTAATGTAGCTAAATCTGCTGGCAGTATTTGGTGGAGTTGACCATCACGTGGCGCTCTTTAACATAAGATCTAGCAGGGTAGATAAAGCTGCACATTTCATTCTCTTAACCCTTTTCCTAGCCATTTCCTAGTTTGGAATTGTGCTCCTCATTCTGGGAATAGCCTCATGAATTTGAAACTCTTCATTAAGACTGGGCTATGAGATGGATTTGGGAGTCAGCAGCATGCACGGGCAATAAAACTCTTCATCTTCATAATGGCATGATCAAGCTTTCCAAACACTAAAGTGTATAACTTCACAGAGTAAATGGAAGAGTATCCTGGGAAAACTAACATGCCTCTAATGTTGGACTGTTCAAAGAGAAAGAGATCTGGAAGAGCTGTGTCAGCTCAGGCTTGGAGCTAGGCTTGGAGCAATTCTGGAAATGTGGGTAATGGCAGAAAATTCTCTAGCCAGTGGCATTTCCCTCCTGTCACATACCCACAGCCGTTTTTCCTGCCTTCAGGCCCCACTGCTGCAAAATGCTGTACAAAAAAAATGCAAGTGAACGCCATGATGGAGCCTCAGGATCATAAAATCCTAACACATCTCACAGGATTCCTGCTAATTTCCCTTGGCTCGGCTCAGCTCAACTGTATATAAACCATGCTCTCCAGGATTTGGCTTACTTTCTCTTAGTAATTAGGTTTCACAGGAAGGTGTTTTTTATTTTTAGGAAACTTTTCCTCATAACCAATATAGTTTCCCCCTGTTTATTTCATGCACTTTTCTTCTTGTTCTTTTCCCAAAGGACACAGGATAGTTCACTGCCTTTTTTGTGAGAATGTTACATGGTAAATTCCTACCAAGGAAACCACAGCTCACAGCATATTGTTCCCTTTATAGGAAACAATCATCCTTCACCTTATGTTTGAATTCTGCAATGAATTTATCTCACTCATTAATCCAGTGCAAGCCACCTTCTTTCTGTCCCTGTCTCATTGTAACCTGCCGAACAAAGGTGACTTTCTTAAGGATGCTTTAAATAACCCATTCTCTAGGACTTTCTTTAGGCTTTCGACTACTAAACTCATCTTTTCCAGATGGTATAATAATTTTCCACCCTTCCATCTTTGGAATGAAATGTAAGAATACTTAATAAGTAACTTGGGACAGATCATGAACTTCCACAACTACACTCATGCAGTGCTTTCATTGCTAGAGACTATTACTCCACATCTGGAGAGGGAAATGTGATCTGTCACCCTGCATTGGGCTTGCATGGCAATATCTGGGGGCAGGGGGAGGCAGGTTACAGGGATGGCTTCTGTGTGAAGCTGCTAGAAGCTTCCCCCATGTCTGACAGGGCTGATGCCAGCTGACTCCAAGACAGACCCACCACTACCCAAGGCTGAGACCATCAGTGAGAGTGGTAGCACTTCTGGGGTGACAGAGTTAAGAAGTGGCAAAAAGTTACTTCACAGGAGCAGATTGTAGCTGGAAAACAGAGAAAGGAGAATATATGAGAGGAACAACTCTTCAGACACCAAGGTCAGTGGAGAAGGAGGGGAGGAGATGCTCCAGCCACCAGGGCTGAGATTCCCCTGCAGCCCATGGTGCAGATCATGGTAAGGCAGCTGTGTCCCTGCAGCCCATGGAAATCCATGGTGGAGCAGAAATCCATGTGCAACCCGTGCAGGACCCCACACGAGAGCAGGTGGATGCCTGAAGGAGGCTGTGACCCCATGGGAAGCCTGTGCTGGAGCAGGCTCCTGGCAGGACCTGTGGAAACATGGAGAGAAGCCCACACTCCAAACTGGAGCAGGTTTGCTGGCAGGACTTGTGACCCTGAGAGACATATTCTCTAGTGCTTTCCCAGTACACACCTGATCTGGCCTGCATAAATTGAGTGGGTGGTTGTTTATACTTGCTGTAAGTATTTTTAAAAAAAAATGTGTGCTGGGAAATTAAATCTAATTTTGGAAATGGAAAAGCATTAATGTTTCTGTTTTGTAATTTTGGGGATTATCTTAATTACTATAGGAAAACAGCTAAAGAATAAACAAAGCAGCCTGTTATTCTCTTGTGTGCTTTACAAATAAATACTCTGCTTCGTAATTACTCCTCTAAAGCTAAATGCTTAGGTACAAAATATATTGCTCAGGAAAATTTTACAGTCATCATGGCAGATATTTGACAGTATTTGTAGAACTAAAGCACAGATACCACTATTTATTTTTTTCTTTATAAACTGTGAAGTTCTTGGTCAGCAGAGCTGGAAGTCTTTTTATTTGAACATTAGGAGCAGAAACTGCAAGAAATGTGGGCCCTGTACACACATAGGAACATCCTTGACCAAACATTTGTGAGTTGCCATCAAACTATTTTTTATTGTGCATATTAAAGTCAGCACATTTAATTCTATATGCATACATGATGTATTTGTATCGAAGGAACTATGTGTTCCTTTGTTTCAGATTTGCAAGTCATCTAAAAAGAGCTTAGTTTATAAAAACAATTGAAACTTCCAGCAGTGAATTAAAATAGCAGGAATTTTTGTTTTTTTTCCTTAATCTCAAATTGGTGTGAGGTACACAGTTGCTGCTTGTGTCGGTGTAATAACACTGACTGCCAAGTTATGTCAAAAGCAAATAAATTGAAGTAGTCAGGATTTTCAGGATCATCTGCAGTTAAAAAAACTCCATATGTTAGGTAGCTTACAGGGAAACCATTATTAGCAGATCCCACAGACACCCTGCTGTCAGAGGTCCATACATGACAGAGAAGCAAATAAATTCTCTCACTACAGTTTGTATTTATTAACCTAGAATTTCTGAGCTCCACAACATGAAACTCCTGTTGTGTGTTCAGCCAGATTTTTCACCTGTGATTCCTCTTCTCCCAGTTGATTCCTCTTCTCCCAGTCCAGGACCTACACAAAATTACTGCCACATCCCTTCTTCCAGGTGGACTAACTAGCCAGCTGCTGGTAGCCAGCTGTGAAACAACCAGATTTTACAGTGGACGGCCCCCAACCATCAAAAGGAATTAAGATGGAAAAATTCAGGCTCTCACTGAACCACTGGTCTTACTATCACCAACTCCAAATTTACATTGGGATGGGGGAGAGAAGAGAGGTTTTAGTAAAGGAAATATATGATATTTAGCAAATGAGATAGGGGGCAGTTTTTGTCCTTTAGATAATATTTTCTTTCTAAGTTTCTGCATACATGCTTTTAGAGTATATTTTTAATATAGGAGTAATTTATCCTCTATAGGCAGTCAGAATAAATGAGTTAACAGAGTTTGCTCAGGCCTCCTCATCCCCAATAAGTGTATGCATAGTGCTGTAATACTATTCTGGGTCTGCAGTCTGTAGTTACAATTTCCATTCTGCCACCCTACCAGCAAAATAGGGCCTCTCATTTATCTACATCAGATCACGGTTTGCAATTGATAGATCAACTTCAAATAAAATGTAGGAAATTCACCTGATAACATAAAATGTATCTTATATTCAGCACCTGCCTTCATTATAGTGCATTCTGTAGCAGCTGCCTATAAAGATTATATTGCATAGAAAAAGAGACTTCTAAGCCATCAAAGAGGACTGAATTCAGTCCTTTAAGAAGATGATGAGAGCACAAAACCTGGTCATTTTCAATAACTGAATTACAACACCTTTTAGGTATTACACTTGCCCCTGAACATCCTTTTTCATTTCTACATTGTTAATGTTCACACTTTCTGCTTCACTAAGGTATTTTCTTCACCTAGCATAGTGTTAGAAAGCCAGAACCACCACCATTACCCCTATCACCACCAAAAGATGGGATAATTTGACAGCAAAACTGCTATATCAAGTACATACAATTTAGTATCCTGAAGTGAGCAGATGAAATGTATTCTCCATCTGTTTCATGTATGGTAGCTTACGGTGTATGGGTAGGTTCATTCAGACCAAATGGCTTTCTTCTAGTCACCAGGACCACCAAGACTGATGCTTCATAGCAAACATTTTCCCTCTAAATGTGATAATGAAACATTCTATATTACAGAAATACACACTTTTGCATTTGAGGTTATATTAAGCACTTATCAGAGTAGGTCAACGAATTTGACATTTGACATCAGAAATTTCACATTTCTGATTTT
Organism: Rhabdornis inornatus; assembly: GCA_013397075.1. Classification (NCBI taxonomy): domain Eukaryota; kingdom Metazoa; phylum Chordata; class Aves; order Passeriformes; family Rhabdornithidae; genus Rhabdornis; species Rhabdornis inornatus. The sequence continues at coordinate 1,010,945 of VWZS01002632.1, read as the reverse complement.
CACTGCCTACAGTGATCCTGTAAGTCAGTGTAACTATTTTGAAATGTTTACACACAGCTATTGCAAAACCTATGGGGAGCACATGTCATGGCAGAAGCAGCAGTTTATGGTGCTGGGAGAATGAGATCCTGATGCCAACTAACAGCTTCTAATGGGCACAGGTAAGGCATTTTGTTCTGACATGTTGGTGCTCTCCTGCATGAGCATGAGTAACTGTCAGGTTAATGCTGCCAAAACCTTTGGGATAAGAGTCCTGACGCCAGTGGCGACTGTGTCTCACTGCCATCACCCAACCCAGCGCCGTCCTCCGCATTCATAGAGACCGAGTTGCTATTTCCACAGAGAGTGGCAGCCACTGCAGTTCATTGCTACTTCCTCTTTGAGAGCATCTAGATCTTTATCTGTTTCTCAGAGGGAGTGTAAGCCCAGCTGATACTATGATTATTCAAAATTTCCCTTTAGCTGTCATCAATTCCTTTCTCAAGCAGCGAAGGAAGAGATCCTCAGGCTCTCTTCGATGAGATAGTGGCAAGCCAGGAAGCCAGTGTAAAAAGTTTAGAGCTTACCAGTTCACGCAGCAATCAAATGACAAGTGCTTAATGGAACTGCAAGGGAAAAAGTATTTTATCTGTGAACAACTAATCCCACATTTAATCATACCTGTGTAAATCTGCAGGATCCCTTCTGAGCTTTCAGGACAGCCCTAGAATTACTTCATTTAGCAGAGCCCCACATAAGAAATGGGGTGCATGCTCAGGAGGATGGTGTCTCTATCCAAAGGTTAAGGTATACAAAAAGATTTCAGAAGCTTGAGGAAGAAAATTAGTGTTTGAACATGAAAACCTGAGGAAGGAATGATGAAATTAATTACCAGACTAAAGGAAAAACGAAGAATCGTGAAGAAAAACAATTAGTAGTTGAAAATGCTCTTGAGTCCAGTAACCTTGGAGAATGCATTGAGCTAGAGGTTGCTGTCACTTTAGGCAGTTATTGGATATCATATAAACCTTTTTCAAACAAAGACAGAATTGTTTATGTTTTAGGAAGCAGCCATCAATAGTGAAATTAAATATCTGAATGAATGCAGGAGCATGTTCTAATAAAACATGAGGGACGTAATCAGGAAAGATTATCTGTCTTGTCAGCCCGATATTTAGCAGTGATAAAAATGGAACTAGTTGCCAATGTACTTTCCTTTTTGCAAGTTGAGCCTATACAGTATAATATTAGATGGCAGAGACTCATAAAGGGTTTAAATGCTTCTCTGCAGGACAGAGCTGAAGACACACACAAAACTGAGATTTATATTAGATTACTAAAATGGTTACTCTTAATGCCAAACTGGGGCAACCTGGGATCAGCAATAACTTCCCATGATTGCTCAGAGCAGCCTCTGGTCACGCCGTTGACCTGAACTGGAGACTGATGAGTTGCAGAGAAGCAAGGCTTTATACCCTGGACTAAAGGAAAGCATCGCTTGGCCAGCCCAGGACAGAAATTCAGCACCCACTTGCAACCCACTGATCTTTTTTTTCCCCTGTCCACAGGGAAAAAAAAAGAATTATGGCAGGGACCACCTACAAATTGTTGCCTCTGTCTGGAGGTCCCTGGTACAAATTTGCATGCAGAGAGCCAAAAAGGAGGTCACTGCTTGCAATTCCAATCTTACACTGTACCCTGGACACAAATAGCACCCAGCCACAGAGTACAGCCTCTGCCTGCTGCTGTAGCTCAGCAGATGGAGTAGCTGCTAAGCTTAGCTTGCAGGATTGAGAAATGGATTTTTTGTTTTATAAGCAAAACCATGTACAGATGAACTGAGGATCACCTACAGATAACAGAAATAAAATCTATTACTTAGCAATTTTTTAGGTCAACATAATACATGTCACTTCTCTCATCTCTTTTCTGCTTATTTTATTCCAGTAACTTGTTTGCTTGCTTTTCTGCTGCACTCCAGAGCTTAATTTTAGCCACAGAAGTTGGTGGGCCTTGCTCACAAAGCCTCCCAAATTTATTATTGCTCATCTTTAATGAGGTGGCTTAATAGAGATAGTATAATATATTTGCTTATTATTTCACATGGTTTCCTGTGCTTTTATTGTAAGTGGGATTTGTATCAAAACCCAAAAATAAACCATAGAAGCTTGTGTCAAAGCTTTACTGTGAAGCTTTGATGCAAACATCTGCTTCTCAATACATTCTTCCTGAAATCTAAGAAGGATATTTTAACAGCTTCAGATATTGCACACTTTGTACTTAAATTCTAATGACTTTCTGCACCCAAGTTGCCACTCTGAGGTAGTAACCATTTTAGTTACCATCTCCACACCTCTAGGCCCATTATAGACCTGTTAGAACCTCTAGGCAGGGCTCTAAATCACTGAAATACCTACAGAACAAATTTTCTGATGTGACACCTTCAGACTAAATCTTTGTATTTACCTTAATGGTTAATAAAATTATTAAATTTTTCATGAGTTAATTCTTCATTTGTGTGAAGAAAGCTGTCTTTGTGTCTATTTGCTTTTTTTTTTAATTAACATTTTTCCAAAGTTGACCAGAACATTAAAATCATTTTTCACGAGCCAAATTTCCATGATTAAGGAAAAAAATTCCAAGTATATCTAGAGAGAACTTTGTGTGAACTGGGTAGATACCCATAGAGGGAGTGAAAGATGTAATTATTTGGTAATCATAAAAGTACAGAGCAGGTTGCCTTCTGAATGTAGCCATTACAATCTATGATTTCTGCCATACTATATATTGATTTCTGTATCTTAAGAATCAGCACGTTTCCCTGTTGATTGAATTCAAATTATTCACTCCATAGTTACATTGATTTTAACAGTCTTCTGGACCATTTTAGATCAGGCTGGTTTCAAATTACACAAGATGAATTCATCATGGCTATTGATATACAAACTTCCATTCTCCAGCACCTTGAAAAAGAAACAAACTGTTTTTTCCCCCTTCTGCACAGGCAAAACTCATGTCACACTCACTGTACTGTAGCAGTCAGCTGGCCTTAGCCTGCATCTCATGAGAACTCTGGGGAGAAAAGGCAGAAAAGAGTTAATTTTGTTTGTCTGAACCCGATGATGAGTATGTCTTTAGTGGACGGTGATTAGATTAACTGTACTTTTCATATATTTCATCAAAGACCAGAAAATCTTCTACCTGCAGGTTACATCCAGGTGCTGCTTGGGTGTTATGGGCCCCCCTTCACTCCCTGAAGTCATGAGGCATGGATGATAGGCACCAAGGTGCCTTTTTCAGCCACCTGGGATTGTCCCAAACCTCTCTGCCTGCTCCCAGGTCACTCTCTGGGAAATGCACCCCTGCCTGTCTGATGCACATACAGGAATGGGCATTTGCATAAACCAATACCACAGCCCGACTGTTTTGTAATTAACTTTAGGGAATCCTTTTTGGCCTCATGGTTTTATTTCCACTTACCTTGGGCAATGACTCCTTACTCTTTTGAGTTATGGCTATATAAAGGAATATTCAATATTCAGTCAGGCTGAAAACTACTGATTACATTCCTCAGCTTTAATAAGATATGTTATTAGATCTTATTTTCTTAAATTATCTATAGATCATAGATATGATCAATGGCAGCCTTTAAATATTTCCAAGTCAATATTTCCAGATATGTATTCATTCAAAAGGACCTAGAAGTGTTTTACAATTGAAGGTTCAGATTCTACTTTCCAGCTTTATTTAGCCTTCACTTTCTTTCTTCTAAAGTTCATCAATTTGAGTCCTGAAGTTCTGGTGCCATAAATGGTTGAAGCAGTAGGATATAGAATAATAGAATCATTTAAGTTTGAAAAGATCTTTAAAATCATCAAGTTGAACAGTTAACCCAGCACTGCCAAGTCCACCATTAAACAATATCCGTAAGCACCATATTTATAAGACTTCTGAATACCTTCAGAGATCTCAGGCCCTTAACAGCCCGCTCCAGTGCTTGGTAAATCTTCCATGGAAAATTTTTTCCCAATATCCAATCTAAACCTTTCTTGATGTGACTGGAGGCCATTTCCTCTTGTCCCATTTCTTGTTACCTGGGAGAAAAGCCTGCTCCCACTTAACTACAGCCTTCTTTCTGGTAGTTGTAGAGAGCAGTAAGATCTTCCCTCATCCTTTTTTTCTCCAGGCTACACAACCCAGCTCCCTCAGCCACTCCTTGTAAGACTGGGGCTCCAGACCCTTCACCAGCTGCGCTGCCCTTCTCTGGATACAGTCCAGCTCTCAATGTCTTTCTTGTAGAGAGGATTGAGCAGAATTCAACATGTGGTCTCAGCAGTGATGAGTAGAGGGGGACAAGCACTGCTCTGGTCCTGCTGGACACATCATTTCTGATACAAGCCAGTCAAAGCAATGCTGGTGCATGTTCAGCTGGATGCCGATCAGCACTCCCAGGGCTTTTTACTTCAGACAATTTTCCAGCCACTCTCCCGCAGCCTGCAGCTCTGCATGGTGTTATTGTGACCCAAGTGCAGGACCCAACATTTTGCCTTTTCAACCTTCTACAATTGGCCTCAGCCCATCAATCCAGCCTGTCCAGATCCCTCTGTAGAGCCTTCCTGCCCTCCAGCACATCAGCACTCCCACCCAACTTGGTATTTTGGGTGAACTCATTGATGGTTATTAAACAGCACCAACTCCAATACTGAGCCCTGGGGATTGACACTTGTGAGTGGCCACCAACTGGATTTAACTCTGTTCATCACCACTCTGGCCTGGCCATCCAGGTGACTCACTGAAGTATTCCTCATCCAAGTCATGAAGAACCAGTTTCTCCAGAAGAATACTGCGGGAAATAGTGTCAAGGCTTCACCAAAGTTGTAGGTAGATAACATCTGCAGTGTTCCTCTCATCCACTGAGTGGGTCACCCTGTCCTACAAGGAGAGCAAGTTAGCCAAGGAGGTCTGCAAGTCCAGACCATATCTGATGTTTTTATTTTTATGACTATATCTAAACTACCGGATGTATTATTAATGTAGGGTCCTGCCCATGCAGGCATCTCCACTGTGCTTTCAAGCCCACTTTGGGATAAGACATGGATATAGCCCTGTCTGCTTGCACCACCATCATATCCATGGGAGGGAAGCGGGGTATGCAGAACCCAGCCAAGCTGTTCCCCCACAGCTCTGATCTTGTGCCTGTGCCCCAAAAGGATTCAGCTCCTGCCCTGAGCCTGCTGCCCTTCTGAGATGGACTTTTACCTACTCTCTGCTGGAAGAAATGTGATTCTGGAGTACAATTTTCAGTGTAAATGGCAGAACTGTGTGTGCATTAGAGCAAAAAGAAATTATTGGAGAAAATTAAATCAGATGATGATTTTACAGCACACGTCTACTGTGCATTCAAAAATCACATGTGCCCATTCTAGAAGTAGCATACTGAAGTTTTACTGCAATGACACGTTGTTTTCTTTTCTAATGAGGAAATGAACAACGAGTTGTCCTCTTTTAACCTTGTGTGTAAAAAATAAATCCAGCAGGCAGGAGAGTTTCATGATTTAAGATGCTATTTTCTAAATTATAAAGCTTCCTGTGGAGATGAACTTGCAGTCTCTGACAAACTATCTGGTGATTACTGTGATAAGAGTAGTAAATGATCTAAAAATATGTACATCGTTTTTTGAAGTAGAAAGGAAGTTTTACATCAGTTCTTTAAATCTCAGAGCAGAGTCGTTTGTTCTCTGTTAGGATAAACACATCATGTTAGGGTTTACCCTGAGCAGCCTAGCAGAAAACAATCTACATAAATAGATGAAATTTTATCAAACAATGAATAAAAGATTCAAACAGAAAATGGGTTTTCTTTTGTTTCTAAGAGGTCTAAAAAGAACAAAATTACTGAGCTGTTTCTTTTCCCTTAATATCTTTTTTTAGATAATGGTGAACAGATGATTCTGTCAAACTTCACTTGCAATGAATTCAAGACAAGATAATATCATCATCCATCTTCTTGATGAGCCTCATCATTTTATCTTCAGTCTAAATCCTGGAGAAAAACTTAACAAGCTCTACACATCTCTTCATTTAAAAATTATGGTTGAAGGAGAGAAAATGTTTAAGGTCAAGCTTCTAAGCTACCATCTGGAGCTCATTTAACAATTGCCAAGAACATCTGCCACTACTGCATATGCCTAAGACAAAACTTAGCCAACATCACCTTTTCTTTTAAGGACAAAATCTTAGAGTCACATGAGCATTGACTGAGATGCCTTTCTGCCAGCAGTCAGAATTTAGCACAAGTTTAGTGATTTGACAACCCAGTGAACCTTTTAATAGATAAAGACAGTTCTGTAGTTCACAACACAGAGTTCACCATCTAAAAGTCTGGCTTCACAAACAGTAGAGTCTTTTACAACTTTGCAAGACACATCAAAAATGTTGGGGGTGGGGTGGTATCCTCTGACCGATGAGAGCTGGAATGCAGTTTTGGGGTAGTAAAAGAAAACTCCCATAATTCCCATTCTTGGAGCCACCCCTCTGCTTTGGCTCTCAGCTTGCTGAAGGCAGTATTTTTGGAAAGTGTTATAAGCGAAATATGAATGCAGACACTTAAGAGCTAAATAAAACACATCCTCAGAGATGGATATAATATTATCTGAACTTTTATAACAAAATAGAGAGATATAAAAATATAAAAATCTGGAAAAAATATGGCATACAAGGTCTAATTTCTCAGATAAAGCTCTGTGTCTATTCATATTTCAAGATATAGCAAATCCTACTGGCTATTAATCCATTACATTGGGGAAGATGTTTAGAATCTTAAAAATAGTGAAAGGATGCTATTCTTTACTCACATGCATGAATTCTTAGTAGCAAGGAGTATATAGGAGATGAAGACCTGTAGAACTAAATAAAAGCGAAATGGTTTGTTTTTTTCTTTTCATAGCTTGTATGGAAATTATCTCCTCTAAATGATGGACATGACATACAAAATACCTATTAAGGTATGATGAAAATTTTAAGTAGAAGGAGACATTTTACATGGTCGCATCATTAGTCTGATGATTTGATCAGACAGGGCAAACTCTTTCAGCCATGGTTAGTGTATCAAATTTCTGTAGTTTGGTAAATGTCATGCATTGGATTTTTTTTCCATAGGTGAAAAAGTAATACAATATGCTAAATATTTAGTGATTTGTCTGAACTCTGTAATAACCAGAGTGCGCAATTCAAGGTAATGCATATGTATGTTAATAGGTATAATGAATAATTTAATTCCATTTATAGAACACTGAATCTGTATTTTAATGGTGTTTAGAAAGCAGAGAAAATTGAATTGATTGAAAAACTGAATGAGATTAAAATTCCCACATTGATTATAGATCAATATATCTTTGAAACTGAAAAACAGGAGTTATGCTTCATGTCTTTTTTTATATGGGTTTTTAAATTATGCTACATTTTGTATTTCAACAGATGGCACAATTTAATCCTTATCAGAGGACAGGAGTTATGTAGAAACTGGTAGTATTTGTCTCATGGTGTGGAGAAGATTAATGGGAAGTATAATATTTTGGATTTTTTATTACAGCTAAACATAGATCTCCTAAAAATTATCATAAAGCTGTATTTTTTACAGACTTTTTTCTGTTTGTGTGAAAAGGAAGAGAATGATGCCTGCAGCCAAACCTCCAATCTAGCAACTATTAGCTTTCCAAAATTCAGAGCACCATTATCAAATACATGACACAAACAACACTATATGTGATCTCCACCCAGGCTTTTCTTTCCAGTTCTATTCAAGAATTTTAATTGGCAGAGGAACCTATCACTTTGAATGTGATTTTACATTTTTTCTTGATGTCTAGAAATTGTTTATCTTTAGTAGGATCTAAATGTTTTCTTCACTTTTGAAATGCCTCTACTCTGAGCATTCTGCTTACAGCTGAAACAGAATTTGTAAGCAGGCTGGCATTCATGGTGTGACTCTGAAAGCACTTTCTTACCTGATCCAGATTAATTTAGACTGCCTCTGAATCCTCAGTCTCCTGAATCTCCCTGAAGTAACTTTTCTACATTATGAAAATTTAAAAAGAACTTTGGCTTTTAAGAATGAATTGACAAGTGAAAAAGTGATAGTTCACAGAATACCCCCAGAGGTAAAGCAAAATGTCTCCGAAATCTTAATTACAGTACAGGGATAAGAATGCTGAGATTGGTGGTAAACTACATTTATGAGAGCAAACATTTGAAAGTTAGGAAAGCCTAGAAGTTGAGGTCAACAAGCAAAGTATGCAGTACTTTTTTGTATACTTCTTTTGCATACTTTAAAACAGAGGGGAAAAAAAGTAATATTTTATGCCTAGTGTGGAGCCAAAGAAAGGCAAATCTGACCAGAAATGTGCATGGGTGTATAAGAATTCATTCTCACTTTTCAATAGAATTGGAGCTTTTCATTGGGGTATTTTAGATATTAATTTTTATTTTGCAAAAAACGCCATAACTCTAGATTGTGGGAAAGGCTAAAGCTATGTTTTGATTATTTGTTTGCAACTAGTAAACATATGTATTTTCTTCCCATGTTTGCTAAGCTGTACTTTTGTGTGTTGTTGAAGCCATGTGAAAAATTAGGATGGTTTATTGTGTCAATGCCTGTCTTTGTTGTGGTTTAATTCCACTGGCAATGAAACATCATGCAGCCACTCATTCACTCCCCCCAGTGAGGTGAGGAGGAGATTCAGGAAAAGGTGAAAGCCACAAGCTTAGATAAGAACAGTTTAATAGTTGAAAGGGAGTAAAATAGAACAAAACCAGCAATTATAATGAAGAGAGAGAAGAGTTGCTCACCACCCACCGATGGATGCCCAGATTGTCTCCCAGTAGCAACCAGCTCCACTGCCACCCCCTACCCCAGTTTAGCTACTGAGCAAAATGTCCTGTACTGTGAAATATCCCCCTGGCCAGCTGAGGTCACCTGTTCTGCCCATGCTCCTCCCATTTTCTTGTACACCTACTCAGTGGCAGAGGTTGAGAAACTGAACAGTTCTTGACTTAGGGTAAGCACTGTTTAGCACCAACTAAAATATCAGTGTTTTATCAACATTATTCTTGTACTGAATCCAAAACACATCGCTAGGAAGGAAGTTAACTCTATTCCAGACAAAACCAGGATAGTCCAATAGCAGCCAGGGTAAAGCTGCTGCACAATATCATTTTTGTCTCTCAGGAAAATAGGGACAAAAATACTGTTGAGAGTTCATTTTGACGTGGTATGGTGCTCCTTAATCGTGTCCTATCAAGTATGTACACTTAAGCACTGGAAGTCACTGAAGAAGAGTGGGAAAAAGAAAAAGGAAAAAAAAAAGAGCAGGACAATTTGGAATTAAATTATTTTGGCAGGTGAGGGAACTTTCAACCTAGGTCAAACTAATATCAGTTGGATGATTTGGAAAGAAAATCCTCGTGTGGCAAATATTTTCCCTTTGCTTTCATCAAGGATATTTATAGCTTTTAATAAGTGCAAAGACTCAAACTCAGCATCTAATGAAGCACTCTCTGTTGTGGTAACAATGCTGATAATGCCATAAATAAATACAGTGGTTTAGAGCTGCTCAAGTGATGAAATCATCTTCTTTTCTCATTCTTCCCCTTGCTAGCCCAGCTACATCTCTTGGTGCCACCAAAGGTAGGCAGACTTTTGAAGAAGTATTATACAGATTGAGATGGGAGATGAAAAGTCGTGTCACCTATACCCTCCTGGCTCCCAGCTGCTGAAAGTTGATGTCCCAGGGTATTTCCCTCCATCATTAGGAAGGGGCTATTATGGAGATAACATGGTTTGTGGTGAGGTTCAGTTGAACTGGAGGAGAAAATTAATGGAAAAGGGACCAGGGAGAAATGGGCAAGGAGGAAAATGTTAAAAGAAAATTTGATATTGCAAGAAATAGGGGAAAACAGACAAATGAGAGACTAAAAAGTAGGTTAAAGTGTCTAAGGAAAAGGGTTGGGAGGGAGGGAAGAAAAAGGAAAGGAAGTATTGAAGGTTAGTTTGAGAAGTTTGCTGATGCTCTCAAAAAATGTGTAGTATCAGGAATTCCCCAGAACTCCCCAACTCTACAAACAGGAGAAGACAGGCAATGGCTGAAAAAGCTGGTCTTATTTTAATTAAATGTTTATTTAAGGCTAACATATTTAAAAATTATAATTGGTTTCCCCCAGCAATGCCCTTAACCAAGCCCCTTCACAAAGATCTTTGAAAAGCAGTCAACTCGTGAAAAATCCCAGTTGGCAACCCCTTTTCCCTGAAAAAGAAGCTTACTGAAATCTTCAAAGGCCAGAATCTGGCATAGTTTTCTCTTGAGTGAAGTTAACTCTGTGAGTTGAAGCCCCGCCAGGAAGCGTGACGTGCTCAGCGTGCTGCACGCATGGTCTCTGCGTGCCCAGACCCACAGGCAGGAGTGACTGACCTTTCTGCCCATGATACCTCATCCTGTGCCCCCTGCCCCTGCCCATGGAGCCTCATTTTTGTGCATGGCACAGGTGGCAAGCTGCAGCTGCAGCCAGGATGGATGACTGAGGGCAGTACCAAGGCAGCTGTGCAGTGTGAGCCATCCCTGCTTGCAGACTGTTCAGTGTCCAGCTGTGGCTGGACACACTGCACAGCGTGTTCTATCAGCAGGGTCATGGTCCCACAGGAAGAATAAAACACATGAATTTTCAATGAGCTTTGTTCTGCCCAAAGCTGATCCTCTCCCACTGCCCTTCAGTGTGGGCAGAGATTCCCTGCAGCAGCAGCAGAAGGACAAGGTGCCATAACCGTGCACCTGATCAGGTTTTCATCCAGAGACCACAGAGCTAAGGCCTGGTTTAAACGATTATTTCTTGGACAGGACTTCTGATGACTGTGATCAATGTTGATGTGTAAGAACAAACCTTTCAGAAGAAAGAATATCACATCTTATAACTGTTTGGAGAAAACTAAAATTCATGTCCTTGCTGCAACCTGTGTAAAAATGGAGTGACTCGTTGCCTGAAAGCTCTAGTGGACTGCAAAACTTCTAAATGAGGCTGATGTTGGGAAACCACAGCCCCAGATTTCTGAAATTCAGGCTCTTTTAATACATTCTAAGTAGCGTACTTAAATATTCACATCACATGGTCTTTGCAAGTCTGATATTAGAACAGACATAGAATAAAGGTCAACAGAGAGAAAAGTCTAATAATAATAACACAAAAATGCATATGCATTCACATCTTTAACAAATACACAATGGAATTGGCTGGGCATGTTTAGGGGAAGACATTTTTTGGACAGAAAAACGATTTGTGAAAGAAAGTTTTCATCAATACTTTATATACAGTTTCTGCGTGGAAAGAATTCCTGGTGAAAGTACATGTACAACCAATTATCCACTGACTGCAGCCGCCTCTGGGCAGAAGGAATAGAAAGTAGTTTCTATAGCTCATTTTGTCAAGGGACCTGGCCCTCTGGTTCAGAGTGCCCAGACTCCTGGTGGAAGTGGGAAGTGGGAAGCATTTTGAGGAGCACATTCAGAGTTGTACAACGCCTTGCCCCAGCTCCTCCGCCTCACAATCCTTTCTTTCCCCCAGCCCAAGCCGTGCCTAGGATAATGGCAGTTTTTGGAATGTGTATGGAAATTTAAATGAGGATGTCTACCACTCTGCTGGCCCCATGGTACCTCCCTCTCTATCGCTCCTGACGGTTGTTAACAGTCAAGAAGTTCATAAGAGCGAATCAAGTTTCCCATTTCTGAAGAAAAATCAAATTATTTGCTCTTCAGTCTGAGACCTAGCCAGGTGCAAATATACCAAGCACAACTTAGTGATACCAACTTAATTGCCTATTTCCTTCAAACTGTATGACCACCTGGATGCAGTCACAACAATAACAGCAGCAAATCAATGTTTGTGAGGAAATGCAGTTAAGTATTAAGATCTAATATATGCTTTCTTGGAAGCTGCTGTAAAATTTTTTGTTTCACTTTGCAAACGAGTGTTAAGAAACCCAAGAATCAACAAGTGTCTAATATTATTTTTCCCCAGATGAAAAGATATTGATTTCTGTGAAAGAGATTCTTTGATATGTAAACACATTATTCTAAGGCTTAGAAAAATCATATACTTTTATTTCTCCTGTCTTCTGAAAACACTTGAAGGAAATATTTTATCAAAAGTATTAAATAAAGTGTTGTGTATGTTCCAAGATAAAAAAGCCACCAAACATAACTTACATTTTCACATTGTGGATGTATACATTCCTAATTTTACCTTATATTTAATTAAATAAACACTAAAATATGTAAACTTTTGAACACTAAAAACTGAACACTAAAAGATGTGAATCTGCAAGGTTTCTTCTGTGTGAAGTGGCACCAAGCCTGTCTGGAGGACACTCATTCTCGTGGTTTAGTGTGAGGTAGTCCTGTGAGGAGTAGGGATTTGGACCTGATGATTCTTATGGGTCCCTTCCAACTTGAGATATTCTGTGATTGCATCATGTGTGATCATGAGGGTGAATATCAGAAGAGATTATTCTACTTATCACTTCCAAGGACCCTTCATGTGCACATGTTTTAAATGGTGATTCTACTTTACAGCAACACAAGTGACCACCAAACAGGTAAGGAATGGGGTGAACCAGTACAAAGCACCTCCTTTTACAGGGTGTTTTTGCAACTGACACTTAGGGCTCTCCAGCTAGGGTGGTCATTCCTATTATTTCATTGACTAGGGAAGCCTTTAAAAAGATTGTAGAATTCCACTAGCAGTCTGTTAGTCCTCAGGTGAAATTGACCATTTGAGCCTCTGCATTCTTTTTGAGAGTAATTTTCCACTACAGTAAGCATGACAGGAAATCTTTGACTGATAATATAGTTATTTCTATAGAATATATAAATATGCATGCATATGTATGATAAAAATAGCATAAGTTTATGTATTGCATATATAATATCTAAAATTATGAGCTAATGCTTATAATTATTTATAAATTTATACATATAGAATTGTATATAGAAATCTAGTTATTTCCATATACCTAGAATGAGAGAAACTTTCCATATTTACAAATTTTAGATTGCAGAAATATCCTCTACTCCTCTGTTTTTTTCTTTTATATTTTCCTCAGAATGGACCACCGTCATTCAGATTTAATTGGGGCACAGGTTGTTCTAACTTATCAGCTGAAGTACCCTTCCTCAAGAAGCTTGGCCATGGAGACTACCATTTCATAAATATCTTCCATTTCCCAGCAACTTTGCCTTGTCTTGAGTATGCACAATGGAAAAAGAAAGGCCCAGGAGCTACCAACTTCTCAATTAAGGAGAAAGAACATTCCTGTGTCTGCCATGGAACAGTACAAAACAGCAAAGAAGAAAAGCATGTGTTGTATTTGTGGTTAACCAGGACAGCAAAAGTAGAGGAAGCACCAAGTTTAACAGAAAAAAAGCCAAAAAACTGATTTGTGATGGTCACAATAACTAGATGGAAAAAAACCTACCATGTATTTTAATTCCGGTTAAATAAAAGCCTGTTTCTGCATAATATTTTTGATAATTTGTCCATGAGCACTGCATTCATTTAAACAGTGTTCATGTGGCACAGCCAAGTTTAGAAAGGATTTATTTAACATGCCATTACAGCAATTAGCCTCAGGGAAAGTTCAGCTTGCATACCCAGCTTCTAAATATGTCTTGAGTTTGTATTTATCAAGAGAGTTTCCTTTTTCACTCCTACTGAGTATAAACTTTTCCTCTTTTTCCCTCACCTCACAGCTCTTCTGAGGCTTGCAACCTGAGCTCTTTTTTGAGCACCTGGCATGCTGGAGCTCCAATCCAGGGGTCTCCTACCTTCCCTCCAAGGACACTGGCACAAGGTCCCTCCTCACTCAGGTGCATCTGTCAGGCCATGTGTCAGTTGGGATCATGACTAAAGGAGTAAGTAGACAAAGACAGGATGTTTAAGAGGCAGAAAGGAGATTCAGGATGTTGAAGTTCAGTTTGAAGCTCTGATGTGACTTTAAGCAAGCCATTTAGTTACTACCTGTATTTTGGCTCTCCAAGTCTGCATGCTGGAGTTTGTCTTCACCATGGTTATTTAGTTCATAGTAGATGAGCTACCACTTCCAATATTTATTTACAGCAGGAAGCACATCAAGGGTCCTGTCTCACTTTGGGCCTCCAGACATAACCATTCCTTAAAAAGCTTTTTGAACCTTATGACTTTGATTACATCTTCACAAACAAGTAAGAATTACATTCTGCACAGTGGAGGGAATGAGTTCTTGTGACCAAAAAAATCTGGGTTTAGGTTTTCCAGGATATCATACTAAAAAAAAAAAAAAAAAAAGGAAATAGTATTTTCTCTTATAAATAAAAAATAAAAAACATTTTATTATCTTATGAATCCAAGACATGACTTCCTTTGTCTGTACACCTCTCTTGATGACAAGGAGCAGACACAGCCCTTCCTTGCCACCGATAGCTGTGGCCCTCCTGATTTCATTTTCACTTTTCCTTTACTACCATCCATAGAGGTGACTCTCCAGGTTCCCTTGGGAGCAGGGAAGGAAGTGATTTGTGATTTCTTACAGGTTTCAGCTTAATGCAGCATGTACAACCAGCATCCCAATGGCACAATCCCACTTCCATCTGCCATGGGCTGATCAGCCTATCACACTGCACGTGGCAGGAACTTGCACTTTTTGCCCTCCAACATAGATTGGGACCAGTTTCTGCTACATTTTCAGCAGGATTTCCCACAACATTCAATGCACAAAACAGAATGCAGCTCTATATCTACTGATTCTTGTGTCTTCAGCTGCAATTAGGTTTTTTAAACTGGTTTTGATGAGCATGCATTTTACAGTCATAATGAATTGCAAGAGTTGCAAAAGAAAAATGATGTTTTAGAGCCTCTGCTTGCTGCACATATTAGCCACAAAAGGCTTAGGGAATGTCACTGCCTGGGTTAAAAGAGTAATGTTGCTTTGGGTTTGCAATATGCAATAAAAAGTCAGCCTTTTTCACTCTGCATACTCTTTCTGCACAACACGCTGAACATACATTCGTTATACGCCAGCTCTGAACAAAGAACAGTGATACCAATGGAAATTTGTTTTGAAGCATCAACAGGACTGGCCAAACTCTGATTTGTTGGAGGCAAAATTCCCCAGATAGTTTAATTTTCTACCACTTATTCTGTCCGTATCAAATAAATGAGCCAAAGTACAATAATACTTCCAGCAAATGACTCTACAAACCCATAATTCCCTGACAGCTTCAACCACTAGCCTTCTTTTTTAACAGTATTTTGAGCCTTTTCCTGCATGTCTGCAATAAATTAAAATCTGAATATTTCCAAATTTTTTTTTCCTGCATTATGTCTGGATTGTTCAGGATTAATAGCTACAGCAAGAAAAGGTGTGAGGAATGTCAAGGGTTCCATGAACACTACCTAGTGTACCACTGCAGTATAAGATTAACTGACATCAGCTTGACCTGCTACTTGCCTGAAGGAAAATGGTCAGATGGTATTTGGCAAAGTTTGTGAGATGCAGGCTCCCACTGAGGTGTAGGCAGGTCTTTAATTTGCTGTCATTTATGACTGAAATGCTCCCTACGTGTACAGCTTTGTCACAAAGTAGTGACAGAGAATCAAACCTCAAATCGGTGATCTTCTCCCCCACTTTTCTCCAGCATCCTTTGGAATGAAAGGAATGTGATACAGTGAAAGTGTGATGAACAGTTTTCATGGGGCAGTCATGAAGGAAATAGATAAGAGTTACATAAGCATTTGGAGAGAAAATACATGCAACTGCTCTCAAATACTTGCTTAGTTGCAAGAATATATGATTTAATTTAATTTAAAATTTATTTTAAATTCAATCTTATTAACTTAGAAATAAAGAATAATCCTTCTAAACCTAGTTTAGAAGGAACAAAAATTTTGCTCCCTGATCATGAATCTGTGACATGTTTGAAGCACTCATTTTAACAAACGTTATGAACAAATACAGAGAAAAATTATCCTGGAAATATTATTGAATCCCAGCTTTTGAACCCCAGCTAACTTTGATCAAAAACAAACTTCTATATAATATATATATACAGAAAGCCACTCATACATTTTAGTGGGGAAAGCTGTCTGGTTATAAAGGAAAAAATAATCACGTCTGGTTTTCCCTCTCTGGATTCCTGAAATTAACAGGGAATGACATAGTGGCTGTGAGCGTTCCATAGTTTCTGGGGTGGAGAAGGAGGGAATATTTCTCACTGATTTCTACTGACCCCTTGTGGTAACCTAAACTGCATCTCATTGCTGAAAGAGCTTCCTCATGGTAGGAAGAGTTTACCATGGGCAGGAAGAGTCTTAAGAGCTTACTGTGACCATCTCAATGGCCTCTTAAGAGCAAAAAAAATCTTAGGTTGTCAAGAATCCAGAAGATGAACAAATTTCTAAAATTTTTCTTAGTCCACAAGGGTAAGGTTTTGGACTCCTTGGTGTGTAAGGAGGCAATTCCATAGGACAGGTACTGACAACGCAACATGAGACTGAAATTCAAGTAATTCACTCCATCCACCAAAATCACAGAATTTAATTAGAGGCAAATGTATGCAACTTTTATTTTGCACTACTGGAGAATGAAATTGTCTATATAAATGTCTTTCTAAAAACTAAATTCAGCGCTGAGATGAGAATTTCTTCAAAGATGGGCATTGCCCCTGTGTTGGGTAATTTAGTCCAGATGTCAGCCAGCATAAGAGATGGGACAAGCTGTAAGACGGGTGATTAGAGATATTCCAACTTTTAGCCTTTCCAAAGTACATATTAAACCCACTGAAAGACAAGAATCTTGAAAAAAAGCCTATTTGGAAAAAAAAAATTAAAATTATTGCAATATATGTTTACTTTCAAGTGCATGTAAATGCTTTATAATTGCATACTCACTATGCAAACATTCTGTCACTCTGGAGCAAGCCAAGGTTCTTGCTACTTCCATTTGTCCTAACAAGAGAGTCACTTGCAGAGGAAAAATTAATTAAGGGAAATATTAAGGAGTGCATAGCAAATTTTGCAGTGTGATTTTTGTATAGAAAAAGTACATCTGAATCTCACATGATCCATATACCTGGGAACTGTACTTTACAGATTTTGTCAGCTGTCAAAACACATAATGAGTACCTGAAAGACAGTTATTGTTTATTGATGAGAGAAAGCAACCATAAGCAGTTCCAAATCTCATGCCATGTTTCCTTAGTGTTTGCAAAGATTAAAAGTCTGCTACCTTATCTGAAATGCCTTCTCTGGAGTTGTGGGTAGTTATATTAGCTGGAAATATGTTCCAGACTATTTGACACACATGGAACCAATTCCATGAATTCAGTATTGCTGCTATTCTTCCCCTTCTTAAGAAAAAAAAAATAGATGAAAATAAAGAAATATCTGGAACTATGAATAAATGTTATGTATGTTGGCAAAGCATACCATGTGCTATATACATAAACTCCTTGCTCCATATGTTTTCACTTGCTTCATGTGCTTCCTGTAAAATTGCTTTAGGTTGTCCATGAAAAGTTAGGGGGAAGAATTTCCATTAATATTTTCTGTCCCTTAAAATTGAAAAAGAAGACAACAAAAACTACCTTAGATGAAAACAGTTAGTTTTAAAATTTGAGAGCAAGTAAATGGAGCCTTTAAGCTTCAAACAAAATAAGTGGGCAGCAAAATCACCTGGGAAAATATATTTGCTTTAGACACAAATGAATCGGGCCCAAACTAAATATCCTTGTCTCTTCATATTAAGGAAGCATCTTTCAGCCTAACTTTTCAAAATGGGAATAGTACATGACAGTCATACCTGATGGGCCACCCACAGCATGAGCATGGACCTCTGACATGAAAAGAAATGTGGAAATCAGGCACACCTAACTCTTCTCCTGTGATTGCAGCTGAAATAAAATTAAATTTCTGAGAAAATAGCCCTGTGCAGAATTTAGTCGATCTTGGAACATTGCCCTGAAAAATTGCACTTTTGATTTTTCCAACTGAAGAAATAAAATTCACTGGAAATTTCCCTGTGGTTCCATGGATTTGGCAAAACAAACAAGCCATTCAAGGAGTTGATGAGCAAAAAGTTTGGGACATAATATTTTTCTGTTTGAGTCAGGCTTCAAAAATAGTCAATCAAATATTGGTTGAAATCATAAAATCTAAAATTCCATGATCTACATTTTCATAAGTTCATGTTTAAGATATCGTTCTAATGTCTGCAATGAAATTTGTTATCCACTTTTCCTTCTTATGTGTTTCATATACCAGTGATACTTTAATATGCTTTGGGGTGTTTTTGGAAGGGGTAAGTTTTCTTTTCAAAACAGTTTAAATATATGAACAGATGTAAAATTAGCCAACATTGACAGTATAACCAGTTGTGTACTGCAGACAAACTTGTCAGAAAATTCTAATATGATATTTATCAGCTTTTTAATGAGAACACAACTATCAGTTTCAACACAATCTAGGATAATGTAATGTTTACAGCTGAAGAATAACTGAATGCTTATACTTACAGAAATGTTTGCTTTTAATGGCCACATTTTCCATTCCCATGATACAATAGTCTAAAAAAAACCTTTCTGTCTCTCATATAGGCTAGGTTATAACAACAATTATTATGATTTTTATATCTATACAATGATGCCTACAAAATATTTAATACCTAAGCAGCTGGTGCACTGTGGCCGATGCTTACTAAATGAATAAATGTTTCGTCTTGTGTTTCCCCCGTGTACTTGCATCCATCTGTTGTCTTGTGTCATTTTTGATTGAGGCCTAGAGGCACTACCAGAAAACAAATAATGTCAATTTTGTTTTCATTATTGCAGGGCCAAGAACCCTACTTCCAGCTTGAAAACGCTCTGGCACTTGGTGCTGCATAAACACAAATGCAAAGAGATGTTTTTCATGCTCACACCCCTTGCAGTAGGATGACTTTACAGTACAAAATTTTGCAAGAAGTTTAAACTGGTATTCATTACAGGACAAATAAATTTATTGAACGTGCAGTGTGAGTGAAAGCAGATTTACCAAGCTGACAGAGGAAACTGTAGTTCCTCCTAATGAGCACTCTAAAGTGAAGTGTGTTCTCCAGATCAAAAGACAGGTGAGCATCTGTTTCACTTCACATCCTCCCCACCCTCACCACGCCTGCAGCGTGGCCTCTTCCAAGACAAGAGCTCAGCAGCTCTGACCCACAGACACTGGGGGCCATGGTGTGCTTGTGCTTGGCCCTTGGGTGTGTTGCACTGCTGCTTCTCCCCACTGCAGGGGTTAATCACTGCACTACTCCTGCACAAGCCCACAGAGCTGATCTCCATGAGTGCATTCTCAGGATAGCTCTCATCAACAGGGCTATTGCAAACAGTGCTTTTAGGCCTGGGATAGTTTCTCAAGGGGGTGCCTTCTCATTTTCATTGGCTGCAGAGGGAGACTGCCTAACTCAGTTGATTAATTTGTGTGCTTGAAGTCGGCACCCTAAAACTCTTACAAATGTTTTAAGAAAACTATTGGGTCAGAATCAAACCAATCAAAACCAATCAAAAAATCCTAAGTTTTAATGGCTTGCCTGGTCAGTGTGGTGGTACATAAGTGCCTGTATTTGAGCAGTGGATTTCTACACCCATACAGCCATATGTGCAGATCCATACTGTTCCGTTCTTCTACAGCTCCTGAAAGCATATCAGTGAGGATTACAGAGTAGGCGCATGCTAGAACAAAGAGGGAGTTTCTTCATTCTGTGTAATACCCTGAACAATTCTGAAACCTGAGCCCCTGAAACCCAACCTGTCTGAAATCAAACACCCTTCCTTTGAGACAGTGGCACAGAGGAAGGAGAGTTGCAGCAAGAACAAGAACAAAAATGGCAGAGAAGAGCGACTAAGGATTGCAAGGTCAGGGGAGCCTGTGGTCCTGTGTGTTAGGATAATGAACATAGTCCGTGAGTGCAATCCAGCATGGACCCTTTGTTCAGGTCTTCTAGGTCTGAGCTTTGCTGACATCAGCTATTTAAGCACAACTAATGATTCATGTAAAGGGGAGTGGGATTTCATCCCAAATGTGAGTATTTTAGGACAGGTCTGTTGCCAGTCTTGGAGTCTGTGAGCTCAATTTTCTCGAGAAACATCTTGGAATTGTCTGTCTCCACTGAGCAAACGACTTCAGGGATAAAGAGCTGAATCCTGAATTGAATGAAGTAGATTGTCCCTGACACCTCTGTCAGGACAAGTTTCTCTCAAGAGAAGGACACGCTCTCTTTTTCTTGGAACAGCATGAGACATCATTCAGTATGGCCATGTTTGACAACTAAGAGAAATACAGCTGTGTTCCAGAACTTCAGCTAAGTAACTTGGTATCACGGAAATTTTTAGAATTGCAGTTAAAGCTGATGACCCATTTTCCATTTTCTTGAATCCCAAATAAGGTGTATTAAATATTAACTTCTGATCTGTTTGAGAGTGTACGTCTGAACTTTGAAGACAATTCCCCTTGGGGAAGAGAAAAAGGAGAAAGGGGAATTCCTTCATATATTCAGAAGATTTATTCTGTTTTGTGTAATTGCTGGCATGGGAACAATCCTTCCCCTCAGAAATGGCTGCATGTCATATACTGCCAAGTGGTCTAAAATACCAAATTCAACTAAGTAATACAGATGCATCCCAGATATGGAATTTTTGTGGGAGAAACTGAAAAAAATCTTATTCACCTCTGACCTCTTCTTTTTCACTTTTCATGACTTCATGTGATGGACCTCATGTTAGACTAAACAGTTCTTGGGATGGAGTAATCTCTGAAGAGATTTTGGGTTTCCTTGGTTCTGTCTTAACTAGACTGATGGTAGAAACTGACTTCTGATCATTACTTTGCTGCTATTCAAATTCATGGCAAAGATTTTTAAGAGTCATGGATATTTTCTTACCTCATTTTCCCCTTTACTTTTAATAGTCTAAGTAAAAGAATAATTAAATGCTTGATAAGCCCATGTAGCACAGGTGCCTCCTCTGAGCTCTTCCCTCATCACTTACGTGAGCCAAAGCCTGACAGTGAGGCCAGACCCCAATTCTTGATATTATTACTGTGATGGCATCTACCCCGTTGACAGTCAGACCCTCCACATTCCAGGCACTGCAACTGCAGATAATCATAGAATCATAGAGTAATCTCAGTTGGAAGGGACCCACTAGGATCACCAAAGTCCAACTCCTGGCCCTGTACAGGACACCCCAAGAATCACACCGTGTGCCTGAGAACATTACTCAAATGCTTCTTGAACTCTGACAGGCTTGGTGCTGTGGCAACTTCCCTGAGGAGCCCGTTCCAGTGTAGGAGAGATTTGTTATCCCCCACGGCCTTCAGCCTAATATGAATAACAAACGAAGCCGAAGGCTGTTCTTCCATTCATCAGGGAAACAGACTGAGCAGTTGTGCCCTGTGGATTTTGTGTGAGAAAAGTCTGCAAATACCTGCATTGCTTTGTCTGATCCTCAGACTGTGACTGAAAAAAAGGGAAGAAAGGTAGAAAGATGAAGGTAAAGTCAGTTACAAAGTTCTGTATTTGATAGAAAGCTATGTGGGGAGTAAAAAATAAAATGACAGGACACAAATGCAGTGGGGAATTAGGGAAAGATGAAAGAAGAAAGGAAATTGGATAACAATAGTGATCAGAAAGAATAAAGGCAAAGACAAATAATGACAAGCAAGAAAGAAAGAGGATTAAAGGTGAATGATGAAAGGTATGGAAATAAGGGTGGTAGCTGCTATCAGAATTACAGGAAGTTATTTTATTTAAGATGTCATTGCTAGGAGTCAGAAAACATATTTTTGTTTAAACATAGACAATCCTGAGAAGAGGAAGGTTTCAAGGCAAAAGGGACTTGGGGGAAATGTAGAAAACAGCTGACATTATGTTTATATGGCACCAGCAGCTGCTGGCATTAGCTGATGGTGGCCTAGCTTGGTGTACTGGCAATGGTACAGCTCGTGTAAGCACTGACTTTCACACAGCCTAAGCAGTTCTGTTAAAACATGGGGAGTTATAAAGCATCTGAAAATACTGTTTCCAATCTTTTTTTATTATTATTTTGAAAGTTTCATCTGAGAAGGATACACCATCATGAGTTTTTATTGTTTCATTCTTTTAAATAATTTAATAATTAATTTTTTTGCACAGAATAAAAAAAAATCTCAGAACATCATCGGGAACATCAGCAAACTTCCTTATGAATAGCTCATACATGTAGCACAGGTTTTGGAGTTTGTTTTACAGGCACAGTTTGGGCTGACTTCCAGGGAGTCCAAGACTGAATACATGCAAGGAGCTACAAGTAGAGTGCCAGGCCCTGAGACATATCCCTGTATCTTTTTCTCTTGCTGTTCTCTGCCCAGCCCATATGGATATCTGAGATACTCTTGCCAACAGGCTGCGCTTGCATTTAGGACTGAATTAGTGGTTTGGAGAACATGCACCTGAAAACCCACTTGCCACTTAAATAGATCCGAGAATACCTTCACCCTCCTCTGGCAGCCAAGACTATTCCCTACCTTCAGCAATAGGCATAAGTGCTGAGATCCTGTACTTCCCAGGAAAAAATGTCAGCCCAATCTCATTATTCCCTTGGTGAGGGATTGGTGGGATGAGCAAAGCAAGGAGACAGAGAACCAGACATGGCAGTGAGGTTCCTGCCAGGACAGCAATGGAGGAGCCTTGGGGTGCTGTTGGGATAGAGCCCTGCCATGACTCAACCATTTCCAGCGTCTCTGCATCTGGGGGGCTGGGGAGTATTTGAGATCCAGGTGCTAATCCAGGTCTGCTTCCAAGCCTGGTTCCAGATCTGCTGCTGTCTTTGCATCACAGTTTTTGCATCACCTGGTCTCTATGGCTGCTCAAGAGTATCTCCAAATTCATCTCCAGAAAGGACTAATCACAGCTGATGTACCCAGCATAGTAAATTAGACAAGTCCCACCAAGTGTTGTTTTTATATCCCACTGCTTAGTTCAGTAAAAGATGTGTTCTCTAATTCCTCGTATTAGTGCTTTGTTGTCCCAAGAGAAGAAGCCTCCTTGACTTAATAGCAGTACATGTGTAGTTAGCAGCTTGTAATACTTTGCTCTGCTTCCTCGAATGCTGTGGTACACTGAGTTTATAAGTGGGACTGGTTGCCACAAGACCTTGTAGTCTTACTGGTTAAAACAATCTTATTTTTCTCTGGGACCTATATGTCATTTAATTTCTTATGGTTCAGGCTCTTCGAGAGTCATCATTTTACTATGAAGTCTAATTCTCAAGACCTGACTCCAGGGATTTGGTAATTAACTGGGATTTATGGTGCAGGAGAGCCATAGCTTTCTGTGACTGAAATGACACAATAACAGGGATAATATCTCCAGATTTTTTTCAGCCAAAGCTCTTGCCTAGAAGAACTCACAGAATGAGGAATATCTGGCTGCAAAGAGATCCGTAAACAGTAATCATTGGAGCTGGGTGGAAAAAGATAATTCCAACTCCTGGAGGATTTCAATATTTGATGACTGCTTTTGTGTCAATTTAAAATGAAAGCTCAAAATGTCAAAGTTCTGCTTAGTCAGATTCCGGGCTCAGTTCAATATCCATCTGGGCAGATGCAAACTGTTCTAAAGCCCCAAAAAAATCTGAAATATAGACCTTGATGATTAATTAATCTTTCATGTGAAAGGTTTCCCCACCAGGAAGGAAAGGATTTCTGAGGCCAGGCTCTTTGAAGCCCACACAGAGCTGGTGGCCAGCAGTGAATGATCTATTCTCACCAGAGTTTTTCCCAGTGAACTCCAAGACTCCTTAAACTGGCTTGAGGATGATTTGGTCTCTGATGAAAGAAGCTTCTGTGAGACATCACTATTCAGAAGGAACTGTCTAGAAAATATGTTCCTTTCCATTTATGATCCAAAAAAGGTACAGAGAGCACCATGTTTTCTCAGCACAAATAATTAACTGCAGAATGACATGTGATATTCATGCTTAAAAATCATTAAACAAAATAGGCTGGAAAAAAATTCTTAAACATGGAGTGATATTAATCATTTAGCCACAAATTCAGTTTAAACCTCCTCTTCTGTTTAATTTAATTATTATTTTTAAAAATCTATTCACAGGCAGATGTTGTTCTGCAAATCCACAGAACTAATATCCACATGTGAGGCAGCCTGAGGTTTAGCCACTTGCAGTATTAATTAACATCATGAAGAATTGTTAGTGATAGTAGACAAAGTAAAAATGAAGAATTTTCTGTGCTTGGTAAAATAGGGATGAAAATGGGTCAAAAGAACAATGCTTTTAATCCAGTATGGCCTTCCTAGCTGTATTGTATGCTCAGAGATGGTTCTCTATCTTTTCTGTATCTCCAAGCACACACAGCAGGATCCTCTCAGAATGGAGGTGTTTAAAAAAAAAGAGAACCCCAGAAGGTTCGTGAGGAATTCCTAGACAAGAAAATGCTGCCATGTAAGAGCTGAATTCATCTTAGCAAGTGGAGTCATCCAGAGCTGTGCTACTGCTCTCACTGAGGAGTGAGAGGCAAACCCCGTGAGCCAGCATTGTTTGGTTCCTGGCCTGGAGAGCAATCACACACAAATTCACAGCGTCACATCTCTGTAATGGTCTTGTTCTGCCTTTCTGGCATTCGTTCTTTCTTTCCTACCCTTTTCCCCAGCTAAAAGCACTCAGCCTAGAACTGGACTCTCTGTGAGACAGCTGCAGTTCTGACAAGTAGAGGAATAATTTATAAAATAAGACTAAAAAGTGTAAAGATGGACTGGTTGGAAAAAATGTCCTATGGCTGGATATAAGAATGTCTGAATACTTGCTCCAATGTGACTATCACCTATTATTCATCAGGAAGCTACCAGATTCTCATCTTAAAGAAGAATATGTTTTTTTTCCTCTGCTTTATTTTTATATTTACCTTGAGTTTCTGGAATGATTGCAGCACCTTTAAACCATGACCCATTGTGCTTTTTGTGCTGCACTGTGTTCTCAGCCTGTTCTGAAAGGCTTTGTTCACAAACTAGCCCCTGCGATGCCAGGGAGCCTCTGTAGAGGGAGAAGACACTGTACACTTGGGTTTTGAAGTGCAGCCTCCTGAGGAAGAAAACATTATTCTCTTAGGATTTCACTGAGTTCTGCAGCCCTTTCAAGTACAAAAATACAGTTCTTGTGAACTCTTAGTGCTATATATACTTTGCAAACTTAGACTGGAGCTGTAGACAGACCTTGGACCCCACAGAAACTCCTTCATGCCACTAGAGATATACAAAAAGTGACTTAAAGCTACTCTGCTGGGGAAGGCAACTGTTTCCCCAAGCCTGCAGCATGGGCAAACATTTGTGAAATATACCAAAGACATAGGGCATCATACAGGCTGTTGTCCTTAAACAGGTTTTGGAAAACAAGTATGAAATCTACCCAGTGATGATTCTCCTTTCTCTCCCGCTTCATGGCTACATTTGTTATTTATTTCAGTCAAAAGTCTGAAGGCGACTGCGCAACAGCAAAATAGAATAAGGGCTTGTGCACTTGCAGGTCATATACAGTTTCACAAAATGTGCAGTTGTGCAAGGCACCTATAGTTAGGATTTCTTCTGGCAAATTGGCTGTGGCAGTGAAATCAGGTACTTTTCTTCATTAGCTCACTCATGAAGACCTCAGGTTGAATATTATATACATCCATAGGGAGTTACAGACACATTAATGCTTTTCTGTCTCATCTGCAAGGTTTTTCAATCTTCAAAAATAAACAAGAAAATTGTGATTATCCTGTGGTGATTTGCTGTACTGTGTTTAGAAGTCATCACTAAATTACATGGAAAAGGATTTTTTTTTTCTTCTTTAAATGAAAATCATAGCACAACTGCATAGAGGTTACCAGTGTCTCCATGGAAATTCTCAGATATGTAAGCAGGTAGTCAATGTAAATTTTCAGTGAAATAATTTTGTGAGTTTGTGACTTTCCTTTCCCGTTTAACAGCCCTGTCTGTTGAGCTGCCATCTCACCTGAGCTGTGAGGTCTCTAGGACAGGCTGTGTGTGTGCACAGTGCCTAGAGGGATTGTCTACATACCAGTATCTTTAGCTCTCACTTAAAAGAAATAGGTCAACCAGTATGATAGGTGCATACCAGGATGGTGACCAGTGAAACCACAGTGATAATTTGCTGCTATAATATGATCCTAGGGAAATATTCCTACTGTTAAGTGACATCAAATGTGAGAGGAAAACACCTTTCCTTGCTGGGAAGAGAGGCAGGAAGAGGGGTTAGGGTAGACTTCTGGATGGCACTGTGTTTTATAGCCAGAAGAGGCTGGTAGAAATGGATGCATCATTTAACACAAATTCACTTGTGTTAAAAACTGATCAATTTATCTGGCATAAAGTAAGACTCTATTTATGCTATCAAGATCTGAAGGCATAATTACATGAGCCACAGCACTTCTAAGGATGTTCAATGCAGACATAAATTTATTAGAAAACAGGGCAAACACATTTGCGTACTGATTTCTTATTTCTAGAGGAAGAATTCTATGCACTATGCCAAAATAAGAATTTAAATTATCTAATATGAAATTGTGAAATTTAATGAATGATTTAATAACATCATTGGCAATAGCACAGATGGCTCACCATGCTGGTGCTTCACTCTGTCTTCTATAGTGTGAACAGTTGAGAAATGCCACATATTTCTATTACACAGTATTATCCTGGGTGCCTGCACAGTGCTCCACTGCAGAAATTCTAGTGCCAAAGCATGAAAGTTACCACTTACATTTCAAGTGCAGAGGAAAAACCTTGTATTTATAACAACTGCTGAGTGTCTTAGAACAATACAGAAGCAATCTTTGTTCTTCGGGAGTCACACATTGCCCTAAAGTCATATGAAACAAAGCAGAAGTTCCTATGGAGCATTACTGCTAATAAAATACTTCTTTCTGAGGAGGGGGAAAAATTAACAATGAACTCTGTAGCTGATGGTTTGGGCAGTAGTCTAACCCTAAAAAAGGAGCAGTATTTGAGTGCTTTACTGTAACGTTTAGCTGACTTCGGTTATCTTTGAAGGATGCAATAATTTTAAAAATGGCTGGACATTTTCTAAAATATATGAAAGTTGCACATGCTAGCAATTAATGAGATGATAACTTATGTGTATTTAAACAGAAGAGAGGCCAAAAATCACTCTATTTAAATCTCTGATTTTGATAACTACGTAGTCTTACAAATTAGCAGAACCTGTGCTTCGGGGAATAGGTAGGAGAAGGAGGAATGGAGGTTGGTCACAGGCGCAAAGCTGTGAAGGCTGGACTGTTACCAAAATAAATGGTAAATTATACCCTTAAAATCTGATAGATAACAAGCTAGGTAAACCAGAGGACCCATTTAAGACCAGTTATTTTGTTATGAGAAGAGCAAAGCTTTAGCCTCAGTTTGGGTACTAATTTGTCTTGGCAGTGAGAACTGACTCCTTAGCAAATTTAAATGTATCATTTATAGTTAGAATATGAGGAACTTCAGAAAATTTTTTCACAAAATTTGTGAGCATGTAGATGACCTTACTGTTTCATCCTGCACTGCAGACTTTCTAAACGAGCAGATAATTGTTATTATTTTAATGTTTTATTCAATACTGCCTTTTCTGGTTTCATCAGTACAGGGAGTTATCATAAAAACAAGAGAACAAGGATAAAACTCTGTTTCTCCTTAAGTTCTTGACAAAATTGTCATTGATTTAAATAGGAAAGAGATGTGTTTTTTTCCCCAGTGCTTCTCCTTGCATCTTTGCAAAACATAAGTTTATTTTAATTTTGCTCTGGGATGCATCTAGAACTATCAAGCCTCCTTCAAACAGCAATGTTTCAGCTGCTATTTCTCCTTACAAAGGCAATTATAGATTTCCTTCTGACATCTGTATGTATGTTTCAAGGCTGAACTAAAGGGAAACTTGGTTAAACACCGTTTGTGGCAGTGGGGTTACCTTGCATGAGACAGCTTTTACCTCCACTTTCATCTCCCCCTGAGAGCAGCCCCTTTGATGGCTTTCAGTAGAATGACTTTTCCCAACACCTTTTCACACAGATTGCACAGTGAACCCCAGAGCAGTGAACCAGAGGGTAAATTTGCTTTCTCTAAGAGTTTGCTTTTGTTGGAGAGCATGACTGAGACCGTGGGTCAGGAGAAGCTACTTCCGTCTTTAAAGCACTGTTGCTTGGTAGGGGCTTATGACTAGTTTGACAAGGCTAGATCAGACATTCAGTATTGTACATCATTGTAGTTAGCAAGTTAGCTCTTAGAAGAGGCACTTTAACATAGTTTAAAGCCAGCATTTGACCTACCTTCAAAGGCAGTAACTGTTGTCTTTTAGCACACAGGGCCTTTGGAAGTTGCATAACTTTTATCTTGGTGTCATGGACGGTGGTGAAACGTGTTGTCTCTATCTGACAAATGTAAAAAGCAGCAAGAGAATAGTGAAGAATTCTCCCTGAAGTCTAATGATCTGCTATTCATCACTGTTTATCAGTGCCCCAACTGTATATTTGCTGTGCTGTCATGGAAACAGCCATTCCACCAACCTATAAAAAGAAAATTAAAGTGACACTGTCAAGAAAAGCATATGTTAGAAATTAATTTCTTACCTGCTTCACAAAAAATATATCCCCCAAATATTTTTAATTTTCAATAATCCTATTTGCATTCATCTTTTGTGAAAATAGTGAAGACAGAAGCAATTTCATAAATTTGGAAACAAAAAAAAAACAACCAAAACCCATATACAATAGATCCAATAGATCATAACTGAATTTACAAGTGAATTTAATATAATTAATTCATTATACTTTGTTTTGGTTGTTTTCCAGTCCTCCCACAAGAGCAGGCAACTAGTTCTGTATGCCAACTTTTTTATACAGCAAAAAGGCACAGTAGTGCCATTGTTGTGGCACATTGGTACATAAGGGCACCTTGTACCATACTGGCTCTACACTCTGTCTCAAATAATCAGGATAAAGTTGCTTCTTCAGTGGTGCAGTCTCACAGCAGCACTGGATGTACTCTGCTTTCCTTGTCTTTCTCTCTCTTTCCATCCCATCTCCAGCTTTGTCCCATGTTTTCCTTGCACTGGCATAAGTATGTATTTGATCTTCCTGTAATGTGAAGAAACTATACTTCCTGAATTAATTTTTTTTCCCTGAGCCTGGTCAAATGACCATCAATCCCGCTGTATAGAAAATGGGGATAGTATGTTACCTGGAATTGCAAACTCAGCTTAGGATGTGGATCCACGACATAACTGCAAGGATGAGAAGGCCTCCAACATGAAATCTGACGTAGTGTAAGCCCTCTCACCCATCTAATTCTTAAAAACTATAGTGCTTCTTTTACTGGAAAATTTTTCTACTCCATCACCCCCAGTGGAGTTCCTTAAGAGTAGCAGCCTCCTCTGCCACATCTCCAGCATTTCATCCTCTCTTGCCATTGAAGTACATTCTGTCCCCTACTCACTCGGAGGCAGGCAGATATGCAGTGGTAGAGTCAAGCTGTGCAGGTTTCCCTGTCCTGGGGGACTCTGCTAGCACTTTGTGACTCTGTTAGAGCTTCTTGTTGCTGCCTTAGCGGTGCAAAAAGCTATGCTGCACAAGGGAATCTACCCAACAGACCCTTGCTAAAATGTTGCTCACGTGAAGACAACACAAAAGCCATCCCCAAAGTCACTAGAGTCAAACTCTAAAACTAGACAGAAAGTAAAAGGAAATCAAAACCTGGATGGATAACTCTCCCTCTACTGTTCTTATATTCAGATGAAGAAGGTGAGGCAATAAGTCAGCGCTAATGTGTGTGGAGACCTGGAATGTGCTTCATCATTCTCCAGTGATCTATGGTCAAGAAAAGGGCTGATGAAAGTAATTATTTATAGCAAGCATAACAACAGTGCTAGTTAAAGCTCAATAGCTGTCACCATGACTTTAACAAAAACTTGTGAGAGTCATACTAATTTGGTGTCTTAAAGTGAGCTGAACTGTAGAGAACTGCAGTTTTGTTTCTGATACCAAGAAAATCATCAGAGTAACAGCAGTAATCAAAATGAATGAACCCTACAGAGATATAATGACTATAGAGCTGTCAGCATTTTTTTTCCTCCTGCTCTGGTTGAACCCAAAGAAGGGAGTACGGAATGAGAATCTACTACAACTATCAAGCACAGTGTGAGACTTTCACTTATTCTACTCACCTGGGAGTACCTAACCTTATCCACAGAATAAAGACTCATTAAAAATAAGGGGTTTTTTTAATTATCACTTGGGTTTATGACCTATATTTATAGATGCATTTTGGTTTTGCTTATGCTATGGCTGAAGTCCAATATATAACACTCAGTCACACCAAGTACCTTCACCCATTCATAATAGACAATGTTGGCTTGCTGCTGTCTCCATATATGTGAATTCTTGTTTAAATCTCTCAGCAGCAGTCTAAACTAAAATATCACACTTATACAGCAGCATTAATTTACTTCAGGAACAGAACAGCGAAAATTACAGCCCTGCAACAAAGTTCTCATCCGGTCCCAGCATAATTCTTAGGATCGCTTTTGTCCTTTTTTGTGTCCCACAGTCTTCTCCAAATGACCTCCACTGGTACTCCCTGCCTTCAGAAGCTTCAGACATCTGTATCACTTTTTTATCAAACAACACAGATGCTGAATTTATTTCAAAAGGTAATTCAAGATGTCTCTTGTGACTTTGTATGGCTTTCAAAGCACTAAACATATTAACTTTATCTAATGTAAGACACCAGACCTACAGCTTGCCTCTGATTCAGACATGCTTTGCATCTTTGAAGCCTTGAAGTAATCTAATCATGTATGGAGGTACGGATGTGTGCAAGTCTGCAGGAGCCAAAACAATTGTAAACTTTGGTCTGGATTCTTCATGATGAATCAGCCTGTAAGCTTGTCCATTTCTTTACTTTTACAGTAACTATTTTTTTGGATATGAGCCAGTTATGTGCACTTGCAGTGGAGAAAGCAACCGTGTTCTAGGCAGCATCTAAAGCAGTGTGGCAAGCAGATTGAGTGAGGTGATTCTGCCCCACTGCTCTGCTCTGGGGAGATCCCAGCTGGAGTGCTGTGTTCAGTTCAGGGTCCACAAGAAAGTACAGGAAAGACATGGATCCTGGAGCAGATCCAGAGGAGGGTCACAAAGATGACTGGAGGGATGGAGCACCTCTCCTGTGAGGAAAGGCTGAGAGGTTTGGGGTTTTTAAGTCTGAAGGAGAGAAAGCTGCAGGGAGACATTATTGTGGCCTTCAAATATTTAAAGGCAGAGTATAAGAAAGATGGGGCTAGAGTTTTTATTTGGGCTTGTTGAGATAGAAATGTCCCTGCTCCTTGTGGGGGAGACACTGGACTAGATGACCTTTAAAGGTCCCTTTCAACACAAACTATTCCATGATTCAATAAATATCAAAAGGGATAAAAATGTCATAAATCTGTATATAGTTCAAGCTGATATTCTAGTTCTACTGGCAATGTAATAGTATTTTTGCATTAATGATGTCTTGAGATACTTGCAACGATGATTAGTCATTCATATGCTAACTTCTTTAACTGTGTTTCACAACATTAAGCATACCTCTATTTTTGTACAGTTTATGACCTCACAGTCCATTTTAGCCTTATTTTTAGAACCACGAATTTTAACAAACCAAACATTAAAAAAAGCTGCAAGAGCTGCCTGACTGTCAGTATTAATTGTAGGAACATTGAATTCATCAACTTATATGTGATTAATGTGATATCAGTTGTCCTTGGAATATTCTTCTCTTTTGCCTTGCATCTGGGTGGTGTGTCACCAGTTTTGAGCTCCCTACTGTGCTGGAATTTTATTTTAGAATTAATTGCAGTCCTACTCTGAGTTCTGAGAAACTGTTTTTTCTTGTTAAAATTAAACTACAGTATACTACCTCCCATACTGCACCCCCTGCAATTTTTGTATGTGTATTTACATGGACAGCTTATCAGTGGCCAGACTTCATTCCAACATTTATAAAACAATACCAAGTCAGAATATTCTGCCAGTTTTTTAGATAAGGAGGTGTACGTTACACAGAAAAATGCAGAGGATGCAAAGGGCAGACCACAGGGCTTCCGTCACCCTGTGAACTCCCCTGCAATGTTACTTATTTTCTGTTGAGGGTGATTAACTCTCAAACACACTGCTTGCTGTGAGATCACCTGGCTGCAGGATGACAGCCTAGGTCTCCTTGTCTCCTTGTCCCCTGCCTAGGGTGCCTTGGCCTTTCTGCCTTGCCCCTTGTATCAGGCACCCACCACTCCAGCTGCAGCAAAGGGTTTTACAAAGCAAACCCACTGGGTTTTATAGGAATTTTATATTAAACACTAGATGTCACTGGCATACTCTTAACACAGTTAGTTGGAATTTACTGCACAGTTCTTTCTCAGCCCCTCACCCAAATGCAAAAGCTGTTTCTGTGCCTGCCCCTCACTGGCAGAGACACCACAAATCCTCCTCAGGTCAAGGATGGAGGTTTTTTCAATGCCCAAATTATGTGTTTGCTTGGGAAGCAGCAAGTACGAGTGTTTTCACAGTGCTGGGTTTTGCTGCATTTGTGGATTCTCATTGATCTCAGACAAACACATAAGTACAGGAAAAAGTATAAGTTACCCAGAAAGAAAAGAGTTAATTATCCAGTTATCCTACCATTACGGAAAAAACTAACCCACAGGGTCCTGTCCCTTCTTTGAAGGAGAATGGTTGTCCAGCACAGCAATCATGTCATACCTGTTTACTCATGCTGTGAATAGCAAAAAAGCAGATTTGCTTAGGAAGAGGCATAAACAAGAATATAATTTTAGCTTCAGTGTAATAAAATTCAAATATTGCCAGAGGTTTATTGTTTGTTTGTTTGTTTGTTTTTAAGATTACATTGATCATGAAATAAGATCTGAATAAATCATCTTGATTATTTTTCTGTCCTTTGGTCACATTTTAACAACTTCTTTGTAAGAAGGCTTATGCAACACACTTCTGTGCCATGATGCAAGTTCAAATTCTGTGCAGGCCTTTCCTCTCTCTCCAGCAAGTCCATGACTGGTAATAGCAGCCTGGAACCCCAGCACTGCCAAAGTAAACAAAAGCAGTGCACAGTGGCAAACTAGAAGGTACCTTTTAGCTTGCATGATTGTCTTTGGAAAGAACTGGGACTTCCTCTTCTCAGGACATACTGCCAAACACTGGAAAACGGGCAGAGTGAAGTGCAGGCTGGCAACAGGTAGGACAGCAGCTGTCCCTTGGTGCAAAAGTCAAGGAGAGTTGAAAGTGGTCTGGCGTGAATGACAGTGTATCTAAGAGCTGGCATAAGACTTTCCCTGCCTATTTTGTTTGGGTTTTTTGTGGGTTTTTATTTCCTTTTTTCCCTCTTTTCCTTTTGTGACCAGAGAAGTGGGGAATTGTCCCCAGTTTTTCAAAGCATGAAAACAGGTATGGAAACATCTGAGCTCAGGCATCTGACCAACTGTGAGCTAGGTATCATATACTGTGCTAAGAATGAAATTGTTTAATGACCTCAGAAAGTCTGAAAACAATTACAAATTCTAGGGTTAGAACTGAGGTGCTCTTTGTGCCTCTGCAGAGCTGATCACTCCCAGCTTTGAATCAGGACACATCCTGTGTCCATCACTGCAAGTTACATCTACACGGAAAGGAAGCCCTGAAGCTTCTCTCCATTCTGACACAAGTCAGTCATTTGGGTTGTTCTGATCATTCAGGATAATTTGGAGCATCTGATGCAGGGCAGGAAACAATTTTATATTACATCAGTTCCATTATATTAAGGAGCAAATATAGTGTCTCATTAAGTATCAGCCACAAGGAACAGAATTGCAACCATTACAAACTCAGGAATTGTTCCCTTCAAAAAATGAAAATAGACCCAAACAGCCTGCTTCCTTCATCTCCACTTCCCTTTCCACACTTCAAATGCTGAGTGAGGAATTGGGTTTGTACTATGCTTTAAAGACCCACCACCTCTGGCACCAACATAAACAATGGTTACCCATGTAGAGGTCTCTCTATGTCGAAATAAAAGCATAAAGGCAGAGCCCAAGCTGTCTTATTCTGGCTAGGCATGAAATGAAAATGAGCAGAAAACAAATGATACTGTTCAAGATAAAGCCACCGAGAGATGAAATCTGTAATAAACCTTTATTTCTGAATTGTTCACTCTTTCTTTATCCTTTCATTGTGTAAAGATTCCGTATAAAAAGCATGATTTACATGGAAATCAACCAAGTAAAAATGCATATTTAAAATACATTACAAATTTATATAATGGATTAGTATAGAATTTTCTTTTACGAATTCAATACATTTTTATTTAAATATGTTGCCTTTAGAAAGCAAACTGAGCTTTGGGTTTTTCCAGAACTAACCTGTTTTTCTGATCAAAGGGAATACACAAATATTCAAAATTTTTCCAATCTCTTTGTTACCCCTTCCTAATGTGGAGATTCTCACTAATGACTTTTTCTAACTGTCAAATGCTGGTAGAGGCAAAAAGTCATACATTTGAAAATCTAATTCAGCTTCCAAGGATGATAATGTTCACGTGCACATACTTCAGAAAACCACTTGTTTACTTGTCTTGTGTCTGGTCCTCATGGCACAGTGCCACACACAGGAACGTTCATGTCATAGTCTTACACAAGAAAATTTTCACTAAAACCCAAATGGCGAAGAAGTTTCAAAGAAGTGTGAGTATCCTTCCTAATCCATCTCTCTACATTGCCCTAAATTTGTTTCAGCAACTTTCAAATGTTCAGTTTCACTAACAGCAAAATCATAAAAAAGCTATTAGCATTGTAATTGTATTAATTTCAGTAGACACATACTTATTTTCTTCCCAAATTTTTCAACTTTTGAATCTCTGCTGAAGTGCTGATTGACCAGTGGTACATATTTTACAGTTAATTTTGTGTGTAAACTTTATCTACTTGCTCAGAAACTTAACATGACAGATTACGAAAAACAGACAACCATTCTTTTGTTTGATGTATTTCAACATTATCCATGAAACCCTTATGACACTGAAATCACTAGGAACCCTACAATTAATTTGAACAAAGCCATCATTTTATATCTGTCTCTCTGTGGACTGAGGACGATGTTACTCTTTTTAAAAATTTCATTAATCAATTTTTTTCATTGATTTCTTTGGGAGAGAAGCTTACCCCAGACGTGTTATTCACAAAATAACTAATCTACACACCTAACAGGTGAATAAATACTTGCTCTTTTGGCACTGGACAGCTCCAACTCTCTATTGGATAGCAATACCAGCAATTCAGAATGCTCTGAGGAATTCAGAGAGCAATCTGTGGTGTGTTTGCGACAATCAATCACCCAGCACCATCTGCAGAGTGCTGCAGCTCTGATGGGGATGCAAAAGGTGGGTGCCACCTTCTCCTGCCTGTGGTGCTCCTACTCTCCAGTCCCTGTGTGCTCCCACTCCTGCAGTGCCTGTTCCCTTCCACTCCTTGGGGCTATGCTGGTTCTCTGGAACACGTTGCAGTTTCTTTTGTCCTTCACATCACCTTCTGCACAGTGAGTCTTGTAGCCTTGGCATTTATAAACAGCTTGGATGATTTAGCCACGTAAGCTATTAGACTTAGCTATTAGACACAGCCTTTTATTTTCAGTTATCAAACTGCAAAACTTTTTTCATCCTCCCTTACAAGCCTGGGTTATTAGCAGACCCATCTGTGAGGTTCACCAGCCTGTGTGATTAACACACCCATCTGCTTCAAATCTGTTGATAATCTGCAGATCAAAGTCCCACTTGACTGTGGTCATTAACACCTTTCAGCACAAGAATATAATTCAAATATACTTTTTCTAAGATTTAATTTTTTTTGGTAAAGCTAAGAATCTGTTTCAGATGTAGGTTTTCTCAAGGAAATTCCAAGTGCTTAAATGCTCTTGAGAAGCAACTGGAAAAGAGGTTTTGGTGCAATAGAATGTGGGGCACATTTCTTTAACTGTTTATTCTTCAAAGAAACAAAAAGCAGGGACTCACACCTTTCCCCAGTTATCCTGTATCCCAGCTTCAGTAACTGCAGCACAAACAGTATTTTCCTTGCATGAAATGTCTTTGCTTCAAACCCCCCTTCCATTTTCAGTGCCTCTCAGGACTTCTTGGTAACTGAGATTCCCTATTTATTAAATGTGACAAAATGCTGCTTTCTCACAACACTAAAGTGTTCATGCTGGCTATCAGCCTCCACTGCTTTAGTTTGGAAATTATGTAATGCAAATGATAAAGATTTTTCTGTCTCTTCATGCTCCAGGACAGCCACAAATTAACATTTGTTACAAGCAAGTTAACTATTTTATTGCTTTTTAAAGTCAGATATATTGATTGCATAATTTTCTATTTGAGTCTCCTTGGTACAGCTCCTTTCTATTTGAAGCTCCTTGGTAAAGCAACACTAGATCACAAAAATGTTGGCTGAAGTGAATCCAGGCTCAATATGCAATGCAGAGCAAGAAGATAAATCTTTCTGGGATATCATCTTTTTGTTCTCACATTTCACTGAAATACATTACCCGCTGTGAAGGGAAGAAAAGCCTCAAGGGCTCCTGGTATTTCACAACTGTGAATTTCCAGCTACTTGCTATATTTATGGCTACATTATCAGTCTTCATCAGGATGCAGTAAATACCTTTGCAGAGGTCAGTATCTTGGATTTAGTTCAATTGTTATTTTCAGTCGTGGTAGAAACTTGACTTAAATCACTTCTGCCATGTACTTGAGACACTCTCCTTGTTCCACTGTCTCCTGCTCCTTTTGAAACGAAGGACAGCGTTCCTGCATGGGGCCACTGAGAATAAGAAATTCTGCTTTGCTGCCTTTCTGACAGTGCTCCTTCCATCAGTCTTCTTGTTCCTAGCACTGGTTTGATCCTTTAGACTCAAGGATCAAACAGATAAACCAGTAATTTCTGCTTTAACATCTCCATATGGCTCTCAGTCTCTTGGTCTTAATTCCCACGCTTCCTTTATTCAAATCCACCTGTCTGAAAAATCCATTCTTTCCCATACCTGCGGTTATTGCAGCTCAGCAAAAAAATGCTACTTTTCCATTGTTCAGTCTACCTCGGGCTTCAATGTGGAGCACCATAGCACTCAGTCATGCAAGATTTCTGTAGCAGCCAGATTTCCAGGTTTTATACTGCCTGGATTCCTGACACTTTCTTCTGAGTGAAGACTAATTCTCGCTACAAGGACTTTCCTCCCTGTCTTTCCACTCCCACGCCTTCTACCCACCTCCATATACTTCACTCCTGTATTTGACACAGACCTCTAATTAGCCTAATTAAACCAGATCAGTGTGTCCCCTTTATAGAAATAAATTATGTATAAAAAAATTGATTGAGCTGAAATGTAACCCTCCCTGGAACATTCCTGCTCAGAGCAGATGTCATTTGTAAAATGTGCTAGCAGCTCGTCTGCCTGAGACACAAATTTCTCTCTAACTCTTAATTTGGTTGTTTCTTAATCACTTGTTGTAATAGTTTCAAAATCTAACCCAAAGTCATCAGTAATCTCCACCTAGGAAAAATACATCCACAACCCATGTTCCCTCAGAGAGCTGAGATTCCCTGCTCTTTGTCATATTTCCTCACTTTCACTTGTTCTCGACTCCTCTTTGTGATCTAGCAGTTTCCACTCAGACAAGGTTTCGCATTACTTGCTCTAAAAATAGCAACCCTTTCAAGCTGTAAATCCATCTTTCTTCTTGCCTTCATCTCTGGCATTTTAGAACCTCCAATCTGGTGCAGAGAGTAACATTGTGTCCAAAATTCCTCTTCTCTGTGGCCTCCCTGCCCCGGACATGTTCCCAGGGCTCCACAGGAGTGTTCAGCTCTGCTGGCTCTGCTTGTACTCACAGGACTGTGAGTTCTTCTCCTGTTACTTTCAGGTGGTCAGTCTCTGCTCACACCCATTTAAATACTACCCTGGACTTCTA
Source organism: Rhabdornis inornatus (assembly GCA_013397075.1). Taxonomy (NCBI): domain Eukaryota; kingdom Metazoa; phylum Chordata; class Aves; order Passeriformes; family Rhabdornithidae; genus Rhabdornis; species Rhabdornis inornatus. The sequence goes on along the minus strand of VWZS01002632.1, from coordinate 972,826 downwards.
CCATGTCAAACCTTTCCCTTAGCTTTCAGCCCATAGACTGCTGCTTGGCATCCTGTCCGGAGCTGTCAGAATGTCACATCTGCTACTTGGTTTTTAGGGTTCAATAACCAGCATTGGATTTATCAAGATTTCCTTTTCTGTATTCAGTTAAACACTTCACACTTGTACCAAACATACGAGCCCCAAAAGTTAGTGTTGCTTTTCTCTGTACTTACCTCCTTGTCTACCTTCTTCAAATCATGTTTCTTCTTCCTTAGCCTGCAAAAAACTCACTCTTTTCCATTCTTCCAACCAACCCCTTTGGCTGAGTAAAATTCATCCCCTGAAAATGAGGGGTCATGCCTTCCTCTTCTGCTTCTTCAGTCACAGTACCCCATTACTGAGAAATTGCTTTCACCAATTGCAAGAATAAAGGGACCACCATACATACCTAAGGTGACCTCTGTTACATCAAAGAAATGTGAAATATGCTTCTATTTCAGAGCAGATCCTTTAGAAAAAGCTCCAAGTTTAGTTTTTTATTCTTTCTATTGATACAGAATCCACAAACACTGGTAAATTGGTTCACTGCAACTTGGAGAGAGTTTTACTTCCAGCTTTCATCCATTTGACCTTGTTTTTCTTTTTGCTGGAGAGCAAAGGGCCTTCTGTCCTTCAAGTGGAACATTTCCTGCGTTTGTCTTCCCTTAGAATAAATCAGCTGAGAACCCTAAGCTATGAGTCATGTTTCCAAGGGCTTCAATAGCCCTCAGAACCATCTCCCATTCTTTAGTAGTGGAAAGCACAATTTATTGGACACCGATACAAATTTCTGCCATAGGTTGTGCTGTGCCAAATAACAAAACTTCCCCCATTCACTCTATCCATATCACTTGTACTGCAGTATAAGTACCAGGATCCCCAGACCTTCTAGTATTAGAAAGATAAACATTCCAAGAACTCTGTTCCTGTGGACAGAAGCAAAAAAACCACGTTTCAGAATGGGGTTTCTAATAACTTTCCACATAATTTTTCCCTTGCATTTCAGAAATCCACAAAGGCCTTGACATTATTTCCTCACTTAATTTCCTTTTCACCTGAATAGTTTTGAAAGCATTGGTTAATGTTTTGTCACAAATATAGGCTCTTCTTTGAGATTTACATGATTTTTTTGCTGGTTCATAAGGAATTCCAGATTCTGTGATCAGTGGAAGTGACCACTGGAACCAGTGGAGGTCCTGCTGACAAACTACCAGCTAATCAAAACTACTTCCCAGCCAAACAATTATTTATTTGCTAGTCTCATGGGTCAAATCAAGTTTCTTGCATAGGCATTTCATTAGAATGGATTCCCAAAGGAGAAAAAATATAATTATTTTTAGCCTTTTCACACTGTTCAAATTCTACCAAATTCTTCTAGTAAAGAAATCATTGTCACAAAGATTCTGAAGAATTACGTAAAGAAATTTCCTCTTCATTCTATTGCTATGATTTTGCCATTGGACTTGACCAGTTTTCCTTAATACCCCTTTACTAATTTGTCCATAATAGAAATGTCTATGTAAATAGAAATTGAACAGTGTTGTATTGTTTTACTTTTTTGTCTTTCCTCTAAACAACATATTTGACTTCCATGTTAACAGATCTATGTGTTTCCTATAAGTGGTAGAATGAACTTGTGTTCCCAAAGAATAGTCATAGGTGTTTTTTTCTGAATGTTTTGTGAGTTTTGATTTAACTTTCATCTTTTATTAAAAGCTTTTGTTTATTACCAGAATGAGTTTTATTCTGTTTGCCATAACAAATGTTAACAAGTTACAGATGACCTTACTCTGAAGTTAGCACCGAGCTTGGTCCAACAATCTATTCCTGTTTATGTTTCAAGATGAAACTTAATATGGACATCCCCCTAGCTGGACACAAACACTGTTTAGATGCCAGTTTTCTGATCAATTTCCCCATACAAATTCCTGTTCTCCCCTCCTCCTGCTCAAGCTCTCATTTAGCATGAGTTATGTCCTGCCCTACCCTTTCAGCTGCTTTCACACCAGTAGCATTGTCCTTTTCATCTGGATCTCAGCCACTTTTGCCCTGTTACAGCTTTCTGTTATTCCCCATCAACTTAATCTTTTATAAATCCTGTTAGAGGCACAATCTCTCAGAACACAAATCAAGCTAAAGCTCCTGCCCAACAACAGCAACTTTGGAGGGGCTGAAGTAGCTGAAAGATTTGCTTGCCTGCAACACAAAGTGGTTTGGAGGCCTTATGGTTTCTCAGAACTGGTGTTTCCATATGTTAGGAGTTGCATCAAGGTCTCAGTGCCCCACCTATCTGAGATCTTTTAGAGGAAGCATTCTGGGCATCTTTTACTGTAAGCAAAAAGACGAACATCATCAATTTCAGCCTGAGGCCTGGGTTTGCTTGATCAGCCAAAATAACAAGGAATCCGCGTTTGCAGCACTGGGGAGAGAGGAAGAAAAATCTATTCGTTATTTTTCATTTAGAGAAAAAACCCAACTCCTTACCATGCTTGAAAATTATTTGTGTTAATATACTTAATAATATATTTGAAAAATTAAGTCCATAAATAGTTTGTTTCAAACACAAAAAATGCAAATATTTTTAATTCCAAGGCAATCAAAGAATTATGAGACTTTCCCCTCGCCCCCCCCAAACTATGAAAAATCATTTAGAACTGAATACAAAATACAGACAGTAAATTCTGCTTTGAGACAAGAAAGAAATATAACCAGAATCTCTTACAGAGTCCCTGATGGCTGAATGTGTGAAATTAATCACTGACAGGTGGAGAGGACAATTCTCCATGCAGTGCTGAGCTTCCTATTCTCTGAATGACAGCCAGTTAGAATAAGAGAGCCAGAGCTAACAAGAGGTGCTTTGCTGCATTAACTTTCTGATCACTAGCTGTGCACCTGCAGCAAAAAGAATTTTGCCCAACACCTGACCTGGGAATATTTCTTATATAAGTATATATTAATCCTGAACCTGCATTTTCCATCTTCCAAAGTGCTGTCACCATTTGTAAAACACTTCCCTCCCCAGCATTCTTTACACTTGAGTGTTTGGTGCAGACCCTGATTTTGTGTTTTGACTTTCCTTTATTCTGTACAGGCTCCTTGGTCTTAAACCTCAAACCCTGTTTTGTGGAAATACCCTACCCCATGAGCCTCCTTGATTCACTACTCAAACCTTCTGCATCTTATTTTGTGATTTTTTGTGGGTTCATTCATCATCCCTCCCAAAAATGCGACTCTTTGTGGTGCCCAGGAAGGGGTGAGTGTGAAAGCATAATGGAGGCATCACATGAAACAAACCCATGTAAGGTTCAAAAGAAACAAAATTAGTCAAACTATGGAGCTTCTTGCCATGGTGTGGTCTGGATGCCAAACACAGAATTGCCATGCCATATCAAAAAAGTCCCCTCAAACCCCAAAGAACAGGCAGTCCCTCCAACATATGTTAAAAACAAGCAGAAGACACTAGGTGAAATCACTGAGTTGCAGACCACTGGATATCGGCATAACAAGTGTCACTGTGTGCTCTACAACTTTTTCCTGGGTATCCAATATTGTTGTCAAAGCAGGATCCTGGGCTAGATCATCCTCCACTCTGACTCAAAATAGCCTTGTATTTATGGTAAAACCAGCATGGATTTTGCAGAGAAGTATCTAAAACTTCTTTCTGCTTCAAGCAATACTGGTAACATAAAGATCAAGAAAATTATAAATACAATGAAGTAAATGTCCTTGTTTCTTCACAGAAACCAAATATGTTCTCTGTTGCAGAGAAAGAAAAGGGTTTTTTTTTTTGTGTTTAAGCTTCCTTTCTCTTCGCAAAATGGTGGTTAAAAGAGTGATACACCTCATTCTTTTGCCAGGGTGAAAACCTACCTCTTCAGCTCCAAATAAATGCTAGCTGAATTAAGTCCTGTAGCTTGTGGTCAGTTGTCTTCTAACCATCTTACCCTGAAGGATACACACAAAATCAGTCATGGCCACCCTTTTTTCTGTCAGCACTTCACTCTGATTGGATGATCAACTAGACTGCTTTGACATGAAGCAGATGTAAAGTTGCCTGCAAATTTAATTCCTCACACTGATCCATATGTAGTTAGAGGAATAATGTCACCTGAATAAAGGTAGATACTTGTAAGGTGAAATGTGCCAAATCCTGGATGTACATTATCTGTCCTGCAGTTTAGAATAGGAAACATAGGATAAACACTATAGCAACTAGCAGGCAAAATATTGATAAATAGAGTGTATTTTTTTCCAGATGGGATTTATATTTCCATACATACTTTAAAACACTTGGGAAGTTTTGGGTTTCATTTTTCTTTGTCATGGATATATAAACATGCATATGAAAAAATACAATATTTGAAAGTCATACAGGACAGTGACAAATTTAAAAAGCCCTCTTCTGTAAGCATGTTTGCCTACTGGATTTCTTATCCAGGTTTTAAAATATGGCTCTATGTTCCCTGACAGTCAAATGGCAGTGTTTAAAATCACAGCTAAGAAGAAGATAAGCTTGTTTCCGTGCTGTCAGCTAAGTCCCCATACCTTTATCTGGAGTTTTCATATGCTAAGAAGTTCAGTGAATGCTTACCTCATATTCACAGAAATATTTCAACATTTTCTGCAGTTCGATCAGAAAAATCTTTCGGGATCAACGTGTGTGCTTGGGCAAGATTAAGCCAGAGCTTGGTAGTGCACTGAATTAGTCTTTCTGTCGGCCTGATTACTTTAAGCTCTATTTAAAAAAAAAGCTCACATCTATCAGGAGTGAAATTTTTTTTCTAAATACGAACTTAATGCCAGGACTTCAAGCAATTTGCAACCTCTTCTCTAAAGTGCATGGTCTCGTCTATTGATCTCAGTAAACCATTCATTCTGAGGTACAGCTATTCTGGTTACCTCACTGCTGTTTGTTTGCAAAGCATAGCCAGGGTTCACTGTTTATGATACAGTGATTAAAGGAACATTTGCAATTCATCCCTGCATCCAGCCTTACTCCTATATGTGCTACTCCTGTCCTAGCTGTGGTGCAATTACTTTTGCTCTCCAGTCACTGAAGGGAGCTTGTGTAGGTGAAAGCATTGCTGCTGCCTGCTCCTGCTGCTTTATCAGAAAGCTGTGTCTGAAAATTAATGCCTTCTAAGAACTAGGAGAAACTCCCCATTTTTCATGTGGGAGCAGAACAAAGCAGAGGTAGATGATAATTTCACATACTATTACAATGGCAAACCATAGCAGAAAGAAATTGAAGCACTAAGTGGGGCCAGGTCTTTGGTTGGCATACAGTTATGCTGCTTAATTTATTTTGGAAGAGTGCATTCACTTCAGCCAAGGCTCTGGGTCTTTAAAGATTTGAAAAATAATTGCTTATAAATAAGTAGATTTTCTATGAGATCTTTTCCTTTTGATGAGGATTATTTTACTAGTATAGATTTTTAAATCTGTATTATGTGGTACTTTCTTCTCTGTTTGCTTGTTGGTTTGTTCTTCTGTTTAGCAATGTGTCAGTATGACATTTTTGATGCAAGTCAGTTCCTACCTGCACTTGGAGCTGCTGCACCTTGAGCAGTGACAAATTCTAGACTGATTAATGCTGCACACACTCCACAGAACATCCAGTTCCTACGGACACCGACGTGACTGCAACAGCAGCAGAATCTGATGGGTCTCTATCCTGCCCTGAAAAGTGTTACAGCCCACACCAACTGCTTCCATTATGTAATTATTATTTTTTAATTTGGATCCAATAATGACCTTCTCTGTGTGCTGGCTTAACACTGTTAAATGTAAATGCTGCCCACAATACTTGGTGTGTTTTGTTCCATAAACCTAACAAAGTGTCTGTGCTCTCTTGCCAGCCACAGATTTATTGGGGTATGGATCGCACATATTAAACACAGTCATCAGGCCACAAAGGTTTCATCACAAACTGCCTACGAGCTAACATCATTAAGAGGCAGACTTCATATATCTTCATGACTGATACGCCAATCTTTCCCACTCCATTGACTAATGAATTGACGCACGCAATGTTCTTCTACATTAGTGTGCATCCCTTTGATTTACAGCACCATAGCAGGAGGCTGTTAGCACTCAGATACTGATGAATTCCACACAGCACTTGCACCTGCCTGAGCAGGACGCTTCTCTCTGAGGAGAAGAGTGCTTACATCCCAAAATTGTGCATAATAAACATGGTGGGCTTCACTGTCTGCATTTTCACCTCTACAATGCCATCAGACTGCTTGCCTTCCTGAACCAAATCCCCTAGCTGCTATAAATCATGACACATCGATTTACATTGTTTGTTCTCTGAGCACTGTGCCTGAGCCTTTTGGTTTGTGTGCTCCAAAGATACATCTGGGAGCTACCAATGTATGCCTTCCTCCCAAGGTGTGCCAATGCCAGGGACAAGGGCTCAAGAGAAAGAGAACAGCGGAATTTTGCACATGTTGAGTGTCAGCCCTGCTAGTCTGCAGCTGTGGTGAGAAAGCAGTGGCCACTGGCCCAGCACTGCCCCTGTGCAATGGGGGAAAGAATGAGGCTGTAGAAAGATGGGGCGTAAAAGGAGATTTGGCCCAGCGCTTTTGTTTATTGAACTAATTGACTGACTACAGGCTCATGTTTTGATGACAGCCATGTATTTATGTTACCCACAGCACAGGCTACCCAGTTCTAATGACTGGCATGAAATACAGACTAATTTCAACCCTTTGCAAGTTGCCATCACATAGAACAGTCATCTTCCAGTCTAGTACTAAATCCATCTGATGAAGGAAAAAAAGCCATCCTGAATACCATCTGTTCTGAGAGCAGGGCAAGGCAGGAGTAATTGCTTAGATGTGTCCTGGATGAAAGACTGAACAAAATTTCCACTGGGAGTTTATGGTATACTGAGATAAAAAATAGGATGCGAAAGCATTTTCAAAGTTAAAATAGGAAATTCTTAATTTATGTATCAAATAAATCAGAATTTTAAGACATCTGATAACAGATGTACCACTAAATCATGCAGATCTTCCCACAAAGAGATATATTCCAGGCTCTGACACAACATTTCAATGAAGGCTGAAATATATTACTCTTTGTAGACTCTTGGTTTGTTTCTTTATTTTAATTTTAAGCTGCCTCATATATTTATACAAATTTCCTATCAGTCAGATGTCATAGATTTACACCTGGTAAGCCAGAGGATTTGGAGACACAGGCAAGTTTCTTCCTGCTGCTTATGGAAGAATAATTAAAAAGAAGACCTGACCACACAGTTTAGCATGAGGGCGAAAATACTTCTTTCATTCAGCTCACTTGCTAAGGTCGGCACTTTGCTTAAAAACTCACAGCAAACTCACTGTATGACTAATACACCTAGTAACAGTTTTCAAACAAGAAGTGGGATTTTTGACATTGAAAGCAGAAAAAGATTCCCCTGGATGGAGAGAGATTAACATTAGTGGAAGTCAATTCTATAATCCCCTTTAAATTAACAGATTCGGAATTTCATTGAAAATACAGGGAAACAAAGCAGAAATTATTTTAGTTTTCCATGCTCTAGCTATCTGGAGAGAATCTAGGTGGTAATAGAAACCAGTTTTCATCTTTTATAGTTGGCAAAAGTTGAGGCTGGTGAATGAAGGAAAAAAAATCAAATAAAGAGTTATATCACAGAGGAGATTGTTACACTACTTGCAATCAAAATGAGATCATTTTTCAAAGCTGCTAGAAATAATGTAAGCTGCTTCTGGGCATCTTTAATTTATGTGACTGCTACTGGCAAAGCAAATAAGGTGTTTTGATACTGTTCTTAATAGCATTACAGGGATAAAATGTGTCACAGAGTGACATTGCCCTACACAGCACTGCAGCACCAGTTATACAAAGAGTAAAAAAGCCCTTTCCTTTTAATATCTAGCTCATGTTGTCCTTTGCTGTAGATAGAGCATAGTTATTATGCTGAACTGAATAACAGAAAGGAGTGGTTTAAAAGTCTAGGTAAATTATAAATTAAATTTCTAATGGGTGCTGAACACACCTTTTCAGATGATCTTCACAGAACTAATTGCAGAAAACAAGGTTGACTTGAGGCTGGAGCTGAATTTCATCATGCAGAAACATCAGCACAGGAGCTATCTGGGGAGATACCTGGGAATATATTGTGCCACATGGAATGAAGAGATGAATTGGCGAGTGTGAGGAGAAGATGCAGAGATGGCTGTGAGGCACTGGGAGGGAGCACTGTTTGTGCACAGTGCTAGGAGGATTTGCTCTGTGCCTGCATCCAGATATGATGGGGGATCAACTTCCAGCAAAGTCTGTGGAAGGAAAAAATCACAGGTGCCAAAACAAGGTGGACTATCTGCTGGACCCGGTTGAAAGAAAAACAACCCTTCCTTCTCCTGGCCAGCAAGTACAATGAGGTTCAGCAGAAGAAATGGATGGAAAAATTGAAGCCCTTCACCAGCACTACCTCATCTCTAAAGTACCAGCCTATGTACATCCTTTCATGGCAGCAGTCCAGGTCTGTTTCCTGTGCAGAGGAGGTTGGCTTAGAGGAAAGGACCTGGGAACCTTGTGGGAAATATTTCCCTAAAGAGTGAAGGGAAGAAATACAGTTTTCAAATCTCTCAGTATTCTTAGTTGGCCTGTGGGAGCCTTGATGCCTTGGCATTCAGAAACTTTCCTGTGTTTAAGATGTTGTGAGAAACTACAAAATTCTTTGCTGAAAACCTCTTCCCTAGATGTCATTAAACTATCCTGAATTTACTTGGTTTTTGATGTTCATGTTGCCTTGAAAAGTTCCACTCCAAAGTTCTGTTCTGTCCCACTCTGCTTCAGATCTGCTGGCTTCTTCACTCTCCTAACCCTCAAGGCATTGCTGAAAAGAATAGTGTGAATTTGTCAATCTGGTGTTGCAGAGAGCAAAAAGTGGATAAACTCTGTATTTCTCAAACTGCCCTTACTCTCTCATATACACAAGTTCTCCATCTCTTTGGAAGGTGTAGGAACTCCTTCATGGCAATCCCCCACAAAAAAAATTCACTGGGAGCATGCTGACAGCAATGAACAGAAAGTCTTAAAAAGCTGTTAATAACATGAAGCACAGTTTGGATTTGTCTGTATAAACAATCTTAGAGGAAAAAAGTGTTTTGGTCAATATGTTGTTTACTGAAAACACTGCAAAAAATTTTAAACTCTCTAAGTCTCCAGTGAAACATGTATTATGCACTAAAAATACCAATGCACTTTTTTACATATGACAATATCCTGTATCCAGCATCCAGCAAAGTAGGGCTGGCCCTTCCCTTCCCTCTCTGTATTTCCAGCACCATCAAGCATATACTGTTATTGTGACTCCTGTGACAAGCTTCTTCCTTCTCATTAGCTACAATTTAGAGATGGGAAAAGAAAAAAACTACACAGCTTGATCTGAGATGACAAGGCTAATTTTGGGAAAAATGTCCTTCTACTTCTCCAGTTGTCAGGTCTAATCTAAAGCCAGCACAGTGTGCAGATAGTAAACATAATATCCTCCTAATTATATTAAATTACCTCTCAGGAGCTGCTCTGACCTCTTGTCAAAGGCCAGGAACTGGCTTCTAATGATGAATGTGAACTTCAGTGGGACATTCTATATCATCATTTAGTCCAGCAAATGTAGCCCAGATCAGTTGTATAGGTGTAATTAGATGCTGAAAAATAATTACTTTGGCCTTACCATTAAAAATTTCTTGCTCGTATCCCCTTGTGATCTATGAACAAATTACTTTATTAGGAAATCATTAGAGCTCAATTTGTCTCTATATACTACAGACATCAATATTCATTTTTCATAATGGATCCATGCATTTTTTGCCATAAATTGCAAAACTACATAACAGATACCAGTTTGGAGTCATTACTGACCTTAACAAAAACTCTGTTTTTACATAGAAAGATGATTTTCTTCTGCACCAGTTTCCAGCAGAAAACTGAGCAATGTGAGCTTTATTGTTAGGCCATTAGCTCAGACAATCTTTCTGTTTTTATGCACCACTGCATGGGGAGAATTTTTGTGTGGCTGGCCCCTTTGTGCTACTGCAAAATATCGAAGTTTGGGTCATTAGGAACAAAATTGCTCCCCAAACAAACTATACTATTATGAGAACACTACTATTATCAAGGCCCTGAGAGCATCTCAGGTGATTGGTTCCAGCTGTCAGCCTGTGCAAGGCAGCAGGGAGGCATCCCCAGGTGCCTACAGGCAGACCCTGGCTGTGGCTGACCCATCTCACAGGACCCACAGGAGTTTGCTCTGCCATTACAGTGAGCTCAAGCCCCCTTGCATCTTCAGTTTTGTATTTATTTCTTTGCAAGTTTCTCTGAGTAGTGAGAAAGCAGGTGACTCCAATGTCCTTAGTGTGGGGACATGGTATAGTTTCAAGTCATATCTAGCAGTTAACTGATTTTTTGGCCATTAGGATTTACAAAGCAGATGTGAGGAGGAAAGGAGACCATCAGTCAGACCCCAGGTCACCTCCTACTACAAATTACCTTCACATAGTTCAGCCTTTAGCTTTTACACAAGTGCAAGATATCACTGAAATTTATCATTGCGCGACTGGGCAAAAAAGTGTCAGTGAATTCTCTGCAGTGGTGGTTGGATAGTCACTGGCTGTTGAAATAAGTCAGTATAAAGCAGCTGTCATCTCAGTGCTTCTCTTAACATCACACACCTCCAGGCAAATGCTTCTTACACTCGAGCTGCTAAATTTGCATTTTGATATCTGCAAACAGTCCTTCGTTTTATAATATGGCAATTTTTTTCTGGATTTGGTATGCCACAAACATTTGTGGAAAATATTAATAAGATAAAATATTAATAATTAATAATATTAGTTTGTCTATAACCAATAACAAGAGCACAGAACTCATAATCACTTCAGAAAAAAAGGCAGTAGTGGGTTTTAAAATATATTGCTTAGAACCTGATAAGAACTGAGAACAGTCTCAGACTACTGATTTTATATTCCATTTCAACAGGTACATGTAAGTGTCTGTTTCCAGTTATAGAGCTGTCAGTCTAGAATCACATCCTTCACGTTGTCCATACCCTTGTGGTCTCTCCAGTGGAATTCACTCTCCCATGGCTCTGGTTCAGAAGCTGTCAGAGTCCCACCTTCTCCACTCACGACCCTTTTGAACCCCTCTGACAGTGGCCATGTCATAGGTATCAAGTTCAAGCTGCTGAGAAAATGCAACACCAGTCATGGCACTCAGCTAAGAGGAAATTAAATGCCAGACTCTCCTTGCAAGTACTTAATCTATGGCACTGAAGTTCTTAAAACAGCGAGTAGACAACAAGCCTTTCAGGTCAAATCCTCACACAAAAGGAACACGGTGCATAAGTCATCAATACAAGTAGTATAAATCTTCTAAATAGGCAGCTGGAAAATGACAGCTACCTATATTATGAGACTTAAAAAGGGAAGACAAAATATAGGTGGATTTTTATCTTTTGGGTTTATAAGGCTGTGTCTGATGGACCATAAGGTCTTGCTAGACTAAATAGGCCAAATTCCTCCCTGGGGTAACTGTTGATTGCCTTCTGTCAGAATGGTTTGAACCATGAGAATAATGTATGCTACAGCACTACTTTGAGGTATTCCTCTATTAGGACCTGCCATGCCTCAAATGGTATATTAATTCCAAGACCAGGAAGCATATATTCAAAATTACAGAAAGGAGTAGAAAGAACAATATAATACAGAAAGAAGCAGACGAGTGCTCTCAGCCAGCACAAACTGAATGGCGACTAAAGAGCTCAAATCTTGACTTGCTGCAAAAGGCATCTTCCAATTATACTAATTCTTTTATCTTTACTTTGCTTGTCTGACACCCCCAGCTCCCAGTCAAATCCCGCCAGCATGTCTGGAACAGAACTCAGGCAGGGACTCTGCTTTGCTCAGGGGCAAGTGTCTTTAAACATTATTCGGTCTCTCTTTAAGTTACACAAATTTCTCTTGTTTTCTGATCACCTCCAGCTCCAAGTTTAGTCTGATGGACTGACAGCTACTCTTGAAGCTGGTTATTACTCAACATTTGCACTCAAGGACTTAAAATGAAAAGAAACAGGTCTTCCTTTCAACCTTGGAGAGAGTAATTCTCAAACCAAGGTATCCTAAAGCATTCCAGTGAAGGTAAGTACATTCCTGTAAAGTGATTTAAGCCTCTACTAACAGAAGGATTTCCTGGACTTAGAATACAAGTTGGAATATATTGTTCTAGAAGGTTCATTGTCTTAAATTTACCTTTTCCTTTTTTGACCCAAAGCAATCAACCAATAATACACCGTTACAAAAGCATTAAATAACACATGGTATGTTCAAGATGGCATATATGGAATATGTAATTGAAGTTCTTTCTGCAGTTTTACTTTGTTACTGACCTTTCTAGGAGGACAGGAAGATATTTTGATTGTGGAAAAAATATTTTGCAATTGGTGGTTAAAATACAACTTTCTGAGGTCCATGCTTCCCTCTGGATTCACTTGTCTTTCTTAACTTGTCTGTTTCAGTGTGTGGGTTGAATCAGTCTGGTCCTAGCATTGAGCACAAGCAGATACTAAGAGAAAAAAAATAATTTGTATCCACATGACATCCACCAGTGCACTGCAGATGGGTAAAGAACCACTTTTATTTCAAACCTGGCTCTGACAAGTGCCACTTGTTGGCTGACAGTACAAGGATACAGGAAAAGTCAGTGAAGAGTCATCACCATCTGTTTCAGGATGTTGTGTGTATTTTATCTGTTTTCCTAGGCTGCTCAGTCATTCTTTGCCATTTGTGATTACCCATTATTACTCATTTTTTAGGTACGAGAACCATTTAGCTCTTTTTTTTCATGGATCTATCCTGTTCTCAAAAATCTTGCTTTACACATACTACTGGAGTGGCTCCCTCTTCTCCCAGTGCATTGCTATATGATTACATAAATGGAATTTCATCTCCATTTTGTTGTCTTGTACATTAGCAAGTGGTACAGCCCAGTAAAACAAGATTTTAAAGTGACCCAATTTTAGAGTGAACCAGTTGATGCTGGGAATCCAATATTCACAGTATATAGATTTTATGTATTGTTGGGGGAGGTTACTTGGGACTAGCCTGAGCTCATGGATTGGAAAGTATTTTGTATTCAGTGTATCATCCAGCTTAGTTTCCCCCAGACTGCAATGTAGATTGTGCATTCTAAGACTTTTTGACAATAGGAAATAAAGTGCAGTCATTGAGAATCAAAATATTTGCTTTGAAAGAACATTCCCAATAAAACCTAAAATGCTAATGTGGACACTTCCCCCAATACTTTGTCTCCCTATTACACTGATCAACCTCTTAGAATCAGCAAATTTTATACTTCACTGCTCACTGTATATTCCATGTTATTCGTAAATACATTTAATTTGAAAATGCACTCTCAAATTCATGTCAAGATAACACATAGCTCCTCCTGAAAAGCCACCCTTTTGATGGATGAGTCAGCTTTATCTCCTAATCATCTTGGAATTAAAAATGTTGGGCCATGAGTCATGTTTGAAAGTGACAGTTTCAGCTGTTAGTCTGACAACTCCACATTACCTCTCTTGGGCTGGTCTTTTTGTTCCCTCACAGCAAGTCAAATCCACATAACCAAGGGCAAATTGTGTTAGTACCTTAAAGCTGTCCTACCTTAAAGCTCCTGTTTAGCCCTATTTGGTATCTGCCAACACTCCCACACTCTGTCCATCACACCTGTTCCGCAGCTGGCTGGTCCCCAGTCCCTAATGTTGAAGGGGATTAGTCTATCCAAGGTGCAGGACCTTGCATTTGCCCTTGTTGAATTTCCTGAGATCCCTCTTGGTCCATCCCTCCAGCCCTCTCTCTGAAAGGCAACTCTGCTCCTTGTCTGCCCCCCACCCTAGTTTGGTGTCATCTGCAAACGTGTTGAGGCTGCACTTGGTCTCCTCCTCCAGGTCATTGGCAAAGATATTGCCCAGGAGAGGTTCCAGCACAGAACCTTGAGACCCCCAAGGTACTCATAACCAGCCTGGAGCTACAGCTCCAGCCATGTAGCAGTGTGTACTCTAATACTGTCTATTCTAGTATCATACTGTGTTGTAAAAAAAAACAAGAGTTTTTTTTTTTTTTTTCTCCAGATAGATTTATTTGCAATTATGTCAGTGTTTATGCAGAAAATTTAATAGTTTTGGTATCTGAATTTATGGTTGTTGTAAATAAGAAGTGTCCCACAAGGACTTTTGTTTAACAGTAAAGGTCATTCAAAAATGCTATCATAAAGCTCACTCAGGAGAGCCCTAAATTAGCAATAGTTATTTGTCTTTGTGGCTTTGTACGAAGTCTCATGATGTGAACTATTAAATGAGAAATGTGATAAGAAGGTGATAGATTTAGAATGGCATCAACATCAGTATTAATGGAGCAGCAGTAATACAGAAAATCAAGTTATTTTTATTTCAAAAAACATTTAGCACTTAGAAAGGAAAAACAGAGAGGGAGAAAGAAGATGGCCATTTCAGGCTGCTGATTTTCAGGAAACATTAGCATTGCAATTATGCAAAATTTTATAAAATTACTTATAAATGTGCATGCGCATACTTTTTTGGGTTAGGTTTGATTTTTTTTGTTGTTGTACAGTATAACGAGACAGAGATGAACCAATCCAGAAAAGAAAACAAGTTGAAAGCTGTATGATCAACTTGGATCTTCAGACATTCAATAACAGCTGTTTTTTGCTGTTGGTCTTTCATCTTATGTTCCAGCCTTGGGGTGAGGGCAGAAAAAATATAAATACTGTATGAAAGCTTGGGTTATTCCTGAGCTCTTTTTATGACCAGCAAAATAAGAAACAAGAGAAGTCTATAGAAGGAAAAATGTTATAGGCATTCATGCTCAATGAAAATTTTAAGTGTTGCTTGATGAGTTATTAAAGCATATTTCTAATGGGCTCTGACAGATAACCCTTGACAAATTTTGCTGCACTGTGTACCTCCCTGGTTGCCTATGTCACCTTTCTGATGAAGGATACCACTGGAGGGCAGAGTCTGGAAGAACAGAACTGCTGCCAACCTCTCAGTTTCTCCCAAAACTACATCTTAGCCAAAATAAACAGTTAAGTAGATGGGCCTAAATATAAACTGAAATGACAGATTGCAAACTGGAGCAGTGAACAGTGTCGTTCAAGAAGGTATTTGCTTTGATGTCTTTGACCATCAGATTAAGATGTTCCTGCCTGTCTGCTTTGGCCTAATGACTTTTTTTTGTCTGTGCTTCTGCAACTGCTACTCTAAAATGGTCCTTGCAAAATATAGATGCTTCCAACCACAAGCCAGCTCTCTAGTAATTCTGATTCTATCCAAGATGAATAGAAGTAATGGACACACAGCAGAAAATTGTGTTTGCTCCTGCCATCACTATATACATACATCACCTTTATAAGGATGCAGCTGATACACAAAAAAATACTACATTACATTACTGGCTAGAAATTTCATCATGCAAGTAGGTTGTCTTGAGCTGCATTCTTTGCACAAGAGTTCAGGAGAGCTGTGGGGAGGACTTTCTCATGCCATTAAGGATCTCAGAAATAAGCCTTAGTTTGCAGCTGCACTGAAGAAAAATAATGACAGTTCACCATTAAAGAGATGCTACAGAATTTATTTTTGCATGTGAAATACTTCATATAGTTTTAACATTATTCTATAACAGAAGAGTTGTTTTGAAAGCAAAATATTGAAATCTTTATTATGAAAATATGACCTTTAACCTTTGCTGCAATTTACTTCTGTGTTGCAATTTTGGGAGATTTTTTTCTATATATCACATTCAGAATTGGCCTAACTTCAAGAAATGTTTGGTTTTTATGCACAGCCCCTTAAGAATTGCTCAAATCACCTATTTCTGGAGTAGAATTGACATATAGCCAGATACAATTCAAAGACAGAAACTTGCAAATATGTATTTAGACTTCAGACTTAAAGTACAGGACGGGGAGTGAAGTAACTTGGGATCTCTTCTTAGAACTAAATTCATGTACATGAGATTTCTGAGAGACCAAAACTGTCAGGTTTTGTCAGGACCCGATGATCTCAGAGGTCTTTTCTAACTTAATTGATTCTGTGATTCTGTGTTCTCTTGATGAGCAATTTGAAGGAGCTCTTTGAGAAAATGTAGTGAAATGCTCTTTCTCAACCACCATGAGTTAATAATGAAAGTACAATGGTGTATCTGATCCTGACTGTTTTTAATGTATTATGACTACTTCACATGGAAGATATGATATTCATGTTGCTTAGAATATTTGCTTTCTTCAGGGTTTCAAGTGGTTTTACAATGTTTCAGCAACTCTCTACTAGTTATGGAAATAAATCCCATTAAATGAGAATGGTTAAGATTTGAGATGTGATTTCTTCTAAACAGATTATAGCAGTTTTTTGTCAAGGCTTCAACTAGAACACTATACCCAATCTGAATACCACAATTATGAAAGACAGTAAAGATGCTTGGTAAGAGAACAAAAGACCAACAAACGTGATGCAGTTTTAAAAGATTTGGATTTGGTTAATCTACAGAAGAGAAAAAGAAGGATGTATAACCAAAGAGAATGGTAATAACCATTGTCTGAGTCCACTGCAGATTGGATAAGAGGTAATAAGTTTAATTTGCAGCAATTTAATTGCAATCATTTAATTGAGGAGATTTAATTTAGACGTTAGGAAATACATTTTAATTAGGGAAATAAAAGTCTAAAGGAATAGGAAGATTGAAATGGATTGTTGGTTGCAGAATCTCTAGGACTATCTGGAGAACAGGACAGATGAATAACTCTGCAGTAGTTTTGTCTTTGAAATGAAGAACTGGAGATGAAGAGCTTCTGAGATTCCTTCTGGAATGTATTCCATGTTTTATAAGTCTGTCTACAAAATATGCTAGAGCTGAACAGATATTGGAAACGCAGATGGACAATTCTCACTCCACACCTCCAACCATCCGCAAAGTAATTCCCTCCCCAAACTTTGCTGTGTATAGATGTACACTTATAAAACATTGCTGTGTTGACACTCTTTTCCGTGTTTGATTTGATTTTGACAGATTGCTGTGAACAAATTCTATTAACCACAAGTGCTGAGAAAACACTTTAAAGCTGTTACACAGAAATACACCTTGAAAGTGAATAGAAAAAAAATCACAAGAAATGCTATTTACACTAGAAGACTGAATTATATGACATATATTATTATGACATATATATTATATAGCTCAGCTATTCAAAGAAGAAAAAACCTAGGGAGTGAGACTGCTACTCCTGATTGCAAAGCATAAACAAGCTTCATGAAGGGCTTTTCTGGGAAGAATGCAGGGAAGGAAGCTACAGCCTTCTTATGGCCTGTTTGCACACAAAAACAAACTTGATTGATAGATTTTTAAGGCCTTATTGAGTTACATTTGTCCACTATTCTGTCTTTTGGTTTCTCAGCTATCCTTCAGTGTTAGTGTTCGCTTTATGAAATTGCTAATTAGAGAAAGGTTTTGAGAGGGTATATCTGACAGAAGAGAGACAGTTTTATTGTGGCTAGGTAAGTGAGTCCATGGGAAGGAGGGCAAAGAAATCTTTCTCAAAAGCCTGACTCCAATAAAACCCTCTTTCTTTCTGGTTACTTGTAATAAAACATGAAAGCAATGACTTCATTTATCATGTGCTGAAGGACATTCTGGGAAATCCAGCTTGAAAAAATGTGGATGATACTGTGGTGGAGGTGATGGGGTCCATATCTGTTAAAAGAACAAACCTAAAAAGAGCAACTAAACACCCTGACTCCAGAAAGCAGTAATCCTGCTGTGGCTGTGGCTACTGCCTGTAGTTTGATGGGGTGCATGGCTCTTCTCCCACTCTCCCCCATCTGCTCCCCCATCTGTCAGATGGTTTTCCTTTCTTGCTCTTGCCCCAGAACTGATTGGCAGGCATTTGGCAACAGACACCAAAGTGAGAGTGACTGCTGAAAATTCACTGCTTTGCTATTTCCCACTGCCTTTGACAAGAGGTAGAGGAGAATGTGCATTTATGAGTATGCATTATTATTTGTAGAACAGAAAGCCTCCACTGGCAACTGCTACTGCCTATGAGCAGGTGCTGATCACTATCCTACTGACAAAGATTTGTAATTCAGCTGTTATTCCAGAGAGTCCTTTATGAACCAGAACTAATTTACAGTTGGGACAATGCTTGCAGAATGCTTCATATATTGGACTTGGTTTGCTTTTACCATACTGAGGGTTTTAGCCTTAACTGTGACTTGTTCTAACATAAATCAAAACGTATTCTAACATAAATTAAAAAGTAATTGAGAATCAAGTTTGTTGATTCTGAGGTACCAGTACTGATCTGAAGGCTCTAACCTTCGGTTAGGGAAGTCACTCTATTCAGTGACCCAGAAAAAAAGAATAGTCTAGTGTGAAAAGACCATTCCTCCATGACCTCAGCAAAAAGAGTAAGCTATTTGACTGATGTCTGCTGAGAATGGGGAAAAGAATTACACGCCTGCTTCAGGTTTCTTGTTGCTATTGAAGAGAAATGCTGCCAGGAGACAGGTTTTCCTGGCCACCACTTGTGCTAGAACCCATTTGGTAGTTTTCTCTGGCTGCAGCCATTGCTTTCTGGAGAACATTGATCACTGCCTTTGTTGAACAGGAGGAACAGCACAGCTACCTGAGCCCAGGAGTTCTATAAAGTAGTAGTGGGGAAATTTTATAGAATCATAGATTGATTTTATTTGGAAGGAATCCTAAAGATCATCTAGTTCCAATCCCTTGCCATGGACAGCGACAACTTCTACTACACCAGATTGCTCAAAGCTGCCTCCAACCTGTCCTTGAACACTTCCAGGAACAGGACATCCACAACTACTTAGCCTGTTCAAGGAGGTGGATGGTTTCATGAGTGCCCCCATAAAAGCAGATGGGAGGAATTTTTATTTTAAATCTCACATTACTCATACACTCAATCACCTCAAAAAAGATTGTTTTCTTTGTAAAGTACTTTGAAATTTCCTGCTTTCAGAAAAAAAAAATCACATTTGCAAAATTTTTGTGCGGTGAAACTTATGTCCTAGACATTGGTCTAATGAATATGGAATGAAGGATATGTGCTTTCATGCTTTCTCATGTCTCTCTGACCGCATGAATTTTCACCAGGGATTTTCCTAAATTGTCTTGTCTGGTGCTGCATGCCTTACCCTTCCTATCAACAGTAATTAATGTTGTCATTATTATGTTAAAAGGAAAGGGGAAAAAAAGAAAAGGCTTCACAGGAAGAGACAAGATGTTTTGGAAGGACAGTGAGATCCTAGCTCCCAAAGACTTGTGCATGTCTTGCTGATTGTTCTTATAAACAGAATGTGTATGATGAGCCAAAGAGAAAGGTGTAGGGAAATAAATACCTTTTAGTGTTCCAACTTGGGAATTTTGGTTGGCCTCGAGAGTAGTCAGTGGTAATGGATCTGTCAGACAGAGACACTTAAAATTCAGCCTGCACCACAACCTCAAAAGTCTTTGAGAAGCCTTTCCCCAGTGCAAGGTTCTCACTCATTTTATGGCATACACTTGCCACGTGGGATTCTGGGCAGGATGGAAGCAGATTTATGGTAAGGGACCAGCTCTTAGCACAGCCTGAACTTCGCACCTTTGAGGAGAACATTTTAAAACAAGACTTGATCTCCACATTAGATACCTTTACAATACAGATTTTTATGTACATAGCAGCCCCAGAGGCTGTTCAAAATTTATGCAGAGACCACAGTCAGTACAAACTTTGAATTATTATTTTCCTTGTTTTGCTTATTAAGATTATACCTTAGTGACTAAACTAATTATTATACAGTGCAGGCAAAACACAGCTTGTGCTGTGTCAAAGCAGCAAGCACTTCCCTAGATATAAAAAGAAAATTAATTTTGTAACACTGACCAAGACAACTAACGAACCACTCTTCTGCAACATTTGCAATTTTCAGAACCACAAGCTACCACTGTTCCATGTAATGATCATTTGCTGTACAGTATACATTAGGAAAAAAATTGCAAAAGCACTAACTCTTCACTTTCTCCATAGGTGATGAAAGATGAAGAAACAAGTCAGGTGAATTCTTGATGGTCCCTATGTTGTTCATGTTTATTTACAACAACAGTGGTGAAATATGAGTTGTTAGCATTGTCTGTGAAGACACACAGCTAAGATAAGGCACAGTGTTTGTTTGAATCTTCCGATAAAACAAAGCAGCATCTCTGCTTTTAGATTTGCCATCAACTTGCATCTTTCCTCTGGACATGATTACTCTAGTTTTGGTTCCCTGTGCTGTTACCTGAAGTACTGATGGGTGCCATGGAAAGCATAAAAGAGCATACTACACATCATCCTAACAAGCTGACAAAAGTACACAAGTGTTAGATGAAGGACCTTTTCTAACCTGATGCTCCCCAAGATACCATTAACAGCTGAGACAGCAGAGATTTAACATGATGTAAAGCAATTGGACAGGAATTGACTTGTGTCTGTGTGTCTGTATGTCTGTGTGTGCATGTGCAGCACTATGACATGCCACAAACTTCTATTTTATAACTCAGCCATAAACATTTGCTCCAGGCAAAACACAGTACACAGTGTGTCATCTAGGGAGCAATTTTTCTTTAAACAAATTTAAAAATATAAGTTTGCTCTTTTTAGCTTCGCAAGAGCCAATATTCCTTTTCTACTCTACAAGCACAACACGATGCATGGTATTCAGTAGGGATTTGATTTACTGGGATCAATTTGCCTAATTATTAGTTCAGAAAACAGAGTTTTTGCAATTCTTTTTCGTGGAAGTTTAGTTGTTAGAACAGAGAAATATATAGCATAAGGTCAGGGTACCTGCCTGTAACTGTGCAGAGTTTCCTAAGATGTGTGTGATCTCTTCTTTGCTTGTCCCTGTACTGATTGGCACAGCTTAATTACTGCTGTAGAAATTCTCCCCTGGGCCTGGAAAAGCCATGTTAGCAAATTGACCCCAACAACATTTTACTTTCATCTCCTCACATTTACAAATTTTCTGGATTTGCTATGCCAGCATATTTGGATTTGCTAAGTCTGGAGGAGCAGAATTACCACAGGAAGCTTACTTTTTATTGCCTTTTCTTCAAATGTTTGACACAAAACCAATTGCATTCCAGCAAGAAAAGGGAGAAGCTCCGTATCTCAAAGCTGGAAACAGAATGATGACAGAAGCTCACTAAACATAGAAAACTAAACACAGAAAATACAGGCCTGGGAACTCCCTGATGCTGGTGTCCTGGTCCTTGTGGGCAGCAGAGGTGAGGCAGTAGAAAGCAGAAAGTTCTGTGTTACAGAACTCCCCAGTCCTGACTTCCAAAATGGGATGCTGATGCTCCACTGGAGCTGGCAATCCACATCACTAATGCTTTGCCTCCTGTGTGATGTGAGCAACAGTGGTAAGGACAAGTAGATGAGCAATTAGCAGTGTGCTGATGAGTAATTCTGATTTGTTTTGAACCAGATGACATGGGATAGGGTGAGAAGCCAGATCCAAAAAAAGGGATGAAATTTTACTCCTTCAAAAGGAGAGAAGGGGGCAAGACTCACCGACAGTACAGTCCTGTATCCTCAGAGGAGGTCACTGAGGGCCATCTGCTTTTCAGCTCAGAGCTCTGTGGTTCATTGAGGGATGTGGCTGTTCTCTGGTTCATTGTATTTGTGGGATATTCAGAATGCTTCAACAATAGTTTTCACCTCAGGAAGGATGCTGTCTCATGCAGACTTCTGAACATATAGTTCTGTAAAGTTGATGATTTGAAACCCTTTGAATCTCAGCCACAGAGACACTAAAACATTCTCCATCTTACTTTTATTCCCTTTCATTTTCTAAATATTTGGAAATATCTTCAAAATGTGTAGGATAAAATACGATTTGTGAGCCTCATACATGTATTAAAACCAAGGATGCCCCTTAAAGAGTTTGTGAAACTCTCTTGTTGGGTGGTGAGACCTCATTCCTGGGAGAGGACCTGGTTTCATCAGCAATAAGCCCAGCACAAAGAACAGCTCCTATCTGCATGCACACCTTCACATGTGAAAGGCAACTTTCTGTGCCCTTCTCTTTGTCTTATCCTTCTCTACCTTGCATTGTGTGGGAAGGTGCGTGTGAGAACCTGTATTGCTGTTGGACCTCATGAACACAGCATTGCTAAAATGAACTTTAAATTCCTGTGAAGCCTGCAAATGCTGATATAGATGATGGACAGGAAACGTCAGTGAAATTTCCTTTGTTTGTTATAGTACTTGAATTTTTGCTGATCTTAATCAGTTTCATAGTCTGACTTCAACCAGAAAGGGATTATTTATTTTGCTCTGGAATTTAAGGATGAACATATTTGTTCAGAGGCTAGGCGAGACAAAATTAGTACATACTACTGGGGTATAATAAATTAACAGTAATTGCAAGCTAGTGTTCCTTAATTCTTCAGACACTATCATTTGTAAATATTCTGATCCTTTTCATAGTTAGCTCATTTGTGCTTTTGTCCTTATTGAATCAACTGTTGTCTTTTCTTTCATGCTGTCTCCTGAGGGAAACCCCTGTTAAATCTTTTTGCTTTAATTCCATTAATTGGCATATTGTCTGGTCTTATGTTTCTCCTCCTGGGCCTCGAACTTAATGCTCATTCAGTTCTTAAACTCCTTAGCTATATTTCTGCAGCTTTGACTGACAACTTGCTTGATCAGAGTACAAAGCATGTGCTTTCTTATCTTTTACTTCCAGGCTAATGTTTAACAATGTAGTCAGTTTATCAGTCAATTTACTAAGCCAGGGTGAGAGTTCTCTGTTCTGAAGTCATCACAAAAATCAATGATAATCAATTCACTTTTTCTAGGATACATTAAATTATTATTAACTATAATAATTAAAAATAAATAATTTAAAGGTCCTCAAGCCTTAAATGATTTATGGACAGTTGTTCTTTTGCCCTTTGCTGGAAACTTGCACATTTTGAATCCTTTCTCAGAGACATTAATGAAGACAGCAACTAAATCATACAGCCTTTTCAGTATGAAAGACCAGAAGGTGAAAGTTTTGCTTTCAGCATCATAACTTCCCCCTTTTATTAGTGGAAGAATGAGTGTGCAGGAAGTATGCAACATGAAGGACAACAAAATAGTTTTGCTGAAGCATTATTGCAGTAACAAAAAAAAAAATAAAAAAGGCTTGAAAAACATAGACCTAATATTACTCCTATTCAATACATTTTATGGTTATAATAAACTGAATTAATGATACACTGGAAACCTTTGCTTTTATTTTTTTACAGTACACACAAAATCCCACATAATATCTTTACTGTAAGTTACTGACAGGAATTATATCAAAATGCAGTCTTGAGTAAATCCTCTATGCCATCAACCAAAGTGAAAGAAAAGCAGGACAGAAAGACATGTAAGGTAATGATGAGCTAAAGTAAAGGCAGAATGATTGTATCATTCCAAAATTGTACAACCTGGTCTCCCTTATGTAACATGATCTTTACCAGAATATAAGTTGCTGTTTTCAAGGAGGAGGAAGAACTAGTTCCATAAAAGCCTTTCTCAGGGCCCAGGAAAATCCTGATATGAAAATCAGCAGTGTTCTAAACATCAAAAAGTTTTGTATATACTCCTTTCTGTAGAACAAGAGTGTGACAAGTGCTTTTTTTTATATATAACTATATGTATGTAAGTATGTTGTGAGGCAATGGCTGTGTAGGTTTTAAAGAAGTCAGCCCGGTGAGCACTGGTCACTTCATGACTCACAGCTATACTGACCTCTCATTTAATCAACAAAGACCATATTCAGATTTTTTTCTCAGGCAAGCTCTCATTCAATCCAAACCTTGAGGAAAGGATGACTCAAAATCCAGGAAAGTGCTGACAGTGTTAAGTGCTGGACAACTGAACAACTTCAAAGAGGATTTTGCTATGATAAGAATTCAGAGTGTGTCCCATGCATTCAAGCTGAATGAAAAATAAACTGTATACTTCATCATGTTTCACTTCAGAAATGTTTAACTGCTAGAAGTGGGCTAGAAGTGGCATAAGAGCCATCTGACTTAGCTTGTGCATTTGTTTATTCATAGTGCCCGGATGGTAACAGCAAGATTAGAAAGACCAGGAACCTGGGAAGTGTACGAGCCACTCAGCTTCATCAAAAGTTCTGCATTTAACTTGGATCCCAGAATGACACAACCTAAATAAATGATCACAAGCAGTGTTGCTTAGCCTTTCAGGAGGAGGAAAGCACTATAACATCTTTTCAGCTGTCACTCTTCTTAGCTAGTTTTCTGAAAATACTGATTCTTAACTTTTTATCTATGCCTCTGGCCAATATAAAATGAGAGCCCACCAAACTGCAGAAATTAGTCTATTCTCTGCTCCAGAACTATTTCAAGGGGGGAGTATATACTAAAAATATAGTCTGGAAACTTAAAAGGTGTCTAACATGGACAGCATTTGCCTTAAATGCATCTTATGAGACTCATCATGAAACTTATTCAAATTTTCGATCTGCACTGCCCCTCCTGAAAGCTGTCTGAATTTCAGTGCTCTGCTCTTTACAAACCTTCTCATTTCCAGTCTGAATACATTTCTTGTTGATTTATTTGTGCTCATGACAGTGTATTAAGTTAAGCAGATTCTTTTTCATTTTGATTTTAAAAAGCTTTTCATATGAGTATTTGCGTATGATGAACCAAAAGACCAGCTGAGTGGGAAACTTGAACTGAGGTTTGCTGTAAACATTCCCATGAAATCTGCACTTACGTAGACTTTTAGGGGAGACTAAATGTACCTTTATGTCAAAGCCAGAATTTTGTTTTATAATAAGGCATCTGTGATTTTTATGTTCTCAGCTTTGTGAGATCCTCAGTTCCATGAGAGCAGGTTTAAGATATCAGGCAGCATGGACTCTTGCAAAGCGTTGTGTGTCTTCAATGTCTTAAGGTTTGAATTATATTTTATGCAAATTTTCTGTGCTTTCTCCATGTTTCTCCTGCTATGTTTTAAACCAGAAGGTCACCAGGGGAGCCACAAGAGCTCAGCAGAGAAGGGTGTGCAGGCAAGCAGTGACAATCCAGAGGGCAGATTTTCAGCATGCCAAGGAAAACAATATACAGCTTGCAACCATAGCAAAGCATAACACAATTCCACACATCTATTGGTATAGGCAATAGACAGCTCCTGCAACAAAACTTATCAGATGGAGAGCCATTTCAAGACTTTTTACACTACTGTGCCATGATTTTAGCATGTATGTGCTGCCAGGAAGGCTAATAGAGGTGTCATGCACATAAATCCTTTGATTTTCCTAAATGCCAACCCTTTTCCCATAAATTATTCAGTCAGTTACACTAATATTTGTAGAATATTTCAGCAAACAAGAAATCCTCATATTGACATGATCCACTAGATTGTACCTGTCATGGATTTGACTACCTCTAATTTTTTGGTCATCTTTAACACCATTGGTTTAGGGAAATATTCTGTTATTAAAGTAACCTATATAGACATAGCACCTTTGTATGGCCAGGTGCATTCTCTGGGAACTGGAGCTATCAGTCAGTTTGGTGGTGTCCATGAAAACAGATCCTTAAGTCAGTTAAACAAAATCAACAGTGCAACTTATACCTAAAGATCAAACAAGAACAGAGGCCAGAGAAGATGCAGTGTCAGACACAAGGCTGCATCTACTCAAAAAACCAAAAAATCAAAATATCCTATGTTCAGAAATAAGCCTCAGCTACTCTGGCTTTATGTTTATTCACATCCCTATTAGCACAACTTCAGTTTTATCTTTCTTTTTCCATTGCCCAACTTCCCTTTGCAAAGTCCATGAAGACTGAACTTGATTAAGGCAATTCACATAATTAGCTTAGTGTATATTTATGCTTCAAACACAGATGCCTGGAAAATGTATGCAATAATATTTGCAAAATGGATTCATTTCTTCATATCTAAATCTTAATAATTCTAATAACATTTCAAAATTTGAAGCACTAGTTCATATTTTGTGAGTTTGGAGTTATATACAACTAACTTCTAAACATGCAATGTATTATGTTGTTGAACACCATCAGATTCTGAAGGAAAAAAATTGGAGGAGGTGGGAAATAGAGAAAAAGAGGACTAATAAAAAAATCAAGTTTACAAGACATCCTAAAACACAGTTCCCTACTTGTTAAACTTAACATCCGAAACAGGTGAAAGATATTTCAATTTATATGTTCTTTCTAGAGAAGAAATATTGGTTTTATTTAGAGGGTACCCAAAATTTCAGTCAAACTGAAATATTTTTCTCAGCTATTGTTGTTACTGCAGTTTTCATGCTCTTCTTTCAACTGAAGGTGTTCATGATGATTTTTAGGCTTCCCACATGGAACAGCAGTGGCATGAGCAAATAAAAATCTGAAGTCTTCTTGAGAAAGAGCTCCAAACTTAAAAGTCTAAACAGGCCAATACATGATAGATTATAATTGCTTTTAAGCAGACAGTGTTATGGCCTCACATCAAGCAACAACTAATTACTAAGGGCATGAAAAGGGTGCTCTAGCACTAAGGTATATTAATCACATAAAGACTAATGTACACATTCCTAGATAAAAATGATATAGCAATAAATTAGATTAATTTCCTTTTCATTGGCTGGTCAGGAAGCCTAGTTCTATGAAACTCTAATATATATTTATCTGCTGGAACGTAATGCTATTTTACTATTTTATTAGTTATTGCCCTTACTGCATAAAGTCATCCTCCCTTTTAAAATGCCAGACCATAACAGATAATGTGTGATGTTGATAATAAAACCAATGAATACAAATAGGGGGTTGAAATTAATCTATTCTAGAAGTGTTACATTTTCGTTGCCCATTTTGGTCATTAATGTTAGGGAAGTAAGAAGTATTGAATGAGAATGTCATAACCTTTACCAGTGTGCGGCAAAACCAAGGCAAAAAATGTTCTTTGATCATCCTGTGGGGGCTGACAGACCCTGGATGATGATAAATAACTATGAGACATTTAAAGGTAATTTTTCACATTCTATCTAATTTAGCATAATCTATAATACATAAGATTTAGAGCTAGTTCAGGCTGGTACTTTCAATCAAAGACAAAACTTTTAAAGAAAATATTTTAGATAAACTAGGATCAATGCCCTTTGGGTAGAACAAAGACTGACTAGTAGTTGGCAGCTGGGTGACCACCCATCGACCCAGGGACAAAAATATCACAGCAGGGCCAAAAGTGGCTGCTGTTGGAAACAAGGAGTGAACTGTCAGGAATGACCATGAGCTGTGGCCACCAGGAGAACAAACCCCAGCCACCATGTGTGGATGTTCACTGGTGGAGTGTCCATTTGAGCACAGAGGTGGCTCAGCACGCATTTGACCTTTCCCAAGATGTGCTCAGAGAGCAGGGCAACTGCTTACCCTTCCTGAAAAGGGTAATGTCACACAGAGATTCTGGATGCAGACCACAGTCCCAGTCATTTCTAGCAGTGAAGTTGTCTAGAATGGTTACAGCATTTCACTCTGCATTTTTCTGATGAGATCCAAAGGGCTTTGAAAATTCATGGCTTCCACAGCCCAGATTGACAGAAACCAGAAAACCAGGACTATTAATGGTCATGTTAAGTTTCCCACCCATAATCATTGTAGCATTAGTGATGCTTAAAGGAAAGATTAGTAGTGCTCAGGAAATTGAAATATGAGAGACCAACCCTGTAAGGTGCTGCAAACATTGAAAGTGTGGAATAGTTTGCATCTCCCTTGCTTAGGACACTGCAGGATCAGGCCTTACTTCTTCCACAGACTCAGAGAGAATCCACATTATGCACTGCCGTGAACCTGTGCCTGCTGTCCAGATCTGTTCCAGAAACAAATCCAAAATAATCATGTCAGCAGAGCATTAGTAGAATAAAGCCCAGTTCAAAGTTCAGAGCCCAGGTGAGCATCCACAGTACTGTTCTGCTTGTGCTGGATGCTGAGACCAATTCTTGTTGACAATGACTTGAGAATGCTGCAGCAATTCATTAGAAGTTGTCAACAAGCCTGAAATTGTGCAAAATAAAATCCTGTGGAAAGTAAAGAGAAACTAACTTGGTCCAGAAACTTGTGAGAGTAGTTACTCTCAATCTGATATTCTGCTCTGTGACAGGGCTCCATCTACTCCGTCATGAAAGAATTGGAGACCCTTTTTAAATCCTGATTTAGAGCAAGTTACACCAGCTGAGTTTTAGAATGTGTGCCTCCACTTCACAACTAAGGAATAGCTTTTACAGCTAAGGAATAACTATGGAATAACACCCACTGTGAAGGTAAGCAAGTTAACCTCAGTTTTAATGATCCGGGGACAGAGCTCTCTGGGAAGGCATGTGCTCTAAAGCAAATGCTGATTTATGTACTTCTCTTTTATCTTTGCCTCTTGCCAAGCAACTTCAAATCATACTATGTAAAGAATCCTGGCTAAATGACCCTTTTTGGCAGGGAAAGTTAATAAATATTTTTTAAGTTATGAAAGATTGTGGAAAAAACAGTGAATTAAACTCAGATCTTTCCGAAAAAGTCTTGGCATGTTTATATAAAGAAAAATGTTGTAACTGTTCTCTCAACATATAGGAACCTTGTCACTAAGATGGAGATTTAAAAAATTCCCTATTTAATAACTGCCATTTATAATGCAGAGAGAATTGATTTACTGATTTAAAAGCATTCTGCCAATCGAGAAGTTCCTGTAATATCTAAATCAATTTCTTTCAAGTCTGTGCAAGTAAAACAAAGCTCTATCAGTTGAACAGCAAAACAACTTTTCATATTAATCAGTAGGAACTCGATAAATCCCACTGATGTAGAAAATTAGCACCTTTGCATGTTTCTCAGATTTTGATTTCATTTTGGACACTTGGTCATGCATTATGAGTGCTGCCTGGCTGGCTGCAACTATTTCAGTTGAAATCCATTATTTCTGCGAGAATTATGTGCCTTGTTAGTGAAATGCGAGCTATTTCCACTCCAGCATCTGCACTGCAGTTGATCTATTATTAACATTGAGCTCATTAAAAAAATGAAAGAATCTGATTTGTGTCTTTAGGGTGGGGGCTAGTGAGGCTTCTGCTGAAGCAAATAAGCTGGCTGTGCTGCTTCCAGTTGACACAGCTGTCAGGAAAGCGTTGGCTGTCGCTGCACCGCGCAGGGACGCCCAGTTACGAGGGCCTTGTAGCCATATGTAAACAATACCAGGCTGATGACAGGTTTATGACACTGGAGACAACATGTGCAGCTGTTAGCCACTGGGTTTTATGGTGCAAAACAAATGTTTTTCAACGCGCGGGCGTTTGGCACGAAGCCGTGGTAGCAGCAGCCAGAAGGGGAGGATGGGTTGCTGCCGAAGGATTTATCCCTGCCTGGCAGCGTTGTCCCATGCTGTGCTGAGGAAGGGGCTGGTGGGCTCCTCCTCATCTCCTCAAGGGTGTTCTTCAGAGGAAGCTGGGTTCCTGTCAGCTGCATACGTGGGTTTTGTGGTTTAAAACATTGAAGGATTTCCCATGGGGAAAGATAGAATGGTCACTCTAGGACAGGGTAGCTCTGGCAGCAGCTGATTTGGGCCATGTCATGTAGTAGGCACACTGAAAGGAGAGCTTTAAAAATAGGGAGAGTAAATCAGCTGTGTTAGAGTTTAGAAATACTTATCCAAAAAGTCTTGAATGGGAGGGTACACAGAGGCCTGAAAGAGAGAGCTGAGTAGCAATGATGCCTTGGAGTAAGTTTCATCCTGTCCCCCTTTTGTGTTATCAAACCTGAGCACTGATTGCTTTCTGATCGACACTGTATATTAAAACAGGTGGGGAAACTAAAGTGAAAAAATTTGGAAAAAAAATGTAATTTCCTTTAATAAGCATCAATGACTCATCAGCTGCATCCCCATAGAGTAACTATATTTTACAAGCCATTGTATTGTCAAATCCTGGTACATGTTGTACTTTAGCCTTGGGCACCTCAGCTAGCCAAGCCATACCAAGGTACAACTTTGTCAGCAATGTAAGTTTAAACATGTTCTTCAGAACTTGTTGGCCCCCACAGCTTTTTGTGACAGAAGGAACCCAGCACAAACTGGTTAGTATGTTGTTAGACACTAAGTCATGGTAAGTTAGGAGTGCTAGTAAAGGAAATCGTCTGGGACCTGTTCCCTAGCCTTGCAGGCAGTGTCACTCAGTAGTTAAATTCTCTTCCAGGACACTGCTTGGTCCTCATTGACATCCAAAAGAATGGTCCCTAGCCTATGCTATTCTCTCACTCTAGACTAGCATTGACTAGGAAAGTGCTGGTTGTCACTAGTAAACAATAAGAACTACACAAAAAAACCAAGGGCATAATGGGCCAGGGCTTGTAGTTATGTCCTTGGTGTATTTTGTTGTGCTTGTGTGTTGTATCCACCAGCGTGGATGCAATTTTAGCACAGATCATAGTGTCAAACCCATCTTCATTTACTCTTAATATTATAGAGAACAAAGAGCTGCTATGGGATACTGGGGCTCTGCTCTGCAGTGAGGCAGATACCATCCCTTGAATCTCAAGATACTTCATTCTAAAAGATTTTCATGATAAATAAGAATGGTTACTTGCTTACAAAATTAAAAAACAAAACAAAACAAAACAAAACAAACTAACAAAGAAAAAAAAACAGACAAAAAAACCCACAAACCCCTACAGAAAGCAAAGTATCCAGGGAAGCTATTGAAGGTTGCCATCTGCAAATATTCTGGAAATGTGAAAATTGATCACAAAACCTGCAGAGCTAAGTATTTGTGAAAATTTTCCCCTTCTTCTTAGAGTGTTGTCTTCCTCACTATAACTTTTCCCTTCACATTTTTAAAAAGAAGCACTGTTTCTGAATGAAAAGCATTAAAAAATTGAAGAAAATTCAGGAAATGTGTTTTCCTTACTTTGAGTTTTCAAGAGTGTGCTGAATTCAGAATTATATTCCCTCTTTTATTTAAAGTATCATCTTCTCCCAGATAAATTCAACTTTCAGCCCATGTTTTTTGATAAAAATAGTTTTGCTCATGCCTCAGAAGCAAAGGAAAACAAACAAACAAACTTACAAACTTATTTAAAAGTAATTTTTTTACCTCCTGGCTTATTTTAAAGAGAAGATTACATCTCAGCATTTGACTTTAAATAATTGCAGAGTGAGAATGCAATATTCAGCAAGAAATGTTAATATAAGCAAAATAATTACATTGCTATATAGCTGGGGGGAAATCATAAAGGGAATTATCTTGATTTGAGAGCCAAAGATCAATAATTGTGCTGTATTTCATCCTTAGCAGCATGTCCAGATGACTGGATAACACATTTGAGGGAATTATTCCATCATACAGTTTTTGGAAGAGCTGTTAGTTATTGCCTTCTAAGATCTTCATAATCTAACTTTAATTTTTGAAGCTGTTCACATCTTTGTCAATATTGGTATTTTTGTAGTGAGTGCTGGAAGTAATGACTGTTTATGACACATCCTACTTACAAAATGCCCCTTTTTCTAACAAGATCATAGCATAGTCATCTATAAAAACTGCATATTCTTGCCACAAAAAGCAGATGCAGCTGGAAAGAGAATATCAATTTTGAGCAACTATTTGTATGTGTGGTGCATGGTTCCACGAACAGCTTCCAGCGTTCCATAAGTGCTCTGCCTTTTAGCTCTGGGTGAAGTTTTATAGCCACCATAATCTTCACCCTCTAATAGAAAAAACCCAGCGAACACAGATGGATGATGAGATTGATGATGGTGCTCTCCTATACCCTCCCTCTCCTCCTTCCCCTGCAAATACTGGGAGAAGACAGACCATGCCCACAAAAGGCATGTGGGATGTTTGCTCCTGTTTTAACTCCATCTACACGGATGGACAGTGTCCATGGGCAGTCCTGGTGCTGGATGACATAGATAATATGAGGTCAGAGTGATGGGACCTAAATGGTACAACTCATGTAGTATCAGTGACTGATGATCAATAGAAACAACCAAAAAAAAATTGCAGAGCAAAAGCATGAATCAGGAACTAACATTCACATCCATCTGAAATCATAGGTGGAAAGTCTGTGGCTAAATATATATAAAATATTATATAAGTCCCTTTTGCTTTTTTTCTGCCTATATGTTGACATTATCCATGATCTTAAGCCTTTTTCTCATATGTCTTATGCTTGTGGATTTGTTCACAGCAGCACTGTTTCTGTCATATCACTTCTGAGAGTCACATCTTCCCATACCCTAAGCTGAAATTTCTAATTGTGTCTTTACCATTTCTTGACTATTTTTTTGTGTCTTTGCAATCTTCTTAGACCTGCCTCACCAAGGAAAACTGTTGCCCTTTTCAACAGAGAGGAGGGTGACCAACACCTCTTTTCACTGGAATGAAAAACCTCAGCTGTGCTGGCGAAACTTGCCAAATATTTTGGAAAGAGAAAATGGAGCAATGCAACTAGTCAGGCAGTACATACAGCCTTTTGGTGAGTCACCTGTAAGGTTACAATGGCAGAAGCCATCCAACAGTGGCAGGAGAACTCAGCACATTTCCTGCTAGCCTACAGCAGGCACCGCTATAGCTGTCTGTTCCTGCCTTGCTCCTGGTTTGTGGTTCAGAGCCCTTTCCAAATGTTAAGTTGTGAAATTTAGTACATGCCCAGCAGAATGCCAGAAGAAATTTCTGACAAAGAAAGAGTACTCTGGGGTAAAAAAAAATTCGTGTTAGCTATATTTCAGCAAAATGGAAAAGAATACAGATCAGATATGGGTGGGCATGAAAGGACTAGAAGACACATGGCTTCAGACAACCTCAGGACAAGCTAAGTTTCCTAATCAAAAAGAGGACTGATTGTGCTGTCTGTCTCCAGCATGGAAGGTCTGGATGAGGGAAATGAGTACTAGAGGTTTAAAAATTCTAGGAAGCCAGTGGTCCGAAATCTCCCTTTCTAATCCTCTCACAACATGTGAGCAATTTAAGAAAGCATTTACACCTCTTTTGAAACAGGAAAAGAAGCTATTGAACTTACAGAAATCAAAGTTAATTTGAGTTTTATGTCTTGTA
This sequence comes from Rhabdornis inornatus, assembly GCA_013397075.1. Taxonomy (NCBI): domain Eukaryota; kingdom Metazoa; phylum Chordata; class Aves; order Passeriformes; family Rhabdornithidae; genus Rhabdornis; species Rhabdornis inornatus. Next base: position 939,621 of record VWZS01002632.1, on the reverse strand, counting down.
TATAACATGAACATGATTTTAACGATGGGGCCAACAAAAAACTAAACAACATTCACCACAGTGTGATGAAAATCTGTACAGTTTGCTGAAGACAATAGAGAGTTTATTAAAGGCCAGCCCCAACTCATGAACATTTAGTGAATGCTTAATTCTAACAATTTCGCTCACTTGGCATTAGCTTGATAGTGGGGAGGAGAAATATTTCTGCAGTTGCAGATCAGTATTCCACCTCACCAGCAATTGGCTGTTCCTTCTACCAAACTGACAGAGAGATTTCCACTTCCCTCAGGATGAAAACCTATTTTTGTATGCCATAAGGAATGTGAGGATATAAACCCATGATTCTCAAGACAGTCTATCTGATTTAAAGCCTTATCTAACTTACAGGTATGGCTTCCTTCATATATAGTAACAGGAGCTTTTATGCAATCATAGTGAGAAAATATATACAATTCATATTGTATTTTTGTTCTTATATATCTGTGTCTGATTTTTTAAAATTTCTTCCCCAGAAAGAAAGGTTTTGCAATTTTTTTTGTTAGCCTTATACAGAAGATTGTATTTTCTCATGAAAACATTGTATGTCTTTTAAATAAGATGTGCTGTCAATACAGTTGTATTATTGCTAGGTTCTTGAAATATAGAAAATCTTTTTAATAGGGAGAGAAGGCATCTTGAAATGAATTAAAGCTGAGAAGCCCAAAGTATTTGCAGAGCTCTAGTAATCTGCCAGTTTTCCTCTAAGAGGTTTGATAGCTGAAGGTTATGAAATCAACAGTGCAGACAAGGAGATTTTCACCATGGCCTGGCTTGCAATTTGCACTTCTGAAAAAGCAATATCCTTTTCTTTCTTTTTTTGATTCCTTTTAATCAGCATGTCTCGTTTCCCTTCATGGCTGACACTTCTGCAAGAATTTTCATTCAAATGTGCTAAAAGTAACATGACTTTCTAACAAACCTTTACACCACGCACACACACACTTCTCTGGAAGAAATCAACAATCTCAAATTAATTTGTTCTCTACTTGGGAATGGACTGGTTTATGACCTAAACATGAAGGTACAGATAATTTCTGACAGTTATTTGCTAGTGCATTGGTTTAAGCAGAAAGATTTGAATATCATTATTTTAAATCAGCAAGCCGAAATCCACACCTTCAATAGCTGATTTTTATTTTGTTTTGTACTTTTTTCAGGGAAACAAAAAAAATGGATTCCTCTTGCTACCATACGTTGTAACCTATTCACATTTTTTTAAGCAAGTGATATAGAGCAGCACTCAGGCCTTCTTTTAGTGCCAGAGGAAGACTGGACAATTAATGTGTGACCACAGTAGAGAATCTCTGGGAGTCCCCATTCTGTGCGCCCACCTGGTGGCAGCATCCCTAGGAAAGCAAGGTTCTCGGACAAGGTTTCTGCCGGCAGAGTCTCTCATCTGCCTTCCATGTTGTTCCTGAGAAATCAGTAGGAAACAGGGCAAAGAGGAAGGGGGGCTGTTAGCCAGTGGAGCTGTCTTGGCAGGCTGCACAAAGCCTGTGGATCACAAGTTGAACCCTCCTGACTTAAACAATGAAACAATAATAACAATAAGTGTTTGTTCTTATTGTCTGTCCCCATGATTTCTATCATATATGCCCACACCTCACTGCTAATTATCAAGTGCTAGATCCTTTCTTGTGATTTGGACCAAGCTGCAGACAGATATCAATTGGGCATTTAGCATTCACATAAAGAAAGGAAAAACTACCTAATATGTTCTGAGAACATTTTTTAAATGGGGGAAAAGAGCCTTACATTAAAACCAGCTGACTTTTGAAAGAAGGGAACAATATCTACCAGTGAATTGAACAGCAGTGGTTCTTTCTGGTCACAATCTCACTAAGCTTTCAGAAGTGGTGGTAGATCTCCTCCTCCTCCCCTCCCATACTTTTTGAAAGGTCTGAGAGGAATATCAGCCTCTCTACTTTTTCAACTCCCAGCTGGTTTCTCGGGTTTGAATTAAATAGTCACTGAATGGAAGTAAGAGAATGCAGTGAAATGAAAAAAATCATCCTCTGTCCTGCAAGATGCTAGTGCTGTCAAAAGCCAGTTTAGCACTTCAGCACACTCTGGTTCCAGGTTCTTAACTGTACAAGCCATGTGTATAATGTTTGGACTGTTTTTGACAGCAAGTCGAGATTTCTGCAGGGTTTTATTTCCTGTAGATATTATCGGCTGAGACACTGTCATTTCTTGCCATGTTTTCACAGTTCATTGTACGTAGCCTTGACTTTAACACAGGCAAAGCCAAACTTTAAAAAATACGAATTTTATTTTACATTGCTTCTCTGCTTTTCCAAAGCTGCCCTTCAAACTGTTGACACTTGCTAAACAAAAAGACCAGCATCCAAGTTGGAACTGCAGGGGACTGTAAAGCTCAGACACCCAAAAAAGCTGCAGGCACACAGTTTGCATCTGAAAGCGAGACTGGTTGCATCTGTAAGCTGCTTTTCTTCACTTAATTAATGCCTTCACTGGCAGGACTAAGTAACTTGTGTACAGCTCCATGATAGAGTACCTATGTAATGCTGGATGGCTGTTAGAAAATCAGTATGATCTCTTACCACATTTTGCAGATTTAGTGACTTTAGTCCCTGCTCACTGCAGATAGGCAGTAAATATGCCCTCAGTCTGCTGCCAAGCATCTGTATAGACTTAAACATCTGTAGACCAGGAGCTTAAATGGATTGTCTAATATGAACAGCAGGCTACATAATTACCCTTTATTTACTTGTAACAAATCAGTTACTACAAAGAATTGTATTTTCTCCACTGAAAAAATGCTGCATCAATTAAATTGGAAACTGCACTTGTATTAATTCTGTCAATGAGCAGTATAATTTCAAAGTGGACAGGGTGAGTATAAGGGCACAGAAAATAGATTTTTTTCTTTTGAAGGGTTGGCAGTAGTACACCAAGTCTTTGCAGTAATTCCAAAGAGTTATTGATTTTTGGATTCAAAAAGAACCTTTGCTTTCATTTGGCTTGACCTCTCATACAACAGAGGGTTTTGCACAGCAAATTCTCCAATAAACCGCCTAGATTTTTTACTCTGTTTTTTTAAAGACCTTTAAAAAAAGTCTTGAAGTAATGAGGGAACTGCAATCTACAAGTTCAACTCATGCTGTAAAATAGATGTGAACAGAGTGAATTTAGTACTCCTAGCACAGATTTAGCTGAGTCCCACATCTAGGGTCTGCCATATTTTCACATAGCTTCTGACCTTTATTCTGTCAGTCAGAAGAATACTTTCCCTTTCCATTAGCACTGGAGTAAAGAAGCAGTGCCACATTTAAGACTCATTTATTCTTGGGCAGAGTGTATGAAAAGTGCCAGATGAGGCATGCAAAATGTTACATCCACACTAAGGCTCTGGAGTGATCTAGATTGATCCAACAATCCACGTTTGTGTTAGAAAAGAGAACAAAGGAGAATTAGAAAATGTGACTAATGCACTGTAACACTGCCACTCACCTGAATGCACAGAGAACATGAAGCAATAGCTCTAAGGAATAAAATGTCTTGCATACAATTCTGTTAAAATATGTGACTTTTTCCACCTTTGTTTAGATTGGGCCTTCCAATTCAGTCCCTACCCTTGCCATTCAAGGTAGGAAAAGTCCCGGAGATATTTTGTGTCAAGGTATGTCTGCCTTGCTTTCGTTCACATCTGGATTTTTTCAAAATGAGGAAAAATGAAGCTTTATGAAGCAAAATTAACCAATGAAATATTATTCACAGGCTCCTTCACCCATCTGCTCAGCTCAGAAATGATCTTATTTCTCTATGAAATATTGAAGTTTGGAGTGAATGAACTTGGCAGGAGGGGACTGTCTAATGGGGTGGGATCCTGCTGCAAGCTGTCCTACCTTAAGGGACTTCAGGGTGGTGCTGAGGGTACTGCACCACCTGGGGTTTGCCTGGGCTTTCCCATTGATGAAGAAAATCAAAATGACCACCTGTAGCCATAAGTGTTTTTCCTTTATCCCTTTGACATGTATCCTCAGTGGTGTTCCAACAAACAGCTAGAAACACAAACAATAGAATGAAAAATCCTACACTGACGCTCTGAAGGTGCTTTTAGGTCTAATACTGAAAAATGTACTTCATCTCTCATTAGAGAAGATAATATTATGTATATTATAGCTCTCTAGAATATCCAACTGTCCAAGGACTTTTGAAAATCATTAAAAGGATTATCGGGCAAAATAGCTTTGTATTTAAATCTTACCTTTCAAGTAAAGTGGCTGTGTCAGCTGAACTCATGTTAAGGCAAACAACTTCTTTTACAGGATATACATGGACCTCAAGAGAGTATTTACAGCACTGGAAACTACATGATTATATTTCAGTGCCCCACAACATTTGATATTTTGATCCTTTGATCTGTTTTGTATCTACTACAGAAGAGATGCCAAATTATTGAAAGCATGAGATCTTAGGCACATCTGTAGAATTTGACTGTGTGCACCTGTCACACATAAAATACATCTTTTTGTGTTCCACTTGGCATTTGAACACGAAAAATGGGTGCCTTTGCATTCTGAGCAGCTTGTGAACCCAGTTGTAGTTTTTAATTTTGCATACACGTAGGCTCTTTAAGTACTAAATGAAACATGCTATTCAATAGGGATGAGCATTTGAATGTCTATACTTCTGAGAAAAAATAATAAATTATGTGTCTTGTGTTCAGAAGAAGTCAGGAAAATGTTTAATTCCAGAAATATAATTTGGTATTCAGCTACAATATTTTTATACTAAATTGTATATGTCTCAAAAATAGTGTTACTAAATCATAATTTAATTCCTATGTTCTATCTATGACTACTAAAGTGTCCATATGTCACCTGTCATACTGGATTTTTAATTCCTGTTATTTTCTTGATCCTTAAATTATATGGCTTATACATTCTTCAGCTCCCAAATGCAGTCCTTCTGTTCAAGCTACAGAGAATCATATCTTTAGGGCTGGAAATGGCTGATTCACTTCTTCCCAGCAGCTAAGAGGGCAGTTCCTATACATACATATGTCTTAAGCCAGTAAGTGCATGGTCCCTTCACTGCAACACTTACACCTCCTCAGCCACTGGTCCCAGATGGCAAAAGTACATGTCGTATTTTAAAATGTAAAGTGAGCAGAGACGGCTATTAATACTGCTGAACAACTACTGCATCATACTTCTCTACTGATGGGGTAAACATTCTGTTACCAGCAATTAGATTAGAAAAATGCAGCTCATTTTTTAAATTGCACCTTTCTTCCTTCTTCTAGCCTTGTCAGAAGGCACATATTGGGTAAGAAGGGCCTACTGCAATTGTTGTGATAGAATGATTTGGAAAATCTTATTAATTGAAAACAGGCAAGCAAATATAGAAAGACTTCTTTACGTTATTTTTAGGTGCCATTTTGAACAGAATATCAGCAATTTTAGTGACAACAATTCTGTGACATCTGATACGAATCTCACGAGATGTATTCTGCTGCTTTAAGCCCCCCAAGTACAGGTTCATTCCCTGACAATATTTCTGTTCAGAACCAGCGGCAGCAGAACGTGATAAAAATCTAATGCCTTCATTATTAAAAATCTTCTTTTAAAAAACAAATATTTTATTGTAATAGTTGAATTTTTCTGGTATGGTGAAATAAGAGGAGAGATGAATGCACATGATACAGATAGTATTTTCCATCGTACATTATTTTTGGTAAGTAAGACTCTGCCACATAAGAGGAGGATAATTTATAGTAATCATCTCTGCAAACCTTGCTCATGTCATTGCTCTTACTCCGTGTTAGCAGATGAAGAAACAGTAAAGAAACAGTACTTTCAGTTTAGCAGATGTGTACTTATCTTGCAGAATGGGAGCATATTGCACACATATGGATGTGATGCAAACACATACACACACACAGAAGTAACCCTTATTTACTGTATGAAGAAATAGTTGTATGAAATGTAACATTCACAGCCATGCTGTGTATACACCTCCTTAGCCAGAGGGTTACACCAGCTCCATGGATGCACAGGGCCGAGGTGAGCAGAGATTACCAGCAGCAGAGACTCTGCAGAAGTACAGAAGGGATATGGGCCAGGTAAATTCCTTACCTGTGTACCAGGAGATCTACTGTTTAAATATAGAGCTGTATTTTATGTTTTATTGCAATATTCCATGTTTTTAACAATTACTGTGTTATCAAACTGTGCTGTCCCGAGGGCTCCTGATGATGCCAATGAGAGATTTGTGTAGACAGGGATTTTGGGACATGGCTCATAATAGAAAAGATGATTGATGTAAGTAAGAATACAGAAGCATTGATTGGTTGATCTGTCCAAAAACAAGTCTGACACAGGTCCAGTTGGCAGAGACCAACATGAGGAAAAAAAATATGGGCATTTATCTCCTGGGACTTACAAGCTTGCCACTTGAAACAGCAGACTGCATAACATCCTAATGCACTTGGCCAGCACAGCAGCCAGTAAGATTACCCTTCATAGACTTTGAAATGAAACACCCTTCACCCTGTTTATGCTTCATGCATAATTAAGTGCAAAGAAAGCAAACCATATTGGTACGACAATCTGTCAAGGAGAGGAACCTCTTGCACAATGATAAAGCAAGTATCTAAACACATTTTCAGTGTAAAACCTCTTGTGTTGTTTATAGAATATTATATGAAAACTGTGTTAAAAAGACATTAAGGCTTGAAAAGCCAAGCTTCTCAAAGTCAGGAAATATTGGAATTCAGACTGCTGTGAAACAAATATTTTGTATTTTTGGTAAAATTCATTACAACCCACTAATTAGATAACTGCATGCTGTGTCTTTGCATTGGACCCAGGTCCTTCTCAAAGCAGAGCATCAATAGTGCTCAGTGAGTTAGGGTCTATTCAGTATTTGGATTTAGCCTCATTATTCACTGAATTTTTATTCATTTACTCACATACCTATGCACCCACATACCTATGCTATTTAACGCTACTTCAGACTCTAGCATTCCTTATGCCATAAATTGATGGAAAAAGCCAGATTGGAAGGGACCTCAGAAAGTCTGCCATCCATTTGAAAGACAGGTCAGCTGTAAGACAAGACATGGTTGCTCACGACCTCTCTGGGCAACCTCGTTCACTGCCTACTTTTTTAAAAAAGCATCTCCTTAAATCCAGTCTCAACCTTTCCTGATTCCATTATCCCCACTGCCTTTTGTAACCTCCCGAAAGTTGCCTGGTGGTGATGGTGGGGTGGATTCTGTTAGATGCTCCCAAAGTTGCCTCTTCTGCAGTCTGAGCCAGTCCTGCTCCCTCAGCTCCTCCTCACAGGGTGAGTGCTGAAGTCCCAGCTGGTGATCCTCTGCTGAACTCCCTCCACTTTATCAATGTCTTTTCTTCACTAGGCAGGGCAGGGCAGAGAAGGTCACAGTACTCTAAATGTAGCGCAATGAGTGTTGAGTAGAAATGCATAATCACTTTACTGAGCCTACTGCTTGTCCTGTTGTTAGTACCACCCAAGATATTTTGGGCCTTCTTTGCAGGCAGTGCACACTGCTGGCTCATCCTCAGCCTGATGATCCCCATGAGCCTCAGGTCCTTTTCTGCAGAGATACTCCCTAGGTAGTCAGTCCCCAGACTATGTTTTGTGGCAGGGTTTTTCTTCACAAGTGCAGAGCTGTGCCTTTGTCCTTGCTGAGTTTCATAAGATTCCTGTCAGTTTATTTAGGTCCCTGTGGATGGCAATTCTGCCCTCAAGCATATCAAGAAGTCCTTTCCAATCTTCTGTGACCTGCAAACGTGATAAGAGTACACACCATCATCTAATCTAAAACATCAATAAAGATAACTGGATGGTCCCCAGGACAGATCCCTATTCTAGAAGGTTGTTACAGGCACACCAGTAGAGTGAATCTGTTAGAGCCTGCCTCATGTGACCCATCATCTAACCATTTTTTTATCCATCTAGTTGTGAACCCAGCCAGATCATAATGTCCTGTGAATGCTGCCATTCCCACCTTCAAAACAAATGGATTCTGGGTGAAGGCATTTGCCACTGCCAGAAGAGTCTCCCTCTGTTATGCATCCCTTCTTACAAGATAGGACTACATGCCCACCAGAATGCCTCCTGCCTGTGGCTCACTTGTCTCATGAACACTGGTGCTGCTGCACAGTCCTGCCCCAGGGCCTCTCTCATAGCAAATAAACAATATTCCTTTCTTTATTTTTTTATTTTTTATTGTGCAGTGTAAGGCCCTGTGACTCATGTACTGCATGCTCTTCAGTTCTTCTGATTAGAGATGTGGGTATTTTAGCACAGGCTTTTCTGTGAAGCTCACTTCTGTCACATGCAAGAAGCAATGCTTTAGTCTCTGTAGCCCCTGGGAGAGGTAAGGCAGTGGATGTGGAATTGTTCGGATGTGGAATTGTCTCTGCTGATTTCAAGTTATATTTAAAATGTGTAAGTCTGGTTATTCACGGGATTTAGCTTTCCATAGCACATTATGCATGCAGACAACAACTCTCAAAACTTTTTAGCTGGGCCCAGGAATAGCCTTGGAGGCTAAATTTGTGCACCCAGGAAGTGAGAAACACATAGCGAGAATTATTCAAACATGCAGACATCTGTCTTTGGAGCTGTCTGTCAACCACCACCTCTCTCTACTGAATGCACAAAGAATTTGGGCTCTGAATTTTGGACAGTTTTTGGAAGTTGGCTTCAGAGCCCCTGGTAGACTATAGCTCTCCAAGGGAGCACTGAAAGCTGCACAACTGTGTTAGTGCAGCCCTATCCTCCCACAAGAGAGGCCACCTTCTTTCTGCCATACATCAGCAGGCATCTTACCTGTACGAGCTGTTTACAGAAGTGTTCCTGCTTAATTCCCTGAACATAATTCACCCATTTATTGACCAGAGCAGAGACCTAAGATTATAAAGTTTATCTATTACACATATCATCAGGTAGTTGAAGACATACATGTATACAAAGACATTCTGACTTTTCATCAAATCTAATGTTTCCTCAAAGCATTTGACTTTGTAAAAGTCAGAAATTTTACGTCAATAAAAATCCTTTCAATAGACTCAAACATTTGTTTGTTTTCTAAGGTAACTATGTATGAAACACCGAGAGTTAAACTGCTCTACACCACTTTTTCTCTTACTCTGGAGATGCTTTGTGCATGTGTGTGTGTGTGTGTATGTGTGTGTGTGTGTGTCTGTGCAGATGTAACACAGTTTAGGTACCTCTACATGCTGAACTTAAAGTCAAATAACACTACTTCAAGACGGCTTTCAGGAGAATAGTTCATCTGATGTGAGGGGACTAGATGACAGAAGGCTCAGATCTTTCTCAAAGCCTAAATTACACAACAAAAAAAGGCACAGATTTGAGGTCAACACAAAAGTTATCTATTATACAGGAAGCTAAAGGAGGGAGTTATGCGTGGGATAGAGAGAAATAAGGAAATATAAATTGATTCAGAGTTTTCAAATAAAGGGGAAATGAAAAAGCTGCATAACCAGATTTAATTATATGCTTCAAGATTTAATAGGAAACATGGGTCTCAAATGAGCCAGATTCCAGGAGGACCTTCTCTGTGCCTGAGGGTAGTAGGTTCAGAAATAAGTGCTTGCAATGAAAAAAATATGAGGGAAAATTCAGAAATTCCTGAATTTAACCAATAATAAATATCCATCTTAATAACAGTCCTGTTCTGTACTATTTTTAGAAATATTTTCATTGGCCTGGCTAACCTGTGTTCACCACTGAAGAAAAATTTACATACTTAAAGCATATAGGAATTTATTGAGAAAGCCAGAGAAGGATAAGCATATAAGGGCAAAATTAAATTAGGACTGTGAAAGTGTAAGCTTCTTCTGACTACAGGCTAAAGCATGTCTGAGAAAATTTTCATGCTTATAGATTTCTTTTAAGAGTGGCTTGTGATGGATCTTGTCTTGAACAAAAAATAAATTTGAGCCAATCTACAACTCTCTAAAAGCTGGCACCATGGTTAGCCTAACATATCCCCATTCCTTTCTAAAATGAGCAGCTCTTAAGTTACAGAAGAGAGTTGAAAGCAACCTATCTGTACTAAGCACTCCAGCAACCAGTGAAACAGGAGGAAAACCAAATCCCACATTATTAACAGCAGACTAAATTAATTGACAAGTGGCATATAACAAAAGGTTTATGAACTGAAGAGAGGCCGAGAATTCATTGTTGTTACAGATTGCTGCAGACTGGCCATGTCAGCAATGAGAACAGACAGAAACGTCAGCAGCATCAACCCACTAACAATACTGTATTTAGAAAAGATTGAGTGTACACTTATAATTTAGTTCTGTGCTCTGACTGCAGTACTACAAAGGCTGGAGTGGTTTGGGTTTTCAGGCTTAGAGTATCCTCAGATCACCTCTTCCACACAAATTACCATATTTATCAATTGGTCGTTTCTAAGCAATAGCTTTCAGGACTCCTGTCACATTGCCTTTGAAAGAGCAGAAACACACCACCAGGGAATAGGACTGGCTGTGAAAACTCTGATGGCACACTTCTATCCCTGTAATTCTGGCAAAAGAAAAGTGCTTGGTGAAAATGGTTCAATTTTGACTATTGTTGCACGGCTAAGTAATTGTGAAAATCTGATTTAAACTGGAGGGGGGTTGAAATAAAGAGGTTTTATAAAATCTTGATTATTACATGAAATTCCAAATATGAAAGAGTACTTCAGCTCCCATTGTGACTGGTTGCAGTCTCTGTAGAGGAAGACTACTTCCTCACCCCTTTACACTATGCAGGAGGTGTCAGGTAAACAGAGCCACTAACACATTTGGTAGGTATCACCAGAAGGTTAGTTTACCATGTCTAAATTTAATCTCTCTTTCTGGCCTGAATCATTCACAAGATGTATGTGAGAGTACCCTGGAGTTCTGTGAATATGAAGAGAGAAAAAATTCTGGAGAAGCTGAAAACCAAAGATTAAATTATGATGGTTGCAGGAAAGCAGCAAACTTCTCTGTATTTATTTCTTTTTCACTCTGGAGATAGGGGCTGTATGTGTGTGCTTATATATTCTTTTGTAGCTTTTTAGGCTGTTTTGCCTGCTGAAGGTAAAGAAAAGTTGGTTTTCTACTCTGGCAAGCATACCAAAAGCCTGACAGCACTGTGTATTACTCATTTGCACTCTACGAGTCATTGTCTGCTCTCTTAGTCAAAGAAAATTATTGTAAGGGCAAAGGTGAAAAATAGTCCAAACCAGAATTATAGGCTTCTCTGTGCCATATTATGCTAACCAATTTACAAGCAGCCTTGTGCCAGGACAAACAAGGAGCTGACCCCTAGGACAGCATAAAGCCAGAGCTGGTGGCTTTGGCCCTCAGCTGCCTCTAAGATTTGAGGTCTTAATTTCTTCTCTCCAGAGCCCTAAGCCCCATACATCAAAAACTTCTAAGTGCAATGTAAAAATTTGCCTCCCTAAATATGTTGTTCTACTAAAACCAATAAAAACTAGGACTAGTTTTGAACAAATTCCTTGATAACATTTCATCAATAGGACTCAAAGCATTATTAGCCAGAAAAACGCCACAGAAATCCCAATTTTCTCCTGGTCCTGTTCAAAGCCAGTACATGGCTAATCAGGGAGCAGAGACCTGATGTCCAAATGACCCAAAATTGTCCCAAAACTTACAGCATCTCAATTTATTTACTCACTGCTTTTGCTCTTATTGCATCAAAATGTGGCTTGTTAGAATATGCAGCCAGATACAACTCTTACAGAAAATGAAATGCTCTGTGCTAGGCCAACTGTGTTGCAATCCTGAAACTTGTCTTTCTCCCTTAAATAATCTGTGTGATGCTTAAAGAAACCTCTGGGATGTTTTAGTTTATATATAATGGGGCTATAAATATTTTTTAGCTCTCAGACCTTCACAGCCTGTGAGGTACTGAGACGATTTGTGGACAAAAATTGTTGCTTAGAAACAAAAATAAAAAAAAAACAGGGGTCTCTAATTTTGCCTCTCAAGTGGACTTAAAACCAAAAATAGGTCTTTGAGACCATGCTTCTCCTGAAGTGCATAAGGGAAATCAGCTCAGAGGCAGAAAATGATGCTGTGTTTTAGAAGCCAGACAACCCAGCAGCGAGCACCATGTCCTGAGCTGCTGGCTGCCATCAGCTCTGCCACCTCCCCACATCCCACTGCTCCTGGCCTTCAAGGTGCTCAGAGCTCCAGAGGTGGCTCTGAACCCTCCAGACCTCCCAGGTCTTTGGCAAGCTGAATATGAAAGAGTTGCTACCCACAGCTGCTGCACTGAATGGAGCCCTGGTTTAAGTAATTCATTTTGATAACAATGGGGAGGTTAATTGATCTGTCATTAATTTTCTTGCTTCACAGTTTTTCCTAATTATCTCCATTACACAGAAGGTCTGCAAGGCATGTTCCTTGGTGAGCATGCCTACTTTTTATTGCTTTGTGTTAAAGTACAACATATGTGTAATTATTCAATGCCATTTCATCTCTCACCATCCCTCTTGGCACAGCACACTCCATTCCTGAACTCCTCTGGACAATAGTTAACCTCCCTTCCCTTGGAAAATGCTGGTCACATATGCTGCAGCAGGAATTCAAGTGTTGACAGAAATGTCAAGAAACAAATACCTTTTTCCAGACTTGACAGCTTTTCCTGTGAAAGTTCATTATGGAGACAATCAGGAGCAATCCAAACGCTCCTGCTCCTTTTTAGAATCTGAAACAAATGCTAGTGGAGAGAATATTTTTCAGGCACAAATGTTTACTGCAAAACTGTGCAGTGGCAGCAGGAGTCAGATGGCCCATCCAGGTATCATTCTGTTCTGATACTTTGCAAATGAGCAAGTCTTCTTATGCCATTGCATATTTCTGCCATGTATCCTGTGTGTTATCTCATTCTGGAGACTATCAGATGCAGAAGATTTGTCCAAGGCTCTAGGCAAGTTTAGGCTGAAGTGTAAGGGGACAGAGGGACAGAGTGTCTGTGTGGCTTCCAGGGGTGTGTATGCACACCTCTGTGCAGGCACAGGGCAATGATCACGCCTTACAAGAGGAGATTTCTGATTTAACTGTTGGAACAGCTGCTTCAGCTGAACAAAATCAAGTTCCTGCAACACGTGTCTGACAGGGAATTGAGCTGGAAGGAAGGCAAGGCAGACACTAGGAGCATATTCATCTTTAAATAGCAAAGCTGCATCAGCAGAAGCCTGAAATTGTACAAAGTCACAGGGGCACAACTACAGTGCAGGGTTCATTCACTCCCTGTTACATCTGTCCCTTGAGATGTGTCATATCTGCTGGCCACATGCTGTCCCTGTGCCAGGAAGAATCACAGGTGTTCATTGTTTTCCTTGTCATGATTTCCCTGGGGAAGAACACAGAAGCTGGGAGGGACCTGTGTCACACACCCCTCTCATGCACTGTTGGAAAGCTGGGGAGTATGGGATGAGCTGAATAAAACACCTGCTCTTAAATCCAGATGTAGATGCAAGGTTTTCACTTCTAACAGCAGAAAATGTGTGCACATCAAGCTTCTTCTCAGAACCTGGAAAATATGACCCCACTGACCCCACTGAGCTGTGCAAGATTGCTTAGCAGAGAGGAAATGTAAGTAGTTCATGACTATTTTTAAATTTCATTGTAAGAAAGGCAGCTTCACCTTGAAAAAGGACTTCATAAGACCCTTGGCACAATAGTCTATGAAGAAGGATTAAGACATACACGGGTTGTAAGGAGATAAATATCTGTACTCTTCTTGTACCTTCCAATAGGTAATTCAATGAGAAACAGTAAGAGGCAAAGAGCAACACCTCTCTGACCTTGCGTGCCATTTTTAAATTAAAATCCAGGACATTATTTTTTAAGTATTAGATGTGGATGCTCACCAACCATAGTATAAACCCAGGTGTATATAACAAAAGATTGTATTTTCCTTTATGGCTCTCTAAATTCTCCACCAAATTCCCATGCCTCATCCATCATACTTCCATTCTGATGACATTTGCAGACTTTCCTCACTCTCCACTTCTCACATAGCACTTTGTTTCTCTGCAATACTCACACCAACCTGCTTTTCAAACCCATGACCAAAAATTCTCACGAAACTATTGCTACCTCACAGAAAACCTCCACATGAGATACTCTCTTGGAAATAACACCTGGAGAAGTCAAGTCACTCCCTAAAAGATTTGGTGGGATCTGTGTGCCCGAACCCATTGCAAAGGCCCTCCTCTACTGACTCCCCCGTCTGCAAAGGGAGGACCCAGATAGTTCTCCAGAATGGGAAGACCACAAAAGTTAGTTGTGTTTACCTCTCTGAATTGAAAAGGATGGAGAACTTATTTCCTTCCCTGGACAAATATTGTTATTTTTCTGCAATGCCAGTACAAGTGAAAAATAGAGCTTTAAATGGGCTTATATTTGGAGAGAGGAACACAGACAAGCAATTGCATTGCAACACCACCCCAATATCAATGGCGTCTCTCACTGTTGTTTTAGAGTTTGTAATCATCCTCATTACCCTGTTTTTCTGTCCCTTGCCCTTAATTACTCATGGTTCATCTGAAGAAGATGATAGCAACTGTGGAAATGCCATAACGCACTTAGAGACACCAAAAATGCGTATTCTGAAAGAGTTACACAACTGTGTGTTCAGTGGCACAGGTGAAGCATCTGAGATATTTCAGCTCTATGATCTGCTCAGAAAACCCTGCTGCTCAGAATACAGCTGACAGCCCTGCTCCTGCTTTCCCCATCCTCCTCATCCTTCTCTTAAGTAATCTGCACCTTCTGTGCGTCCCGCCCCCCACAATTATATTAATTCTTTTGGGAAATATTTCTCCTCTAGCCATTGCCTTTTTCAGGAACAAATTCAGAGAGAAAATAGTATCTGTGACAGTTAGATTGGTCAGACCTGAAGCAATGATGCTGAACATCCATGCCTGTGGAGAAGCTCTAGGAATGAGTTTAGCTTGAGCTGACTGCTTAAATCTTTCTATTGGAACTACCTGAAACACATCAAAGCTTTAGGAAATCATACATAAGTTTTGTGCCTCTTCCAGTAAAATGGTGTTTGAGTCTTGAGGGGAAACNTTTTTATTTTTATTTTATTTACTTAACAATTCCTAGTGTAGAATACTTTGGTCTCTGAACTAAGTCCTGCTTTCTAATTAAAACTGGCACATGCTCTGACACAAGTCAAAACTATAGGTCATCCCTCCTCTTTAGAAAAAAAGGACTTTATCATACGGCTTCTAAAATTAGCAAAGGTAACTGGATGTTAAATCAATGGCTCAGCAGATGGATAGATAAAATTTAAACAAGTTACATTCTATTTAATAAGGAGATATGAATGATGAGACTGTAAACATGGTTAGATCCAAAGGGGTTCTTAATGCCACTGACAAGTGAATGAGTCAAGGGCAGTGATCTCTTGCAGACTTTTCCAAAAGGTTTGTTCCTCCACTTCAGCTATCCTTTATGGGTTTGCCTGTAGTTTGTTTCTGCCTTTTCTGTTTGATTTGAAAAACCTTTCTTAGCTTTTAACATAGCTCTCCCATGCACTGATGACCTTTTAAATAATTAAAATGCTAACAGTTCTTTCAAGCTATTATGCAACGCACTCTTCAAGGTAGCAGGCAAAGGATCAAAACTGAGAGAAAGAAGACCTTTCTGTGCTGCTTGGTTTTGACTTGCTTTGTTTTCCTGACATGGTCTGTTTGAGGAGAAGTGAGAAGTGTGCTTTGTTACTGGTTCAACAATCAGAAATTCTTTGTGTTGTGTCATTATTCACTTTTTCTGTTTTGATGATTTAAGCAATTTTTCCTGTTGTTTTCCTCCTGGATACATTATCTGACATGCAACAACCAGAGTTTTCATAGAGCTCTTTGGTGCCCTTGGGCACACACGTAGCTGATGCCTGCTTAAATGGCAGTTTCACACCTTTCAGAGTTGTGCTGCTTCATCCAAAAAAACAACGGCTGCACTAGGAAGCTCAAGACACTCCTGAAATCATCTACTCAAAACAATGACAATAATGTGGAAGGAGAGGTGGAATCTAGGCAAAGCACAATACTAAATTAAATATCTTGGACTTACTTCCAAAAATGCACCATATATTTTGTTTTACACAAAATCAACAGGAGCCTAGAAATTGAAGAAAATGAAATCAAGAAATCTTGACTTAGAGAAAAAAAGTTGTTAGATTTTAAAAACAAGAGTTACAGAAATCTCTTCATCTGGGCTAAACAAATTAAAGTGAAAATAAGGCTAAGATAGGTTCCCAAAAAAGTGGACAAAGTTTTAAAAATGCTAATACAGCTGCTCTTTTGAAATTAATGGAAAGTGTCAGTGCTGGGGTGCCACAGTTCTGCTACAGTGAGGAGTGGTATATGAGCCCTAAAAATGCACAGGTTTGGACAAATAAACAAGGGTTCTCTAAAGGATTATAGAAACCAAACCAAAATGTATGTTGATGTGACTGGCACCCCCTGCTCCTGACATTTACTTTTATAAATTTTGATAGCTGTACATGCATTTGTATCCCTATAGAATCAAACATATAAAGACAAAGAGATTTGGATTACATCTAGAATGAAATTCTTCTCAGAAACAGAAATTCCTGCAGCACATCTCTAGGGTCTCAGGTAAAAATCCTAGATAATAAAACCTAGACAGCATTTTTGCATATTATATTTTAGATAAGTGTGTTTAAATAAGTTTCCAGCCATATTTCCATATTTACACACACTGATTTTTACATTTTAAATTCTACTTTCACCTTGAATGTTTCATCTGTGAGAATGCCAAGCCTTTGCTATTTTTAAAGTATGTATGTACATTATCTTGCTCCAATATAGCATCAGCAAAAGAGGCAGACATCATTACCTGCATTTTGCAAGAGGAATATCACATGAAAAGTAATGAAGTTGCTTAACCAAGTATATTCAGAAAACCAGTGGCAGCTCAGGATAGAATTGGGAGTATTGAAACATTTTTGATGAGTCAACACTAAGTCATAATTGCATTATTATTTTAGTAGTTAATATTATGGGAAGTCAACAGGAGAATATATGCTACACACAAAGATAAACAAACAGTGTAATGACACCAATATGCAAATGCAGTCTTTTGACATGGGAAAGGTAAGAACTTAAACCAAAAAAAAAAAAAAAAAATCTTGAACTAATAAAAATTTCNAGTAATCTGCACCTTCTGTGCGTCCCGCCCCCCACAATTATATTAATTCTTTTGGGAAATATTTCTCCTCTAGCCATTGCCTTTTTCAGGAACAAATTCAGAGAGAAAATAGTATCTGTGACAGTTAGATTGGTCAGACCTGAAGCAATGATGCTGAACATCCATGCCTGTGGAGAAGCTCTAGGAATGAGTTTAGCTTGAGCTGACTGCTTAAATCTTTCTATTGGAACTACCTGAAACACATCAAAGCTTTAGGAAATCATACATAAGTTTTGTGCCTCTTCCAGTAAAATGGTGTTTGAGTCTTGAGGGGAAACCAAATAATGTTTCAAATTTATTTTGCAGGGATTGTTAAGAAAGGAAAATACTGGAATCTCACACATATGCAGACTCAACTACCGTTGTTATGTAACTGTGTTTGTAAAACCAAGCTTCTATTTGATACTTTGAGTTTCTAATACTTTGCACTGTCTTTAGCAAGTCCTTTCAAACACTATGTAAACTTCTGTCTCTAGGGTTTTGAGGTATTTCAGAGTATCAGGCTGCACTACTTTTATCATAAAACATGATCTTATTCTTGCAGACAGCCTAGTTAAGAGGAGGACTCCCATCTACTCTATGGCAATATGGTAATTCAGTTCTACAGCAACTGAACATTCTTCTGTCAGTAGTAATTACTACCCATTTAGTTAGTTTTTTATTTTATTTTATTTTATTTTTATTTTTTTTATTTGCTTAACAATTCCTAGTGTAGAATACTTTGGTCTCTGAACTAAGTCCTGCTTTCTAATTAAAACTGGCACATGCTCTGACACAAGTCAAAATTATAGGTCATCCCTCCTCTTTAGAAAAAAAGGACTTTATCATACGGCTTCTAAAATTAGCAAAGGTAACTGGATGTTAAATCAATGGCTCAGCAGATGGATAGATAAAATTTAAACAAGTTACATTCTATTTAATAAGGAGATATGAATGATGAGACTGTAAACATGGTTAGATCCAAAGGGGTTCTTAATGCCACTGACAAGTGAATGAGTCAAGGGCAGTGATCTCTTGCAGACTTTTCCAAAAGGTTTGTTCCTCCACTTCAGCTATCCTTTATGGGTTTGCCTGTAGTTTGTTTCTGCCTTTTCTGTTTGATTTGAAAAACCTTTCTTAGCTTTTAACATAGCTCTCCCATGCACTGATGACCTTTTAAATAATTAAAATGCTAACAGTTCTTTCAAGCTATTATGCAACGCACTCTTCAAGGTAGCAGGCAAAGGATCAAAACTGAGAGAAAGAAGACCTTTCTGTGCTGCTTGGTTTTGACTCGCTTTGTTTTCCTGACATGGTCTGTTTGAGGAGAAGTGAGAAGTGTGCTTTGTTACTGGTTCAACAATCAGAAATTCTTTGTGTTGTGTCATTATTCACTTTTTCTGTTTTGATGATTTAAGCAATTTTTCCTGTTGTTTTCCTCCTGGATACATTATCTGACATGCAACAACCAGAGTTTTCATAGAGCTCTTTGGTGCCCTTGGGCACACACGTAGCTGATGCCTGCTTAAATGGCAGTTTCACACCTTTCAGAGTTGTGCTGCTTCATCCAAAAAAACAACGGCTGCACTAGGAAGCTCAAGACACTCCTGAAATAATCTACTCAAAACAATGACAATAATGTGGAAGGAGAGGTGGAATCTAGGCAAAGCACAATACTAAATTAAATATCTTGGACTTACTTCCAAAAATGCACCATATATTTTGTTTTACACAAAATCAACAGGAGCCTAGAAATTGAAGAAAATGAAATCAAGAAATCTTGACTTAGAGAAAAAAAGTTGTTAGATTTTAAAAACAAGAGTTACAGAAATCTCTTCATCTGGGCTAAACAAATTAAAGTGAAAATAAGGCTAAGATAGGTTCCCAAAAAAGTGGACAAAGTTTTAAAAATGCTAATACAGCTGCTCTTTTGAAATTAATGGAAAGTGTCAGTGCTGGGGTGCCACAGTTCTGCTACAGTGAGGAGTGGTATATGAGCCCTAAAAATGCACAGGTTTGGACAAATAAACAAGGGTTCTCTAAAGGATTGTAGAAACCAAACCAAAATGTATGTTGATGTGACTGGCACCCCCTGCTCCTGACATTTACTTTTATAAATTTTGATAGCTGTACATGCATTTGTATCCCTATAGAATCAAACATATAAAGACAAAGAGATTTGGATTACATCTAGAACGAAATTCTTCTCAGAAACAGAAATTCCTGCAGCACATCTCTAGGGTCTCAGGTAAAAATCCTAGATAATAAAACCTAGACAGCATTTTTGCATATTATATTTTAGATAAGTGTGTTTAAATAAGTTTCCAGCCATATTTCCATATTTACACACACTGATTTTTACATTTTAAATTCTACTTTCACCTTGAATGTTTCATCTGTGAGAATGCCAAGCCTTTGCTATTTTTAAAGTATGTATGTACATTATCTTGCTCCAATATAGCATCAGCAAAAGAGGCAGACATCATTACCTGCATTTTGCAAGAGGAATATCACATGAAAAGTAATGAAGTTGCTTAACCAAGTATATTCAGAAAACCAGTGGCAGCTCAGGATAGAATTGGGAGTATTGAAACATTTTTGATGAGTCAACACTAAGTCATAATTGCATTATTATTTTAGTAGTTAATATTATGGGAAGTCAACAGGAGAATATATGCTACACACAAAGATAAACAAACAGTGTAATGACACCAATATGCAAATGCAGTCTTTTG
The DNA here is from genome assembly GCA_013397075.1 of Rhabdornis inornatus. Taxonomy (NCBI): domain Eukaryota; kingdom Metazoa; phylum Chordata; class Aves; order Passeriformes; family Rhabdornithidae; genus Rhabdornis; species Rhabdornis inornatus. The sequence goes on along the minus strand of VWZS01002632.1, from coordinate 919,613 downwards.
ACATGGGAAGGGTAAGAACTTAAACAAAAAAAAAAAAAAAAAGAATCTTGGACTAATGACAATTTCCTCGTAATTTTTCTTTCTTTGTAGCAAGAAATTTGAGAGCAAATGAAACAAAAACATTTTGATAAATATGATACCGACCCCATCAGTGTTTTCTTGGGTGAGAAGACTGATTGATCTTCAAGAGCATTTAAGTGTAATATCAGAAGAATCATTGCAATGTAGGGAAACGAAGGAAAACTAGTTCAAGAACCTCAGTGGACAAGGNAAAAAAAAAAAAAAGAATCTTGGACTAATGACAATTTCCTCGTAATTTTTCTTTCTTTGTAGCAAGAAATTTGAGACCAATGAAACAAAAACATTTTGATAAATATGATACCGACCCCATCAGTGTTTTCTTGGGTGAGAAGACTGATTGATCTTCAAGAGCATTTAAGTGTAATATCAGAAGAATCATTGCAATGTAGGGAAACGAAGGAAAACTAGTTCAAGAACCTCAGTGGACAAGGTCACAACATATTCTGTTCTGTTTTGTAACTTCTGCTGTCTGAAAGGTAGCAACAAAAAGAGATGTGGCATCAGGGTCAAGCTTTCCTATAAGATGCACTCCCTGAAGTGGCTGTAAATATCTCTTGCTTTTTTTAAGTAATGGCAAGGTTGTCATTCAAAGTACAAGGGTAATTCTAAAGGTTTCTAGATGTCCAGTCTGCTTTCTGAAGGCCAACACCACACTCTGGCTGTCATAAAATATAATAAAAATACTTTTTTAAGTGATTGCATTTGAGAGATACACTCCCTTTGCCCAATACATGAACCATTAGTCTGAAATACATGAACTTTTAGTCTGAAGAAAACAAAACAAGAATAATTTCCTTCTGAGCTATATTTCCCAAAATTTATTCTAACAAATCTAATTCATGCTTAGCTTCAGTTTTTGGTTCTCTTAGATCTCCAGGGAACATTGTCACCTGCTTTGCTTCAGAGTTTCCAGTAGGAAAAAAAAAATCAGCCAAAATGTATCAAATTAAAGTATTCCCTCCTGTGCCACAATGTCCATTGAAAGAAGGCAATAAATATTAATCTCTAAGTAAAAAATGAACCAAACAAGCTCCTAAACCTTTCTATCAAAATTAGTCTGAATAGGCTGGTGGTGTGCAGCATGGGAATTTAAGCTGACAGTTCAGTGTAAAAACACTACATCAACCTCCTCTATCAGTAAAAGGACCACTCTCCCAAATTATAACCAGCATGACTAATGACATTTCATCATAACTCTGAAATGTCTGTGATTTAGCTGCTTCAACACAGCATTGAACAAAATATAGCACTGTGTGATCCTATGCATTTTAGTTCCAATCCATGTTTTTGCCTAACAACTCTGATTATTACTTTTTTTAGGACTTATTAATCTACATTTTCAATACTTGAGGTTGTTAAATTCACAAGGATTTTCACATCGTAGACCTATTTGAAAGAGATTAGCATGGATCCCTGAATCTCTGCCAGTACCATATTTTTTTCCATATAATTTTGTCCAGTCCAATCCAGTCTCAAAAGCACAGGTATTCATCACTTTGCTCTCCAAAAGGTATTGTATGCCCACTAATTATTCCAAGTCAGGTTACAGCTACTTGACCTTTCCTGCAACTCCCTAAAAATTATTTCCTGCCTATCTTGAGTTTCTCCTAGCACTTCTTTATACTTTTTTTCTCCATTCAGTCCTTCTAAACACTCAATTATTCTTGAATTCAGCAACTAGTTTGATCTGTAACTTTGTTTCCCACTTAATTGGGTATTTTGTGAATCTCAGCAGCCTCCTATTGGTTAGCATTTCACCATGTACCATATTTTGTCAGACAAGGAAAATGTGTCAGGACTCACAAAGACCAGCCTGGTCTGTGACAAGCATCAAATGCTTCATGGTTTCTCTGCTTGCTCTTTTTTGCAGACCACAAAACATAAAAATAGTCCAAAGAGCACAAGCTTTAGCGAAAACTGAAAGAAACAAAACATTCTGGACAGGCTTAATTCCTGTAATTGGTAATGGCAGATGCCTAATGTGCCTGTGTATGTGTTGCTTATGTTGCATTGTTGTATTGTATGGCTAAAAAAGACAAATTTTAGATTTTTTTTTTAGGTGAATGTAGACAAAAGTAATTTCAAGAGTAACACTGTATTAGTAAGTTCTTCAGCAAGAACAAACTTTCACTTAGAAACAAGCCAACAGACTGACAAACTGATACACTCTTTAAATCATTCAAGAACATACTTGAACTGTGTGCATACAAAAAGGGATTTGAAACCAATTTTTCAAAGGTCTTACTATGAAGACCCTTGCATTGATTAGATGGGCTTCCAATTTTACCCTGCAGCTCTATCATATTTTTTGTGATAAGCCACTGCTTTAATTCTTCCACAGGAAAAAAAAGTTTTTAAATCCCTAAACCTATTTGCTGGGTTCTTCTACAGTAGAAAAGTTTAAACTCAGGATAAAATTTTGCATTTTGGAGGCAGCCTCTTCTGAAGCTCGCAGCCCTATAACACTGACAGGCCTTATGATACAGACAGGAGCAGCAATGTAATTGGTTTTGTTGGTGTCATTGCCTGACACCACATAGAGTAGGAAGGATTGTAGAGACCAACTGATTCCTTTTCCATACACAGCTTGTTAATTTTTTTTTCTGGAGGAAAGGTAATTTACACTGGTTGTATTGTCAGTCATCAATGGGCTGCTGCAGTGTGCAGTCAAGCTTCTAAGCACTGTTTTGTTTTGTTTTCTATTCTTGCCTGGATTCCCCCTTTAACCTTATCAAAGCAGTTAAATTTCCTCAACGTATCAAGCTGAGCCATGTCAGCATCTTTAGATAGCTGCTGTTGACACGGCTGAGCAAAGCTGAATTGATCTCCCAGCCCTCAGGACATCCTGTACTGCATGCATGCTCTGTACTACTGCACATGCCTGATTTAAAGTCCAGACATTTCTAACTCATTGCTGGCAAGTTAAAATGGTTTGTATCACTAACGCTATTTAAGATCATTCTACTGCCACAAATGCTATCCCAGTAATCTTAGATTGTGCACTAGAGATGGAAAAGGAACAGTGATGACATGCTTGTTTGCACTAAAAGAAAAACTATAAAAACCCTCCAATCTGAAGCAACAACAACAACAAAAAACAAACTATGATTCAAGCTGAGCTTTACCTGTCTATCTGAGAAAGCAGCAATAAAACAAGGTTGGGCACATTATGGAACAAAGTGTGTCTGACAAGGCTTCTAGCTACTCTCCATGAAGAACTTGACAAGTGAATGGCTGTTTTCCAAGCTGTTAGGCACCCGAGTTACTGCACATTTCCTTGTATCCTATATGTTTTCCATTAGCAGGCATGCACGGTGACAGTAACCTATGAATCATGAGAATCCTGTCCTTAGCACCGTGAGCACAACCACCTGGATTTTGAAAAATATGGAGCTTCATAACCAGGTCACCCAGGTCATCAGGAGAGCTCAGCCTCAGGGCAACAAACAGTCTTAATTACTGTAAGGGTCAGTCTGAAGTTTCCCTTGTCTTTGCTTCCCGACCGTCACAAGGAGACCTTGAGGACCCCCACCCAGCCTGACTCTGAACAATGGTTTCCTGGCCAGGGTGGATGCTTGTCAGGTGACTGTGTGCAGGTGTGTCGTGTTCACTGGACTGTGCTGTTGTGGCATCAACCAGAGATTGTGTTGTCCCAACTGGAGGCTGCGTGTACAGCACGATTGCACCTGTCTCCTAGAGCACCACACAATGGTCCATAAATCTTTCCCACTTTTTGGCCAGAAGCCACTCGCCTTGGAAAAGGACTATAAAAGAGCGACCCTCTGGAGAAGACCCTTGAGTACTCCCCATGGATGAAGACCCGTCTATTGGCTGGCCCATGAGGACGTCCATCTCATCTCGTTGGTAGCTATTGTCCCATCCTCTTCCTCTTTTCCTCTCTATACTTTGCTTCCTATATCTCTCCCGTCTATCGCAACTGAGTTGTTGGCATTTAATAAAAATGCATTGCTGTTGTTGAATAAACTGATTTTGTCCCCTGCATTTTGCCTGTTTCCACCTCTGAGATCGAACGACCCATCACGACCCCCGCTCTGTATTAATAGCGGATTGTGACAATTATTCTGTTTACTTAATTCATAACTTAATTATATTTGTATCTCCTAACTTTCAAGTAGATAAGCAGAAGAAAATTCTCTTGGAGAAAAGAATCACTTTGTTTTTCAAAGGATCTTTGTATATGCCTACCTGCTTCTGTGCATTTTAGTTAATGGCTGTTTACAGTGCCCTCCAGAGAGGTGATAGACACTTACTGGTGATCTAATTTCAGTGCAACATCTTGATCAGTGGAAAATGAATAAGCTTATATAGTGGTGGCCTATGAAGCAAGGGCCATTGATAATAGGGAAAAAAAGGTTACATTTTAGAAATAAAGGATCAAATCCTGGGGCTCTGTGTGTAATGAACCATCTATGCTGGGGTACAGGAAAAGTGCTGACCATACCACTATATAAGCAGGAAAGTATGTTCACTTTGCAGACCCTAAGTAATCATTAGAGAAATGAAAAGCAGCAATGATACAGAAAACTTCATATACATTGAAGTCCTCTTTGTATAGCCACAGACAAGGTTCTCTCCTCATGAGTCGTAACTCATAAGGTCTTTGGGGCTCTTTTAAATTCACTGTTAAAATGGAATACTGCAGAAACTGTGTTTATCAACAGAGATATGTGCAAATTCTGCACACAGGAGTTAATTTCCCAGAGAAATAGACCCCCTAAAGTTCTTACGTTATATGGGAAATATGTGGGAAAACCTTGGGGTTTTTTGTCGTAGAAAAAACAACTATGACTTGGGAAACAAAGTCTTGAGAACCTGGCAAGCAGAAATCTGCCAGTTCTCTGACTCAGTGGAAAAATGTCATCTAAACTGTCAAGAAAATACAGTTTATAGAACTGAAAAATCTGTCCTTTAACACAATCCAGAAAACAAATAATAACCAACAGAATAAGACTTAACATAGATTTGAGGATTTCTTCTGAAATGGGAATTTTCAGCTTGTGGTTACAAGACGACTGAAATACCAAAGCAAAACTGTGGACAATCATCTCATTAGCAATAAATAGGATGGTGATATGGAACAATTTGTTCATCTCTCAAATTATGACTTATGGGATCATTCTGATTTCAGAACTTGATTTCGAAAGCATTGCTTAAGAACATTTTTCTTAAGAGCAAGAGGGATTTCCATTTATATATTCTTCTCTTTCACCTAAAAATCTCTGTTTAATCATCTTTCATTGTGCTTTTATTCAGAGTCAAGGAACACACTTTACCTCTTTCATGGAGCATTTACAGAGCATTCATAAAAAAAAGGCTCAACTAGAACTCGATTAACTTGTATGCATGCAGATGGTTTGAAAAGTAATTTTATTTGTATCTACATAAGGATTCACAGATTGTGATTATTCCACAATCCACTCGTTGGAGAATTTATACTAAAGAAAAAACCGCATTGAGGTGATATCTTGTTTTCCCTCCCTTACTTTACCAGAGCAAGAAGCCAGTTAAAAGTGGTGATGGTTTGTAATTTTACCTCTGACTTCAAAGGCAATGATTTCCTCAGGAGTCACTTTTTGGGTGTTCAGATTAGAGGCAATAATAACGTATGTGTTATCCCTCTTTCATTTGTTCAGCTGAAATACTGAGCTATAAAATGCCCTACAATCTACAGTCACTGCCAATGTATTCTGTGCTGGGATTTTCTCTGTGGTGCAGAAGTGAATGAACAGCTGGAATGAACACAAACACACACACACACACACACACACACACACACACACACAATCAGAGTCATAGCATTAAAATCTTTAGTCCGTAATTTACCTATAATTTGTAGAAAATTAATAATGTGATGAGTTCTTGCATGTGAGTAACTCACAAAAATGACTTGCAAGTTTTTGGGAATTTTTTAAATCCTTAATTGCAGGAGTAACCAGTTGTGTACTTTATTCCTCAAAAAGATAAAGGAAGCCTTAGGGCAGCTGAATGGTGTGTGACTTGAACAGAGGCAGCACCAATACTCAAAGGAATTTGGAGGAACAGAATGTCTCAGGTAGAGCTTCTCATTGATGTTTCCTGGGATTACAGTAAAACATGTTTTGGAGACAGCTTCTGGAGTAGGGGGAGGAAGAGTAACCAGACCAGCTGATACTCCCTGGCATTTTCTCATATTAAATCATGGGGTTTGGTCAGCTGCAAAGCTGATGTTTGTTGCCAGTAGTGGTGCTTCCTACCCAGAGGTGTGAGCAGGAGGTAGGTCTTTGGAAGTGCTAACATTGGCACAACTGCTAACAGAAGCCAAAACCAAATCTTGTCCCCACACAGCCTCTGTTTTATTCAGCTACTGAGAGCTGGTGAAAAGCAACACCTCAGCACTACTCCAGTCATTATGTATTTAATCTCTCATGAAGAACAAAAGTAAATGAGCTGCTGTGGTCTGAGCTAAATATGCTCTTCTCCCAAAGTATTAGCTCAGGTGTCTCCACATCAACATCTCAACAAGAGTTAAATGGGAGGATTTATCAAGTAGAAACACAGGCTGTCATACATGAAGTTTTCTGCTATCCTACATACAAACAATTGAAAATAGGCTTACATATCTTGAGGACTAGAAATAAAAACTATGTCTGGTACTTTTCTGTTAAAAGGGGTTAATAATAAATGTTGCTTGGTTTCACCAGTTTCCTTCTTGCAAGTATTTAGAGAGTTTATTATGGTATTTTCCTAGCCTGCTGGAATGGGTGAAGAGATCAAAGGAGGACAGTACATAGTAGCCTTGTGTCCCGAAGTGAAATTATGATTCAGTTATTAGCTCTGCTACTCAGAAGCATACATGAACTAATGCAGCATCTATCCACTTTGCCTTATCTATTGTGACAAGCCTCGGGGGGCTGATCCACATGAAATTCATTTCACATCTCATTCATTGAGTGCCTGGGATTTGAAATACCTTTCTGCTCTTCTAGGTTTCAATAAGCTAGGCTGCACAGACTCATTGCCAGCAGAAAGTAAGAAAGTAAATATCTCTGTAGAGACGGTGCTTTCAAATTTCCTGTGATGACACTGGAGATGTGCTGACATTAATTTCAGGAATTGTGCACATGTGTACCTAGGACAAGGATGACTTAGAGAATAATCATACTTTTCAGACCAATGGAAATATGTTTTTATATATTACAGCTAATATTGAAGTTTATCTCATATTAAGTAAGAAATATAAAAAATTATATTCAATCTGAGATATATGGCGATGAAAGCTTATCTTTTCCCCCAATATCGACTAAAAAAATCCTCATGCTTCCCTTTAAGAAAGTTGAACTCTTAAATATTTGGCAATTTCTATTCATTTCTGTACAAATTTGACTGACAAAAGCAGGGCAAACAAGAGCCTACTGTTTGTCCAGAACACTGCCTTTCATATTTCTAAGCAAAAACATAGGAGAGAAACAATATTGCTAAAAGAATCACAGGAATTTCCTTCAATAATAAAGAAGCATCATCCACAAAACCAATTCCCCTCCTCTTTTCTTTGCTCCTCAAAATGACCAAAACTGTCGTGGTGCTGGGACACACAAACCAACATCTCCAGCAGCCTGTCAGCCTAAAGGAAACAGGGAAATAATGGTGTTTCTTGCTGCACAAACTAATGATTGCTGGAAACCAAAGTGTGAGCTACTGTATTTTTAATGCAGTAATACTAAATCCTTGTGTCAACTAGGACAAGATTTAGTCCTAGGAACCTCACCTATGAAAGGAAAGACTGAGGTGAACATTATTTGCCTTCATGGAAGAAGCCAATGTATTTTTCAAATTGCCTGTGTGTTTTCATCACCAGAATTACTGTCAGGAGCGGGGGTAGAGCCCAAATCACCCCATGCTGGGGCTCACTACTAAAGAATCAGATTTGCACTTGGCTTTGCTAGCTCAAATAAATTCACTTTTTGGGTCCAGTTATCAGAAATAAACACCAAAAATGTGAAAGAGATTACTGAGAGTCTGTAGCCTGCTGTGACAAGAGCAGTAGCAAAGTCTCAGTGTTTTCAGTGGAGGGGCCAACACTATCCAGCTGTTACATGGGATAAGAAAGGGAAATGAATAGAGCTGGTCATGAGACTATTAAAGGATTGCAGTGGCAGTCAGCGTGAAGAAGAAAGCAGATTTGATTCCTTGTTACCAGGTTTTCCTTTTGAATCCTCAGCCTGAATATTTGCTCATGGGATGAGAAAAGGAGGAGGTTTCATGGTTCAACGTGTAACCATCTGCAGCCCACACAAAGGACACACACATGCAAAAATGTGTGCAGCCAACCCCTGAACTGGGAATACTTCTCACACAAACTCTTTCTGAGGTGATGCCCTCCTTTTTCCCTTGTCTGCTGGGCAAAGGAAAGCCTCTGTAAGGGCCAGGCTGTGAGTATGTGTGCGGGCAGCAATGCAGAGAGGCAGCTCCTCGGGGAGAGCTGAGCCTGCTCTATGATCCTCACTTGGGTCTGTCCCCTTCTCCCTTGAAATTATCCTGGGTGCTCAACTGCTTTCTGAGGAGAGGTGCAGAGGGTAATCAAGACCAGAGCCCTTCTTCCCTTAGTAAACCAGACCACAAGAAATCCTTAAGACACCATACATACAATAAGCAAATTCCTTTCAGTCAAGTCATTTCCTTCAGCTGGATAATCAGTGCTCAGACTAAACCCGAAGATAACAGCACCACACCTGGAGAAATGTGAATTCACTGATGAGGTATTCTAGAATCATAAAAATAAAACATATTCTGCACATTTTCTAAATTCTCATGAAACAAAATTTGGAACCAAATTTTTATTTAATTCTTCCTTAATTTCAATGCCAATAATTAGTTAATTCCTCCTAGGCAACTCTCTAGGCAAAATGCTGTAATAGATTTAATTTTGGCATTCACAATATCTCTAATAATGTGTCTGATTTTTAATACAAGTTATCAAAATAATTTTACCAAATTATCAAAATAATATTAACAAAATCAAACAGAAAATACCAATTTACAACTTCTGTCTAAATCAGGGTGCACACTCAAGTTCTTGCAGATTTTTCTCATTTGGTGATGTGTACTTTCTTCACTAGTTCCTAAATTACAAAACACATAGCACTGGGGAATCTACAAATAAAGAAAGGAATTTAACAAAACCATGGGATTATCTTTGGATAATGGCCTCCCCACAAGTATAATTTTCTTCTTAACGCAGCTTTTAATTTCTCGGTCTCTGATGTTTGCTCACCCACACGCATTCTATGTGATTTTATAAACTGGTGGTAGATCTTGACAGCAATCTCTTTCTTTTATGTACTTGTATCAAGAGATTATACCCTATACACCTATATTTTGCAGTTACTATGCTTGAAATGTTTCTTCTAGTCACTATCATGCATACACAGGGTAATATGGAAATAATTACATGCAACATTTTTTTTCTTTGATGCTGAGTTTATGAACTAATTTAAATATTGGTTCCCCTCATAATAAAACACAAGCCTTGCTTCCAGTGCAGTCACTCTATCTTAACGAAATGGAATTGAATCAACATGAGAGTACATTGCAATCCTTCAAAAAGGTACAGTTAGTGAACTTTTTTTTGAGATGTTTCCTGACAAAATACGCATCATCTAAGCAGTTAAAAGTAATTAAATTAACAGTTAACGAATAATACTCCCTTGCAGCACTTCGAATTGGAGAATATCCAGTAATTGGTAATCTTCAACTGTCAGTACAAATCATACAAAACATAGGCCAATAGTGCTTCAAACATCTTGTTAAGAAGGTGTGCTGTATCACTTTGCTATACATTTAGATTTGACATAGATTTTTATGCAAACCAGATAAGCATGGCCATTTCTCTATCTGCTGCATATTTACCTTCTGAGATTATGCTCTGCACCAAATTAGTGGGGCCTTATTCTGAAAAAGAGACGCAGTATTTGAGAGAACTGTTTATTGTGTAAGCAGATATAATTTACACTATCCTACACTTCTCAGATCCCCAATTTTGTTCTTATGATTTTCTTATGAAAAATGCATCAAATATGTCACATCAGTTCTTAGGGTTTTTTTTAAAATCACATAGTTTTGTATTTTAACATTTTGGGCTTTTTTATCCTTTTAATTGTAAATTTTTGATGCAATATAATGAAGTTAAAGCAATGTAATGTTTATTTGGAAATACACTGCATGGGGAATAAAGGAAAAACACAGTTTTCATACACCTGTAAATTCAATGTTTCAACCATTTCAGAAACCTCTGATTCACAATTTCTTAAAAGCATGAACTTTTCCCTTCATGGAGGAGTGAAAGATACTGAGTTTTTTCATCCATCTTGTTTAAAGTATGTAACCTGTCAATATAGGAAATGATGTCTATCCCTATTTTTCACCAGGATTAACTGCTTTATTTAAGGTCTGCATAAAAAGAGCTCTTATTAAAAATAGAGGCAATCCACTTCTAAATCACCCACATACACAGACAAACCTGGGGGTACGCCAGATGCACTGAAGCAAATTAAGCTAAGAGATGAGCTCATCCCAAGCACTAATACAGTCTGAGCAGTGAATGAAGACAGACCAGCCCTGAGAAGGATTTGGGGTGTTGGTTGATGAGAAGCTCCTAAACCTGCCATGTGTTTTTGTAGCTCAGAAAACCAACTGTGTCCTGGGCTACATCAAGAGAAGAGTGGTCAGCAGGCTGAGGGACTTGGATGATTCTCCTCCTTTACTCTGCTGTTATGAGTCCATGACTGGAGTGCTGCATCCATCTCTGGGACCTCCAGCTCAAGAAGATCATGGGCCTGCTGGAGTGAGTCCAGAGGAGGTTATGAAGATGATCACAGAGCTGGAGAACCTATCCTATAAAGAGAGTCTGAGTTGAGGCTGTTCAGCCTGGAGAAGGCTCCAAGGAGATCTTAGAGCAGCCTTCCAGTACCTAAAGGGGGCTTGCAGGAGAGCTGGAGAGGCACTTTTTGCATTGGCATGTAGTGACAGAGCAAGAGGGGCAGGCTTTAAACTGCAAAAGGGTAGTTTTAGATCAGACATTAGGAAAAAAATTCTTCACTATGAGGGTGGTCGAATTCTGGAACAAGTGGCCCAGAGAGGTGATAGATGCAACCTCCCTGGAAACATTCAGGATCAGGTTGGATAGGCATCTGAGTAACCTGATCTAGTCGAAGATGTCCCCAATTATTGAAGGGGAGTTGGACTAGATGATCTTTAAAAGTCTTTTCTAAGTGATCCTATGATTTTATTACTTTGTCCCTCACTATCAAATATAAGTAAGAGATTTTCTGATGATGCACTAGAGAGTTCAAAATATGTCACTGAGGCTGGCAAAGGAGGAACCTGCACCAACACAAGATGAAATGGATGGTGAAACGACACCTGCCTGGACTGCCAGAATTTTTCTAATGCTGTGCCTGCATTAGAAGGAAACTCCCCACTGGCAACATGTTCGGAATCACTAACAGAACTACCTCCACCTATTGCAACGAGCTTGTTAGGAGACTGAAAGTACGATTAGAGTTAGGGACCACCTTTTGTGTGGAGTGTCACAGATGGCTACCAGGCTGCCATTCTCAGGGCCTTACTTTGTACTCTGCAGGACATTGTGTTGCTGCACCACTACACTGAGCACTGTGGCTCTCCTCCCTCATTGTGGCAGCACACTGCTCCCAGCATGGGCTCTGCACACTAACCTGGCTCTCACATGGAGACCTGAAAGCAGGTAAAACCAGACACAAGGCTCATATTAGCAGAAGGAGACAGCGTGATCCAAATTATTGTAATACTTTAACACGTGCTGTCATCCCTAGTCTAAGCAGCAAAGACAAAAAGGCAGACAGTCCTGAGCCAAAATGTATGTTCCCTGCTGTATTTGAGCTGCAGCAGAGATGTGGATGTGTTTGTCTTCAACTTAACAATACCCCAGAGGGCAGTTCTGTATTCAACACTGCAAAGTATCAGTATAACCAATGCTTTTCCCCTTTAGCATTATGGAATTCCTTCAAAGTCTGCTCTGGTTCCCAAATTTCCGGTGTGGTCAGCTTCTCAGAGTCAGCACCTTGACAAAACAGGTCCCAAAATTATTGATATTCTGTCCTTTTTATTCCTTTTCTGAAGATTTGAATATAATCAAAGCATAGTTTGGCCAGAGAAGTTTAATTAGCTAAAACCACAGATTAACTCTTCAGATTAAATTGCTTATATATATATATATCTAGCACTGTGATATTTATTTATAGAGTAATAATTATTGAATGTCTGAGATAAAAACATTTAGACTAAAAGTAGTATTACAGTTCAAATGCACAGTTATGTATTTCAAACCCCAAACCTCCAACTATGCTGAGAAAGTGTAAGACTCAAAACAAAAGAAAGAAATAAAACATTAAGGTTGAATATGCAGTCATGAGATTGTGAGCTTCTTGCAGCTAAGGCTTTCCTCCTTATGAAGTATCTACTGAAGTGTCTAACAGGCAGTGGATATTACTCACAATTATTATCCTCTTAATGTAAAACTTTCACATCACATTTTCTGTGGGTTTTTTTTTTTTATATTTCTTACTGAATCACACTTTTGGAAAGATTTCTGTCAGGCCCTGGCAACTGTAAGGGAGGCCAGGAGCAATTCAGGTTTTTAAATATTTGGGGAGATTTTGATGCAAAGCCACTGAAATACATGTATAGAATATGCTAAACGAGGTTTATCCTTGATCTATATAACTTATGGCACAAACATTTCTGGCCTTTGCTCATATAATAATACTTCTTGAGATTTTCTTACTGCACTTCACTTTTTTCGAACCCTTGCTCAACATGCCTTGAGGATTTCCTGTATGTTTTTTCCTGACTCCTACAAAAATATGAAAAGTTTTCATTTGGATGGATTAGTGCTCTACAGATCTTCTCTATCCTTCTCAAAAATGTGACTATGTAAGGACTAAGTATTTGGGAATCTATCTCCCAAAGAACTATAGACAAGTTAGTAATTTAGCTACTTTGAGAATCTTGGCCCAAATCACTGTGCTTTTCATTGCTGACTCCTAGCAAAGGCTGAGAAATCCTCATTTCAGTATGAGGAAAGTTCTCAAAGACAAAACACAACTCTGGAAATTCCCAAGAGGTTGTAGACTATGAGATTTTTTTTTCTTGGTGTATAACTCTGCATATTCATAGCTGCAGAACCTCCTGAGTTGAGATGGCCTTGAATTTCAGCAGATGTCTTTGTCTTTCTGATCTTTCTTGATCACCTCTCATTTAATGTAATCTTCTCTTTGTGCTCAAAGCTCCAACTGGGTGACACAAATCCATACATAGTTACATATTTCAGTATACCTAAAATAAAGTCACACCACTGTTATTAGATTGGAAAGAAGTAATTTACTTAATAAGCAATGCAGACAGTCAATACTGTAGTCTTTGCACTAGGCTTCACTCTGTCTCAGGCTCCTCTGTGGAAATGGCTGGAGACCATCAACCCTCTGAATATTTGACTCAAATTTCATCTACATAGCCACACATTTCATAATTTCAAGTATGAGCCTTGCAAGAGCTGGAAACCATCCGGCTGCAAATCCCATTGATGCTGAAAAGAAAGGAAAATCTCATTCCCTGCCTACACAGTAAGGCACAAGAAGAAAAACAGAAAAAGCAAAATTTTGGTCACAGTTGTGCTTTTTTTAAAAGGAAAAAAAAAAAAAGGCACCAAAAAAAAAAAAAAACCACCCCAAAAAAACCCCCCAAAAAAACAAAAACAAAAAAACCTCCAGTGGCTATGCATTCTTTATTCTAAGTTTTCAAACTGAGGCCATTTGCAGTCAGTGTTGGCACCCTGTCCAAGCAAGCTTTAAAGGCCATAGAAAAAGAAGAGGCCAGGCTACAGATAATCCTGAACAGTCACTCATATTATTAACCTCGCCTTCATAGAAGGAAAGACAAGTGCAAGCAATATTGTGCTCCTTGCAAACTCAAATACTTTCTCCTAAAAGCACCAGTGAGGTGGAGGTATGTAAGAGGCAACCGTGAAAAAGCAAGCAAGACTCAGTTTTGCATAGATAACAGCTACATTTTAGATTTCTGGAAGCATGAATTTTGATAAAACTTCTTGGCCATGACAGTTAGAATTATATTCTAAATTTCATTAAATGACTATCTGCTAGTAAACACATTGAGAAGATGCAAGAGCACACTGGGAATTACTCCCAATGCATTCACCAAAGCTATTTCATGAGAGTCCAGACTATCCCAGTCCCAGTATCAGGTCAGTGAGCATCAGTTTCTCCTGTAAGACATTTCTGACCAGAAACAATTTATGGTGTAGTAGTCATGGCTTTAGTATCTGACCTTTCAGGCCATGCAGAGGAAAATTGGTGGACAGATTATACCACCAAATAGGAAATCCTGCTGAAAACCTAAAACAGGAAAAACTTAGCACCTTTTCTACTCAAAGAACTTGCCCTCATGCTGTCTTAAGGAATTTAGCTTTTCTTTTGAAAATGGGATCCTGCAGAGAAATTCCTATGTCATCGATGTGATCAAATACCAGTGACTTTACAAGAATGCAAAAAGATGGGATATGCTGCATTATTAGCTCAAGCAGTTTCTAGAACAATCAAACATTACACATGACTTTTGGGCAAAGCATGAAAATTTCCAAAAAAGAATGTCGATTTGACCCCAAGTCACTCTTATACTTCAGAAAAGCTAAGTATGATGATAAACACTCAGACTGAGAACTGCTGCACACAGTGTCTGCCTTAAGATGTTGATAATCTTGGATTACTTTTCAGATCTTCTCTGGTTTATCAGCTTCTATCTAGATGTAAATAAAGGAGATGATGTGACATTCCTTTTACCAGTCATGAAGAAGTCACTTGTTCACTGACTAGCTGGCAGGTTTTCACAGCAAGTCTGTTCAGACACTGGAATTTGTGCCTGTTGCCTAAGTGACCAGTAATCCACTCAAAGAATGACAAAGTTACTGAGGTGCTAAGGGACAGTGTCTAGGAATGAGAAATATTTGACAGTGGAAAAATATGTGTTTGGTGATGTTTGTGATGTTTGGTTCATTTTTCCAAAGGGGAGCTGAAATTGCAGCAGGCAGACTGAGATCACTAAAACTCTTTTGCACATGGATTAACTTGTAATTCACTTACTCATATGCATGTGGGAATACAGCTTCTCAGACCAACTTCCTTCAGCAATAATGCGGTTTATGCTTCTGCTCTTGTGTTTTAATAAAAATCATGAGATTAAAAATTCTCCCTAGTGACTGCCATCCTGAGCTGAAATGTAAGAAAATGGATCATATATGGCACCCAGAAACCACAGTGACTGCATTTTTACTAAAAAAAAAGTAAGAGATCAGTTGTAATGTGACGTGGCTTCTCATGGGATATACTAATCCTGCTCAGAAGAATTAGCTCACTTGGCTCAATTGCTCCTTTGGGGCTTACAAATAATGCACATTCAAGTAATACATATGTGCATGGTATCAAGAATAGTGTCATTTATGCTTTAAGGTGCCCCATAATGTAAACTCTAGTTATGGAGAAAATTCTAGTCACATTAACATAGCTTTATACTAAAGCAGTAAACGTTTTACAGCAGAAGCAGTAAACTTCTTCTTTTTTTTTAGTGTATACACTTTCTGGTCCTGAATAAAAGAATAAATATGGGCATTGCAGTTAGATAAACAAGTCATAAGAGACAGAGGCTACAGTAAATCCCTGCTCATCATGGTGCTTAGGCTTTGTTCTCTCTGCCCTGACTAACCAGGTAATTCATGTTAATTATGCAGGTCTATATCAGTTTTGATTGGCCTGGTTTTTGGTAGCAGAGGGGGCCAAGAGGTGGCTTCTGTGAGAAGCTGCTAGAAGCTTCCACCATGTCCGGCAGAGCCAATCCCTGATGGCTCTGAGGATGGGCATGCTGCTGGCCAAAGTTAGGCCAATGAGAGAGGCTGGTAATGACTCTGTGATGACATATTTAAGAAAATTGAAACAAAGACACACAGTTTTTCTAGTCATAGAAGAGGAGGAGGTGAGAACATGTAGGGGAAACAACATGGAGACACCAAGGTCAGTGGAGAAGGATGGGCAGGAGGTGCTTCAGGTCAGAGCTGAGATTCCTCTGCAGGCTGTGGGGATGACCATGGTGAAGCAGCTGTGCCCCTGCAGCCCATGGGGATCCATGGGGGATGCAGAGATCCACCCACAGCCCGTGGGGATCCATGGGGATGCAGAGATCCACCCACAGCCTATGGGATCCATGGGGATCCACAGGGGATGCAGAGATCCACCCACAGCCCAAGGGGGAGATGCCCATGCTGGAGCAGGTGGATGCCTGGAGTAGGCTGTGATCCAGTGGGAGACCCATGGAGAGAGGGGGCCCTGCTCCCAGGCTGGAGCAGCCTGTCCTTGGAGGACTGCACCCCGTGGAAGAATGACCCATGCCACAGCAGTTTTGGGAGGACTGCGTGCCCATGGAGGAATTCACGTTGCAGCAGATGTGGTTTGGCTGCTGCTCGTGAGAGTGAACCCACGCTGGGGAAGTTCATGGAGAGCTGTGTCCCATGGGAGGGACCCCATGGCCTCACAGAGGAAGGACTCCTCTCCCAGAGCAGCAGAAGGAGATCTCAGGTGATGAACTGGCCAAAACCCCTCTGTCCTGTCTCTCTGCTCTGTTGGTGGGAAGGAGGGAGAGGCTGGGGGAAAAGAAGGTGTTTTAAGGGTTTATTTTACTTCTCATTATCCTAGTCTGATTCTGTTAGTAATATTTCACTTTGCAACTTCAAGTTGAACATGCTTTGCCCTTGAAATGTTTTGTCCCAGTCCTTATCTCACTCATGAAGCCTTCTTTAATTTTTTCCTCTCCTCTACCCCGCTGTGGCAGGGGAGGGTGAGCGAAATACTCTCGTGTGTGCCTGGTGTTGGGCCAGTGTCAAACCATTACAAGGTCTGTGCCCTCTCACTTTTAGGGTGGCATCCTACCCATGTCTCAGTGCCTCCATTGTTCCTACTCCTTGAGCAATCCCTGCCAGGTGAGCAGTCCCATAATTCCCAATAATAAGAGAAACTAACCTGGTTGAGCAAGAGTGGCAGAGCAGGCCCTGAGAAAGGGAAGAATGTCACTATCTCTCGTTGGGCTGCTGCTGCTCTGACAGATGCAGATCTGAGCATTACTATGGGAGGCCACATGAAAAACAGATTGAGGGACACGCTCACAGATTGTATTTCATGAGAGACTAGGAAAAACAAGACAGAGGAGATAATCTCATTCTTTAAGGAAGATAAGGCAGGCTGTTTAAAACAATGTAGTGTTATCTACTTTAAGTAACGAGTACTAACACACATTTTAACAAGCATTGCTTACTCTAGGAAGCTTAATTACTCTTCAAAATGCATTCAATACAAAATTTCTCAAGCTGATTGCTTCTGCTGAATGTCAGTGCATTATGTCCTAGCCACTTCAGTAGAAACTGCTATGTAGCAGCCAAATTTTCTTCTGCTCCATAAGTGACATGTCATGAAAAATTATTTAATGAGCTGCTACATTCTGCATCTGTGTAAATAACTTTCATGTAAACATGCATTAGGGATGATCAATGTGGCTTCCCCAGTGCTGAGAACAGTCAGCAGTTATGACTCTGTGAAGTGCTTCAGGGTTTTGTGGGAAGATGGAGATTTAGAGTGGATTCTGCAGCAGTTTCTATTGATTAAAGCTTGGCTTGTTATAGACCCTCTGTCCCTATCCTTCAAGATGTCCTTTCATATCTCCTCCCCTCTTCAGTCACCAATGAGGCTTTGATCCCTCTCCCAGCTTTGGATATTGGATATATGTATATTTGGATATTTGGATGTATATATGTTCCCGGCACCAGTGGTTCAGGGATCTGCAGTTTCCAAGTAACTCACACCACAGAGGAGACATCACCATGAGCAGGGATGGTCAGGGAAGCACAGTAGGGACAAGGTGGCATAGGCAAAACCCAGGTAAAGAAATACAGAGAAATATTAAGAAATATGATTCTAGGAGAGATGGCTGAGGCTGCTGGTACTGCCAGCAAAATGTTTCAGGTACCAGTCTGGAGCACTGGAGGATGTTTCTGTGCACCTCAGATGAGAAGGTTTGTGTGGTACCTGAAGCAGGTGGCAGGATGGGGGAGGGAGATGGCACAGAGGAACAGTGTGTACCTGCTACTGAGGGTGGCAAACAGGGGGCAGAAAGCAACATAGAAGAGAGAAGATATTTCTGATCCCCTTCTGCCCTGCTTTGTCACAGTCCAATGTATGTTTTGTAATGTTTGTAATTTTTTCAAAGTCTTGTATTTCATTTCTAGTTGGCCATATAACTGACATATATATTACATTTATGTCATGTATACCATTATATTTTACACAATATATATTTCTACTCTTTTAGGAATGGAAATCCATCCTCAGATCTTGCTTTGGGCATGATATGCAGGAACAGTTTTCCTGTGCAAGGCTGCATCCAACTTCCACAGTGCATGTACTTTTGATGTTGGTGCTGCTAAAAAAATAACTAAATTCAATTTATTAATGTCCAGTTTGGTCTTCTAAACATACTTGTTTCTCAATACTCAAAAAACCAAACAGAAGGGCTCATCTTTATATTAAGTCATTAAGTCCCAACAGGCGTTGCAGAAAATTAGTTGTTCATACTTCTCACCACTGGCACTATATCACCATGTTTGCCAATGTTATGCTTATACACATTGCACCTAATTATGTGTACCATCAAGATATTTAAGATGCAGGATTATCAATACTGCCATGAACTGGGCTGCCTCAGATTATGTTCCAATGACTCTTGAGAGAAAAGAGGAGTAAAGAATTTTTTGGAAGGCAGTGGATTACTTTCAAGGCATTAGCTGTTGAGCACACAGATTTTCACTGCAGACAGACACATTACCAATCTTTTTAAAGAGGCTTAATTGGCTTTTGAACTATGGTATGACAGCATTAAAAGCCCTGTATTTTAAAGAGGAATTTACAGCATGAACAGGAGACTGCTAAAATGAAAACATTTGGGTTTTGTAGAGGTCATTGTTGTAACTGCTTTCAGCTGGGACTCATGGTTTTTGAGCATTAATCAGCAGTGAAAGAAAGCAAGACATAACACACTACTCCTTCGAGCTGCCTCAGCTAAATCACTGAAATAGACACTTGGAAAATCTTTGCCTACTCTTGGGGGCGTCGGGGAACAACCCAAAATAGTATCTTGAGTCCTGCTACTGTACCACTTATATTAAGAAACAAAGTTAATTCTGTTTGTGCCTGAAGTTTGCAGAGACAGCAGCTCACTAATGGCTAAGGTGGCTATCAAGATGTATTCTGAGGTGTGGGCTTTCAAAACTCTACATCCCTCACTTGTCTCCCTGCAAGAAGTATATTTCAGTCTCTAAATTGCTAAAAAGCAAATGCATCTGGGAATCATCGGTACAACAGGCAACATATATGTCGGAAAAAGCAGTAGGATATCAGCTTTGGAGTCTGACCTCATCTTAAACTTCCCTAGAAAGAAAAAACCAGCCTAACAAATTGTCTTAGCCCAGGGCTCTGCTCCCAAGTTCCAGGTGATGCCCACTCAGAAGGGACTTGTCAAGCAATGAAAACCCCCTGTCAGAAGATAATGGTTAGCAGGCAGTTTGCTCCCCAGGTCTGTCATCTGCCCAGCAAAGTTTGCAGTAATTGCAAAGTATGTTTCTGAAAGGGTTTCCTCTATTGTGCTTGTCACAACTCTGACATGTTAAGTAGGACAAAGACCAGGATAAACATGATGTATACCCTAAAGACAAATAGCTGTTCCTCCAGCTGGCGACAATCCCAAATTCTCAGCAGATGATACATGCATCACACATCCTCCAGTATCACAAACCCCAATGAGTCTGTCATTCTTGCAGCAATTACAATGTTAGGTTAAGCTAAAAGAAGGAATCTAGGACTGTGGGGCATGAACAAATGACAAACTGAAGAAATTTGGAGCTGGATAACATTCCAAGCACTCAGTTCAGAAGTCAAAACAAAAATAATTTCTATGTGTTCATTACTCGTGACAACAGCCTCGCTACAGCTCAACTCACTGGCTGAAAACCCACTGCTGCCACCCGGTGTTACTCTGCCAGCACCGGCCTGCGTTTACTGGGAACAAGGAATGGACTTGGCCTCCAATACTGAGTCCCAAGACAGGTGTTTATGGCTTCTGGCAGAAGAGAATAGAGGCAACAGCAATATATGTATATATTTATGTGTGTACATATTGATCCCACCTAAGGCATAGCATTGGCATGATCTTAAGAAAAATAAAAAATTGTGGGAAACAAGAGGAGACTACTGTGGTTGTTCAGTTATTGTCTGTATGAAGTAATCACTAGATAGACTGTTTTATTTGATTTAGAATCATATGCAAGTATATTAAATCCCCAGGAAATGAGTGAGGAGCAGGTGACTAGCAATATCATACCTCTTTTCATTTAAATAATCTACTTTCTTTCATGTTTCATTTCATGAATTTTCTTCAGTGGTGCTGCTTTGCTAAGCAAAACCTAATGCATTTGTTACAGCCCAGGGAATGAGCTGCAGGTTGAAAGGTAGATTGAGAAGAAAAGCATACATTCATTGTGATTTTCCAGGTGATCAGTAATATCCAGGAGTCTAACTTGCCTTGCACTCCAAATTGATTGTTTTACCCAAGATAATTAAAACCTACATTCTCTGAGTGCAGCAGCTGCTTGTGAATGTCAATGTTTTGGCCAGAAGCCTTTTCTCAAGACAATTCACAATGCAGTGTTGTTAATATGCTGTCCTGTGGGGAGCATTTGTGATTGAGAGACTTCTGCTCATCAGACCATACTCATTATATTCAGTTTTGCACTGAGTTATTCTTCTGTGACAGGTAGGGTTTCATTTTGTTCAGAGGAAATCGAGCTAAACATTGTTTTGTATCACATCCTCTTGAGAAGGAGCAGTGTAGGAATGCAAAAATAGGGAGGAGAAATTTAGCTCTGTAGGGTTACTGGGCTTTTCTTGCATGAAATAATAGAGCTGTTTGATTGCTAGAACACAAGGCAGGTTCCAACAGAAACCTCCACCGTCCTTAGAAATGGCACAGAGATTAGGAAAAAAAATTAAAAACAAATAGCAAAATAATTTATACTGTATAAGATACCTCCAATCCCTGGACTTTCCCAAGCCTGTCATGAAATTTGCCAAAACCACAGTCAAAAAAGTAGGAGCAGCTTGAGCGAAATTCCTCCAGCTGGCTAAACCAAACTATTGCTTTCTAGCTCTTCCATCAGAGTTGGTGAGTCTGCTTCCCTTGCACTGACGCCAGTGACTGGTCCATCCTCTGCGGAGTCAATTCAGCCCACTAGAATGACAAAAATCCACTCACTGCTCTATTATGTTGTCTTTAGCCAGCTGCACTGGCTCACAGCCTGGGCTAGATAAAGATGGCAGAAAGAAAACAAGCGGAGTAGGAAGATTGGAGGCAAGGATGAAGTATCCCTGCTACAGAACTCCAGTCGTCATTATCAGTGCTTTGCTTACAAACAGCCTTATTAATCGTTAGGTAAAATTTTTGAGACTGCAGTTTTAATAAAGGTATCTTCATTAAACAGCAACAAGATCTTTATTCTAGGGAGAAAGTTACCGAAGAGTAGGCTGTCAACACAAACTTACATTTGGCTCTGGAATCTGAGCAGAGATTGACAGCCACACCAAAGAAATGGGGACATATCCACTGATGTTGGTGCGATCGGAGGTGATTATCAGCTCTCACAGCAAGGAGCGTGTTTAATTTTTCAGGAGATATTTTGACCTTGCCAGTTAAGAAATAACTTGAGGAACATATCTGCTTATGAAAGCTTACATAAGCATATCCACCCTTCCAGCTCCTGTATGCTAACAAGGCATTTCCAGCTGCACATCCTTCTCCTGTCTTGACAGGAAGGAAAGGATAACTAGCCCTTGGCGAACACTGATTTTATCTTTTTTAAGCTGTTGACTAGTGAATTCAAATCATCATCTTGAGACACAGAATCACAGAATGTCTCATACTTGACAGACACCTGGACTCATTTTATTCAACTGTCTTCTCTCAGTAAAGCTAGTATGAATCCTGATTTCCTAGGATAGTGTTAGGTGAGATGAATCAAAACAAGGAATAGGCCCAAGGAAAAGAGATATTGACACAGAAGGGTCCCAACACTTTTTAAAGACAGCATCCAGGTCATCAGAGTGCTGTCTAAGCAACATCTGGACATGGATACCAAAGAGGACCCCAGATTATTCAAGAACTCACCTATGTGTCCTATTAGCCTAACAGAGAGAGTTCCAACAGTGATTGAGAAGGAGGGTGACCTTTGCCTTCTTCATCTCATATTGTAGCCAATTCTGGCATTGAGACTTGTGTCCAGTTTGGCCCCCTCACTTCAAGAAAGACATTGAGGTGTGGGAGCATGTCCAGAGAAGGGCAATGGAGCTGGGGAAGGGTCTGGAGCACAAGTCCTGTGAGGAGTGCCTGAGGAAGCTGTGGTTGTTTAGCCTGGAGGAAAAGGGCTCAGGGGAGATCTTACTGCTCTCTATAACTACGTGGAAGGAGGGTGTAGCCAGGTGGGGATTGGCCTCTTCTCCCAGGCAACGAGTGACAGGACATAGCCTCAAGCTTCACCAGGGAGGTTTGGATTAGACATCAGGAGGAATTCCTTCATGGAAAGCTTTGTGCAGCATTGGAAACAGGGAGGTGGTGGAGTCACCAAACCAGGAGGTGTTCAAGAAACAGCTGGATATGACACTTAGTGCTATGGTTTAGTTGGCGTGATGGTGCTTGGTCAAAGTTGAACTTGATCTTGGAGGTATTTCCAACCTTAATGATTCTATGATCAAATCCATCGATGGAATTCCAACGATGGCCTGTAGCAGTTAAATCAGAGATCCCATATACCCAGGCAGTTCCTATGAAGAATTGGCTCAGGCTCAATGTTCCTGTTAAGCTTTCAATGACAAACAAATCAAATCTTCCTTTGTGTTTCTCCTTCCTCTCAAAACTCTGAAAGGTTAACATTTGAATTGAGGCTCCAGTATTTCTGTAGAGAAGGGAACTTCAAAGCAACTTGAATACAGCCAGTCAGTAAACACATAATAGAAAGTGGAAGCACTGACAAGACAGAGACAGGAGAAGAATAAGAAAAGACACTTTAAAATCCAAATGTAGATGGTAAAATATGGGTCAATTTTAATGTAAAAATGACTGGAATTATGATGGAATGCTATTAATAAATATCAAAATAATTGCAAAGAACTATTTATTATCAGTTCCTTCTTTCGTTTTACATAGAAGAAAACTGAAACCTAGATCTCTGTATCTTTCCTGGTACCCCAGTGATTACGGCTAACAGAGTGTGAATTCTGAAATCTGAGCACTTGAAAAACTGAAGGAAATGTCTTAGAAAGCTCCCTTATTTCAACCAGTTCTGCAAGAGTACATCCTGGAGTTAACAAGCTCCAGTTCTGTTCCCCTGTCTCATGTCCCAGCCTTCATTCATTTTGCAAGCCCTTTGGTAATACTATTTCCATAGAAGCTTTGGCTGTTCTGAAATAAAATGAAAAGCTGCTTCTTCATGGCAAGTTAGCTCTATCAGAGAAGAAAAAATCAACAGCTTATTTAAGCTCTCATTATTTAATTGAAATTAAATGTGGCTATTTAACCACACTTATGACTGAACTTCTATTACATTACAGTGGTATCTTTGTGAAGATATAGCAAATTGATTAACAATGAAGGAGCAAATAATATTAGGGTTTAAACACAAGCAGTAACCTCCTCTTAAATGCCCATTAACTATCACTTCATTGATAATAAATTGTGATAGGCTATGTAAGAATTATCTGAATATTAAATGATATTACAAGGGGTGCACAGGTAAGAAGTTCAAAATTAATTCATGCTAACTGGACACAAAGTCTTTGCAATGAAAGAATAATTCATAGAACAATCTGGAATATTTTTTATTGCATTATCTTCATGATCCATCAAAAGACACAAAAATAAAACAGGAAAAATTATGGCATCCTCTGCTAAGCATGGCCATGTCAGATGTGATCAGCAGTAATTGAAAGAGACTACTGCCTTTCTCAACAAGAGGAGAGAATGTATTAATTTAGAAAACTCCTTATCAAGTTAAGGAAAGGAAACCCCTCGGACTAAAAGACATAATCTAATAGATAACTTCATTTACATTACAGCAGAAATAACAACCAGGACAGGATTCCAAACTGGCTGGTCGGTGAATATTAAACATCTCTTGTGATTATCCAGAGTTCTTTAGAATTCTGAGACGGCACAAATATCCATGTAACGTTTCAATACACCAGTAGAGGCCAGCACACTCTTCACAAAGCTACCAGACCGCCTGGTCAATCAGCTCACTCATTTCCAAACCGGGACAGAGCTCCGAGCTGCATCCCACCAGGGCCAGGCTGCTGCTCACATATTCCCAAGAAGTGCCTGCTTCTTCAGGGGCTAATTTATTCTCAAGTACTTTCCCCGTAGTTTATCTCCTTTCTCCTACAACCCAGAATTCAATCCCATACCAGTTCAGATTCATTCTCAAGATCCCATCTTTGTGGTATGTTCTGTCCCAAATATGCCACTGGGATTAGCTCAGTTGGTTAGAGCACTGTGTTAATAATGCCAGGGTTGTGGGTTTGAGGCCATTCACTTAAGAGCTGGACTCAGTGATCCTCGTGGGTCCCTTCCAACTCAGAATATTCTGTGACTCTGTGAAATTCACTGAACAGTTTCCCTCAGCTTACAAAGCCACTGTGGATGCAAATATGGCAAGGCTTATCTGTATGGAATACCAGTGTTCAGCGAGAAAGATGACAATGCTTTCTCCTCAGACAATGATATACAACAAAAACTCAGTGCCAAAACCATGGCTCATCTTCTGCCTCACTCACCCTCTAGACACTAGCTGGCGTTTTTAAGGTTCAGTGATAGAAACTCTCTTTTCTATTTATGCTCATCACACAACCTCCTGAGAGATATTAACAGTATTTCTTGATACCCAAGTTTTCCAAATATATACATGGGCTAGAAGTCATATTTGCACTCTGTTCATCAATACATACCAAGGATTATTTTCACTCTTATTTACATTACGGAGATAATTTGAAATTGTAGGAAGATTTTCTTTTCAAAGCTTATATTGGTACTAAATAAAGACGCATTAAAGGAAAGAAAATGGCATTTTCAGGACAAATATGACTGAGGTATTTTAAATTTTCACTTCCCTTGTGAAATTGATGCATTGAACTTGAAATGCATTGCATTGAACTGCACTCAAAATTCATGCATTGAACTGCAATAAAGCAGCACTTAATAAACACACAAAAAGGAAGGATTTTTTCTGCTGTCTCTAAGAACCGTCCGTCCTGGGCCATTGTCTAAATCCAGGACATATTTGGGATTTCTCACTGACAAATATTGCACTGCTAACACACTCAGATGCTTCTGCTGAATGTAAAATGTAAAAAATGTCCGAAGGTCCAGTAGACAGTGAAACCCGGCCCTTGGTACATTAAAAGATGCTATCAGGACCCCGGTAACTTTGGAAGATTTTCTGTAATCAATTAAAATGCTCTTTCAAGAGGAAGGTGTAAGTATCTTGTTATCTGAAGTGAACAACGAGTATAAAGTGGTGTAAGCAGTAATACAAAGAGCAAAATATGTCTATGGAACTGAAATGTCAGACAGGTAGAGATCTGAGTGGGAGATGGATTAACAATGAGTGATAAAGATGGCAGACAGTTCATTAATGCTGTTTCTGAACAGAATTATTCAGACGATGAAGCTAAGACCATTTTATAACGTACATCCCCACAGTGAAATGAGGAAAATGCATCTAGCATTGGGCTTTCTGAGCCAATGTACAAAACATGAGGAATGTCTTTTCAATAGGCAAAGAGCCCCATTATGGAGTCTTGTTCAGAATGTCATTTCAGTTAGGCTTTGAGAAAAATACAAAACAGGGAGAATAAATTAGAATTTTAAAAGCTTACTTTAACATTTAAAACTTGCTTGGTTTCCATGTAGCATGAATCCCACAAATCTATAGTAAAAGTCTGAATGGGCCTGAAATCGAAAAGCAAATATAGAGTGTGTGTACCCATAGATGTGGGATTTTTTCACTTGTTTCGTTTGGTAAATATTGTCTGTTCTCAAAAAAGGGAAAGAACTGGGAAACTTCTGCTCCTGAAAACAAATCTCTAAACCATCTGTAACAATTCCTGAGGGTTAACTCTGCAAAATAGTGATTACTGTGTATAAAACATCTGTATCTTCATTTCAAGTACAATTACACTTTGCACTTAGTTTGAGTGCAGATGTAAATGAGTCCACTGACTGTATTCAAGAACCAAAATAACTTGTATAAGTGTAAGGAACTTCTATGGGTACAGAAAATGGGTTTGAACAGATGTAGTTTGTTAGGTCTAATACTCTGCTGTCCTAGAAAATATCATCATATATTTTTCTTAAAACTAGTAAAAACTATTTTCAGAACAGCTTTTTTCCCCCCCTTAGTTCCTACTCTTAAAGGACGATCATACCAGACCTCATTTCTCTTACCAGAAGTCAGCTAATTCTAATTTCTATTCTGAATTCTTTCTCTGGAAACTGTGCCAAAGTTCTCTGCTACCTTAAATAACTTCTTTCTTCTCAGAGTTTACTTCAGTGGTGCATGAAGAGTGACGTCCCTTCTCAGCTTGTCTGTATCTGACATGGTCCTCTAGCAGAGCAGGTTCTTGTGAAATATGATCTAGGTGTTAGGTCATGCTCATAGCTCTGTTCTGAATGCGTCCCTTTTCACACTTCATATAGGAAACCACTACTGTGTACAGCCTTTCTGATGAACTATGCCAGTGTCTTGCACAACAACACTATGTTTTTTATTATCTCTGCCAGAAATAATGTGCCCAAATGTTTACTTCACGCCTAATAGCAGATCCTGATCGCTTAATCTTTAATTGATACGACTTCGAGCTTAGATGTTGCTGCAACAATTAATTGATGCATTCCTAACTGTTATCTATGATCTCATTCTTCTTATTTAATTTTCAAGGTTTTTTGGCTTTGGTGCACATGATTCTAGTTCCATCACCCAGTGCTCCTTATGCCTGTACCTCCCTGCATTGTGTCATCTGCATCTGCACATATACTCCCTGCCAGTGCATTTACCTCTTCCTGCTTTGAGCTTCTAAACCTTGCTTTGAGGTAAACCACAAATAACTTCTTTGTGAGAACTTCCCTTTCAGAGTATCTACCAGTGTAACTGTACAAGATAAAAAGCTGTCACATGTCTAGTTAGCCTGATGGTTGCTCCTATACAGAAAAGTGTGTCACCACATCAGTATCAGGATGAACTGATCTTGATACCTACCTAAATTTAAAGAAAAATTGAGGGACTTCTACATTTTTGGCAATGGCATCAGTTGGAAAGAATATTTATTCACTTGAACCCCTTCTCCCAGCACTCCATTTAGTCTTAAACTTTCAGTGGGCTTCACAAAACACCAAGTAAAAAAAAAAGGTATGTGATACCTTCTATCTTTAATAAAACAAGGCAATGAAAAAAAAAACTTGCATTCTTCTAAAATCAAATTCTAGCATATGAGGTGCAGAAGTTCAGGAATTTGGGAAGAAGATGAACACGAATAAACATGCTGTGACTCTCAGAAAAGCCAACTGTATGTGTTTGT
The DNA here is from genome assembly GCA_013397075.1 of Rhabdornis inornatus. Taxonomy (NCBI): domain Eukaryota; kingdom Metazoa; phylum Chordata; class Aves; order Passeriformes; family Rhabdornithidae; genus Rhabdornis; species Rhabdornis inornatus. The sequence goes on along the minus strand of VWZS01002632.1, from coordinate 891,711 downwards.
AAATCATTAGCAAGGTCTACAACACCCCTGGTCCCCTATGACTTGAGATTAAAGGCCATTTTAATTCACTCCCAAGAAAACCTAGGGAAATAAGAGATTACAAAAGAGGCAAAAATACAGTACTAAAAACATTCTCATATGTTGCCTGACTATAAAGAATACATCTAATATGAGCACTTTTTCTGGCCTGTCCTGCTGTTAGATCCAGCTATGAATGATGTCTGTGCAATCAGAGGAGAAGAGGAGGAAGCCAGGGAGGTCCAGCAGCCCGCTGCAATGCCAAATGATTTTATGTCCTGCCTGCTGGAGTCCTCTCTTTCTGCATTCTGAGAAATTCAGTTGCTGAGCCCCTGGGTATGAGGGGAATTCCTGGGTTACTCAGGCACAAGTAGACTGTCCCTGTAACAGTCTTGCAGCCCAGGAATTACACAGAAGACCTCTGATTGCCACCAAGAGCAGAAAGACAGTTCTACTTTATGCCTCTCCCTGCCTTGAGGCTAGTACCATTTCCATATCCAAGAGAGTGAAATGGCAAATTTTCACATATAGAAATTGAGAACAATTCTGGAAGCATTAATATGCTAGTGTGATATGTATTATATAAGTAATCCTAGGGACATAATTCAAGAATGCACAGAGAATAAAGAGTCACTGCTGGAGACCAGACATAAAAACGCTCATAACTGCTTGGGATTGATCTGGGCTCATATGTCAAAGGGCAAATAGAATGGAAGTAGCAATTTCATTACTGCATCTGTCAAAAGAATGTATTAATTGATCCAAATTCTTTACTGTCTTTAATGGATTGAGCTGCCAGAGAGAATTAATGTCTCACAAATTTGGGTGAATTATAGGTTAGGATGCTCACAAGCTTGTCAGAAGAAAAATGGTCTCTCTACAATGAAACTGATGGCTAAGCTGAGCTTCTCCAAGTGCTAAGAAGAAATTGTGCTAAATGAACATATTTCAAATATGTTTTCAAAATAAAAGGAAACAAAAGGAGCAAATCAAAGAAGTTTTCTGCTATCCTATCTTACATTAAATAACTTTATTTCAAATTTAGCAATCCCTTGCCTAAAGATCTGAAGAAGAACACCACTGCAGATTAATATTTAAAAGAAAGGTGCCTTTGGGGTGGGCTAGAAGACAAAATTTACCATTACTCACATGCAGTGAATTCTCACTATTTTTTTACAAAATAAGAAAATTCTGTGCATAGAAATAGTATCCCTCTATGGATTAATTAGGTAGGAGCTGGAAACAATGTTCATAGTGAAAAACAACACTGACAGATCCTGCATGTGGACACAGGACTTGCTTTCTGTGTGAAGTTCAAGAACTGAGCTTTTGACAACTTTACATGACTCAGTGCTTGATGACAGGCAGAGATTGTGGCTGATGTAGTGATGAATGCATGGATACAGTGACTGAATCTTTCATAAGGAACGGTATTTTCTCCACCACAGTTATAGCCAGTCTCTGCAACTCTCTCCTTATAAAGGCTTTGTTTGATAGCCTTTCTTCCTTTGTTGTCCCATGTTTTGGGCAGTGATGCTTTTTTTTCTCCCTCCATTTTAGACAGAGAGAAAGAGTGGGGAAAAAAAGCCAGAAAGAATGGGAACTGAAATGAAAATAGTCTTTTTATGTGTTGTGCTATTTTTCATTCTTCAACCAAAACAGCAAAGGTCTGGAAAATGTTAACTGTCTGGAAAATGTTTTCCCACCTTTTAACAAAAAAGTCCTTATGATGCATGTTCTGCCAGCAAGTGGGATTCTGGTATGAAAAAGGTCATACACAACTCAGATACTTTTATTCAGAAGTCTTGCAATGAAGCTTCACAGGTAGAGCCAGCCAGCTGCTTTCTTTTATACAATCACCTTCTTATTGGAACTACAGTGATGATTATATGTCATCTTTTCCTCAGTGAAATCCCTGCCCATGGGGCAGGGGATAGTACACAGAGGATGTTCAGCTGGAATTTCTGAACCACAGAGGAAAATGCGAGCACATTATAATAGGGAAAAGAAAAAAAAGGAGGGGAAAAAAAAAAGGAGAAAAAAAGAAGATATTGGAATAAAATTCTTTGGATTTGCAAAAAAAGCAAACATTTCAGCCAATTAATTACCAAATTTTCAGGCTGTAGTCAGTATTTGCACACATTCATTTCAATTAATTGCGATTACCACTATTGGAAATCTTATTAAACATTATGTAGAGCTGATGCAAAGCCTCTGTTAATCTCTCCATCTGACAGAGGATCCTGGCTCTATAAACATACACTGGGTTAACAGGTTCTTGCCATCTCCCTGCAGTCCTTCTTAAGGCACTGAGGGTAGAGAAACACCATCAGTGGTTCCCAGGCAAGAAAATCTTGCTGTCTCCCTGCAGTCCTGCAGTGCTGGCTTCCCAGGATCCATCTCATACCTCCCCAGGATGGAGAGGGCTGGGATGATGCAGGTGACCTGGTGATGATTAGAGGTCTGCCTCCTTCATAACTGGAACTCTGAACTTTCCAGCAGCTCCTGGACAAAAACAGCTTGTTGTTTGACACAGGTAAGGCATATAGGCTGCATTTGAGCTGCTCAAGCATAACTCACAAACTGTCTACTCTTGCCCTAAACTTAGAAGCTCATTGAACTCCTCTTGTTATTTCATACTGCCTTTACATCATGTTAAATAAGTGGAAATTTTGATTTATAACCATTGGCTAATGTATTGTCAATCTGTTAAAGAAACTGATATAAAGAGACTAATGGTACATCTTGCCCGTAGTGTTGCCAGGGTGAAATTTAGCCTTTAAAGACAAACACAGTTTTCCCCACAGACACTGAAAACCAGTGAATCCAGTCTGGTCACTGATCACTGCCACCACAATCCACAGGTGGACACTGACATAACCAGGACCTTTCTCTTCAAGGATTTAAAACTGAAGCAAAACACTTTCAGTGCAAGCAAAAACTGTGTGTAGGTCCAAGAAAAGCAAAGGATAGCTGTTTTAGCTGTCTGGTTTAGAAGAGGTGCAGCTGCATCATATTTCACAGAGATAGTTTTGGTATATCCAAGGAGAAAGGACTGCAATAATCCATATCATAATACCCCAAAACTTGAATTACAGAGACTTGGTTCCCCTCCAAAGCTGGATTTCCTTGCCATCCACAGGCATTCCTTTCAGTGGTGGTCATAAGCACTCCAGAGTGGAGGAAAGCCTGAGTAGCTGAATCCAGAGCTATAACCTAAACAAGGGATGGCAGCAGTCCACCTGTGAGGCTATTCACGTAGCTCTTTCCTCTCATCAAAGTGATGTCCCCCTTTCAAGAAGTTACAACTCTCATTTCTTTGCCTTGAGCCAAGTCCTTTTCATGTCAAATCCTGTTTTTCAGTGAATTAGGATATCATTCATGTTTGACATTTAAGGCACTATAAATGGATGTTACCTTCTGCGACACAGTATTCCATGTAAGCTCACCAAAACTAAGAAAAGTGGCATTCAACAGATATTTTCCAGGTGAGAGCTATTGGGGAAGGATGTAGAGGAAGTCCCTAATAGAGAGTCTCAGACTTTTCAGAGAGGAATGGAAAAAAGGTATTTTGAAAGGGATGAGATCTCTCCAGTATCCCAAATTTCTCAGGCAAGCCAGCTGCATCAAATGCTAAGTAAACTAAAACAGGACTAGAATTTGCTAGAACAGCAGGGGCTCACCTGCTGGTAGCCCTAAGCAGATCATCTATCAGTGGCAAAGAACTTTCTGTCTCTACACATAGACCAGCATGAAACTTCCCCGCCACTCAGTGAAGCCTAACATTGTAAAATTTGGCCTGATACCAGCTCCCCAGTGCTGATGTGAAACAGGACATAGCTGGGGCTGTGTCATCAAAGTGATGGCTTCTTAGCCAGAAGCAGGGGATATCAGTTAAGAACTGGCAAACCAACATGGCAAAAAAGAAAACAAGAAAGTGTATGAATGGTTTCAAGGCCCCTACCTGATCTGCAGAATCCCAAGTGCTGTTTCAGCATCATTTTTCGGTGAAGCTGAGAAGGCCTGAGGCTAAATTCAAACCCTCAAAATCCTAAAAGTGCAACAAAAAAAAATATGCCAGTGCAAGATGGTCTTGGCAGAGCAGTAGATGTCCAAGTTTTCAAAGCCACAGTGGGAGTTCACAAGCTCAATAAGAGAGTGCATTCCCTGGACACTGAATTATGGTATCTTTATTTCTGGAATTTCTGATTATCATCTCTGTCCAGAGTTTAAAATTAACTGTAAAGCTTAAAGCAGTGTCTACATCTCAGTATATATCAGCCTTCATTTCTTGAAAACTCTTCATATATTAGAACTGCAAGTATAAACATTTTTATTGAAAGACAAAGCCTAGATATCTTAACTGTGATTTTGTACATTTGACTCCTGCAAAAGTGGCAGGCCTGTGTCAGACAGTCATTTGCAACTTTTGCACTCTGAAAAGTGTTAAAAAAATAGTAGCACTAATGCTTTTCCAAGGTTTGTTAACCTTTCTGGCTAAACAGCTGCTCTCTGTCATTTTAGGGTTGAAAAGGAGTTAGAATGGCCTTGGCTTTGCCAGAATTTGGGAGGCTGTACTCTAAAATCTTCAGACCAATTTCCCTCTTAGTGAAGCATGATTGGCAAATGTCGACAAGCTGAGGACGTTTGCATCGTGTGATGATGAATGTCACAGACATTAAATAGGGCTGCTGCAAGATATAATGGCTGCTTTAGTTGCCTCATTTCTTATTAGAAAAGGTCACTTATTGTCCTAGCTCACATGATTAATGTGAGCTCCTGTATCTTTATGGGGTATGTCTACAATATGTGCTTTGTTTGTTCTTCTTTTCAGGCTATACCAAGGTTTACTACTCAATGTGAATTTAGATTTGTTGTTGAATACAGACATTTTTCCAGAAAGCTTGTGTAAGCTGTCCTACTGGGAAAAGGCTTATGTCTGGGGCTTTAACAACACTTGTAGCCCACTTTAGTACAATTTACTCCGGTGGGACGGCTGAAATTCATGCCCACAGTACCATTTTAAATAAACAAATTACTAAATCCTTGCAGCACTTCTATACCTGCATTCTGTGAATGTGAAACAGGATTCATTTTTTTTAATCATTGTTATTTTCCTGAGGTCTGGGCATGTTAATGCCATCCATACAAAGGAAAAGCATTAACAAGTCATAGTTTCCTCATTCCAAGGATTTTCACATTATATCCACTAGCTTAGCTCCTTCCAATAAGTCTCATTGCTGGGATATTGAGAAATACACTTTTCTTCTAACAGGAAGGGACAAGTGACTTTGAACAAGACCTGGGGCAGATTGGTAGGCAAGGTCACATTTGGTATAGGAATCTTCATTTGATTTAGGGCCCCTCAGTCAACTACTGCAAAGTAAAATTTGCACTTAACCTCAAATATTTATCCTCTACTCAGAAGTCGATCACTGGACAGTCGATCACTGAAATGCATCTGCACATCAGCCAAAAATGGAAGACAATTGTGAAACTAAAAGCCATGAGATCTTTAAACTGACTACACTTCCCAGTTCATATTACTTAATTATTCCACAGTCAATGTACAATTCAGGTAATACCAAACCTACCCACAGTCCCTCAGTCTGTTCTTATTATCAGTATTTTCCACTTTGCTTTACAGGCTTTTACAGAGGCAAGGCACTAAATAAAGAAGTTTAAATAGCTGAGCTAAATATCTGCCACAGAAGTCAAATTGTGCATATGAGGTATATGTAGTACAGCCATATCCATAGGATAGAACGCAACAATTTTATGAAAAGCTAATGTCACAGACAGGCCATCCTTCCTGAATTATTAATAGGTATGCCAAACCTGTGAGGAATTCTAAAAGACAGGCATTTATAAATAATTTTCAGGTTATTTGGAAATAAAAATAGAAATAGAGATGAGATATTTGATATATATTGTGTCTGAACCTAAAAATCTACAGCTTGATTTTGCCTCTGAGTTTTGAGCCCCAAGCTTTGTTTAGCCTCCATTTATTGCTGTAGCTACCCCTACACCCGGTTCATCACAAGCTTTAAAACAAAAGAGATGGCTAAAGGCTTTTACCTGATATTCTTCAAGGTTTCGCAGATATGTCTCCCATTAAAGCAAGATCATCTTATATTGGTACACTAAACTGCTGAATATGGATAGCAATTATTTACCACAACTGAAAGACATTAAGAACTTGTCAGAATCAAATCAATTCTTGGTTAAGTAAGGTACATTAATAATTGCCAGTTGATGAAACTAATATGGATTTTATTTTAAACTCAGAGAGAAAGAAAATATTCATCATCCTTGCCATTTTTATGGAGTAATTCAGAGAATGAATTATTGATTATAGGCACAGGACAAGTGAGTAGACTCTAGATATTTAGGTACTTATCAGACTAAGAAGTATGATTACATTCAAATGCAGAATTGCAACAAAATGGGTGCAGTGGCTGGCAGTTCATTGTCAGTGGAGAACAGCTACCCATGGCTTGAATTAATTGTACAGAATCAGGCAAAATAAGAAATAATTTTGTCCTCGGTAATGAACAGCTCAGGAACCAAGTGCTAATATCAAAACAACACACACACACACAAAAATGCCTTTTCCCTACCTTCCACATTTCTGGGAAGGCCCCATTCACAATCAGTCCCCAAAGTGGCTGCTCTGTGCCAGTACAGAGGTGCTTGTGTTCCCACAGCAAGTCTGCACAGCACAGGAAAAGAGCTTGGGTGGTCATCTGCTCCAAAACTTTTGTCACTGCAACTGCTCCCATGAGTAGGTCAGATGCAATTGCATAGCTGTAGGCCAGTGTACACTGATTAGGGATCAACCATTAATTTTTGTGCACATGCCTTTCTTGGATTTTTTATCATATTTGAGGGAATTATAGTATTAGAAATAGTTTGCCTTCAACTGTTTCTTTGCTATCAAAGGTCATGCTCTGCATTTTGAGCTACACGAAGGCACTCATGATCTTTCTTTGTGAGATAACCTCTCCACTAATTCTATTTTTCAGCTGTGCTTATTAATACTCACACAAAGATGTGATTTAGGCAACAGCATAATGATAAAATCACTTGTTACATTTGGTTAATGTTATAATTTGTTGGTGCAGCTATGCATGTGTGGCTTGGGTCACCATCTTCATAGAACTGCAGCAAGAATAACCTTTTGATGTTAAAAGCGATCCCGCTGTTGACATTTTAACTGGAAGGTTTTCATGGGGCTACTGAGAATGACATACAAACTGCTCTTTGAAAGGTCATACATATGTGTGTATTGATTTAATATTTAGAGATGCTCTCAGCAATCAAGAAGTACAGGTTTCTGCAAACATCTGTTAAAAGCTCTGCATGGGTTTCTTTTAGGACTGCAAGTAGAGTGTTCATAAAGCTAAATTAAACTGGGATTTAATTATAATTATTTATTTGCCCTTTAAGAAATATTGAGCATTGGGAAGAAATTCAAGCCTGTTTTTGTTTGGAAAACTGAATCTTAGTAGTTAGACTGCAATTATAGTTCCTCTTGGTCACCAACCCCCTGATAGAATTAAGTGAATAATATTTTACTGTAAAGCATTTGCACCACCTGTAATGTGTTATATTCCAATATATTTCAGACCACTGAACTGAGGTTTTTTAAAGCTGACTATACAGATATACAGCTGCATATATCTGAAAATTTAAGAAGATGTTTTTGTAGGGAGTTTGCCATATAATGGGGAAGACTTTAAATTTTCATTTGAACAAATACCATCAAAATGAGATAGTAGATGCTTGTCATTTGTGAGTAAATAAATCCTAATCCTTGAGGAGAAAATGGGCATTGGATTATCCAGTGCAATAGCTCACTTGTCAGTCCTTTGGATAAACTGATGATTAAGGAAAAGCACTTTGTAATGCGTGATTTAACCCTACTGATTTCATTATAATGATCTGAATGAGACATGTATGATGAAGTGACTTAAGGTATGTCACTTGAGTGTAAAAAGGAAAAATAAATTTGTAAAAGGAGTCACAATATGCCACCCACATAAACAATATGAGACCCTGCTGACACTTCATAGATTTGTTGTGGAGGAAAACACAAAGGTCTGGAGTTACAAGAGGACTTCATTGCCACAGTGGTGGTGTTACATTATTTAACTTTGGTGTTTGGTCCTCCAAGCATGGTCCACAACACTGGCTAGAGTGCCAACACAACATGTAGGAAAACAAAAAGCCTCCCAGTCGGATCAAACTTCCTGCACAAAATCCCCTCCATAAAAAAATCCAGGAGAAAAGCCACGCTATTTCATTTCATTAATTTTGATGAAGTAGCTGTTACAAAAGTGTACCAGGCTCTGTCCAAGCTTCTCAGAGAAGGAAGAAAACATTGATCCTAGTCAAATTTATTCATTAATTGGGCTCTGGATTTACAATGTCTTAACCACATCTTCTTTGTGTTCTGATCATGCTCAAAAGCAGGTCCTAATTCGGGGGGAACCTGCAGTAGCCCAAGTACAGTGGAGCTGGGCAGCAACTCAGAAGCCAAATTTTTCACTGAGAGCCATAAAATAGACTTAAGTCACTTTTGGGATCTGTGCCAAAGTTTCTTTCTGGCATTTTCTCTCCAGCTTCTGCATAACTGGAGTGTTTTTTAAGGGCTCTGTTTAAAAAGGAGATTGTAGGGACTGGAAAGCAAAGTCTGGTAGGGGATGGAAACATGGATGAAGTCAGTGGCATATCTGCTGGAGGCTTAGGGTGGAATGCACCCCAAGGCTGCAGTGCCACTGTTTCCAATTGCCAGTGTTCCTGCACTGGTTGTTCAGCTGTCACAGTGTTTTTTCTTTGTTGAGCTCTGCAGAGGCCAATATACAGAGGGTGTGATAGTAAATGTTTTTCCTGAGTCCAACCCACCCACTGATCCTACAGCCCACTCCTGACTCTGAAGCCATAGGTGCAAGCTATCATCTGTCACAGAGTGCTAATCTTCCTGAGGCAGATTTTTCATGGCTGGGGAAGAGAATTTGCGTGTGGAATGGTCTTTTTAGGCGTACAACCTGCAGGGTAAAATCCCGTTCAAAAACATCTTATTTCTTTTCTTTATATGCCCTTTTAGTAATTTCAAATCCGTACACCTTCACTACTTTTTATGGCTATTTTTCATACAACTTTTAATTAACAATAACTTTTCACATTAAAATTTAATTAATTTTTCCCCCATAGTGAATCATTGGTCAACAATTCACAGCAAGTCTTATTAAAATCCGATGTAATTACTCTCTGCATGTACTGAGAGCATTACAAACACTTGGTTCTTATGGCCACAATGATTAAGGAATTGAATTTACTGAATATTATTGTTAGAGCTTACACATCCACCAAATCAAATGTATTGGTCCTTTGTGTTAGACTTGTAAAAATTCCACTTCACCCAGCCAAGCTACTCAGCTAAATCCTTTCTATCAGACTGGAATTGGAAAGGACTGTGGAGTTTGTAGGAAAATTTGTAAGTGCCATTCTTCTTTTTGTTCTTATTGCTTGGATTGCTGATTGCATTCTCCCCTGTCTGCCTCACTGGATTTTCCACTAGGCATTTACAACAGCTCACCATATAAAGAAGGAAAGAACGGAATAAGTAATGACCCATTGACGCCTGCCAATTCTGAAGAGGTTATTTACCTGGGGCTTTCAAGTATTTCATAATTATTTGACACTACTGATGGCTTTTGCCAAGTCCACATATTTCTGGACTCCTGCTGCAGGCTTCACAAATACATTCCAGGGTTCCAATTATGCACCGGCTCAGCCCTACACGTAGCTCTTCCACTCAATTTACGATACTAACAGGTGTTCCTTAGGATTTAGTAAGTGATGTGCCACTCACCACATACCTGCCATCACTTCTTAGGTGTCAAAGACTCATTTTGCCTTCTTTCTCCCTCCTCACTCTCTACACTCGCATGTAAATCACCTCTGTTCTAGCAAACGATGAATTCTTTCTGTGGTGCTTCATAGAGACCATTTCACAATGAGTGTAGAAAGTAAACAGGTAGAAAATTAATTATTTAAAATGCAGAAGACCTCTGATCTACATTTCTAAGAGCTGGCCTACATTTTCAAAGCAGAAGTCCTAGTTAACAGGACTGGATTAAATGTGCAAAAGAACCTTTTTGGCATTTTGATTTCTCAAAAGTTTTAAGACAGAAAGATCCCCACACTGCAAAGTGAGGATCAGTGCCCTCACAAGTCTGAAGGCAGAGCGCATTTCTCTTGCTTTCCTTATAAATCAAAAGTGTTGCAGACCCTTCACATGCATGCACTGCTCTGCAGGTATTGACATGTTCAAACCCTTTCCCATTCCAGGTGGGCTTGACTTTGATTGACTGTGACCTAATCTATAATGGTAAAGGTGTCCCTTTGGGTGTCAGTGTAGGTGATGAGGACATAGAAACCTGGATTTACAGAAATGCAGATATACTGTTGGACTCCTTTCTCAAGCTAGTAGTGATTTTCAGACCTGTTCACAATATCGCTACACCGATGATAGCAACATATTGTATTTCAAAGAGTAATCAGTTAGGGGAAAAGCAAACACATCCAATCTGTCAAAACAAAAGGCAAGGAGAATAAGGTGTTTCCTTTGCAGGACTACCACCAATTTGGAAATGCAACTTCAAGGCATTTAGGTGCAAAGATCTACTTGCTTCTTCAAATGGTTCAACTAACTGCCCAACAATAACAATAGCCTTGAAATTGTTGCCCTTTAGTGGATGAATCATGCCAGAATGACTGGCATGATGTATGCATTTATGTACAGCTCCCTATGAGTTAGGTGCTCCTTTTAAAAAGAGGAAAGAGAATTTCCCAGATTTTTGTCTAGCTGCCATTATCAACAGACAAGATTCCTAGGACAAAATTATGGTGCACGTATGAAAAGATGACTAAAAGATGAGAGGAAAAAACCTCAAAACACAAAAAGGATCTGCTAAGTCACACTATTACGAAGCTTTCTTCCAGTGAAGGTATTGCAGAGGAAAATGTATGAAACAAGCTATCAGGGGAAACCAGTGCAGTGGGCCTGTCTGTTTTTTGCTGGTGTTGTTTTCCCTCACAACTGAGCTTTGGCTATCACTTATTAGAACATTCCTGACATAGCAACACAACCAGGAGAGTCTTTCAAACCAAGAGAGATTTGGACAGAGGTAGAAATGCAACAGGGAAGGCCAATAACAGTTTATGACACAGACAATTTTGTGTATTGATTCTCTTCAGATCAAGTAAGTAAAGCCTGTAGAGAAGACAAGGGACAGAAAAGGGGGATTATATTAAGTATCACATGAAAAATTAAGTTCCTACTAGAGCTTTAAAATTCCTAGCTTCTTTCTCCTTTTTTTATTATCTTCCAGTATTAAATATTTCCTCTAATTCTATAAATTTACTTCTGTGTTGGCAGGAATTTTTACTCACAAAAAGAAGAACAGAGAGTTTTCTAAATCACAGCTAAGACCTAGCATCCACAGTTGCTGAATAAAAGAACCAAAACTTACACTTTCTTTGATGACAGACAGAAAAGTGTGATGACAAAAGCTGTGTGAAACTTGGTGATAACAACAGGAGCAGTCTGCATGGCTGGGGTTTTAAACAGCTTTGCTGTCTGTGTGAGCTCACAGCAATGTTCATTTTTAGTTTTGAACCTTACAAGGGAATAATTACACCCTTTAGCTGGGAATGAAAATGCAGAAAGGCATTGTGGGCCCACAGTAAACTTTCTGATGGAGGAATTCTATGCTTTCAAACTTGTAGTGCTAGGTTAGACTTGCACATCATAAGCAGAGCACATTCCAGCTGATTAGGTTCTCCATCATGTGCTTTACAGCACATGAATGCTTGCTTCTTTAAAAATACTTCTACAATTAATTTTCATGCCTGTCACATAAACTATTAATGCCAGGACTCCAAAATGGTGCCAACACAACCAGTTGTAAGCTGGAGTATTTTATGGCTAAATACTAAGTGTAAATATGAAAATGAGATTGGAACAGGCCTTTCTCAGCACTGTTTAACATTGAGCTTAAGACTCTTCCCTTTAGAGCACGCATAACTTTCCACATCAGCCTTCCCTTATGTGTGTTTGATAGGTGTTTGAGTGCATCCCTCAGCCCTGATGAAACAGGTGCTCCTATAATACCCTCATAAGAGCCACCTTTCATGGAGAAATAAATGACAGCAATGGTAACTGCCGAACGAACACAAGTTGGCTGCTGCATATTGTCACAGCAAGGATTAGTCCTTACAAAAACTTTATTATACTTTGTCATATTTGTGAATAGCCAGCTGAGAAAACATGTAAGAATCCTACACAGATTTTCCATTTCCTACCAGGTCACTAAAACAAAAGCAATGTGGCTGGGAGAAGCACAGTTCATGCAACATAAATGGTGAGGTAAAGCCTCACCTTAGCAAGTCTGTTCAACTTCATGGCATGCTGCAGGATGGAGAAGCTCATGAGGTTTGCAGCTATCCAGCTCTCCAAGGCAGCTGGATTGAACATCACTCACTGCTCTGCTGGGGGAGTTCTTGTTTTAGCATTTGTGACCTGGGGAGCTCGAGTGATTTCAGCACACAAGCTCCCCAGAACACGCCCTTCTCTATCCAAAATCTTGGCGACAGCAGCTACTTCTCACTCCAGATTCCAAACATGTCTCAGTCCCACCTCTCCCTCCTTGATTCTTGGGCTGGAAATGCTGGTTTTGTACAGCTGGTCAGAGAGTGCCTTAAGCACCTGGTTATTCTCATTTCCCATTTGCACCTTCCCCACTCTTCTCACTACTCCTCTGATTGCCTAGTATGGCTGCAGAAGAAGATTAGTAAATAGAGACAAGGTAAACGAGTCTACTTTAAGGAAAATTCGAGCTCTTCACTGCAGTGTCATCATGCCTGTCTTCAGCCCTGAGGCAGCAGCAACCCGAGAAGAAAAGCACAAGGAGTATTAGGTGTAAGGGAGAAAATGGCCACTGCTGCACTATAAACTCCCTTCACATCCTACTCTTCACAAAACTCTGTAATTCTCTCTCTTCATTCCTAGACAATGGGTGTAGGACATACCCACCTGTCCCCTAAAGTATGAGGCTTTTTGCTAATGCAGCTTGATAAAGTACCCAACAGCAATTCTTAGTAGTCTTGGGGGAGGGTGTGAGTGTGTCTGTGTGTTCCTCAATGAACAGAACTTTTTCAAAAGCTTATCTAAATAGGTTTTCCAGTGAAATACAGACAACCATGAATTCTAGCACTTTCATTCTCCCCTAGGAATTTTAAAGTGGCTTGCATGTAAAAAATGAATCAAAAATCCTTTTGAAACCAAACATAAAGAAGAGACACCACTGTCCATGCTTCTCTGCAGAAGAACAAAAGAATTAGATGAAAGATGGTAGCCATGCTGCTTAGGCAATATGGAAAAATGCTCAGAGGTTATTCTTGTGAATGAAACATAAGACTGTGGAACAGAAAATAGAAGTAAAGGTAGAAGACTTATACGGGGTGCTTACTTTTTGGTGTTTTTATTTTTCAGGAAATTGGATTCATGTTCCCAATACTGAATCTATTAAGTTGTTTCATTTTCACTTTAGTTCTGTTGACTACATACCTGAAGCTCTTTTGTGATAGCATTATTTTGAATTTCCTGATTTCAGGATGGGTGCCTGAAACCCAAACTTAATAGCCTGAGATGATTCAAATTTGTCCTTGAGTAGCACTGGGCTGCTGTGCATTTGCCACTTCAATGAAGTCACTGCAATTCTGTCATCCAGAGCATCAAAAGCCTCACTGCATGCTGCAACAATTTCAGCTCAGCTATTTTTTTTTTTAAGATTTAATATCTTTCCTCATGTTTTGTTTCTTTGCTTCATCTCTTTGGTCACGGTGTCTACATTAGGAATTCATTCAGCTGTTTCACTCCACAGCTCTGTTACTATTGAGCTTCATCTCCTGGTGTATCATCAGTACCCATTAACAGCTGCTAGATCTGACCCAGCTGTTTTATGGAGCTGTTTTATGTAAGATTGTTATTTTACAGTGCATTGTCTATTTATTTTTCCAGTGTATCATAGAATTTGCCTACCTTGCTGTTGTAGGAGATCCTATAATTATTGGTATTGCTTTACATATTATTCCCACATATGTTACAAAGTATGAAGCAGTCACAACAAATATGCCAGTGAAAGCTGTTCTCTGGTCAGCCTTTCTTTTTCTGCTAAAGAACTTTCTTTTTCTGGACAAGAAAAAGCCATTAAGGATGTTTTTTACTCAAGTAAGGAAAAAAATGAGCAAAAGGTTGAATCAGAAAGAATAAACATCAGATAAAGTGAGGCTGTCGACTACAGATAAATTGCAGAATAATTACTGTCAATAACTTGTTATTCATTTTACTGTTGCCAATCTCATGTTTTCTCATTGAATAATATTTAGATAAGAGATGACTGTTGGGAATTACAAGAAGAAAGACAGGAATAATAACATCCAGCTATCCAGGCTGTAGATAATCTTAAGAGTCAGGCTGCCCTCGCAAAAAACCTGACGGTGGCATTAGACTATACTAAAATTACCCTGAACCATTCCTGTGTACCTGTCTGCCCGACTGGAGGCTAAACAGTGACAGATGTAGGGCAAGGACACATCAGACTCCCTCCAGCATTTCCCAAGCTGCAAGCAGCCCTACTCCTACCACAGAGTGCAGATGAGGTGTTTCCAAGCTGGAAAACTGCTTAGGAGAGGCTCTGCATCCCAATTCTCCATGCACATGTTGTAAAACTGAGGTAGTGAGAACTGGAGAAAGCTGTGTAAGCTCCCTTGAACACAGGGAGGAGTGAGTTTCAGTCTCACAGGTGGCCATCACTAGAGACTGGCAGACCAACAGACTTGCAGTTTTTGCTCAGTCCGTGACCCTTTGTGTTGTGTTAAGCCTAATCACGTGCCATGCACACACAAGAGAAGACACAGAGCGCTCCAGATTCAAGCAAGTCTTTCTGACCTTCAGGGAGTACATGAACTTTAATGCAGCCCTGCCATGAAAAAATAAACAGAACCACTCTACTCTCTCCTTTTTTAAAACAAGCAAGGGGGCACACAAACCTCTGTGTCCTTCACATCTGTGAAGTGATTCTGTGTTGACATTCTATTATCCACCTGGGAGCAAGTAGGAATCCCAGTGGTGTCTCTCCCTTCACAGACCATGGGGCTTTTATGGTAGATGAAGCCCTTATCTAGCTGTGCCCTTCTTCCCAGAAGTGGTCACCAACCATCCCAGGCAGAGGAGACATGTTTCACATCACCTCCATTCAGAGATGTAGATGGAAAATTGTAACTGCAGGACCTTGGGATAGCACAAAGACTGGATCAAAACTCCTCAATTAAACCTCAGACTTCCATGCAAACTACTACTACTTGACCTCCTCTTGTGATGGATCTGTAAGTATTAATTCAGAATGGGTAGCTGGTGACATTTACCTGATTCCCCCAGTCCCTATCTGCATCAACCAAACTGCAGACTCAATGGTTGGCATCAAAAGGTGGACTTGATGATCTTAGAGGTCTTTTCCAACCTTAATGACACTTTAATTCATACAGCCACAGTAGTACTGTCAGTCTGTTAGGGGAGATTCCAATCCCATCTTCAGCCTGGGGTCCATGTTGTACACCTACAGAAGACAACCAGCAGGTTGAAACATAAGTTCAAAAATATCAAGAGCAGATAAAGTTCCAAATAAGGCTGTGAGTGCAAAAGTGGCTAAACAAACTGTATGCAGGGGAGTTACTAACAGCACCAATATGGTGTTCTGTAAGGATCTGTCTTGTGTCCACTAGCTTTCCATGTTGTTGCTAATGAACTGGATGATGGAAAGGATAATGATTCTAAATCCACAGGGTACACCAGCGTGGAAAGAGAGAAAGAGAAGAATGAACAAGAATTCTGACAAATTGGAGACACAGACAAAATGAGATCTATGGTCTTAGGGACACATAGAAGTTTCTAAACCAGGCAGAAGCACTGACTTGCATGAATACGCCTGGCGAACTTCTGGACAGATAGGAGTTTTGTAGAAAAAAACCTGGGCATATGCTTTGTTTGAGTGAATAATATCAGTCTACTGTAAAAAAAAAGCAAACAAAAAATATAGCTTATTGCACTGTATGAACAGGAGCAAAACGTGCAAGAAAATGACTTTTTTTTTTCTTTCAATTGTAAAGGTTCTGATAAAACATTCTATACATTTTAAGGTATTGTATAGCAAAAAGGGTGCAGGGTAGAAAAAAAGAGTAAAAGTCAATATTAATAGACCCAGCTTGCAACACAAGGGATTTGGCATAGATGTCAGGGAAAAACTTTCTAGTGGTAAATATAGCAGTGCACAGGGATAGATTTCCTGGGAAGCCTCCCAAAATAGATTGGCATCTGTCAGCTAATGTGCAGTTATCTACTCTGGGTAAAAGGATAGATGGGATGATCTCTTGATTCTCTAATTTTTGACAAAATGTTTAGTCTACATTTAAGCAAAAGCAAAAAATGGTACTGAGTTCAAATGATACATTGCACAGCTTAAAATGCAGCTAAAAGAAATGCAGGAGTTTATGTTTTGTTATTTTTATTTAAAAGAAAAAATGAATAATGAGTTATACACAAGTTCCTCATAATGACAAGATACCATTTAAATGACTCCAATAGTGCACTAAAGCTCAATGTCCCCGCTTTGATTAACCAATATTTGCATGGAGACAAATTATCTGTGCACATGGCTGTAGCCTCACAATGAAAGACAGTCAATTTAATATGAAGAATAATGGAGACCAGCGTGCTGAAGGAATTTAAATTATTACTTCTTTTTTTTTTTTAATAGGGGAAGGGTGTGCTTGTGCATGTGTGTGTGTGTACATGCACACACACATGTCATGTTTCTATGAATATACACATTCATATATTTCACACTGTATCAAAATAATGGGGTTTTTTTGTTTGTTTTGGTTTTTTGTTTGTTTTTTTTGGTTTTTTTTTTTTTGTTTGTTTTTGGTTTGTTTGTTTGTTTGGGTTTTGGGGTTTTTTTGCTTTTTTCTGGAGGGGGTGGGTTTGTTTGTTTCTTTCTTTTTCCTTTAAATTATATCAAAGGACTCTGGCTTTACATCTTCATAGTGTATATTCATTGCTAATGGCAATCTGAGCATGGTGGTCTCAGTACCAGCCTCTTATCCACACAGGCAGAGGAAATTTTTATAGAGAGGGCTGCAAATGGTGCTTTGCACAGTGTTACAATCTAAGCAAAACACTCATTGAGCACGCACAGAGGTGGTCTCATTTTAAACCTTCTTCCTTCATCTCCAGCCAAAGAAATCCTTAGCAATTGCTATATACAGGCCAAGCTTTTATCTTCAACTAGTTGTGCTATGTTATTCTACTAGAAAAACACTGGAAGAATATTTGGATAATGGATTATATTTTTCAGCCTGAGGTAATTCAAAAGGTTGAAGGGATTTTGCTCAGTGTTATATCCAGTAAACAGAGTATCACCTTTCAGCACAGCCAAGAATGGAAATGTTCAGCTGAAAATGTAAACATGTTGGTAAGTTATGAATGTGAAGAGAGGAAATTATATTGTTTTGCTATGAAGGTTCAAAATAACCACTGAAGTGTCTCTAAGCAAACCTCAAATCTTCCAGTCACATGCAATTCTCAACACTTCTTATTTACATTGCTGTTAGGAATAAAAAAGAAACAGATTTTTATATTAAACTGCTTTTCTCTTTTAGAGAGAGATTCCAAATTGCTTTAAGGGCTCATATACATGAATCAAATATAGCTATGGAGTGAAACCACAGTTTTAGAAGTATACAAACTGCATGTGCCAATTTTTCTAAATGCCTAACTAAAAACTAAGGTTGCAAACCCACTAATGGCACAGATTATCCCTGGGGTGCTTGGAAGAACACTCTGTTACTGCACATGGAGCTGTGGGCTCCAGGGTCATGGCAGGTCAGGTTCTCAGCTCATGTCAAGGATTCCTTGATTAGAAAAATAGTCCAGCTAAGAGATGATTTAAATTTCCTCCAGCACTTCTGGAGTCTACAATTTCACACAACACAAACCTGAGTTAGGGTGTAGGTCTTTCAAACCATGTTACTGAAACTGTGTACAGTCACTAAATGATAAAAACTTTAAAAATGGTGACTCTAGTGCTCTTTTGGTGGAAGTTTACTTCACCCTGTGCTGTCAATCTTGTCCCGCACCTATTCCACTCACTGCCACATCTGCTTAGTTGGGTTCCTTCTGTGTGCTTGCACAGATCCAGGGACACGTTAGTTGGCAGGAACTGCTGGAAAGGGTGTTGCTGGCTGCTCAAAATAGGTTCTTGTCCAGACCTTTGTCAAGGTCAGCTCTAGGTCTTTTAGATATATACCACAGTCTTCTTCATCTCTCTCCCTCTTTGTCTTGGCTTGTCTTTGTCTTTTAAGATTTTCAGGAACTTCATGAACACTCAGACCCACAAATACATAGTTTTCTGTACCAAACAATGCATTCTACATAGAGATTTATCTGAGAGCTATTTGCATGAGCAGCCAAAATAGTGATAATGCACCTTTTCCTAAATATGTATGAATGGCTGCTCAGGTATGCAGGAGAGAATGGAAACTCTCACATTTGGACCTCCAGGGCTGTCAAAGTGACCTCGTAATATACTGATAGGGTCTATAAATAGAATTCATTCATTTTATCAGCTTATTTGTCAGATCTTGAATTTCTTCTGATATATTTGCCTACTCCCAATTTCAAAGGTCAGTTTGGCTAGTGTGAATCGTATTCATGATTCACAGAATTATACTCCATAATGCTGCCAAGAAAACAAGCTGAAACACAGTAAAACAGCCCTAGGAATAATATTCACTCTCTACCAGAGTTATCTCTTTTGCTGCAGGAAGAAACCACTTCTATTGCTACCACAAGTAGAAAGGTTATTCAAATTCTGGTGAGCAAGTTCTCTTTAAGCTTGAATGGCTGCTGTTGTTCATCCATTAACTGTAGATCTTACTCATACTGTCCCTTCATGGTTACTGAATTTTGATTGCTTTGGCTGGGTGTAACAGAAAGACTGTGGTTGTTATCAACAAACACTGTCAATCAGCTTATTTGTTGACTTTGGTGCAGAAATTCACTGGCTTGGCTTCCTACCCTGTACACAGCTCTGGTACTGCATTTCCCTGTAAAACAAATGCGTTCCTCCATAATCTTCCTTTTTGTTGCCAAATCTCATAGATTCTGAAACTGTCCTGCAATATGGTGATAGAAGGCAGCACACAGGCACCACATTTCATCCACAGTATTTTGCTTCTCCATTTTCAGTTTGCAACTGGCTATTTCCAAATGATGGATCTATCAGTGTTTACCTTAAAATTAAAAGATGTAACTGCCTGGAATTTCCCCACTAGATATGAAAGCTCTATAGCAAACCTACTGCCTTTGGATATGAAGTTTAATAAGGCTAGTGCTATTGCTCTGAACCAGTAGGGATTTACTTGAATTCCACCACATTTATAGATACAGAGATGTTTGTCTATTAATTGCCTGTTTAATATTGTATATTGAAGACATTTACTGCGGACTCATAGTAAGGTAAGTAAATACTATTTTGCCCTCTTCAATGCAGTTACAAAGGAGTGTTTCATCAGCCTACTATGGAGAGCCTGCCTGCACCCCATGACTGTCTGCCTCTGCCCCACAGTTGCCTGCCTGTGCCCCATAGGTGCCTGCCTGCCTGCTGGGCACCCCACAGCCTTGTGCAAGGCACAAAGAGGGGGGGTTCTGATGCTGAGTGTCTTCTCATGTCTCACCCTAATCACAGCAGTTCCTGCTTGGGATTGTTTGCCCTATTTAAGCATTTCTATTTTTCCTTACTGTTGCAAGGAAATGCTGCAGAGTGCTGCTGAACTTCAGTTTCCTCAGCATCTCCCCCTTTTCCAGGCACTCTGCATGCCTGGCTGCCTGCAGATACCTTCCTCATGAGTGTGAAGTGCCAGAAAAATATTCCTCAGAGAGGTTTTTTGTTCCTAATGGCCTTCTCAGACAGGCCACAGTGGAATTAGGAATCAGTGTGGTGATTTAATTGGGCAGCTTGCTTTATTTTCTACACACTGGAGATTTTCCCTTCATCTGCTTTCATGAGAATAAAAACTACAGTCCTTAAATGGAGGAATTGGACTGAAATTAGTGTATTTTACTAGCAGGAGTGATGAGTAGAAATGGAGAGAACCCCATATTCTGAATAAAAAATACTTCCAGATGATTCTCAGTGAATCAAAGCAGAATGCTGTTAACTTGTTTTTCTCTTTCTTGCCTTGGTACAGGTCAGGAATGCCACACTGCACATGGTGGCACCTAAGCCTGGGTATGAAATACCCTCACCTGACTTTGAAGAGGCTTTTGAACTCTTTCACTCTATCAGTGTTGCTCCTTCAGGCTCCCTTTCCACGTTTCCAGTGCCCCAATGCCTCATGGTTTGCTGGCAATTTGCAGGGCTAATACTGAGCAATCACTTCAGCAACAAGAAAGTATATAATTATGCCAGATCTCATCCCAGCTATGTCTAATGACAGGTTAGTCTGCCTTTCAATACCCAAAGTGCATTGTAACAACAAGCCATGTCAGGACTAAGGGCAGAAATTGGCTTAATTGAACACTTTATATGAAGGCAAGGACTAATGTTACTTTGACAAAGTTAAGATAGCATCAAATCAGAGATGCTGTCTTCATTGTGAGCTACTCAGATCTATTAATATCCTGCTTTATATAAATTAACTTTTTCTATAGGAAAATATCTGCTGTTAGTCTAGTTCTATTTTATTCTCCAGCCAGGAAAAAAACATACCCCTGGATTGATCGAAAACATTTCCAGTTTGAACCACATTACTTAGCAGACATTGATTTTATTAGTCACATGGTGTTGTTCCTATTACCCAGATGAGTGCATATTCAAGCTCCTTGAGCGACAGTGCTTGCCTTGGTAAAATATAATATTCGGTTTCCAAGGGCATTTTAAAATAATTTGCTAAAATTGTTTTTCTACCAACATGGAGGACAAAATCCTTTTCACTTCAATGTTCATAGAAAAAGAAAACAAAAGAAATAGAGGCACATATTGTTGCTTTCAACTCAGCTCTATGTTACATTGAGTAAACAGAAAATATTTTTACTGCCTCCAATCAGAGGTTTCAAATATCCCCCATTCCTCAGTTAGGGAGGCAAGGAAACATTTCCAACTAGGATGAAAAAGAGACCTCGATAACTGGCAATGAGGGTCTCCAGTTATGGGGGATCAGGTTGAGTCTCAGTCACTATCCTGACTCTACAAAACAGGACTGCTGCAGGAAGAGCTGAGTCAATACTGTCACAGCACAGCTGGTGGCAGAGGTTTGTGTTACTGATTTTAATTGATAAGTCAAACCCTGAAAATTTAAATCCCTGGTCCTTGTTCTAGTGTAGGGTTATTTCTTATCCAAGGATATATGCCTTGTTCTTTCTGGAAACTCCTTCTTGTTCCCTTGAAAAATTTTAGAAAAATCAAAAATTCCCAGCAAAAACCAGTTTTGTCAGAGAGGTGCTATTTTAAAGGGAGGAGGTGATGAGCTATGTGAACATTGTCTCCTTACACCCAGACTGAAGTTTACCTGTGGATTTTGGCATCCAATCCTGAATGGATGTAAGAGTGGCAAGGCTTGTTCCTTCTCAGAAGAAGACGAACAGCATTTCAAAATTGTATTGCATACAGATGGCTCACTATATCAGAATGGTTCTTTACCTTAGAGAATACATAAACTCAGCCTCTAAGATCACACTTTTCACTCATCCCAAGGCAAAGATCATCACTGGTATGCATTAGAAGCGAGTCCTCAACACAGCAACCACACTAGAAATATTTTCTTGTTTAACTGAATATTTCTAATCTTTATTAATTTATAGATTAAATATCTTCTGATGCAAAGCTTTATACACAAAACAGGCACCATTAATAAAATGTTCTGTGTCATTTAGCAAAACAGGAAACTTCTGGCTACATTAATCAATGGGAAGCAATCACTTCAAAAAGTCTGTGTTTCTGACGAAATGCATGCAAGTCGAAATTAATGTAAATGGATGATAACAAAATATTTTCACACTTTACTGACAAGTAATGGTAGAAATCATTATCCTAATGGCTTATGAACTTTTTACACCAGAGAGATGCACAGTGGAAATATAATGACTTTCTATTCTGCACTTGACATAGTAAATTAATGGAAATTATTAATGCACAGGATTTCATTTCTGTGTATGTTTTCTGTTAACCACAGAGAGAATACAAGTGATATTCTGTCCCTCAGCATGTCTTAATCTCAGGTCTTCATCTACACTAGTATAACAGGCTCTTTAGTTATAATGGACTAAAACCAGCACAGTTTCTCCAATCTGAATGCAGTTAAATCTGTCATACCAATAGAGCAGTTTCCTCATGGGCAAGAAAGTAGATCAGTTGCATATCTTTCCCTGTCTGCACCTGTGCCATTGACAACAGAGACCACTTTAATTTGTATATATTTCATTTATTTATAATTGTAATGTGATTGGTATTTCCAGCATATAGGAATAACTTCTGTATTTGGATCCAGCTTCAGCTATAAATTGACATCAGTATTTCTCTGTCTCGAACTCCACATGCTCACATTAACATGCTGTGCTGAGGTTATCATCACTGATATTTCAGGTAAGTATTGCTGTGCTCTTGGGAGCAACCAGTGGTGTCCTCATGGACGGTGGAATCGCTGCAGCACATCAAACCTGTCACTCTACAATGCTTGGAGCTGCAAAAGCCTTGAGTTCTATATTTTGCTGGAATTGCTTGAGGTGAAGCGTGCTATGTCACCATAACTTTCAAACCCTGTACTTGAGGTGGTTCTGCTAGTAAAATCCCAACAGGACAGTTACAACTTTGATATCCTTGCCCTATCCCTTAGAAAGAAAAAAGGATAAAAGGAAAAAGGAAAAGAAGAAGGAAAAGAAAAAGAAAAAAAGGAAAAGAAAAAGGAAAGGAAAAAGGAAAAGGAAAAGAAAAAGAAAAAGAAAAAGAAAAAGAAAAAGAAAAAGAAAAAGGAAGTAAAGGGGAAAAATAAAAAAAAAAAAAAAGAAAAAGAAAAAAAGTGCAACTTGCCGTAAATTCAGAAAAATGTAGTGATGTTTCTTTGCAAAATCTGTAATAATTACAGCTCTTCAGTTAGATCAAGCCATTACCAAAAAGTAGAAAAAGTCTGACACTCAGATTCTCTGTTCCAAAGAGCTTCCCCACTGGCATGTGCTCCCAAGCAGGTAACCAGCTTGGCAGGTCGAGGAAGCTCTTGCAGTTCTCGTGGCCATGACGTACTCTCAGTAGCCCATGCATCCCGAGCCAGGAGCAGACAGAGGAGATGTCACCTCTGGGGATGGTGGCAGAAATAGCCATTTGCGTGTAGGGTTTTGTTCTTTTTGGCAGGAAAAGGCCTTTGAGGAATAAAGCCTAGGTTACACAAAAGCATAAAAGCAGAACTCCTTTTTTCTTGTCTGCAGGCGCTTCCATTATAAAAGTTAGGGCCTGCTGCTTGCAGAGGTTTCTGTGTAAATGAAGGTCTGCCCTCGCACCATTGCGGCAGAAGAAAGGAGTCTCAAAGCAGAAGCTGGCACACACCAGTGTTAAAGTTCCTCACAAAGGCCATGTGGATAGCAAAAGACAGATGTGCAAAGCCCTTATTCCTCCCATGCATGGACCCACACCCACACACATGGGTGCTGAGCCTTGCCCTGGGCAGCTGTGACCACGTTCCCATTACAGAGGCACACAGCAGCGCCAGTTGTGCGCTGCCACAGTCGGGGTAACTGATGTGCCATGGATTGTGTGGCTTTCATGTGACAGCTAACTCTCAGCCAGCCTACCCACAGCACAGTGCACCTCCTGCACTCAGCTCTGTCAGTGCACCCCCAGGGACGCTGCAGACTGCTATTGCAAACAAGTAAATACAGCACGGAACTTTCTTCTGTAAGCTTCTGTCTCTTCCCTCATTTCAGAGCTTTCTTACCCACCAATAGTCGATGTCTTGCTGTGTATTTCTCAAAAGCCAGGAAAGAGAAAATTTAGATTCTCTCAGGGATAGATTTAGAATGAGAACATGCACAGTGCTTCAGGGGAAAGAAGAAAAAATCTTTTCTGGCTCACATAAAATTGGACTTTTTAGTTAAATACAAATTCTCTGCAGTTATTATTGGCTGGTATTTCGGCTGACTCAGCTACTGTCTATAAACACAACTGTTACCAAAAGATGCTCAGTCTCCAGAATAGTCAATGTAAAACAAAAAAGTTTGATTTCTGTAAAACCATGATCAGAAACATAGCAGCACTTATCAGAACCTGAGGGAGGAATCAGAGCAGTGACTTACTGCTGAAAGACTTCACAGACAGACAGTAAGCTACCAAGTTCTGCTTCATTCACTGAAAGAAGGAAACCTAATGAATAGCTTAGTGTTTGAAGAACAGGACAATAGGCAAGTGTTCCTCAGCTAATATTGAGCAAACTCCAAGGTGTTTCTTCAGGGTACAAACCAAGAGGTAAAGGGCATCAATCTACACGAATTAGAGACACAAAGGAGAGGAAGCCCCTTAACTCTTGCTTTCTACTTGTGCCAGAGCTGTTTGATGGTTGTGACACTAAGCTAGAGCAAGCAGGAGGGAACTAAAACATCCGTCCACAACCTTTGAAAATGAGCTCAGGAGTCTTCGAGTGAGTGGATATTGTCTGATTCATGGCAAAGGATGAGGTGCACCTGCAAGGAAAAATTAGCTAACCCTCTTCTATATGACTGCATGTCACCAGGATCTTTTTGAAGGTCATTTAAGACATGAATCTGACTTCTCAGGTGTATTTTTTTTCTTCTTTAGCTGTAAAACCATACTGGACAGCTCAGCGATATGATTGATATATTTCAGATGTTTCCTGAAGTTGAATCACCTGACTTATGTAGGAGGGCAGTATATAATGATGCTGTTTTGCTTTACAGCTCAAAAAGACAGGCAAGGTTGATACAATATCTTCAGGAATCTTGACATGATTGATACATACCCATATTCCCAAGTGTAATAGTACAAAATAAAACCACAAGGAAGCAAACTCTGATCAGAGTGTACCTTAAGCACAGTAGTAGAGCCGGTTGCATCCCTACTTTGCCAATGCAGGAAAGACTGGCTAACACACTAGTGGGCACATTGCTACTTAGCTAACATAAATGAACCCTGCAAAGCTGCCATTAAATAAAAGAAAACAACAACAACAACAACAAACCCACAACTAAACACTGTCAAAGTACTCTCAAGAGGAATACCGAGGCAATGTCAGCCTGTTTGCCATCAGGCATGGCTTGATGTTTGTGGAGAGTGACATTGTGAAATGCTCCTGAGAAATCTCCCTTTGGCATGGGGGAGAGTTTTCACATTTACCCTAGAACCGCTTACTGAGCTATTTGCACTCATTGCCACAAGAGTTTCTGTCAAGGGGACAGCTGGGAGCTCTGGCAGGAAAATGTTTCTTAGGGTGTCATTCACTAAGAAATATATGATACAAGCAATCCAACTTTCCTGGGTTGTTTTAACCATAATGCAAACATTACCCAGCTTGAAAACACAGAGATGCTCTGGATGGAAAAAAAGAACATTAATGAGACCACAAAGGGGCCAAAACCACTGAGTGTCAGGAGAAACATGGACTCCTTTTGCCCTCCATGGCAAGGATAAGTAAGTGCTTAAAGGAGTGTTCTCTCTTCTGCAGTTCCATACTGCAACAAAAAAAGGAGATAGAAATATTTTGGTGATGTTGAGGAGGAAAAAATATTTTGGTGAGGATGAGGAGGAAAGAGGTAGGTGGATTGGTTGCTTGCTGTTTATAAAGAATAAAATAACTTTTCAAATAAAAATCTTGGAAACAAGATGAAAGGTACATTTCCAGAAACACCAGCTTTTTAGAGACAAATTATCTAAAACTTGGTTTACATATATTTTAATGCTCACAAAGTAGAATAACATTACTAATAATAAGTGGTTAAGGTAACTATTGAATGATCCTTGACAAGGTGAACTGATCAACCCTATCACACTGAAAAAGGATACCTGTTGAAAAGATGCCTGTGCCTTGATTTCCTAGATTTTTGGGTAGCTCTTTTTTCAGAAATGGGTGCTTCTAATACCATATGTTTAAAGAATCATAGCCTAGCTGATGAGCTACTTAAATGTTTCTGCTCCAGTAGGTCATGCTGGATTGTTACTTGTCTGCACAAAGTTCCATTCTCCAAGTGGCAAAACTTCCCGTGCCTTTGGATGCAGAGTTGGGCTTTCAGATCAAATTGTCTATTTTCTGCAAAATTATTCTGCAGAAGGGGGAGGAACATAGCTGGGCATATTAGATAAAACCTTGCTTTTTTACGCTCTCTCTCCTTCACTGTTCTTTATCTTTAAGCAACAAAATCATATACAAAGTATGCTTTCTGTTAATTAAGACAAGGATTTTGGCCTTGCTGCCCTCCTTGCTTCATTTACATGACCTACTGAAAGTTGACCTGCTGATACTAATCACATACTGCCTTGTTGACAATCTCATTTCTGCTCAAGTAATGCACTTAGATTGTAAAAACCCTAGGTCTCAGTTTTCTAGCACAAAATTCAACTCTACCTGCAAGTTTTTCACTGACCAGAGTGCTTCATCAACACTAGGCATTAGGTAACTTCTAACTTATTGCCCTGGTGCAGAGGCATCAGGTGATTGCTATTTTGAAGCACTCATCCCAAACTCTGGCTGCACAAATCACATGCCCACTGCACATGCAGTCTAGATTTTAAAAGGTAAAAGCAATGGGGTATATTTGCAGCTGTATAATGGTGCGAATTAAAAGGATAAAGCCTCTCACGGTGTACAGGAGGTTTGTACTGTAGTTGCTGTTAAGTGTGTGAAAAATTTGGACTAATCAGGCCATCGCTAAGAGGTACAATTTGCAGGGGGGCCACTCAGTATAAAACATATTAGGACTTTTCAGGTTCATTCTCTCTTCTATGCATTTTAGACTTTTTGCCTTACTTTGACCCTATCAAGCTATTTAAAGGATGTTAAGCGCTTTGTTCCCTGCAATTCACAGTCCATAGCTCCCATCCTCTCTTTTATCTTTGAAGAAAAGGACAAGAAAAAAGAAAAAAGGTGGGGAAAAAAGCCTCTCCATCCTCGTTACAATCATATAGCTAATGCTAATGCTTTTTACAGAAGTGTCTCACCTGGGATGTTTTACTCATTCCCCTTTAACTGATTGTTATTAAAGGTCTTTGGAGATACTTTTGTTTCATCCTTCTGTTCTAGTTTAGCAAGGGTGATGACATACCAACTGAAATGTCTGGAGGCTTGTTAGCAAAAACCCTGTCACTGGGAGGGATCAAAGTGTTTTTGTGCTGAGTCCCTGGGGCACTGATCCTGGCAATACAGATGGACTCAGATGCAGCCTCCACATGGTTCAACATGACAAGCAGCTGGATCCTCAAGCCAACAGACAGAGAGTTGTTTTCTCTGGATGAATAGTGTTTCTCAAAACCAAGGGGTGAAATGAGCACCCCTGCCAGAAAACCTTAATTTATTTTGGGATATAGGGGGGAAAATATTACTTCTTCCATCTTACCGAGAAGAAGAAACTGATTATTCTCTCTGCAAAAACCACAGAATGAAGATCTGAGCAAACTCATCAGTGCACATCAAATTTTTTAACAGCAGGAGAGTTGAGAACAATTCACTTTCATGAGGCCAGCCTTCTGTGTTAATACATAATGGTTTTAAGCTGAAAATAAGACCACATTGACTGTCAAATGTATATGTAATCTTTGCAGTCTAGCTGGAAGATGATCTACAAACACAAGCTGGCTGTACATCCATAATCAAATAATTGACTGTCTGACAACTGAGACCAGTATTTGGCTTGATGCCCCTGACTAGACAGGAAATGGCATTTCCTGCATCTTGATAAAGCAGATGTCACTTGGTCCCGCCAGCAAAATACATGGCACCATCTTTAGTAAAGGTTTATTCCAATATATTCAGTAGCAGTCCGTTAAAAAATGTCCTCCTGCAGTTTTATTAGACACTAGCTCTTAATAGGCTAAACATTTAGGGCAAAAATTATGCAACAGATATATCTTCATAGCTGGCTAGATCTGTTGCTCTGCTTATTTCCCAAACTGGCTTTCCTGCTCTCATTTAGGTTGTGTCCCTCCCTGAGGACACACTCCCTCCTGCACAGATACTCACCACTTTCTCAGGAAAGTGGGGATACAGCAAAGACTCATGAGTTCAGGGTGACTCTTGAGTTAAGTACAGCTTGGTAGTTCTGAGCTAGTTGTTTTGCTGTCTGTCTTGGTTTCCATTAATTTAACCTACAAGGTTTCATTCTTTTTGTGTTTTTCCGGTACAGAAATAGTAACTGCAACTGCAGTCAGTAAATAGTATATGATTGATGTTTTCCAGTTTGAATATGTGCCTTTCTTTGGCAACTTACTCCACAGACGTGGATTAAGTTTAAATCCCTAAGTCACCTTACATGCTGTTTATTTTGTTGCCCAGCACTTCAGAAAGTCTTGTGGAAGGCAGTTAGCTTCTCTGGGGATAGACAGAAATGTGGAGGAAGCAATGTGCAATATGTGCAAGCACCAGTCTCTTCTTTTCCTATGATTACTTTTCAGTTGGTTTAATTCCCTGGACCAGCTCACCTCAAAATCACACAAATACCATCAAAGAGGAAAGAGAGAAGACGAAGAAGGGACAGGGGGTCAACTGCAATCCCAGATGGCAGCTGCCTCTGTGAATGTGAGATTGGGATCCCAGCAGACCTCTATTTAAAGTCTTTCCCACAGGGGAAGGGAGGTAGTTTAATTCTTGCCTTCTGGAAGAAATAAGAGCATTGCCATCTTGCCAGAGATCAGTGCTGCCAGTCTGTTGTGCCAAGAAGCATTTGGGACTGCAGAGTAAATGCTCCCTTGATGAAATATGAAGAATTTGCATTACCAAATTACTCCACCAATCTAATGCACGTTCTGTCCCTGACAGAAGCCAGCACAGGTTCTTCAGAGACTGAAGTCCTTATAATAAACAATTTTACAGCCAATAGAATCATGAAAGCCTGGATGCAGACAAATTCCTGCAGTTTTCACATTCCATTTGGACAAGTTAAAAATGAGAGTTGACCATAGAATTTGTCTAGAAGAAAATATCGAGTCCCTGTTACCCTCAAAGCTTATGCAACTAACAAACAGTGAAAACACAGAAGCAGTCCTAGAGTTATCTGCACAGTAACAAAGGACTGCCCTTAAAGGACATAGCCTTTAGTTTGTATTTACAGGGAAGACAGGTACATGTTCCTGTGATTGCTTTTTTTCTTCCTACTCCAAGTCCTGATATCTGAAAGCATCTCTCCAGGATGAGTGCTGCAGGATTCCAGATGTAAAACATAATCCCAGTGTGGTCCATCAGGCTGGTTATGACACTTGGTATGCTGCAAGGATAGCTGAGCTGAACTTAAGGAGGCAAAAATCAATTAATAAACAACGTTTAGATTTGAAAACTGTCCAAATGTTTACTGCTTGGGTGAAGATAATTGTACTTGCATGCATTTCTGAAATCTATGGCCAGGGTGAAAACAGGTATCATTCAATAACTCGTATCTCAACAGTAGCTGTAAATATACTGGTTGATCTATAAAGGTGGCTTGGATTATTTTTTGTGTTCTTTCCTCCACTAGTTCTTCATTGCCTCCTTTTTCTTTTACTCTCCCCACCTCCCTGGAATTAGTTTTAATTTGTGCAATCCCTGTAGTACAAGCACATAGTACACTTATACTGCAGCCCCTTAGGACCCCATATGAGGAGTAAAAAAGGCTCAAAGTTGTTATAAGCATTAACACTTGCAAGCAACAACAAACACTCCAAGGACTGCTTTGGAAGTTGGAGGCAAGATCTAAGGGGTTTTTTATTCTGGATCAATGGGAGTGATAGAGTTTTCTAGGGATGTCATTGGACTAGAGAATTATTTAGGCATAGTCTGTAATCACAGGCTATATATAGCTCACTTCTGCCAGGCCTGAAACAACATTAAGCACTCAGAATATTTAAGGAAGATGTGATTCCTCAGTAAATGAGGTTGATCCAAGTCAGCTGTGCCCCAGCCCAGCATCACACCCAGTAGCTCTCCCTCAGCAATGATCTTGCCCACTCCCTCACATCAGGATTGATACTCACACTGGTGCATGAAGAACTTGTTTGGGGAGACAACACTAACTGTAGAAAACTAAAGAAAAAAGCTTCAGAAGTATCCAGTTAGTTCAGATTTCATGCCATGACCTTACAAGCAGCAGCAAGAAAAGGAAGGGAGGGAATATACAATTGGGGTCAGAAGGGATGGCAGAATCAGAGCAGTTCTGTTTTGGACTGGCTTATGCTGCATAATATTACATTGTTGCTCTTTTCAGGGCCTACTCTTGCACTGCTTTTGGGGGGCAGAGGGACTTCAACATACATCAGAGTCTCTACACCTCAACATATTAGGGTCTCCTCATGCCTCCAAATGCAAACAAATGTGTGCCTTGAAGGAAGGGTCTGGCTCAGACTCTAAAACCAGGCTTCTGATAACATTGAGAAGAGTGTAGGGTTTTGTGCTGGTCCGTGCCCCCAGCCCTGGAGGAGAGGTGTATTGCGAGATACAGAAGGTTGTTGGGAAGGATAAGGATTTGACAGGAAGGTCTCACAGATATGTATGTGTAACAGAAAAATCTTTGAATGTAGAATCTGAAGAAGGAATAGAAAGGATAGCAAGTTTTGATATAGAAGAAAAGAATTGTTGAGCCAGTCTTACTGGGTAACTAGAAGGCAAAGAGCAAGTTGAGTTGGAAGGGGATTTTATGGCTTAGAGCAAAGGATAAATCCACCTCAAACAAAAAATGTTTTTACCAAACAAAAAGATTTTCACAGGCAAACAAGAAGGCCAATGTTGCAAGTAGAGAAAATATCTCAAAAATTTCCACAGCAAAACAAGTCCCAAAATTTAACATGTAACTACTCACTCTAGTACTAAATTAGCTAGTCACTAACATAATATGGTAATTTTAGCAGTTTAGATAGGTTGTATGTAAATGTAAAAAGTATTGTGTATGATGCTGATTAGTAGCCATATATTAAGATGCTCTGTAATGAAAAGTATATAATGCATTGTAACCAGAACTAGAATGGGACTTCAGGACACACAGCTTGCCTATAGCCAGCAGCCAGAGGCTCACCCACGACCCACAACTGCTGTAACCTCATCTATGCAATAAACAACGTTTTAAAAGCCATCTAAAGCCTCCATCTCTCCATCAAGCTCTTACAGAAGGGCAACTGCACAGGTTTTGCCTGTGCACCCCTAATCCTGCAGCTCCCCTTATTTGCATTTATCTATCACCCTGGGGATACTTCATTAATGTATAAATTTATTTATAAATTCTCTTCATTACTGTTTCTGACCCAACCATTAGAGCAATTTTCATCCCATGATCTGTAGAGACCTAGTGGTTTATATCACTTAATGATGGTCCACAAAGCAAATGTAGCTCTAGGGCTTAAGTCATCATAAACTTGTCTTGCCATCAGGCAATTACTAGGGTAGCAGATCTGTCTTGCCACTTGGATTTTTCATTTCCACCCCTATGTAATTTTATCTTTTGATGGGATGCAAGAAAGGAGGTAATGCAGAGGCAGGACCAGAAAGCTGTGCATGAGCAACTTCATCTGCCTGTGGTACTGGTCTTACACTGCCTGAAAGCAAACATAAAATAATAGACTGAGAAACGGGATGTTATTGTAGGCTAAAATTTGCCAAGGATCTCCTGTTCCTCTAAAACATTTTCTGTGGGTTCACAGAATAGAGGAGGCTGCAACACCACGGCATTACAATATCCTGTGTGTATCAGGGCTGCTTCAAAGAGGAGAACAACTGCCATCTGACACAATGCAATCAGACCTCTGGCTTCTTCTCCATGCCTTTGGGATTTAAAGTCTTTCTCTTTTTTTAACCTTCAGTTCTCCTGCAAACCTAATCTGTCTCTTATTCTACAGAAGCATGTAAAGGTTAAACTTGAGTTACACAAAGTTCATAGTGAGGCAAGCATCTATTATTGCTTCTAAGCACCAAAAGTCAACTTGTTTCTTTACTATCCTCATGTTAACATTTCACCCTTATCTAACACAAAAAGGGTTCTGCAAGAGAGCACAAAACACATGGTGGAAGCCATATGCTGAAGTCAGAGTATACTCTGCTTGCCTCTTGTACAGTGTGTTGAGGTACAAGCAAAATGTTTCATCTTAATGTATTAAACAGATGTGCAGTGGTACAACTGGTACAATGTAGGAAAAAGATATTTGGGAGAGGAGGGGAAATACAGGGATGCAGTCCTGAGCTGCTCCTGTCTAATCTGCAAGCTGATGAACTCCATTGTGCAGTGCTGTACTACTGCCTGCAGACTGCCCAAATCCTGGATTAAACAATCATGCACTGAACTGCTGACTCCACTACATTCCTGTGCAGCCCGGTGCCACAGATATCCATCCTGTTGTCACTTCTGTTTAATAATAAAAGCCCTTTCTGCTTTGTATTGTGCTACATGCAAAACCAACAACAGTGGAAGAACATTGTGAGTGCGAAGTCAACTATTCAAAGGTTAGGAAATGGCAGGTTTAAGATTTTCTGGTCCCCTTCCACTTACAACACAGACTTTCATTATAAGGCCACATACTATTTTTTTCTGATGAAACCCTGTGCCTCACTCAGTGCAATAGATGGTGCCAATGCACAGCTGTGCAGTGTATTGTTTCATTCCCTTCACCTACCATCTAGTTCCAGCCTCTGCTTAACTGTACAGTAACCAAATCCCTTCCCTCTGCATAAAATAATTTATCTCTTCATGGACTCTCCTGTGGTGCTTCTCAATATGCCACTTGAATGCTTCAGAAGCAAAAGTTAATTTATCTTTAAATTAGAGAGGAGTTTATATTCCCTCCATTTTAAAGATGGGAAGCTGATGAAGTGAGGCTGCACTTACAAAGCACAGGCAACCCACCAAAATGTACCCTTGCACCCCATTTCCTCCACTCATCCATTTGTGCACCCCAGCTTGTGCATGCACCTCTCTCAGGGTGTGCAGGCAGCTGTCTGCACCCAGAGAGGAGGGTGTGGGAAGGGAGGCAGGCACCTTCCCTTCACCCCTCTGATGTGGGGCTGCAACACTGCACATGCAGCCACCACTGCCATGCACCCTGGCTTACACATTAGCCAGTGAGATGAATTGGAAAAGCCATCAGAATCAGGAATCATGCAAACAGGCTCCAGATTTTCAGAGAACTTTCACTTCAGCATTGTGAAATTTGACCACTCTTGATGTTATGTATAACCATATCTCAGCATTTTGGTGTGGGGTTGTAAAATCTCCAAGATCTCCAGGCAGGGAATTAAGGAGTGCAGTCCAAGCCTATCTGCTGCTATATTTAGTCCTGCATTTTTTCCAAATGGAGGAGTGTCTGCATACAGAATATAGGATCTTTAGAGCGGATCAGACACTTTTCAGTGACTTGGAGCCTACAACACAGCCATTAAAAACAATAGCTCCATTATTCTCACAGTGGAGAAGGGTCTTGTGCAGAAGAGCCGTGCAGCCATAAATCCCCTCAAGAAGCTCTCTGGCCTCAGCAGCACAGGTTATTGGAGCCCTGGAGCCTGAGCCACTATCACCAGCACCTCAGCTCACAGAAAACAGGTCTCAGTAATGACGTGCCCATTTGGTAACTAAATCAGCAGCAAAAACCACACACTTCCTCTGGAGGAGGTATCATAGATGTTTTCTTGCCTCTGGGACACAGAACTGTGGATCCCCTCCCAGGCAAGGATGCTCTTCCCGTGTGTCCTGACAGTCATGCACACTCCTTCTTTGCCCTCCCAGGGCTCACTCCTTTTGATTCTATCCTGTCCAGCCAAGCCTGAGCCTGACTCTTCTCCATGCTGTCTGTTTTTTCTAGCAGAGCATAAATAAAAAGCATCTGTTTAGTTACTCACAGTGGAACTTTTTTTCACACATTTCCCAGGCCTTTCATTATTATGTCTGTTTCACAATGATTACTCTGTTCACCCCAAGGACACGGAACACCCTTTTTCCCTTTCAGATCTTTGATTATCTTTTATTCTTTTTTTTTGTTTGTTTTGTCTGCCTGCATCTTCTCCCTGAAACTGCTGACCGGCTGCTGTGTCACATTAGTTTTTCTAGACCCAGTATTCTTCCGGCGACAGTCTTTTTTGTTTTACCCTCACGTCTCAGAGCAGTCTCTCACAGCCTTACTGACTCCTTTGTATCATCTGAATTTTTCATGTTCAGTGAAATTGTTTTCAACAACACTGTAATTATTGTTGCATTTATAATCTAGCCTGCTTTTACCTTCTGACATAGTAGTCTAGGCGCTGCTTTTGCTGGCCACAGGGATTCACTCCCAGAGTAGCTGAGTTTATTGGAACATTTTGCTTCAGCCATCACATTGCTTCCTTGCAGCAGTCAGAGAGAGACTTTAGGGAGAATGCTTTGCACTGAACAACAGTCACCTTTCATTTTCAAGCCAATTCAAGAGATTTCAGGGAGTCCTGTACAGCCAGGAGGCATTGCTATACTTAAAGCAATCACCTCTTAAGCAGCACTGGATTAAAACAGCTTGTGCTTGTTATACCCATAGCCCTTTCCACTCTCAATCAAAAGGCAAAAAGTACTTTTTTAAGGTCTGCTCCTTTTCCTGAGAGCCTGTTGGGTGATGTTGTAGCTAGAGCAAGGATTCACGAATAATCTTTCTTTGGCAACATTTACCGCACAACTTGATGGGTTCCTACCCCATCAACGTGTGTGATCTGACAGCTCTTTCCTTTCTACGGTTTCTCCCCCATCTCTAATGAGCTTTGTGCTCTCAGTCCTTGCAATTTAATCTCAAGATTTCCACTCATTTCCACTTCCTTGTTCCCAGGTTTCTTTGCTTGGTTGTGAACATCAAAGGGGTAAAGTGGCATCTGCCAACTCCCTCTCCGTGGATGGGGTGCTCCACAGCTCATTCTGTCCAGGACCTGATGAATTTTTCATCTAGTGTTGTTTTTCCTTTTAACTTCCTGTATTTCTATCACAAATGTTGGGACATATTTTTATATTTCTCTATTTTGAATTTATTTTCTTTTCCAAATGAAAAAAACTCACTTCATGTACTGCTTAAGTGAGACTTCCCCCCTGCACCACATTACAGAATAAATCACACAATAACAAAACACACGGCTACCGAGCTTCCCAAAATAAGCCAGAATCCTCAATGAGGAAATTACCTTCCCTTTTGCTCACAGTCCTTTTTCACCCCATAAACCAGACTGTTCCCTCCCAGTGCCCAGCTGCTCCCAGGACAGCTGCAGCAGCGCATGGCAGGACCTGTGGTGCATTTCTGGGCGTGTGGTTTGCCATGCAGCCAGCAGCTGGGAATGCAGCTCAGTGCAGGTGGGACAGCAGGGCCCTGCTTGCCTGCAGGCAAAGGGACAGAGGACTAAGTGCTGCTGCTGAGGGCATAAGAGGAGAGGAGAAGGGGGAGAGAAGGCAACCTCTGTATGGAGGAAAATGGAGGTAGGGTTGAAAAGCAAGAAGCAGTTTTGGAAGGAAATAAAAAATAAAGCCTATTCTGAATTTCTAGACAGTGTCATTCCAATCTCTCCCCACTTATCACCTATCACAGCAACTAATAATTTCATCAGATCTCTCAGAAGGGGGAAAGGATAGAAAACTAGGAAATAAACAGCTCGAATCCTGAGAAAAATTTCTACTTATAACCTGGCGCTTCTCTCACATTGCTGCTGCCTGACACTAGTGCTTTCAGAGAGTAATAACCTTCCCCACATCTGTTTATGTGGAAACTGTCTAATCCAGTCAATTCATCGAAAGGAACAGTCTCTGGCACCCCCACCACTCCAGTGTGAGCCTTACTTTTGCCTTCCTCGTTCACGTGGCAGCAGAAGGATCTCAAAGTACTCACTTAGTCCTCAGTTCTCTACCCAGGTCTCAAAAGCCATATTTCACTGTATCAAAAAAACATGGGATGACATTTAATTTTCAGCTCAGGTTTTATACCATTCCAGAGTAGTGATCTACAGATCTAATGCCCCGATGTGTGCTCTGTATCTTTTCAGCTTATAACCACGCATTTAGAGAAATACCATTGACTCACCATTCAGCTATTTTAAATTAATTAAAAGGAGACTCAATTTTCACATCCAATCCCAAATCTCTTTGCAAATTTTCAACCTCTGCTTTCTTTTTTTTTCCCATTTCTCACAGATATCACCTTTATTGGACTGTAAGACATGCAAGATAACAAATTAAAACTGACTATGCAGGAAGGAGCTGTGTGAATGATCATCCTCACATTTACCTAGTGCAGACTGGCCTCCCTTTTGACTCATTCTCACAGTATTGTTTGGAGCTCATCTCTCTGCTTCTGGTACTTTTTTAAGCCTTCAGAGTCCAAATAGAAACCAAACCTCAGTTTAGGTTAAAAAATGCAACCCCATTCCAGGGCTGCAGTTCATCTGTAGCTTCGAGTCTGTCTGTGAATATGCCCTCCCCTCCTCCCCCAGAAACTAATTTCTTATTCTAACTTTTCTGGAACTGGACTCCCAAACTCTGTCAATTTAGAGAGATGTCTGAGGAACTTGTGACAGTCACCCCTTGTGTATTTTTTTTCTTCTGAGCGGCTGCACTAATGGCTTGAGCCCTTACAAAGAACACCAGAGCAGCTGTACTTGGGTCACATCAAAGGTCCAGCAAGTCCAATACCTCATCTTTAACAGGAGGCAATAGCAGATGCTCATTATAAGCTGCTATCAGTTTACATTAATATGCCAGGCTGCACAAATCACAGCTGAAGCTTCTGACTCATCATCTATCTTGGATTTAGCTGCCCTTGTTACAGCTCTCACTCCTGCTTTTGGGGGTGGATGTGGTGGGGAGAAGATAATCAGTTTAGCTCAGCTATATGAAAGGAGAAGTGAACCAAAGCCTATAGACTTTTCCCAATGGTTTAAATGTGACCTCTTCCTTTTCAGTCAGAAATTGAGCTGAGGCTCCAAATTGCTATAGCTATCTGCCTAGCTTCATTCTCCTGCCCCTGACCCCCAAAATGAAAGTATTTCTTCTAAAGATTTATGTATGGTAAAACTCACTTGAAAAAAGAGAACTGTTTGAATGTGTATAATAAACAATAGAATTTAAAAACAGGGTTGTTTTGCCTTTGCTAGTCTGAGCATGTAGATGCTACTTGCACTAATGGAAGCTGGAAAATTTTTAGATCAAGGTGATATTTAAATTGGAAGATGTCCTTCTTTAGAATAGAGTTTTGCACATTTGACAGGGTGTTAAATCCCATAGAAATCCTCATGGATTGTCACCACCAGGAAAGGCTGTGAATGTACAGCTTTTTGTTGAAATGGTCATTGTCATTTGGAAACGTAGCTAGAGAAAAAAGGTTTGGATCAGTGTTGTCTGGTAAATTAGATCATCTGGTAAATTTTCTTTGTTTAATAGGCTTGTATGTGCTTAAATAATTTACAAACTATGCTGTTGCTTCATGAAGCATTGGTAAGTACTGAGTCACTGAAGTAGCAGGAGTTACTTCTTCTGTAAGAAGGGATATGTAGGAAGAGAAAATGAACAAAGTCTGTAATATTGGTATGGTGTTAGAATAGCAGATGGTAGGACAGGTTAATACTTTGAATTGGAACTCATTAACTTTATGAACAAACTGTGTAATTTTAGCAGTAGGTCTGAAATCATCACTGCTTTATCACCCTTCCCTGGACTTTGGAAGACCATGGGGGAACAATCTTAGCCAAATTTTGTACTAGATGGAAAAAATGATGTTTGGGCCAAAGGGACATTTTCATAGAAAGTACTCCTCCTCTTGCAATTTTTTTTTGTCATTGTCAAAATAATGAAATGCTGGGATATTTATCTCTCAATTTATCTCTGATAACTATTCTTTGCCCTTCCCTCTTCTAGACAGAAAGACCTATACTTTTCCTTCCATGGAACCTGATTTTCTGGCCAAGGACATTATTAAATCAGTATTTTTTACTGCTTTTGCATGTGTGTAAATAGCTATGCAAAATGATGAAGAAAGGGGCTGCGGGATTTCCATGTACTCAGGGCTTTTTTTAAAATCCATTATCCTCCATGGTTACAGCAGGTTTTTTTCTCTCAAGTCCTTATGCCTTCTTTTTGCTACACAGTAAACATTAAAAAAATCCCAAAACTTGAAGGCAAAATTCATAACAACAGCAGGTTAGAACAACTGCCAGCTTTCAGAAAGCATTGTTTAATTGAAAAGTTATAAAGTAAAAGCAAGTACATGAATTGTAGAAATTGTCTGCATGAAACATTTATAGTGAAAAACTCCATTTCATGAAGATAGATGGAAGAACATCTTTTATGCAAAAATAAAGCAATTTATCTGCCTGCAAAGCTGACTTGTAAGCATGCCTCTGAAGAACAAACTGGAGCACAGAGCCGCAGAAAAATGCAAATTCTACGTGCAAAAGCATTCCTGCATCCACATGAGTGACCTAGGGAGAGCATGAGGAGCCAAAGGTGGCACTGAGATGAAATTAATTAACCTGCCTCCTCCCATGTGAAGAAGTGTAAATAAAAATCAAAGGGATCTTTATCCCACTGACAATATGGTATGCAAGGTCACATGGCCTAATATTTTAAGAGGATTAAAGCTAAATCTCTGCAAACTTTGAAATGGCCCAACCGAGCCTGTAAGCTTTTCAATTTAAATGGGTGCACAGCATGACTCCTCCGATCAGTTAGAATCAGGTAGGATGAGATGTAGTGAAGTGGACTCTGAAACAATTCAATCCTGCAGTGATAGCTTTTACACATTATCTGGTAATTTGAAGCTGTGCAGGAAGTGGAAACAAAGCAGATCACCAAAAATAAAGCCCATTATGAAGAAAGTTTGTGTGAAAAGGAAAAAATCCTTCATATTTATTATTCATAAAATTATGATTATTATTCATCAAATGATGTGACAAATGTCACATCATTTCTGTAGTTCTGCTTTGTTTCTAGGAGAATTGCAAACACCAGGGTCTAACTGGAGCCATAACATGAACCACTTAAACCACACTTCCATTACTCTTAAAAGCCATAGTTCTCTGAAAACATGAACAGCATAGAGCAGAAAGCCCTACTGTAGTTAGGGAAGAACAGACTTTCACCGAAACATCACTATTTGAACCTCAGATTTTATCACATGCAAGGTGCACGTGGAGTAAATCTATTCACCAGATGGGGAAAATTGCTAATTGTCCAGCAGAATGTAGCCACCAGCTGGCAGGCAGCTACCGACATGCAAACAAGAAGCAATCCCAATAACCACACATAAAAATAGCATAACAACATGCATTCAACCTGAACCATCAATTCTTGTGAGGGGCACAGCTGACAGGAAAAGAAAAAAAAAAAAAAAGAAAAAAAAAAGAAAAAGCATCTGCTCCAAAAGCAGCATGTGAATTTATGTGCTGGTGTTTAACTTGTGTTTTGGGAGTATTGCAGAATGTTTCCATGTTAAAAGCAGTGGTAGTAAAGCAGCTGGGAGATACATTCCCTCTAATGCTGCTGGCTGCCCTTTGGAGCTCAGAGTTGAACCCTCACATATGGTAAGATATGAACATTTGCTTTCCAGAGTACTGTCCCAGACAAGTATTTTTGAAATAATTGTGCCAACATGGTACCTGCAATTACCTAGGAAATGAAACTGCTGCTGATCTAGAAACTCTGGGTAGATTCAACAATTTTGGCATGAATTCAGAACCCTTTGAGATCTTAAGAAAATTGCTCTTCTCTGAAAAAATTAGAACCATTTAAATTATTTATGGAAAAGGGGTCGTTGATGAATTCTGATTAGCTCTGTACCTTTTATCCTTCCATGTGGAAATGCTGATGTAGAGACGCAGCATTTCCTTTGCCACAGCCAATGCTTTTTTTGCAGATTTTTTGCCCACTTTCTTCCAGCTTTCCTGTGTTTTTTATTAAACAAATTCATGAGTTAGCCAAGAGACCCTTGGGTGAAATGGGAAACTACAAGAGAGACAGCATATTTTCAGGAAAAAATGTATGGAGTATTTAACCAATCAAGCTTTTAACTCAGGCTTGCTCAGGAGGCAATGTTCAGAATGCATGGACTGAGACTCTCCCAGTGACCCTTAAGACAACAACAACAGCAAAAAACTGCTTTCAAAGTATTTTTTTCTTTTCAGTGTTATTCAGTGCCAATGTGTTCCCAGAGGCTTCCTCAGTAAAATAACGTCAAAGGCAGCAGGACCGTGAAACTGCAGTGTGGGCTCAGTGTTCTCCAGCTACAGTTCACTACCTCAGAACTGCCCCGTACACCTCTGTGTCCCTGAGAAGTAGAAACAGAAGGCTTGGGGGCGGGGGTTGAGTCGAAGAAAACAACAACAACAACAAAAATACTCAAGAAAACAACATTTTTTAAAGGCATATTCAAGTAAGCAGCATTCTACATAATAACCCAGTTTTAAGCACCTATCTGAAGATCTTAATTAGCCCATTCTGCTATTAATTTCACATATCCCCTCTTTGCCTTCAGTATCTTTATAGAATAATTTTCAAGCAACTGAATCTATGTTTAAACCCATATCCATCTAGGCAGGATATGATTATGATTATTTATGATTAGTCCTCCAAGCATTCCCACTTGATCAGTGTAAGAAGACTGAGAAATTAACCTGCTGCACTCCTGTCCCTACGTGACCCCCTGCACCCCACTAAAATAATAAACGCTTTTTTCCCAACAAACTTTTTATAGGTTATTTTTTCTTTTCTGATACACTGTTGTTAGTTTTACAGAACAATCTCAACTATGTTTTCACTAGAAGGAAGATTACTATCTTTTTATTCATAGATATTCTTGGGACAAAACATCAGTTTGCAACTTGGGGCCAGCGGGTTCACCTGTTACTGTCCCAGGTAAGGTGCCCAGGGACTGTCCTGACAGTGTTAGCTGTCTAAAGTGACAGCTGCCAGTGCCCTCGAGACTGGAATGGGCATGGGCACAGGGACATTGGGATGCCACTTTGGGTCACCTGGCCATCCCCTTGTGGGATCAGAAGAGCACACTATCCCTCAGCCTGGAGCTCACGGCCACAGCTTTGGCTCCTGTGATATGGTCAGAAGAACAGGTTTAGCTTATTGAAGCAGGGCTGGCCATCAAGAATTCCCCAGACAGCTTACAGTGTCTGTGCACT
Source organism: Rhabdornis inornatus (assembly GCA_013397075.1). Lineage (NCBI taxonomy): Eukaryota > Metazoa > Chordata > Aves > Passeriformes > Rhabdornithidae > Rhabdornis > Rhabdornis inornatus. The sequence goes on along the minus strand of VWZS01002632.1, from coordinate 850,230 downwards.
TTATTATCCCCTGTCCTTCCTTTCTGCCATCCTCACAATTCCACTTGCCTTCTGCAGCCTCTTCCCAAATGAGTAGCAGCCTTTTTATTTTCCCATGGCTGCCAGTTTTATTACATCTATAGCCAAATAAAGTATTACTGATGCAGTTACCTAGGCACTGGTGACCTTGCAGGACTATGGGCAGGAAGGTCCCAGCACTCCTCAGCTTGGTTATCTGTGACAGCTGACCATTCCTCATGTATATCCTTCTTAGCCACCTGTAAAACCCATCCATCCATCCATCCATCCATCCATCCATCCATCCATCCATCCATCCATCCATCCCTCTCTCTCGGTGCTACCTCTAACTTCTGCCAGCTCCTCACATGGTTATCTGTCACATCCAGCAATTTCCCATGTCATGTCCTGTACTTTTCCACTGAACATCCCTCTTGTTTGGATTAATGGCAGGGCTGGACCCAGCCAGAGGTGTAGACAATTGCCTGCAGCCCTAAAAAGAAGGTAAGGAGACCCAACATCTCTGTTATTTTTTCTCTTCCAGAGCTAATTGTTCTTTTGTGCACAAATGATACTGTAAACTCATGTCCAGTGTTTTCTGACCAATCCTTCACCAAAGACTGCAGTGCAGGCCAGTACCTTTGGCAGTCCATTTTCAAACTATTTTCCTATACCTGGTGCTTGAGTTTTCTTCTGGCTTCTGGTTCATTGTTCCTTTTCTTGGGCCATAACTGAGGCAATACACTTTACACTTTGGAAGAGTAACTTTCTGCCCACAAGCCTAACAGCAATGACCTTGTGTGTAACAGGACACATGAAAATGGGAGGCCCTTCAGATCTTGAACATAATGTGCCTATGGAGTGGTCTGGCTGCAATTTAGCTGCTCAGTGGGATGGGTGTAAAATGAAGCTTCATGTTACCTGTAAACTGATCAAATAGATACCGAAAATTCAATCCCAGGTTTTCCCAGGCTTCTTGAAAACTCTTCCCTTACATCAGCTCTGGCTGTTCATCTGACCCCACAGCAGACTGTCACAAAAGGGAAAATACAGCAGGAAGCTCTTCATCAGTATAGAGAGCAGCTCACTAATGCAAGCTTAGTTTAGGCTGGAGGCTCTGTTCATTTTTTACTCGAATCAAAGTCAGAGATTTGACTCTTCAAAGTAATGCAATCTGGAAGACTCAGGCTGCTTGCACCCATGCTAACAGCCATGCACAAAGCCAACTGTCCCAGTTGTAGAAATTATGTTTCCTAACTTATTTTTGCTTTTTCATAGACAAGGAAAAATTATCTATCTCTCTAAAAAAATTGATTCCATCAGATATCTCTGGATAGTTACCTCAAAAATTAAAACATTGAGAAGGGAAAAAACAGTCACTTTTGAAACGTTCTGAGATATATATTTAGCCTAGACCTATATCTTTGTTGGACAGCACAAAGAAAGAATAGCACCTGAATGAAGCCAATATCTTTTCAATATTGAAGAGGAAGAATACCTTGTACTAAATTTGTAATATTGACTTTGCTGCCATTGCCTCCTTTAATTCATAAGCATTTGAAGCCTTTGCCTCTGCTGTGGACGTTCAGATAGTACCTTTATAGAGCAGAAATAATTTTCTTTTGTAAATTTACATGATATCAACATAATACCACTTAAAAATGGAAGGAGATGAAAATAAAGGCTGCTAAATTAGCTTCTCTGGGGTTAGAAGTGCATTATGGGTAGCAATTAGATAATGCTTGCACTAACCATCAACCAAGTGAGCAGATTTAGCACATCACAGAAATTAATGAGTCTCCATGTAAAATATGATAGCAATCTTTCCTCAAAACTACCACCTTGCTTGCAGCATAGCAAATGGAATTTAACCTCTGGAGGCAATAGAGATGGTTTTCACTGAAATATTGAGAGAGATGAATGCAGATGCAATGGTCCTTGATGCAAGGAACACAGTAGGAACCTCTGACCTAACCTGATCTACCTTCCTGCAGCTTGGCATCACTGGCCAAGAGGCTCCTCAGCTGTATTCCTGCAGGTTTTATATGCAGTGCTCCCAGCAAGATATGTGTTTGCTGAAACACTTGATTCTTTCATGGTGTTGTTCTCCCTCCCCATCTTCCTAGTGGAATTCCTAGGTAAGGTCTTCCTTTAGAAAGAGAAAGAGAAAGAGAAAGAGAAAGAGAAAGAGAAAGAGAAAGAGAAAGAGAAAGAGAAAGAGAAAGAGAGAATGAGAAAGAGAAAAAATTGTGCGAGAACTAGCAAAGAGAAAGAGACCAGAAAGCTGAAAAGCAAAACAAAGCACAGCCTGGCTTTGTGCAATCGAGATTCCCATGCTGGTTTATTTCTAGCCAATATCAAAACTCCCCAAGCCAGATTCATATGCTAGAGATGGTCCATGTGAAATAAACAGCCCGTCTCCTCACAGAGAAACTGCCACAGGCCTTGAAAACAATCAGCCACAAGGGAGGGAAAAATGATGAGGAGAGTGTAAGGATCATAACACTAATAGAAACAGTGAAGCAAGACAAAGTAGAGGAGTCTGGAGAATCCTCACCTCCTTGTGAGAAACCTGTAGGGAGAAAGCTAGCAGCTTCCAAGGGAACAACTTCTCTTTGAATGCTCTGCAGGGGCTGGGAGTTGAGGTAGATCCCTGACACAAAGCAACTGCATTTCAAGCTGCTGTGCTCTAATTTGGCAGCTGGCCATCTTCCTTGCAGTATGTAAAGGAGTGGCAAAAAGGACTGATAGAGAGAAAATAAAGACAGATATTAAATAACTGTAAGACTTCTATTTGCTGTACTGCAAAAAGCACATATTTTTCTTTTTTACCTCCTTTGCTTCTTTTTTACTTCCTTTTTTTTCTTTTTTACAATTGTCCAGGGAATAAGAGAATTTCATCATAATCATATTCAGGTCTTGACTGAGTAGTTAAAAGATCAGGAGTTTGCCTTAAAAGTGGAGAACAGATCAGAACAGAAATATTTAAGTATATTTATGAATTAAGATTAATTAAAATAAATTCCTTCATTGTTGCTTCATTCCATTATCTCTAATGTCACTGTAGTTCTGCCACAAGAGGACATGTTTCTAAGGTTTTTTTAGCTCACAGGGACTCACTTTCTATCCCAGTGTATTTTTTCTCCTCAATCACTCCAAGCCTTTCTTCTCTATCCCTCAATATCATGCTCCAGCTGATTGGCTTCACCCTTCCTGAGCAGTGGGTCCCTCAGCTGATGCTATGTTCACACCTCTCCCCATCTCCTGCAGCCAGCACAGCTATGCCCTGCCACCCCAATCACTCAAATACTTCACACGCACAGCAGTCGCCTTCCTACCGAGCGACACCCAACTGTATCGCGTGGAACCGTGAAATCCAGGAATTACACATGGTGTTCTGCAAGGGGGTGATTAGAAGAGGACTGTGTCTTCATCCAAAGCAGGACTGATCGAAGCAATGTACCATTCAAACAAAGACAGGTGATGGCAGAGTTACGTGCACTAAACGTATTGTCATGGGGATTGCAGGCCCTGCTTGTTAAAAGTCCTACTACTCAGTTTAAAGAACAGTTGAGTTCTTTTCTTCATCTCTGACAGAGTCTGCTGCTTGTCTGCCAGCTGTCATATTGTCCCTATCTGAGGGAACTTTTATACTTGGAGATCATAAAATATACTTCCGATGAGCTCTCTTTGCCTTCCTAACGAGCTAGATGCTGGAGATATTTTCAGACATGTTCTCAAGGAAAAAATAAATCCAATACTCCAGAGGGAAGCTTCACCTTAAAAGTGAAGCAACATAAATGCTGCATATCTTTTCCCCAAAACCATATGTTGTGGTTCTGTAGCAGAGTTCATTGTGGTATGTCTTTACCAGTTGTTTTTGCTTCCATAATTATGAATGACATATATGTGTTCAGCTTAAGAGAAGAAAAAGCGTCAGGCTTTTCCCTCAGTCTGTAGTACATAAATGCTTTATGAACAACATATACTTCCAGTGGAGTAGAAAAAGTTTGTGGGTCCTCAGTATACAAGAATCTCATCACCAAACTACACAGCCCATGTGTCTTAGACAAGCCATGGAACGCAAAATGCATTAAAACTGTGTGTGATTTTATAAAAAAAACACTGGAGGCATGCTTTTCTCCTCAGTAGCTTCAGTGGGGCAACTACACCTGTTTTTAACACCTACACGACTGCATGATTACTCAGCGTGGGGGAAAAGTATATTACAGCATAAAGAAGGACAAATATTACCTGTCTGAAAACCTATACAAACAATAGCACCCAGTTTAGCTATGTCTCATGTGAGAGGAAAACCCATCCAAAAGTTGCTCTCCGGCTTGTAGGGTACCCCATGCAGATGGGAAGATTGACATACAAAGCTATTGAGGTCTACAGAGGAAGAGGCCACATCAGATCATGTATCCACACATTCTTCCAAGCAACTCCAAAGGAAAAGCCTGAGTACCGCTGTACAAACTCATCATTAGGCAAGTCATGAAGACCACAATGAGACACTAAAAGAGAGTAAGTGTGTCTTCTGCTACCTCTTCCAATAGCATGAACGCTCTCCAAGTCAAGTTGAATTTAGAAATTAAGGAAATACCAAGAAAATCACTGTCTTACAATAATTTATGTACATTCTGAGAAGAAAAGCAATGTCAGTACTATCTGTATTATTAATCATTGCCTAAAGCATATATACTGTATTCTTATCATGAGGATGCTGCAAGCTCCTTTCCCAATCTTGTGTCTTGTTGTCTGTGTAAAGAGTCACATTTTTCAAGAAATCTTTCATTCTTCAACAAGAGAGGCAAAATAATACCCCCAAAACAGTCTGTTTATTGAGGTAGTCTTGTAGGAGGCAAGCATTTGAAATTGCTAACTCTTCAAAAATGTAATTCTGCCAGGCATTTAACCTCCTGGGTGAATGCTATCACAGCTATGCAATTCTGTTAAATGGAGGCAGGATTCAAATCTTCAGTGCTTTTTAGAAAGATTTGCCAGAATCTCTGTGTTTTACACATAACACAACGCTTCTGGTAAATGTGAAAAGCAGGTACCTCAGGGAAGCTGGCCACAAAACTTCCACTTTTTTGGCTTATGATGAGGTCTAGGTGGGAGACAGCTGCTAAAGTGGAGTGGTTAGTACAGCAGAAGGTGTGGGAGTTTCATCACTGAAGATTCATCTGAGTTCTCAAATTCCAGGTCAGGGAGCTTTCCAACCACAAGCCCAGAGTGCCTTCCAACCACAGAAACACACCAGCAAACAGCTGCAATAAAAATTATTTGTCTGGACAATCAGGGAACTGTCTCCTAAGGCTATGATGTTAAATTTGGATGCAGCAGTGGAGAATTTTGCACAAGAAAACAAAATTGACTACAGTTTTTCAGATGCAGAATAAGACAGGCTTTGGGCATGACTTTTTTTCTAGTCTTAAGAACAGAAATCCTTTGGTGGTCTTGGATTGCTGTCATTTAGTTTTCTGGTCCCTTATAAAAGATTCCCTTACCCCTTTCAGTGCCTTAGAAAGGATCCACATGAATGATTACCTTGCAAATGGTCAGCCAAGCCCACCTGGTTGGGTGGTGCAGGCAGCTGGATCTTCACCTTCTAAAAAGAAGCAGCAGACTTTTAATAGCTGACAGCCAATTCATGTGGGCTTGCCTCTTTGCATTGCTGTACTATTTTGTATTTTTAAGGGTTTTTTGTGGACCTGAATGAAAAGGAAACTGCTTGAATTCACACTCCTATGTGCTGGAAATCAGCAATGTTCAAGAAACCAGTTCCATGAGAAAAGCTGGGAGAGGATCCAAAGTCCTGCCAGATCGTAGTTGAAGCTCCTGTTTGATTTTTGTACACTTGATGGTTTGAGCTGAAGTTATACAAAAAGTGGCCTGTGACACAGGCCAATCTTAGAAATATTGACTAACAGCCACAGTTTGGGCTTAATAAATGTTTTGTTTAGATGGCCTTCAGGGCTTTTGATGACAATCTTTACAGGCTAAGACTGGGAATAAGACATTTCATGGCTTCAAACATTATGTTGTCACACCAGTTGGTTGCTCTCATCATGGGATAGAAAGTGGAGGGTAGTTTATTTAAATCCCCTGTGGACCTTAGCTCCTTCATTGCCTACACTGTTTCATCACTTGGTCTTGAAAATCTTGTAGGAAACTGAAGGACTTCATGGAGAACCAAAACAAATTGTGCAATGAGTGAATCAGGGAAGGTGAAGTGGAAATATCAGATAAGACACATTCCCACTGTATTTTTGACCAAGAGTGAAGGAGCTTGTTACAGCCTATCATGACAGCAATTCCTTCCTTTTGCCCCAGTTGCCACTTTAAATCTTTTTTTTTTATTTATCCCATAGTAATTGACATTCATGCTTAGGTTTTACTTAGTTTTCTGTTAGTACATCCAAAGGCTTTACCACAAAGGGCTAAATCCTGTTGGAGAAAGCCCCATACATTGGATGGTGCTGGTATTCTCTGTGAACCACTGGTCGGTAGGTACAAGAGGTTCACATGTATAAGAGAAGTTCAATTATAGATATAATATATATATATATAATATATATAAAAAAATAAAAAAATAAGCATGATCCATACATGTATTTGATTAAATCCCGTGCCCATGTAAAGTGACAACCAGCCTGACACACTCTTTCCTTCCAGTTAACCCGGCCTCCACATAAACAGAGAGGTCATCTGTGAGGCAAACAGGAGCCAGAGCTGGCTCCAAAAAACAATCAAGAACCAGCCATTGTATAATTTTTTCTTCAAATCAAGTTTTAGAAGACTGTTCATAATCAGTTTATTCACATAAGTGTCTGTTTCCTCACTCAGATTTCAGTCATCTGTGGTACAATTAAAGGCATGAAATAAGAAAGCTTTCCCTGGACAATACTAAATTACTCTCTTCTGAAAAAGAAAGTTGTTTTGAAGAAATTCACAATAAAGGCAAAGCTGTTGATCTACATAGGCAGAAAGACATACCACGCCAAGTTTCATTTATGTATGTTTTTGTTTTTTCAGTGTTTTGTCAAGCACCCTGCAGCACAGTTCAGTGATAGCGGGTAGTGTTTGAATGAGTGGGTGAAGGATGTCAAACCGAGTACAAGAATGAAAGCATCGGCCTTGACTATGGAAGGTCTGGTTGATTTAAAAGCTAATTCAATGATACAAGCCTTCACTCAGCTGGTTTGTTCAAAGTATGCAAGCAGACTTTTTTCTCTACTTCTTTTTTTCCCTCCTTGTCTTTTCAATATATGTTGCAGGCCTCAGGCATCTCTTCACAGGCTTTCTTTTTCTTACTGTGGAGAAAAATCTTCTCACCTGTCTGAAAGATGGAGTTAGGACACCACAGCACTCTCATTAGTTGTGAAAGAGTTTTCTTGCCTCCTTTTGGTTTTGGGCATGCCTTTTTTTGTGTCACTCATGCCTCCTAAACCTCCCCCAGCTATATCACCTCAGGACACTCACAGCAAGTTGTGAGATGCTCAGCATTTTCCTCTGATCAGTGCTGGTCTTCTGTGAGCCAGCTGCTGTGCCATGAGGAGGATGGGGTGGGCATGAGGCAGGGATGGGAACTCTGGCTGCTTGGAAATTAAGCCAAGGAGCTCCTCCTTGACCTTGTTTCCAGGCCTACTGGCCTGCAGAATGACAGCCTGGGTGTCACTTGCTGGTCTAGATCTCCAGCTGGGCTTGTCACGACACCTAGGTGAGAGCTGGGGCTGTCTCACCCTGTTATAATTGGATCAGTCTTCTGGCTTGTCTGAACAATGGAAGAGTTTTGTAACATTTGTGTGTGCACCCAATACTGTATGGACTTGTCTTGTATGGACTTGTTTTGTCACAACTGAAGTGACATAGTCATGTAAAAAAAAAGAAAAATAATAAATCTTTCTGATCCTGCAGGATAAAAACGGCCTTCTTGAATCAATCCTAATTTGACGTTAGCACAATTATGGATTGTTTACCAAGATCCAGTGTTTTACTCATAGCACAGAAATTGTGAAGGTGCCTGGCACTACTAAATTAGATATCAAAGAGGGTGATTTGTCATTATTACAGAGCATTAGTTCTTTTCATGTCTAAACTTGCCCCTTCCAAAGACAGACTTCTTTTGGGTGTCTGGAAGATACAATATGCTTCAGTTATGACCCAGCTGGTCTGTTGGTCATTGCACTGGATTGATTCTGCCCCGGACCACAAAACAGCATTAAAAGCAACATAAAGTGTCAACTAAGAACGCAAGGTGCAAGTGGACAAATAAGTCTTTGCAATAGAGAGATTGTAAGGTCAGGAGCTTTATCAGCAGCCAAAATGTGAAAAGTACAGTTTTTTTCACCTGTTCCTTGGACTGACACATCCTCTGTTCTGCAGCTCTTTAAGAAGAGAGATCTCTTAACGGGGGATATGTGGAACTCCAGTTTGACAAAACGGTCTGAACTGGACCACTTGGAAGTGATGGCATCCTAAAATCCTTTTCCTTGAAGGTGAGAAAGTGTTACTGTGCTGCCCTCTAATGCTCACAGCCTTGCATTCACTCGTGCATGGAGAGGTTTGAGGTTAGTGTTGCTTAATAACCAAACCACTGCTTTTTTTGTCTGCTCTCATCACATAAAATTGGAAAAACAGGGCTTTATGCTAAATTTAGTGTCGCTTTTCCTATGCAAGCACACTTGTTATTATGCAGTGAAAGCATGAATTATGGAGTGCTTTGGAGCGGTAATCCAATTTGTGGATATTTCATTTAGAGTGTGCCATGAGTGAATTGTCCCACTGTGATGTATTGATAGACCCTAGGCTCATAGTGTCAGAGAGAGGTGAAATAAGGCAACTCAACACAACTGGAAAAAATAGGGGTACCATCCTTTTACAAAATCATGATAGACATGTCAGGTTCCTGTGCCTTTAAATTTTAGAGCATGTAGAAACGATGCTCCGTGATCCATCATATCTTGCAGAACCATTTCACAGGATCACTTAATCTTTTTCAGGAGCTTCCCTACACTGAGTTTCTTATTGCTCTCCCTCTGCATCAGCTAAAACCCTGTCAAAACTTAAAACTGCTATCCTAATCCAAGACTGAACGCCTGAGCTTTGTGCTTTCGTACCTCCTGTTTTGCACTTAAATAGATGCCAGTGATCCCCCTCTTCTTCCTTGCAAAGAAATGAAGAAAAGGGGGAAGTAGAAGTGGTCAGAAGCTCCAATTTAAGGCTCAATGGCATTCAGGCCCCTTTTAGCTTCAAAACTTGACCTTGAAGTCTGGGAGCTATAGCAGCAGCCACTCAATTATTACCAGGATGGGGGCAGGAGGAGAAAGAGGAGGGAGGATAGGGGAGCAAGCAGAGACACATCTCCAGAGAAACCCAGTGAGGGTCAGGATCTAAACTAGCTTATCAAGCTGCATAAATATTAATCATACTGTTTAAGACTATATTCTGCTCCATCTGCAGAGTTTCACTTTAAGAGGTGTCTCTAATAGGGCATGATGTCTCCAAGCGTCTTTTATTAATAATTAAAACACTGTATCTCGAATTACCAACTGGTTCATGGAAGATAATGCTGTGTTGGCAGTGTCAGGCAGGGGAGAGCCTAGTGCAGAATGCCGAGGTGAAGGGGTTAGGTATGCAGCCTTCTCCTCTTCATTATTTACATTTCATTGCTTCCTAAAAGCCGTGAGAATGTGCCCTTCTTGTGCTAGGCGCCTGTTCCATACCTCTTTTGCCCATCTGCAAAATTACAATGCTTTCATTTGTCAAGATCTTTGAGGCCTGCCAATGAAAAGCATCATAGATGACCTGCTCTGAAAAAGAACTTCTATGCCCAAGAGCTTGTTTGTTAGAATGTACCAATGGCATTGTTAAATGCTAGCACCAACAACTTTTGCTCTGCCTGTGGCCTTAGACTGTCGCAAGTAAGCTCTTTCCCTCCAGGTTCTGGAAAAAGAAAATATGCATTGAGGAAAGAAAAATACACATTTAAGAATTCCTTTCTGCCAAGGAGGAGCCGGAGAAAATGCAGCACAGTGATTCAGCAGAGCTTCAGCAAGGAGTGCTGCAAGGCACTAGCAAGGCTAAAGTGGTGATGGTGGAGGTGTGTCAGTGCCATGGACTAATAGGGGTAAAGGTGGAAGGATGAGACACCAGCTCATCATATAGCTTGTAGCACACAGGAGTGTGCATGTGACCAGCAACCACCCTCCTTCAGGGATCTCAGCCATAGGAAATGAGAGCAGAATAGTAACAAAGGGAGAAGATGAAACCAATCTAGTTTAAAAATATTTTAATTGTGAGCTTGTGTTTCTTTTTCCATTGGAGGTGAATTTACATCTGGCATTAAAGTGTGTACAAAGGCAGGTCCGTGGCTCCTGGTCTGCCGTGACAACAAAGTGCAGGGAACGAAGTAGAAAAAGACAGCATTGAGGCTACACAATGCAAAAGACTCTGCAAGAAACATGTCTAAGGAAATAATGATCCATTATGGTTGATATGGTGTAATCCCTACTCTACCAAGATTATGGGTTTAGCTATGGATGTGGTGAAACTGAAGCAACCAGGATTCTTCTGGAGCACAGTATTAGAGTGCATCCATGCTTAAAATTAATTGTTTTCTGGCCACTTGTGATGTCCTTGGATCACTCTCTGCTCTACCAAAATGAGCAGAACAACTGAATTTGTGAGCACTTGTATCTCAGGCCATACTTACATAATTGCAAGCAGGTGTTGTATGTAGTTGTGTTTGAAACTCCTTGTGTCAAAAATGTGTTTTTTGTGTCTGGAATGGTGTAAAAAGTTTTCAGAACTGAGCTCACATCATTTGCAAAACCATGTCACCCACATTTTTAATTCCTATGCAGATTAATTTTCTATGGGGATGGGAATCACTGATGAGAACAGTTAAGTTCCCCATGAAGCTGTTGGTGAGCTACCTGACTTTTCCAGACGTGGGAAGTTACTTCTCGTCTGTTCTAGGCACAAGATTACTTTAGTTCTAAAAGGAGCCTGGATGCCAGATTTATTAGTTAACAAATCTGGAAGAAGCAAAGAAATCCCTAAGAAGCAGATGTTGATGAGATTGCTTAGAAAAAGATTTGTATAGTACAAGGCACTCACACAAACAGAGATGAACTTTTTACTTCCTTTTTGGTAACTATTTTAGCACCCATTACCTTCTTCACTTCCCTTTTGTGATCCTTTTGTCATTATTTTCTAATTCCATTTTCTCATGATAGCTGATTCGCAGGAGGCTCTTAATCTTTTGGCAAGGTGTTGTAATTCTGTGACAAAATATTAGATAGCTAAGCTGAGGGACAAGAGAATTAAAGGACATGTCTGAGGTCACACAATAGGTTAATGGCTAATCACAGTTTGAATCCAGGAACTTCTAGTTATTAGACTTTTTCTGCAATTGACTGTGTTGTCTCCTGGAACTCTGAAGTGCTATAATATCACTTAAAAATTGATATAAATGTCACATAGGTGGAAATTAAAAATGTGGTCAGGAGAAAAAAAAAAAGAGTTATTGGGAATCATTAACAAGCATCCAACACTGATCACTTCTTAAACAAACAGACTGGACTCTGATAAGATATATCTGACACCCTCAGAACAATTAATCAAGTCTCAGAAGTGGCAAGCGTCAGTAATAATATCTTACTTGTAGATCACTGAATATCCACTGAAGACTGTGCTTGTAATAAAATCTTTCTTCCTTTTGTTTCCATGGTGGAATATGTTGGCACTTACTGCTCTGCTGGGAGTGTTATGTGGGAGAAATTCTGGACGAAGGCAGAGTACTACTCTCCTTTACCTGTCTCCTACCAATTAAACCTCCATAGATTTATGTCTTAATAAAACAGCAGTTATACTTTGTTTTTTTCAGTTCAACTTTGCAGTTAAAAACCACTACTCCAAACATAATAGGTGCTGTCTGCAATTGCTTAAATTGGGCATAAACATTTATTGCCTCCTTAGCTAACAAATGCAACCTTGCTGTTCAAAAGAATGAGGAAAATTCCACTCAAGGTCAAGTGACCTGATGTTTTCAGGCAGCCTCATTACCCATATTAGCACTGTAGAAGACGAGGCAGAACATCTGGTAGTGACATAAAAAAGATAGAAATGTATGCATATTTGCCTTAGCTCTTCATGTCGACATTGAGCTTGTGCTTTAATTTTGGGTCAATGTTCTGAAAAGCTGCTAAGAAAAGCTGTCGGTGTTTAAGATTAAGAAACTCAAAAGGTTTATTGGTTTCTACAGTTCCTTATGTCCAAAATGAAACCATGGGGATACTGAAATTGTCATCTCTTGCTGCTTGGCAGCACTACCAGATTTCAGGCAGAGATGGCCCAGCCAATCTGTATGGATTTTGTCTCACACATCTGACACCTACAAGGTAGCACTTTATTGGAGACTATCAGCAAGCCTCAGTCATCGTGTCCATCAGCAAAGTTTGTTCACCATAATGAAAATGAGTTACAAACATGGAAGAAAAGAGGATGGCTTTGCAGCACTGCAATTTCTGAGCTCCTCTCTTACTGCCCTCTAATGAGTTTCCTCCCCAGTGATTTGGCTTTCAGATTCTTTGGAGGATGTGGAAGAGCAGCAGCATCTTACCAGTTCCTGCAGGAGCAACCGCAGCTCATTGGAGGTACATGACTGCCATTTACAGAGCTCCTCATTTCTTTGCCTGACTCCCACCCTCATAAGAGTAGTTCTGGATCTATTTTGCATCCATAGGTCAGGATCACATACTGACAGCAGAAACACATTGCTCCCTGGCTTTGCATTTCTCCTGAAGTCTAACAGATCTGATGTGTGGAAGGAGGGAAATGTAAGATCTGGCTCTATAACTCATTGTCATGTGGAAACACTGCTGCTCAGATTATCTTAGTATGGAATTTAGAAGAGCTTTCCCTCCCTTAAAGGCAGGGTAGCAGGCAGAAAAGTGGTGCTGGGCTGAAAAGCTGCCTGAAATACATGTTCAGTACAACCCATCCACACGGTGTAACTACTTTGTATCCTATTAGCGCTCCTGTTCGTTTCAGTACAGCGCAAATGTCTCTATGTAACATTCAGGAACTCCTGCTGCAGGTGCTATGATCATCAAAACCTGCACCTTTTGTGATCAAAAGATCCCAGAAACTCACTCACTCACTCCCAGGAGATCTAGAAATAAAGTAATGAAAACAGAAAGTTATCCAAAGGGTTGCTGTGGGGTATGCTGTGTTGGTCTGGACCTTGATGTAGAAGGCAGCTGAGAAAAAAGGAAGAAACTGGGTGGAGCAGTGTCAGACATGAAACTGGTCCTCTCCCAGTCCCACTCCCACTTCCACTCATTCCTTCCCTACCTGCATGTTTTCAGCTAAAATATAGAAGGGACAGCAGGATTTTCCTCCAGTGAAAATATTTCAGCCTCAGTCATCATAATGCTGTGACCAGGGATAAAAAGCACACACTTCTGGTGACTGTTTGGAAACTGCTGCAGACAGAAGTACAGGAACAGTATACAGTGATTAACTGCAGGCAATGCTGCCTTTTCCAAGGTGGCCTTAGTGGAGTTCCATGCAGAGATGTGAAACCAAGATAATCTAAACCCGCATTTCACTCCATATGTTGTATTGCCTTAGCATACTTCCTTGCCTGTATTTTAAAGTGCTTCAATTCAGAGTAATTTAAAACCTCATCAGTACCCACTAGAGGATTGGGGTTTAGAACCTCAGTCAATTAAGTCCATGTGGATGAGTAATAGGAGTAAAAAAATCACAGTTTTCAGTGTAGAAAAAAAAAAGAGAAAAAGAAGAAAAAAATATTCTATAGCCTAGCTATTCAAAAGCAATTATATTTTTAGTTACACAGAGAGACATTTTCAGACTTCTAATTGCTCCAAATCTATCTGCTAAAGAGTCATTACATTCCATTTTAACCCCTCTCTGACACCAGGAACTAATGCTGTAATTGAACTGTGTCACCAGTGATCTCAGTTCAAAATCATTAGTGGAGTTGTTCTTTTTCATATTTGCTCTAACATTTCTGCTCATTGCTTACAGGCATGGGGCCAGATTTGCTGCCAGCATATGTGGGTACAACACCACTGAGATCGGTGCTGTTGTGTCCAATTAGGCCTGTGATGAGGTTGGCCCCATGTGCTACGAGCTTTCATTAACCAATATATTCCCATTATGGACTGTGATCTGTTCACCCAACTACATCCTCTTAAACATGTGGCAATGCAGTGTAATAAAACTCAGCAGGGTTATGCTTTAAATTCTCCCATTTTTTTTTTTTTTAACACCAGAACCCCATCTTTTGGCAATTTCATATCCACACACGTGATTCTGATTTCACATGCAGACAATCAAGGAACAATATTTTTTAAAGAACTTGGGTTGCTGTGTGCTCTCTGATTCCTTGTTTATAGCAATGTGTGTATGTAGGGTACCCTGGGTTCATCTCCTTTTTCTCCACAGACCGTAATTGAAGAGTGAGAGAAACTGAATCAGAATATCATGGTAAACATGTTAACAAGGTTCCATGCAGCTTATGTGTTACAGGTTTTGTTGCACTTATGAAAAAAGAAACATTAAATGTCAGGGATATTTCTAAATGCAGACTTAAAAGGTGATATTTAACCGTAAACAGTATGATAGTTATTGGCAACTGATAATGTAAGTCCTATAGCAATCTGTTAATTAAGATTCCACCCACATTTCTAGTTTAAACTCTGCCATAAAAATATGTTCTGTACTATAATCTGGAACACAGATTTTAGCACAGCAGTGCTTTCTATTTGTTTTGTTTTTAATTCCAAAAAATTGTTCAGCCATTTTATAGCTGAGAAAGGCAAAGAGTAAGCTAGAAGTTTCCAAGCCCTCAGTTATGATCTCACACAACTCATCTGAACTCAAGATTAATGCTTGCAAATGAAATAACTCAATCCCATTCCCATGGCATTTGGCAGCTTAGAGCCCAGCATTTAGTCAGCAGGTACTGGAGGACTTTGCTGGTGCCAGTGTCTATCAAACTTGATTCATAACCTGCCTTACTCCTCTGAGCATGTGCAGGCCAGACAGATGTCATTATTTATGAGCTAACTCTGTCTGTGCTCCCTATGATGGAGTGCACACCACCTGGCTGTGTTAGCCCTCACTGCAAAGCTCTCCTCAGTATAACTCTGGTTTCAGCACAACCATGCAACTAGCACTTTCTGGCTCACATCTGGTTAATGCAGAGCACAAGAGAAGGTAGTTTGTTGCTATTTATATGAGATTGTGTAGATAGTACCTGAGGAGAAAATGCTTTCTGGGCCAGACTATGGCTCATGACCTTTTGGAAGGGTTACATTGAGCAATGATGTAACCCAATTTCCATTTTTACCTGTCTGATATTGAAACCAGGCACCCTAGGGACAGAAAAATGAGCTTGTATTTGGGTCAAGATCCTGGCTAACTAGGTCACCACCATGACTGTGCCACCTGCAGTTCAGCTTTGCTCCCAGGGGAAGAGCAAATGCCACGTGTGACACACACAATCTCGGACACGCTTCCAACACTGCCGTCAAAGGAAACACAACTTCTTTCTCTGACTCAGTCAGCTGGTGGCTTAACAGCCCTGCCCTCTCTGAGGACAGAGCATCAGTGCTAATGGAGGCACACAGTGGTGCACAGTGGTGAATGGATCCTTGGTAAAACCAACCCAGAAGTGAAGGGGAAAAAATGGACAAAAAAAAAATATCCTCTGAACTAGTTTTAACTTCCTTGGTTTCCCAATCTTATTCCCTTCTGGCAGCATCAGCACTTAAGGCCTCATCCACAATACAATCTGATGCCAGTCCAACAGGACAGCAAAGCAGAGGAGAGTGCAGAGCAATCTGCTGTAACAGCACTGCTAGCTGAAGGAACTTGATGTGTACAGGGATCTATGGCTCAAAAATTCAGGTGTGATGGTTTAGTGATGACCAGCATCGCTCTGTAATCTGCTGTGTTTGTTTGAGACTCAGTTTTTGACTCAGGCTATGACCAATGCATAATAGCATAAGATCTGATTGGCTTCATGAACCTTTGATCTGGTTCAACTTCAGCTTCTTTCTTTGAAGCTTAATAAGAGGTTTTATGTCCTTTTTACACAATTGTATCTAAATTTACATTAGTTTTACTGTTATTATGTGGCTGCCAAATCAATAATATAATCTTTTTTCAGTATTTACTTAGCATAATAAAACCTGGAAAATTACCCAAATAAGCAAAATGAAAAACATTCCCCAAGCACAAATGGAATTAAAAGACTATAAAAACTCCATACTCCCAGCTCTTCTCACTTTATGTAAACATCAGCCTGAGCTTCTCTAAAGCACTCAGTACTGTTTTAGCTCAATTCCCCAAGCTCAGCACCTGTCCACATAAACACCCCTGGCCTCTTCTTGGCAACTGGAGGGCAGCTATGTGAAACTTTTCCTAACAGCCCTACCCTACAGGAGGTCACACACCTGCTTACCCCCACTTCCTTCATTTACCCAAAAGGTACCTTCCCCTCAGCAATACTGAATGCATCCAGATCATACAGGAGGCAAGACACCAGCATAAATGCCGATTATTCTTATTACCTGTTGGAAAATAATCATTATCATTACGTTTCCAAAATTAGGTTCCACATTAATGTCTTCCTGTGGTGCCCTTTATATTACACCATAGAGGTTTAATCTGCAACTAGTCTTTCTTGCTTCTGTGGGATTATTTTATCACCTTAATGTTCCTCTAATAGACGGTATTTTTGGCACATGAAATTATGAATGTGTATTGTAAACCAATTAGGCTTTATTTTAAAAAGAAACTGTGATAGGCTATGCAAAAACATCATGAAGCACTGATAAATGCTTGAATTTCTTGATAGTTCCTGCCATCAGAAACTGTGCTGTTTAGCCAATCTGCTAAACCATTTGAACCGTTTTATTTTTAGATAATATGGCTGCTCTGCTAACATTTTTCCTGTTCTGTAGAACTAATTACCATCCCATATGCTATTGTACATACC
The DNA here is from genome assembly GCA_013397075.1 of Rhabdornis inornatus. Taxonomy (NCBI): domain Eukaryota; kingdom Metazoa; phylum Chordata; class Aves; order Passeriformes; family Rhabdornithidae; genus Rhabdornis; species Rhabdornis inornatus. The sequence continues at coordinate 833,189 of VWZS01002632.1, read as the reverse complement.
TTGAGTTTAAACCAAAAGTTAGATTTATTCAGTGATTCTTTCAGTCTCTTTCTAAAAGAGAGACAAAGACATGCATGCCCTCTAACTAATATTATTCTGTGGAAAATTTCATTTTAGCCACCATCATATTTTAAAGAGTTAATTTCCATTTTTACTGTGTTTTATTAATAGGCCACTGGAAGCTTATAAACACTTCAAGGCTTTTAAGGCTGTGTTTTTGCAAAAATGATTAATTATGCAGTGTTATGGATTATGATGCCCTCTTTTCCATGGTTTCCAGACTTCTTGCTTGTTGTCATGTAGCTCCAACAGTTCGATGAACACGAGAATATTTTTTTCCCTGTGTGTTCTAAAAGGAAGTGTGATTCTTTATAAAGGACATATTGCAAATTGAAAAGCTGCCATTCACACAGTCAGGTTGTCCTGTGGTTTATATCATAAATAATGGCTCTAGACTTCCTAACTCTAAACTAGTTTAGCTCTTGTGCAGGACCCCAGACTACCAGCTGCAGAGACTGGCAAGCTTAAAGCCAGCAGAGACAGTGGTAATCATCAAGACTGATTTCCCACCCAATACAGACCATATACATTCTCTCACTATTTCTTCCAAAGGGGACAATTTTTCTTCCTGGAGCATAAGAGCTATTTTATCTCTTAGACAGTAAAGGGATGGTGTCACCTTCCACCATGTCACCTCATTTTTTGACAAAACAATGTCTGAATAGCTCCTTTACTTAGCAATTCTTAGATTCTTTATGGATCACGTGAACCGGAGCTGAGTAAATCTTGAAACAGGTATGTCTACTGGAGAGTATCAATTTCAGTCCTTAATTAATATAGACAGTGTGTCCCAGCCTTCCAAACACAGACATAGCTTTCCTACTGTCTTCCTGAGACTATCACAGTGAGTGAGTGGCTCTATTCCCAGGAATATTCGTGATTTTCTCAGTATATGGACACTGCAGAGAAATTACACTTTTGACTTAATTGCAAATTCCCACATCAGAAACCTGATAGAACAGGCTTGCTCTACTCCGCTGGAAGGGCATCTCTGGCTGCAACAAAACCATTTTACAAATGCAGAAGACAGGTGATACGCCATGAATTGTGCATTGATGTTGCCTGTCTGCAGGTGGTGTGATGGCCAAGTGCATTCAGGACCCGTGGGGCTCTTTGCTGGTGAGGCACCAGCAGAAAGATATAGTAATCATGAAGAATCACATTTTGACCTGCCCTGTCCATCCATGTAGAGAAGCATGGCAGGGAGGTAGAGAAATCTCTTATTCCCTCAGGGATTTTTCTTGTTACAGGAGACCAGCAATCTGCGTCTTGTGCAGTAAACAGGCAGACACGGGGGCCATTCCTCTTGTCCCTGATATATTAACAAGCTCAACTGAGCTTACATGGACAAGAATATAGAAGAGCCTAGAAGGCAAAAATGACCTATCTCCTCTCTAGTCTAGGGCTGGGGGTGGAGAGGGTTGCTGTGACCTATAGTCTGGTGTGCACTTTTCACGCGGAGCTGGACAGACACATGAAGCTTTTCCTCCAGGGACACTGGGAGATGGAATTCTTATCTGCCATGAATAGTTAGCATGGAAACCATTTACTTTGCTTCATGGCTAAAATGCAGGCAGCTATGCCTGCCATCACTCTGTTAGAATCTGACATAGCAATTCTTAATCATGCTTTGGCTTTTTCTTTTTGCTTTCCATCCTTGTTCTTGGAAGGGTTGGCACAGCTGATGAATTCTACCTTGCATGAAATTCAGAGAATGGCATCAAGCCCATGTTACAGACAGGAGGGGCAGAGCACGCTGACCAAGAGTGTGCAGACATGTGGCACCTTTTACCTACGCCTAAGGTGACAGAAGGAGCTGCTGCAGCTTTCCTGGTGCCAAATCACTGCTCTCACAGCAGAATCTACTGCTCCTTCAGGCTCCTTCAGCTGCTTGTGGAAAAGCTCCTCAACCATTTCAGCTCAGATAAGTGGGCCCTGCTTGAGAGGGTGATGAGTAAATCTCTGCAACCCCATCTGGATTCAAGTACACTCCTGAAAGCAAGTCAGGCTGTTTTGCCTCTGGCAAGGATGGGTAGCTAGGAGGCAGGGTTGGGCTGATAACCTCTGCAACTGGCACTGCTGCTGCAGGTGGGAAAAGGATGCTCGCTCACACAGTGACTTGCCCAGGGTCAGACTGTAGCATAAAGAAACTTACAGTTGCTTTAATGAGCAGGAGACAAGCACAGGGAAGGTGGAAAAAAGTTCACATCAGAAATTCTACAGTGCAGTAAAAAGAGAAGAAACAAGGAAAGCAAAGGGAAATAACACTTTATAAGAATAAAGTCCTTTATTCAGTATTAGAAGAAAGCACATTTTCTGTCATTCTTCACTTTTTGCAACAAAGTCTGTATACAAACAACTCCTAGTTTTATGAGGCAGCAACCAAAAAAATCCTTCTCCAAAACTGTTAGACAGTGATAATTAAAGCTGCTTTTGAAGAGACTGGATTGGAACCACTGCTTGACAGGGAGAGAGCATTATGCAGTACTCTGCACTCCCTCCCTCTGTATCCTGCAGCCTTTCTGTTGCAATGAACTCACTCTAAATGAAAGTTAAATCACATCAGACAAACACATAATGAGCTTGTGCCGCAATGTTTAATAAGTTAATCAAGTATGTTAATGATACATATTTACAAGAAAGGACTTTGACTCAGAATCAAGTCAGGAAACAACAAAGGCTAGTAATAAGAACAGCTTTGCATTGACAAAGTCCAGATGAATATGAGATAATTTGGGCATCAAAAAGAGAACAGAGAAACTGGTAATAGCTGGAGCTATGAAGAAGAGCCGAATTTCACAGCATATCCAATTACAAAAGTCATTACTGATGGGAATAGCAAAACAACTTGTCTATACAGGATATGAGTGGAACTCAGTGGATTAAATTGTCTAAATCTGTACCACATTTCATATTTATTTTTAAAAGTGGCTTGATATGTGGACTCTGAATCCCAGACACTTGGAACATCTGGAAGGTCTCGGGTTTTTGGTCGGTTCATTAGAAATTAAGGCAGTTGTGAGTTTAGGATTTCAAACATTATTTCCCCCTTTACAGCATAAAGAATGCTTGGAGTCATTTGGATTGAGGTTTCTATTTTTCTGGTCAATTCTCATGTCTCTAAAAATAAAATTACTGGAGGGGAATAATCTAATTGTGAAAGCCCCCATTTTAGATAATGTGATTGGTTGACCCTGGCTGGATACCAGATGCCCACCAAGGCCACTCTATCACTCCCCTCCTCATCTGGAAGAGGGAGAGAAAATATGAGAGGCTCATGGCTCAAGATAAGGACACAGAGAGATCACTCACCAATTGCCATCACTGGTAAGAGAGATTCAACTTGGAGAAATTAAGTGAATTTACTACCAATCAAAGCAGGGGAGAATAATGAGAGGTAAAATGAGAGGAAATCTTAAAACACCAGGAGTCACTACCAGGGTCACTGATGAGCTCAGCCTCAAGTGCAGCAGTGGGTTTATCTTGGAGCTGGCTTACATTGGCTCTGTTGGGATGGGGAAATTCCTAGCAGCTTCTCAGAGAGGCCCCCTTGTAGACCTCCCACAAGCCAACAACTGGCCATGCAAACCCAATACAGATAAAAAATGTTATCCTTTCTTGGTCTCAAAACCATGAGACACATTTAAATAGTTAAAAATGAAGGAAGTCTAGTATATCCCATCTGGGACTTAGCTACATGTCTTTCACTGAAGAGAATTTTGTTTCCACTTTCTTTCCTTTAGAGAGGAATATTATTGGTCCAGATGCAGAAATATTGCTTATAGTTCTAGTGCTAGCTTGAACCAAGCCTGAACAAAACATCTCTGATCTCAGATGCACACCTACTATACTGTATAATCCATTTATTTGGGTGCATTTTGTTCATCTCCCCAATCTCAAATCCTTCTTGGTCCCTCAAGAACATGTAATGTCTGTTAATGTTTAATGCTTATTTGGTTGACCCTGGTGCACCCACTTTGCTTGAAGGAAAGCTCCCTGGTGTCAGATGGAACTGGGCCTTAAATATGTATTTAAAGTACCTGTGTTCTCTTTCTTTAAAATCTTGCTTCCTTGAATTTTCTTAGGTTTATTCTCAGTGGTAATAATTCAAACTTGGATTTCAATGATGGTCAACTGTTTTAAATTTCTTTCATCATACATGTCTATTTTCTAGCAGAACTACATGAATCTTAATTTAGTAATCTGGTTTTGTTGTATTTATCTGTAAATATCCACTAAGCATCCTGTCCTAAAATGGGGGCTGTTCTTAAGCAACGTGCTCTTGGCTGTTTGAGTTTTGTGGCTGGTTAACTGAAGGGTAGAAACTGTTTTTGCTCCCTCCCTTGGAGGGCAGAGTTGTTGCAATTTGGATAGTAAGGAGCAAGAGAACTCTTCAGATACTCAGCATTTTCTATGCTTGAGTACCTAACACTCCAAAGGAATGATTTATTTTTCAAGGGTAACACTTTTTAGCAAAGTGTGATTGTGAGCTGCCTAATGTTTTATATCTGAAATTCAACTGTATTTGTATTAGGGAATGCACAAATAGTGTAATCAAAAATCTAAACATTCTGCTGAAGGATGAAAGACATTGTGACAGTGCTTGAATGGTTAATGCTTTTCTCTTGTAAACTTCATAACCTAGATGTTAAAAAACACTTGGAGCTGTCAATGATGACTCTTGTTAACTCATTATGTGTCACTGGCAGTGGCTTTCAAATGGCAGCATCACAAAATCCCACTGAAGACCAGTGGCCAGCAGGATAGAACATCTGATGTCTCTAAAAGGTTTTTGTTGGGCTGCTTTGACAGCCAGAATTCAGCATGCCTCAGAACCTGGCAGAAAGGGAGGCTGCAAACGACTGCATAAAGGAGCAGAAGCTTTCCTAGTGCTGCTTCTCTCTTTGTTTCTTTCCTGCTCTCATCTTGAGGGCTACTTTCACTTGGTCCTTCTGACTGCTGCACTTCTGCTTCACAGTTTCCCCCTCATCGGTTTTTTTGCTTTTTAGAGTAAAACACAGAGACCAGGTAGCAAGGAGATGTTTTGTACCCTGCAGTGAATATCTTTTTCCTTCAGAGTTAACCTCATTGCACACACTGAAATTTTCCTGTATTGTTCTTGGCTTTTTTTTTAACTTTCTCTACACTGAAAAGCTTAGCCTCAAAGTGCATTTTTCTCTCAGCTCTTGCAGCAGGAAAAAAAAAAAAAGCAGCTGTGCCATAGCTTTAGTTCTTAAATTTCTTCTAATTGTCGGACAGATTATTTTTTTTCCATACAGCAGACTCTATCTATGTCTAGCTAAGAAATAATGGCAAATAATAATAAAGCAGTTAACACATTGAATAGTTGTGCGAGGCACGCACTTCATCCCAAGTCTTTTCTGCTCTTCATATGCTTGTGTTTAGTCCCTGTTATTGTTCACTCAGCATTTTATAATGACAGGCCTATAAACATTACAGAATCATGCAGCTGGAGCGTGCCTGAATGCAAATTACCTTGCACAGGAAATTGTGTAGAACACACAGTACCTGAAAATAAAGATCCAGATAATGAACACGGAGAGTCTTTGGATGTGAGTGGAGTTACACTAATTTACAGCAGCTAAGGATTTGCTTATGCCTATACCTCAACAAGCAGGTAAAAACCAGCTTGTCCTATTCATAATTGGCATCTTTCTTGACACAGTTCCTCTCACCAGCCCCTCAAAATTAGATGTAAATTTCCCCCCTTCCCTCAAGATTGAAATACTGGATCTTGAGGGATTTGACTTAGACATGATTTAGGTATAAAATGGTTTTAAGTGCACAGACATGTCAATCCAGCACAAAGGTTAAATTTCTTCAGGGAGAGAAATCTCTACAGTCTTGTCCCTTTCCTTGAACTGAAATGTCCTCCAGATAAAATGCCAGACAGTTCAGAAGGCAAGGAGCAGATTTAGAAAATTGCAATGAAGGGAAGGCAGGCTCTTTGGCAAGGAGCTGATGCAGCGTAGCTACCAGAGAAAGCAAGTCAATTGAGCTATGATGACAGAAACTGAGTCCTTCCCAGTAATTCTCTTCTCTCCTTGTTCTTTACAAAATTAAAAAAGGTTTATTATATCCCCATGATGACTAATAGGAGCAGACCTAAACTTAATTAAATATACATAGTCCTTTCACAAAGAAATGAGTTTTGCACCAAAACCTCACCAACAGTTACTGTTTTGGATATGGCAAATTATAGTAACAAATACGATAGAGAGAATAGGTTGGGCTAAAGTTCTAATACAGTAATTTTACTTGCACAAAGTATGAGCTTTGATTTAATTACTGCTTTGTGAAAAAACTCCAGTTGCCTCACATACCATACAAGCTTTAAGGAAGGATTTGTTGTGTTTCTTGCCCTTCCATTTTCCTCGTGGAAAATGCTGACCTGTCTGCCTGAAGCGCCATTGATGTTCTGAATCAAGGCAAGGAAAGAACAGAGAATACTCCTACCTTACATCTTGAGTGGCTGTTTACACTTCAACAGGAGCGGACTAAATCAAAATGACACTTTCTGATACTTTGTGTTATGCAAATCGTTCCACAAGGGGTAATGCCCGCACACAATGTGGTTCCAAAGACCCACTGAAAAAGACTTGCACAGAAATTAAATGTGAGCTGAGTGAAAGGCTGATGTTAATTCCTAGGGCCAAGGGCTAAATGTCTTCATTTTGCAGCATGTGGAGGAACACTGAGGAGCAAGGCAACCACTTGGGGCAAAACACAGCCTTCACATAAACCTTTAAAGACATTGCACAAGCACTTGGAATGAAAGAACTATGTTATAGCAGAATGTATGATCATACCATCACACAAAAAAATTCTCATACCTTTAATATAAAATGAATGGAGATATCTCCAAATGATAGGTGTGACTTCTTCTGTATTGAATACCAGCAGTGTTAGCAACCTTGGCTCATTGTGACAGCAATGAAAAGCACGTTGTACACAAACTAACACACAGCAAGCTCTGCTGCATGTTGGGAAATATGGTATCTGTCACAATAACACACCCCCTATGCATGCTCCCATCCTATTTTATTTTTGTAAGTTTTGTAAAAAAAACATGAATTCATCCATAGTTTAAGATGGATTTTGCATATAAAGAAACCAGAATTAAGTTCAGAAGCTACCCGGTAGTACAGACAACCAGTATGCAAGTAATATCCCATCCATTCAAAAATGTAGTAGAGGACTAATTAGAAAAATATTTTAAAAGCTTTTCAAAACCTAATCTTCAGCACTGTATAAATACTATCCAGTCATGGCATTCCTCAACCTGACTTGAAAACCTGCCTGAAGGTTTAGCTGGACCATTGATATTCCTTCCCCAAACAGACCTGAGATAAAAGTGAGCTAAGGAAAAAAAAGGGAAAACCTATGCAATTGTGCTCTTGAATGTCTGGCTAGGTTTCTTGGTAATGTGACATTGGTGGAGTGAACATGTTGGTTTAAATTCCTTGAGTGGTCGCTAAGCAAAAAGTGCAGAAAGGTCAGGGTAGCACCAAACTAATACAGGTTCTATTACTACTTTTGTCCTTATTAGCTCCCTAACAGGAAGAAACTGCCACCTCCACCTCAGTGAAGGGCAAGAGAGGAGTGGGGCATCTTTCTGAGCTTGTCCTCCATGACACATTCATAATTTTGGCTCATTTCAGAAGACTCCTTTAGTTATACTACACTAGACACCAATACTCTTCAGCTGACTTTTGGAGCAAACTGTGCGTTATCACAGATTCATAGATTTGTTTAGTTTGGAAAAGACTTTTAAGATCATGAAATCCAACTTTTAACGCACTGCTGCCAAGCCTACCACAAAAACATGTCCCCAAGAGACACATTACACATCTTTTAAATATCACCAGAGATGGTGACTCAACAGCTTCCCTGGGCAGCCTGTTCCAATGCTTGATAACACTTTTGGTGAAGGAATTTTTCCTAATATTTAATCTAAACCTCCCCTGGTGCAACTTGAGGCCAATTTTCTCATCCTACTGCTTGTTGCCTGGTAGAAGAGCAAGCCCTCCCTCAGTACAAATTCCTTTCAGGCAGCTGCAGAGAGCAATAAGATCTCCCCTGAACTCCTTTTTCACCAAGCAGCTTTCCAGACACTGCCCCCAGCATCTAGTTCTGCATGGGGTTGTTGTGACCCCATGGCAGGACCTTGTTGAATCTCAGGCCATGGATCCATCCTGTCCAGATCCCTCTGTAGACCCTTCCTGCTCCCCAGCAGATCATCCCTTCTTTCCAGCTCAGGGTCATCTGCAAACTAAGCTGGTACACTTGATCCTCTTGGCCAGATCATGTCCCAGCTGAGCCCTGGGGAGCAACACTGATGACCAGCTGCCAACTGGATGTAATTCCATTCCCCACCTCTCTGGGCCTGGAGAGTTTTATACCCAAACTGTTTTATACCCAAACTGTTTTATACCCAGCAAAGACCGCTCATAAAATCCATGAGCAGCCAGTTTCTCCAGGACGATGTTCTAGAAAATGTTGTCAAAGGCTTTACTAAAGTCCAGGTAGACACCATCCACAGCTTTTCCTTCACCCACTAAGTGGACTCATAGAAGGAGACACAGTAGGTTAAGCAGGACCTGCCTCTCATAAACTCATGCCAAATGGGCCTGATCCACTGATTGTTCTGTGTGTGCTGTGTGGTGGCACTGAAGAGGATCTGCTCCGTGACCTTTTCCAGAGCTGAGATCAGAGTGTAGCTCCGCAGATCTTCCTTCCAATCCTTCTTGTATATATTATACTGTGATTTAGTGTATTGAAAAGTGCATTTATTTCAAGTTCTGTAAGGTCAGCAGAGGAAGACATTATTAAAAAAAAATTTGAATTGTGCTATGAAAAGCATGGCATGTTTCAGGGTTTTCCTCTTGTCCTGTTAACATTTATGCACAAATTGTGGTTGATAAACAAGAGCAGTCATATCTAAGAAGATGGGGTGGTCATAGGGAGAGTAGCGAGGCCCATTGCTGGATCAAAGCTGGTGTCCTCTCATCCTTGGGGAGCTCTGAGGAATGTGAAGTCATAAAAGTGAACACAGGCTTTTTCTCCTGGGTGCCGTCAAATTCCTGTTCTGTTTCACTTGAATGGGATCCCCACCAGGGAATTCCTATGCTTCTGCCTAATCAGCGGAAAACACAGTGAAAGATGTGACTAGCCATCTGTAGGGAACAGTTTCTGGGCTACAGACAGGAGTACACATTTGCCTTGCTATAAACTAATTCAGTCCAGGCATTCATCACCTTTCCTGAGGCCCCACTTCAAAATTCACTATGATGGATTATATATGCCATTACCAAAAAACATCTGAGAACATGTCTCTCTGGGCTACATTTATCAGCACAAATACAAGTATTCTTTGTTAGAGTGGATCTTACACCCAGTCTAGGTAGAAGTAAGGATGATTGCTGCAGCCTCTTGGGTTTTTAGAGGCTTTCATCTTGGGATTGAAAAGAAGCTCAGGAATGAAAGTTCTATTTCCTTTATTATTATTATTGGTGGTGGTGGTATTGTTGGGTTTTTTCCCTAATTTTTTTTCTAGCTGAGAAAGGAGGCATAGGCCAGTGACAATAGATGTCCAATTACACCAAATGTGAAATTAGCCCGACTCAATCAGTCATGTAATGGTTGATGGCTGTTCCAGATGATGGAAAAAACAGGAGGAAAGGATCTACCACACACTGGGGAGACATAAAAAGAAGAAAAGAGAGGAAAGAAGCCCAATAGGTGCAGAGAATAGGCTGAATTCAAGGGAAGGTGGTCTTACTGTGACATGGTTGGGTAAGAGAAAAGGTTATGATTGACTGGAAGATTAAGTGATTTGCCGACGTTCTCAAGCAGCACTTTTCCACATAAAGCAGAGGTTTCTGTTTATCCTGTTCTTTGTGCTGGGGATACAGGTGTCTCCTCTGTCAGCATGTGATAACACTACAACACAGCACACAATAAGACTCAAGAAAACTTTTAAGACAGGGGTGCACCAGTAAAGAGCTACATTTTTTACCATGTATTCAAAATAAGTGTCACCTTTGACATCAGCAACTGCTTATGATGTGGCACATGTGACCATTTCCCACAGAAGTACAGTCATCTCTTTCTGTTTTAAGCCTCTGAAATAGGACTGGGAGATGTAGCAACTTGTAGAATCTCAGCACTGAGTTTATGAATCATGCATGAAACAAAATGTACCTCCGCCTGACGCACAAAGGGAATATCAGACAGGGTTGCAAAACCAGTGCTGGGCTGGGGTGCTTGATGTGATATTCAGTTCCAGCAAAGCCAGGAAAGTCCGCCAAGCACATTACATTCCAAGTGTATGTGCAAAAGTACAGTGAGAAAAAAGGAAAGAGGTAATGATATTAGGTTGTTTGCATAGTAGTTTTTTTCCCTCTTCTTCCCTTTCTCTTGCTACCCTTCTCTTTCCCAGAGCAATTTTCTTCGCGGATTGGGCAAGAGTAAGACTGTTTTCATCACTCCTTAAATAGATTCTTTAGAAACTCATAGTGAAATATGCCTAATATATTTTCAAAGAAGGTCTTTCACTTAAAAGCAGTATTCTGTGACCTTTTTAATAATGAAATATCTTCCCATATTGCACATACTAGTAGAGGGATCTAAGAAGCACTGGAAGTTATTTCTGTGGTGTAAAAAAAAACCCCTATATTTTCCCCGTATTATTCTGACTTTTCAGATGACATAACAAGAAACAGTGGCAGTTTACCAAACCAGTTCATACGTCTATGTATCTAAAATGTGGGGGGCTATTTCTTAAATGATCACCAAATAATAATGCAATGCCTAATGAAGTCAAAAGGTCAAAAAATGTCTTTCAACACCACAATGATTTTATACATCACTTGGAGTTCTGAATTTTGAGTCACAGAAGCCTTATCTACAAAACAGCAATGGAGGTAAATACACTTGAAAATATTTTCTTTCCTGTTCTACATTTCAGCATAGGCAATATTTAGTTACTAAAACCTCTTTCTAGTTAACAGGAATTTGTAATAGCCTTTAACTGAATTGCTTGTGCCAGCAGAGAGATGAATATGAGGATCAATGCGCCTGTCAGTACCAGCAGAGATGACAAATCAGCAGGCAAAATAAGTCACCTTCCTACTCTTATGAAAAAGCCAAACACTGTATTTTCTTGATGCTGATGTACCATCAAATACTCCACATCTCTAATCTGAAAAAAAAACCCTTTTTCTCCCTGTTTCCTGTATCTCCACACTAACTATCTTCATAATGTAAGGGTTAAGACCGACTATTTTCTCCAGCATTTTGTCAAGATGTAGGGTTGCAACAAACTTTTATATTTTATTAGATTTAAAAAACAACTAGGGAGAGAAAAAGTACAAATTTTGGAGTTCTCTTATAAACTCTGGTAAGAATCATCACCTTGAAAAGAAGGCTAAAAACAATTTAAATATATTTGCTCATAGCTTAATCTAATTGTGTTAATTGACTAGATCACTTGAGAGGAAAGTAGTGACAGATGTGACACACATCAACAGGAAGAGAGTTGATAGGTCCTATGGAACAGACACAAGAAAGAAACCATTCATGTCCATGAAAATAGGGTCAGATGGCTGACTGGAATAGCATATAAGGCAATATCTTCATTATTGTCCTTTTGAGTAACCAAGGGAGTTACAAATTTTAATATATACTTATTATTTGAAGGGATTTGTGACTCTCCCTTGAGGTATGCTACAGAGGAGCCAGAGATGTTTTGTGAAAAAGAGTAGAATTGAAGATTTCTGCCCTTTATTGATTATCTGCAAAAGTTCTTGCTTCTGCACCCATTATTGAATTTTTAAATGACAGCAATGGCTGTCATTCAAATAATTTTTTTTCTTTATATCATTTTCTAGGAAGACTATATGTAAAATCAAAATATATTGAGAGTCTATTTATGGGGATATTCTTGATGTATTCATTATATCAACCTGGAAGATTTGGGTCCATTTAATAAGCATTACTGTGTGGGAAGGTTTCAAGATGGTGTTGTTTGAGAAGCAGAAATGAAATATTGCGATGCAGTATTTACATGCACTATTTCCAAGATCCATTTCTGCTGTACAGTTCACAATACAATGAGTGTGTCTAGCAGTGGTCAGGCAGAGCTGTGCCTGGAAATAAAATATATTGGCAGATAAAAATGGTACGTTCCAGGGCAGAATTACATCTGAAGTTTGGCCCTTCAGTGAGGGTTTGGTAGCTATTTGTTTTTCTGAAGTTTTCCAGGGAAGAGCTGCTCATTCCTTTCACTGTGGAATGCCTATCATATTTGAAGCACTGAACAAACATGATTTTAATTCAGAGAAATGAGAGCAGGCCAAAAGAAAATCTGAAGGCTGAAAAAGAGTTGGGGGCAGCTCCTACATCATAAAGTTCACAGAATGCTGCTCCAAGTCTGCTTTTACTTCCGTGGAGAAGTAAGAAAAAGCAGAAGTTCAGCACCCAAACTCAGGCCCTGGGTATTCAACATATTCCCCTGGAGTGATGTGAACTGCACCTTCAGCAGCCCTGCATTCAACACATCTGACACAGGACTGCAAATAAGACAGCTGCTTCCAAATGGTGCTGTCACTGGTCAGGAGCGAAGAAAGGAGAAGGTGGTGAGATAAAGACAAAAAAGGTGAGAACAATTAACCTCTGACATACAATATAATATATTATGGTCATCACCAGCTTAATTTGGAATAGAAGCTGCATCAGGAATATGCTCTAACAAGTGCATAAGCTTTGCAAGGTTCTTTTGCAAAATGCCACGTATTTGCATTATCTGAGGGTAATTTGCATTTCTTTTCCCCAGTCATTTTCAGACAGGTGAATGCTAATAAAGCTCCCTGGGTAACAAAATATTAAGAAAATTTAGAATGTGGAAAACCACTTAATGTGGTTAAGGATAACCACATTAAAGTGCAGGTCATCTAATAGTTTAATGGAGAATGCAGTTCTCATTGTGTCTTAGGAAAACTTTAGTCATGAGGCCTTCCACTGGCAGGCACAGGCCAGCACACAGTATGCGGTATTGAAGCCTGGAGACCAAAGTCGTCTTTCTAGATCCATCACTTGTTTCATTTTCTTGGGCATGTTGTTTTGCCATTTATCCTGGGGACAGGGAAAATGTCTGCACACAGACTGATTCGACATCTCAGCACGCATAAGCTCTACAAAGTACCTTGCTGACAGACACAAAAAACACTTCAGTGAGCAGGGAAGAATGGGTGGTTTGATTACAGTAAATAGGAGCTGGCAGGAAATGGGTAATATCTAGTTAGGTCTATCTGCAGATTCCTCATCCCTAACATGGAGCCATTGGAACTTCACTCCGTTGTCACACAGCTTCACATCACGGGGGTAAAAGCACAGCAAAATATTTGGAATCACTTGAATTCTCTATATTAATAGAGTGACCTGCCATCTGCTGCTCTGCCCACGCCTATGGTCTGTTGCTCCATAGTTAAGCATCCATTCACAAGAGAGGAATGTCTGTGTGGCAGGCAGCTAGGACTCCATTGTATAGGTCTTTACAAACATCGCACTGTGTTTTCTCAGGCATTTTTAGCTCGGTCTCTAAACACATAGTTTGCCTGTGTGGTTTTGTTTCTTGGGTTTTTTACCTCAAGGAAAACAAACGTCACAGCTTAGGGAGTATTTTCGATACACATGCACACATATACAATATTTTAATATAGATTTCTATGCATATATAGACATATAGAAAAGTACAATTATAGAGAGATGGGATGAATACTAATTTTGCAGTTAAATTCTGATGTAATTGAGTCTAGAGATAGACTTTTGGGGCTATTAAATATTACTTTTGCTGACAAAACTGCCTTGGAAGTTCCTCAGCACTGCCCTGACCCAGCTTCTGCCCCTCTGCTGCAGTTTGCTGTCTCCTTGATGGAGGCAATGCAATTGTTTGTGGAACGCTCTGTGTCTCAGACCTTTGATACAATTCAGGGCAAAAAGAAAAACACCAGGAAAAAAGGCTTTTGTCCTTGTTTTTTGTTTGTTTGTTTGCTTTTCAACACAGATCTCCCTAATCTGGTCCATTAAATGATCCCACCAGCAGTTGTGCTGGAACATCTGAATGAGTGTGGGAGCAGGCATAAAGGGCTGAAGGGCGGTGGAGGAAGGGCAGCTCATTTTGCCACCAAGGAAGACATACCATGTAACTAATCCCAACAGCTCTCAGCAACAATGAACCAGAACTCCAAACCTTCTAAATTATTACTATATTTGATTCACGTATTTGATTCTTTAAATATTCTAGGTGTGGGGATGTATTTTTTAAAAACTTATTCTCTTTTGTTTTTTCACTAAGGCATACGGACAATAGACTATTCATTTCTTCCAAAATAGAGTGTTAGACAGTGAAATGCAGCTTTAAGCTAAAGGAAATTTTTTTTCTGTAACATCTTTCTTGCCAGTGAAATAAACAACCAGCCTGTATTTCCAGTTGGTGTTCAATTCTTCCTCATATTTCAGTCAGCTCTTATATATTATTATACGAGTCCCACTGTTACAGTTAAATGTATACAGGTCACTGGGTGTTTGTTCTTCAATGAAGCATTTTTTTCCCCTAGGATAAATAATTTTGGGCATTTTATTTATGGAAAGCTCAGTACTGAACATGCTCATGCAGGTCCAGCAAATAATATAAGTGTGTGCTTAACCTCAGGGGTATAATTTCTGCTGAACTCATCAGGGACAATATTTACCTGCTGAGAGCAAAGCATGGGTCTCACTGGATTACAGCCAGCATGCTCAGAACTTCCCAAAACTGAGCTGATTGAAGGTACTACATGCCCTTCAGTGGGAGTTAATCACCTGAAAACCATTGGAAATCTGGTCTTAAGGACTCTTTGGAATCCTACTGATCCCTTTTTTTCTGTCTGCAGTGTATACATGGCTGCATGCTATTTATGCTTCTAGAACTATCCTTTTAGCAGTTTTAGATTTTTTCCTTATCATTTATGGTGTCTCTAATTTTTTTCTAGTATGAAAACAAACAGGTGCCTCTGTATAACCTTCTTTGTTCTAGTCAGTACTGGATATATTTATGCTATGTCATAATTTATTTGCTCCTTTCTAAAGCATTCACCTTTATATACACCATGCACACAGGAGACATCTTGCTATTCCTCTGATACTTTTTTTCTTGTCCTTCTCTGGATCCATTTGCTTTCCCCTTTTTGAAGTGCTGTGCCCAGAATTGTAAGCAGTATTCAAGGTGAATGTACACTCTCAGTTTACATTATGAGACATTCTTAGTGACATTCCTTTCTTTTCTTAAGATAGACTAGTTTATTTTATTTGACTCTCAGCTTCCATCAACAGGTTGTTTTCATCAAGGAGAGTACGACGAAGGCTTCTTTATGTTTTTCTGCCGCGTGGAACTCATAAGTCTTCCTACAATTCAGTATTTTAGTATCAATTTGCTTCCATTCAAATTCTTTGTCTACTAACATTTGGTCTTGGATTTAAAGGTCTCTTTCTCAGGCCCTTCTCAACACAAAGGTTCAAACATGAAGAAGCAATGATACTCTTCCACACATCAAATCATGGCTGAATTACCATTTAATTTATCCTTCCTTCAACTGTTCCCCAGTACAGTTAAGGGCATTCTCCACACAGCCATCCAGCTAAGGTGACAGGCCCACTGAATGTATAGGTAGGCAATTCCTCTTCCCCTTCCATGCCTACAAATGCATATGAATAATCAAGAAAACAAGCAGAAGTCCTAAACATACAGATCTCCACGTTCCCAGCATTCAACTTCTCGTTGTTTTGGCAGCAAGTTCTTCTCCCCAGGAGTGAGGGGCTGCATTGTCCAGAGATTGCCACAGTCACTGTTCCTAAGACAGTTCATTCTTTTTTCCTGTAACTATGCTATTTTGCATTGTTCACAAGCTTTGCTTTAGCCTCCTTTGCTACTTTACACAAACATTGATGGATGTGCTGCACCCTTCCAGTCAAAGAGATGGGGGTTTTTAAATTTATTTTGCAAGTCAACCCCTCCCTGCGCTGAAAACAAACTGCTTACTATGGCCTCTGCTGCTGACAACTTCGCAATTTCTAATAAATTGTATAACCTTTCTTTCTCATCCCACAACTGCATAGCTGCCTTTATGGTCTCCCAAGGGACATTGTCAGGAAAACTACAGCAGGTGGGAGAGCTCATGTGTCATCTCCTACAAATGAAGGCTGAGAGACTACTTACCCAAGCTCAGGCACAGATAAGTACCCTAAAATTAGCTGGGCATTTGGTGGCAGCAGCTGTATGTAGCAATGCACTGCAAAATGTAGAAACAGATGGCATTGCAGAAAACACGGATGTTGTGTTTATTGTCTGACAGTAGGCCTCTCTGCCTCCTTCCTCTAACATCTTCTCAGAGCATTTGGGGGATAAAATGGGATTTCCTTTCTGCTCCCCTTTCTACTGCTTCTGTAGTCAGCTTCTCTGGAACTTCCCTCCATTCAGAGCTGGTAGTTGGTCATTCTGACCACTTCTCTTCTGCTTTTGACTTTTTTATATTAGGGCCTTCTTCTTTCATATTTTTTGCATGACTCTCACTTCACATGGCAGCAATAAACATAAAAATATGGTTCCTGGAGCATGCTGACGTTCATGAGGGGGGCAAGTGTACATATTAGCATTCACTTCAAAGCCGTCAAAGGAAAAATTTTAAATATTTATACCAGAGGATGTGCATGGATGTATGTTCTGCCAGAAAAAGAGCCAGAATACATAGAAAAAAAAGTTTGGTTTTTTTTGTTTTGTTTTGTTTTGTTTTGTTTTGTTGGGGTTTTTTTGTTTGGTTTTTTTTTGGGGGTTTTAAAATTTTTTTTTAGAAGAGAACCAGAAATGGGAGATCAGTACAATTTTGACAAAGCACTGGCAAAGTTTTCAACTACTTCTTTCAAAGTCAAGGAATTTTTTGTAGTGTAGTTGAATTTTAGGGACATTAAGTTCAAGGAGGTTTCCTCAGCGCAAGTTCCCTGAGCTCTGTCATATACAAATGACTCCAGAACTGGGACACCCACTGATTTTCTTACTGAAGCAGTAGTATTACACTGCACTTCTTGGGGAACAGGAGGAAATTTTAAAAATTGAAAAACTGACTAATAAAACTACAAATTTCAGAGGAGGTTAAGTGAGAGTACAAGTGTATCTCAAGGTGTAAGAGGGTGTAGTATCCACTGAGGTAACTGTTCCATGGCCTCCAGAACACATGGGAGTAGATTGCTGTTTCAAACACCCCATATTAGCAGATCCATCCCTATAGGATGAGGTGGCACAACCTGCAGGGAGAAAATATGTACATGTTTACACCCAAGGCCTAACACAAACACAAAAAACCAGAGCAAAACACCTATATCACTTCCAAGCAGCTGGTGGTCTTCCCTCAGCAGCACCAGGGCCATCCCTCTCCTCAAGAAGTACATCAACAGCTAAATCTTCTCTTGGGCCTTCTGCACCTCCACTTTACTGCTCTATACCTTCCCCTTCTCACTCCTCCTTTCATACCAGTCTTCTCCTCACCCTCCCTAAATGTCCCTCCACGGCATGGTTTAATGAAGTCACTCTGGCTTTTGATTTTGCTTTGTTGGTGCTGATACAACTCTCGCAGTCTGGCAGACATATTCTCCTTCCAAAAGAACTGCTTCACAGCTTCTTTATTTACCCTCTTGCCTTTGAAGTCCCCCTCTCTGTGAAGGACAGAAGTTAACTAGGTCTACCCGTGAGGAACGCACCCTGGATCAGGGACACTCAGAAGCAGCCTGTCAGGAAAATGAGTGGGTGACAAAGGGCAGCAGAAGAGCATTACTCTTTGCTTCTCCACCTCCAGTGCTGCCCACTGCCTCACAAAGGTCAGCAGAGATTGTAAATGGATGATTTACCTATGTGTTTGTAAGTCCTCAAATTCTTCTTTACTTTCAACTGTAAGTTTTCGGTTTTGGCAATGAATTAAATAAAATTTTCTCACCTGAGTCTGCTTTGCCCAGACGCCCTCTAAGTTCACTCTGCCCATGGGACCTTCAGTCTACAAATGCAAGTATATTTGGACAAAGAGAGGGGGTGCATTCTTATGCTCCATGACACAGCTTTCTCTAACAACTTTTACCCTATAATAGCTACAGATGTAAGCCCTTTGCACTTGCAGACTAGATGACAAACTTGTGTTCACATACTCCCGACGAACACAAACCACAAAATCCCCAGGCATTCACCAGCCTGCTGAACATTGTTGTGACCTTCACTCTGACATGGGATAGAGTCGCTGGGGGCAGAAAGGAGTTGCTGATCTGTGATTGCTTTTGAGGCAGTGAATCATAGTCATGTTATCCCAGAACAACAGGATTGCGTATCTTCCAAATCACTGAAAATTTCAATTTCAGCCCATGAGTGGCATTGTATGACCTGTTTTGATAAGAGCTTCTACCTATTTTTCATCAACTGAAAATAACTGAACTGCAATCCGTAGACATTTTGCAGTCATCTTTACTGTTTCTATTGTTAATTAAAATCTGAAAATGAGATTTAGATTACATTACAGGATCTTCAGCCTACAAGTATGTGTGACAATGTTTGTAAGCCAGCATGGTCATTAGGAACCACAGCAGTGAGGTGCTGCTTTCTTGTGGAAAGAGCCTCTATTAGAATTTGGGGCACCAATTTATAAGTGTTTTATTTTTGTTTAATTTTGGAGAAAAATCAAGGACTGTTGCTTCACAGGAGGTATTAGGGGTGACACTGTTTGCTTGTATTTCAGCAGCTATAAAGTAAAAATTTACATAGTTCCCAACTTTTGCTAGAGTACACAATGAATGGAGAAGAAACATACTAAAATTTATAAGTATAGACATACTTTAAGGAATTGGATATCAAGGTATAAATGCTTTCTGTTCCTTAGGAAAAAATATTGTTGCAATCACAGGCTTCAGGAACTCACAGTTCTTCTGAAACTTAAAAGTAATACACTTTTTGGCTATAAAATATGTATTATTCATTTTGCCCAGGTTAACTTTATTTTTCTTTTAAGGGAGCTCTGACACTTTAAGCCGGCATTTGTGAATTTAGTGTAAGTCTTTGCAATATTAACCAGGTGACAAGTTGGCAGCAGAAAATGAGAAATATGACCTGTGGAATAGCCCATTTAAACAGAAGCATGAGTTAGGATTCAGTCTATTTACAAGCGCTAAACAAGGTGCTCAGACACCTTTGCACTGCACTTTATCCCAGTGCCGCAGTAGTTCTTGAGTTATATATAAATTACTTTTTTCCCCCATCTCTTTCCTAAGAAATTAATTTTAAAATTAGTAGAACTAAGTAAAAATTTCCTGAGGATAATCACTTAAATACAAAATTGAATTAGGTCTGGCCATGTTCTAACCCACTTTGCCTTTGTCTTTCACATGCCTCTAAGCAAGTAAATTTTGCTAACCTAAGTGCTGAATAAAAGTTTCAGAATTCACAGTGGAGACAGCGTGTTTTAGGACATTCAATGTTGTTTACACAGAAAGTGTCTGACCTTCCAAAATCCTTTCACACATCCTTAGTGCAGAGACCAGGCGATGATTCAGGAAATGTTTTGGCCACACCTTCTGAAAATTGGGAATGCAGATGCAGCCATATTACCAGAGTAGCAAATGTTCATTGCAAAGTTAATTTGGGGAATTAGCATCAGGAAAGATGAGCAGAAAAAGCAGTCAGGTTGAAAAGCCAGAGCATGTCACTGTCCCTGCTGGTGATGCACTTGTGTTATTGCTTCTGTATCTTATATTGCTGCTAATTGAGGCTGCAGAAAGTGGGACTGCTTTGTTGCAGTGAAATATTGCGGAACCTGTCTGCCTTTTTGAACAAACTGCTGGAATATAGTCAACAATTTAGTGTTTTAGAATGGGCACTGCAGATGTTTCCCAAAAGGGACACTCTTGGTGCACCAAGAGTATAGTTAAAGGGTGGGAAAATGCCATGGACTTCAATGAATTCAGTTGCAGCTCTTTCTTTGTTGTAATAAAGCCATATCTCTCTCACATAAAACATCTTTCTTTCCAGCCATTATGTGGATCTCTTGCTTCATAGAGAAACAACAAGACGAAGTCACTAAGAAATATTTTGTGGTTGGGCATGACTGGTTTTGTGTGGGGGCAACTGTGAAACAACACCAGGAGAAACCCACATGCCTTGCTTTTTTTCTTAGAAATGCTGTCCTGCAAAAAAAATCAAGAGCTTGAAGCTGAATATTGACTGAAACCTACTTTGAACTGTGAGCAAATGCCTTGCCTTCCAGTGTTTAATTCTTTCAGCATTGAGGGCCATAGGAGTAGAAAGGTGTCACCTAAAAGATACCCAACTCTCTCATCCATTTTTACTCCTAGCACAGAGCTCTGAGGCTCATGAACTTTGGCAAACATGAGAAGTCAAAAGGGTCTCTTCCTATACCAGCTGCAAAGAGGATGTAAATGAGGATGGACAAAGGATGTCAGATATCAAATGGTAAGTGAGAGCAATAACAGGGAATGGGTGAAATTATCCACCCAAGCAGATAAGACTAGAAGAATTCCTAGGGAAATACTGAACAAGCCAGGCAGAATGTTTCAGTGCATGTCAGCACAAGAGAAAAAAAGTCTCCAGTGGAGAAAAATTGAAAATCTGAACTCACACTGTGAATGAGCATAGCATTAACAAAATTCATTCACCTTTGAACTTACAGAGTGAATAAAATTAACGTTCCAGTCAAAATATTAGAAGATTGTTGCATCCAGATAAAAACTCTGCACTTGGCCATCATGTGTTCCCAACAGCTGGCAAAAGAAAGCAAGGCATCTGATTACTTTGCAAAAGCCTTTCCAACATCTTTCACATTGATGTTGGAACATCCTGCAGAAAGAATAATTTCTAATGGATTTACAAATTATTTTTAAAATGAGGTGAGTAAGACAGTGATAGCACAAACTAGAGCAGCTATAATCTCCATAAAGTGCACGGAGGCACACCAGGCAAAGAAAAATCTGTGCAAGGCACAAGAACAAATGCAAAGGCTGACATAAGATTGCACAGTAAGCTCTGTTTAAAAGGAAATTTTGTGATAGCAGATCAAGGAAACAAATGCACACTTGTATTCAAGAAAGAGAATGAGCTTAGCCAGAAGTCCCCAATAAATCTCAGAGCTGTGAGCAGCTAACAAAATCCTCCTAGATGACAGCTTTGAAGAAAAATAGTTTTACAGGAAAGGTACTGGGCTGAGCCTCAGGAGGTTGGTGTTCCCATTGCTACGTTGCTGCACATGTTCTCTGGGGCTCTGGAGGAGAAAAAAGATTCAGCAAAGCTTTCCTTTATAGAATGGAGAGAATACTTCCCTTCCCTGACATCCTTTGCCTTATGTATTTATGAGGTATGAACATCTTTGCATTCTCTCTCAGCAAAACCTGCCAGGATTTACTGTGGAAAACAGCATTCAAGGGACCCCTTACAGAAGAAAGTGTGTACCAAGAGAACCATTGTGAAAACCTGCAGATTCAGAAGGAGAATATGAGGCCACGAATACCGCTTACACAGAGGACATCTTTCATGAAATTGCAGGGAGGCTGAATCCACTCACTTCTTTTCATGTCAGTCTAGGTACTTCTATGCTTTACAGATTGTCAGCAGGCAAATCTTGCAACCAAAATGGGTTTCTTGAAGTCCATTGGCACGCATTTAACCAAAGAGACTTCTAATGGGCCCTTTAACCTTGCTGTGAGCAGACTAAAAGACATCCCAAGGTCCATTCCAGCCCAAATGATTCAGTGACTACTGCACTATGAAATGTCCAAATTAATGACACGATTCTGTCCAGCACATGGCACAATTAGAGTCTGATCTTATAACATGGTCTGATACAAATAGCATACTACTGCAAAACTAGCAGGTCCAGCTCCACTCCTGAATATCTCCATCCATCCTGCTCCTAGACATGCTCTCCCACTGCCCACTTTGAGATCACTTTCATACTCACGTAAGTCACAGAGCAAGACACAATCAGATGGCAAAAAAGGGCATGACAATGCAGTTTCATTTGAGATCAGATGAGCCATTGTAATGGAATCAGGAGGGAAAGTTGATGGATGTGGTGAGAGATGGGGAGAGGGAAAAGGGGAGTATGGAGAAAGGAGGAGTCAGAAGAGAAGTTACCACAGTTTCCCCCTTCAGTCACTGGTGAACTTGTACATCAGCTTGACCATACTGTGAAATTGTATCCTAAAAAACATAGTTAATTTAGATCTACAAGTCATCTCAAAATTAGCCCACTCTACCCGTATCCTATCAAGATGTTGTTTGCAATGGGCAGGGGTTTTTGAACCTCAGCAGAACTCTAAACTCAAGAATTAAGCAGTGATGACAATGACAGACACAGGACAGAAAAAGCTGTTGCTCTTGTGTGCTGCATGTATGCACTGCAATGTGGTGAAACTAAAGTTGGGTAAATGAGAAGAGTAGAAAAAACCTAGTCTGAAGGGCTCAATCCTTTACAACACAGGCATAGTGTTATGAACCAGGATGGAGGAGAACAGCTTTCCATCTTGAAAGGACTTCCCTGTGCCACCAAGACAGAGCTGGCTCACAGTTTGTTAGCAGCAGAGGCAAACTGAAATATTGGGGCAGCACAGAACAGACGGTGAGGCAGTGTGGAACAGGCAGGTGCTGGCACAGGGAAGCTAAGGCAGTTACCACTGCCATCTCTCCTCTGCTCCTTCTTTCTTGCCAGGCCCAACTAGCAAAGTCAGTCTCCTTTTCATTGCCTATTACTTCTCACCAGAGGCAGATTTATTTTCACACCCCCTAGTTCAGCCAATGATGCTGCTCTCACACAACAGGACGATGATCAGTCCTTTCTGATTGCTCAGCTTGCTTTGCTGCCCATTACAGGCAGTTGTCAGCTTTATTTTTCCCCAAAGCCAGCTCTGCTACCAAATCTATTCCTACCAAGAAGTCTAAATCTGAAGAGGAAAGCGCACACCTACTCACACTACAAATTCTTCTAGGCTTTCCATCATCAAGGTCCTCACTGATGATGTCCTCGTTCCCTGAACATACACAGTGTTCCTAATTATACACTTTCCTCTCTGATTTATTCTGAATGGAGCAACATGATGACTGCAGTGCAGTGCTCTGTAACCTCATAACAGGCTATGTCTTTCTTCAAATGTTTTTCTTCATATGTTTTTCTGTAGCCTGCCTGTTACAGAAAAACAACTTTGTGTGTGTATGTGTCTTTGATTCCCAAGACTACGCAGCTAAAAAAGCCAATCCCAAAACGCACTACAAGGGCCGTAAATGGAAAACAACAAATCTTTGATGCCAGAAAAATTACACATTGAGGCAAAATCTCAGGATAATCTACAGCTGCTCAGGTCATGATGAGTGTTACAAGAATATCACTGATAATGGACATGCAGCTTGCTAGGCAGAAGAACACATGCTATGTAGCAATGGCTTTGTGAGTAAACGCCATTTAGGGACAGTCAAACTAGAGATACAAAAGATTGTAAGAAGTGACTGCATAGCAAGGAAGCATCTATCCAGACAGAATAATCCCAGAGCTGAAAGTATACACTTTGTATTTATGGGAAAATCTAGCCCCAAAGACTGAAAATTACTCACTCCACAATAATAGGGATGGATTTAGATCACCATGCTTTCTTCTAAATTTGACTTTCCTCAGACCTAACAAGCATTTAAGGCCAGGTTTTCAAAGCAAATCTCTTCTAAAGGGTTGCTGTTACCGCTATGCTAAAGTGGCAGCAGTGGCTGGCTCCTCTGTGCCCTTGAATGGACAAACACATGCATCTCCCAGGGCTACCTAGAAATGGAGAGGACTTTCTGTTCCCATTGTCCGACCAAATTAAATGTACCCTGAAGGAGACTGCATGGTATAGGAACCTGAAGAGAAAAGAAGTTTTGAGGATATCTCTTGCTCATATCTGGTTGCTGTGGGACCAGTAGAGCTTAGTGCCATAAAAGGACCACCTTTTAGGGCAATGAAGGGTGGCTGACTGGGGAAAAATGAATTCAAAACAGCATGATTCACAGTAGGACTGTGCACAGGTTGTGTGCACTGCTGACACTAACCATGTCTGAAAATAAAATTGTCTCCATTCTGGTCACTTTAATGTTTTGCACTATATACCATAGTCCATTTCCATTATTTATTGATTGTCCTCAAGTTCTTCCTCTCTCTAGTCTGAATATGTGGGATAATGCTTGGTAGGAATAGAAACTTCTCTTTGGTTCAGAGAATGTATAAGTTTCTCAGCTACCACAGGCTACTTGCTTTATTTTCTTCACTGTTTGTGGATGGCACCAGTTAGTGCCAACACAGAAGAACAGCCCCATGGGCAGCACCACCGTAGCCTTGCAAAGCTCCAGTAGGGGACCTGGGACCACTGTTGCCAGGGAATGGCAAACTGGTGCCTCCACTTGCCTGCCCTGCCCTCCAGCTGTCCATCCCAAAGCCTCAGAGAACATTCCTGTCCCTTGATGGTACCCACTTCACAGTGCTACATCTTCCTCTGATCGACTAGAGAGGAAAGTTTGGAAAGATTGCCAGAGAGGACTGGCATGGCAACACATGGCCCTTTCTATTTTGGGGTGAAAGCCTCTGGTGGATGGGAGACAATAACAGCTGGGGCAGTAATGCCTTCTGTGGCCAAAAGGCTTTTCACACTGAATGAGTGAGCTCGACCTGTTTGGGATACAAGAACGGGGCTGCTGCTTGAGCAAGTCATTCCTTCAGAACAGATATGCATTTCCTTCTTGCCAAGAAAAAACACTAATGTGACTTTTCAAAGTTTTCTCTCCCATAGCATCAACTAAGAGAAGAATTCAGCAAGCCCACAGCTGTATTTCTTTTCTCTGGATGAATGGCTACCCTAAATTGTTAGTGAGGTGCAGTTTAAGAGAGCTGGTAATAGATTTGCCAAAGTCTTCTCTGTAGAATCGATATTAGCTTGTACTCATAATAGCATTTCAAACCATCGTGTACTGAAGCCCTGACCATATGGGCCAGGAAATGGCAATGTGATTAGCATTTCTCCTCTGCTGGCCCCCAGTATGCTACCCTGTGGCTATTACAGCCATCTATTTTGCATTCTGGCTCCCCTGTGATATCAACAATAAACAGTAAACAGCGCACTTGGTAATAACTTCTCCAAAGGAAAAAGAAAAAAAAACTAACAAACTTCCCTCAGCAAAAAAGCATAATATAGACACACTCTGTAGGAGTTTCCAAGATGGTTTGCAGCAGCTACCGAGGCATCAATGCCAAACAAAATTATCTGAGTGGTAGAAATAGGTCCCCAAACAGCTGCCACCAGCTGTAGCAGGCCAAGATAGAAATAATGAAAGGAAGATTTTTTTTTTCCCTGAGCATTACAAGAAATAGAAGCAGAAATATATGAAGTATCTGCACCTTCTAAAGATTC
Source organism: Rhabdornis inornatus (assembly GCA_013397075.1). NCBI lineage: Eukaryota > Metazoa > Chordata > Aves > Passeriformes > Rhabdornithidae > Rhabdornis > Rhabdornis inornatus. The sequence continues at coordinate 807,605 of VWZS01002632.1, read as the reverse complement.
TTTTGTTACACATAATCTTTATAGAAATTTACATATGTCACCATCTGCTGGCACCCTCCATTACTGCATCTCAATATTATGTTACTCCACAAGAAGATTCATAAAATTCCAATGACTGTGTTTAGAAAAGAGTGGATTTAAGATGTCAGTGTAATGAAAATGGCCAAACTGGAGTGAAACCACCAGAGCCTGAGATTTGTTTGCAAAAATTCAGCCCATATTTTCTCCAGGAGAACCACACAAGAGGTTTTAGAAAGCCATCCCTGGGAATGGGAAAAGGGATTGCCATGCACAGTAACTTGCTACAGAATGATAGAGGGATTTGTTTGATTGCTTGTTATGGATGAGAGAAAGAGAAGGTCTACAGGCAGCCAGGGATGAAGAAACACTTTAACCAGTCTGCTGTCCAGTTACTAGGACTCTATCTTTTGCCTTTCCATCCTTTTTGCTTTGCATCTGTCTGAGTTCTTGTGCAGTCACTAATTTCAAATTCATTTTCAGCAATCTTCTTTGGCTTCTTTTGAAGGATGGCTGGAATCTCCACTTTGTAACTCTTTTGGTAAATCTGTTGGTAAATCTGCCTAGTAATGCTTGCTTTGTCCTGAAAAAAAATTCTTCACATCGATCAGTGTAATGCTCACAGGCTAACATTGTGTAGTGGTGAATCTAGGGAGCTTTACAGGTTTAATATAAAATAATTTCCCATAAATTAATCTCTGAGTGAAAATATAATGTAAACAAAAAATATTTAAATCTGCCACCTGACAGACTTTTTTCTCCTGCATATATGGGTTTGATATGTCCATCTACCTCAGGGCTTCTTTTCAAACAAAAAAACCTGCATTTTGTACTGCAGGGAAGTGATGGGGCACCAAGTGAGGATCAGTTGGGTAATATTTCCTTCCAGGTAAATTTACTTAAGTCTTAACTTCAAGGGGGAAATGGTGTTTATCAAGGTGAATTTACCCTGGAGAGAAACTGGAATGTTGTTTTCATTATGCTTTTTCTTTGGAATAGAAAGCACTTCTCAGATAAGAGAAAAAACCCTGTTTTTTTTTAACAATGAAGACCAGACACCAGAGAAACATGAAAAAAAGTGTGAGCAGCAGAACAGAAATCTCAGAGGACAAAATGTCAAAAATACACCACAATTGCTTGGTTTTTGTCATCTTTCTCATTACCTCTGAAATGAACAATAAGGTGTCTCTCAGTAATAAAAGAGGAGTCTGGGGATTATTTTTTTGGTCAGGGTGGTTTTGATGGAATTTCTATCCTCACACTTCAGGCTTGAACTCAGCTGCTAAAAACTGAAACTTTAAATCATCATTTTACTTTAATCATCAGTCTATTAGTCTTTATCCAGGTTTCATATATATATTTTACATGATTTGTGTTACTTCACTTTTTTTTTTTTCTTTTCTTTTTTTTTTCTTTTTTTTTTTTTTGTGTGCTTGTTTTTTTAAATTCAGGGGACGTGCTTTAAGCTTCAGATAAGATTTGAAGATAAGAGTTAAATTCTGCACTTTATTTTAAGTAACAAGTCACGGTTCAGAAACAGCTTTATCTAGAAAAGAATTTGAATTTTCCCATAGCTTATTATGTTTCTGTTGTATTCAGCCAAAATGTCACGCATTGGCATCTATAGGGGAGCTATTGTCAGCGACCTTTACACCACCTTGAAAAAACAGTAGAAAGCTATTTGTCCCATTTGCTCAAGGAAAGAAGAGAGGAAACAACTCTGAACTCTTTCATTAGCAGTTGAATCTTCACTTACTTCTTAACAACAGTACTTGCCCAGAGTAGGTAACAAGCTTCCCAGTCAAGGGAAAGAACCTAAATCAAAAAAAAAAAAAAAAAAAAAAAAAAAAAGAAAAAAAAAGAGCAGAGAAAACTTGAGAGTAAAGCTGCAATGTTTGTGGCATTAAAAGACACAGGTTTTTGCAAGCTCAAATATTTTGCTTTTTCTTCATGAGTCCCTCCACACAGAGCAACATAACAGTGAGTGCTCCACTGTTCAAAACCAAAATTAAGACCAGTTTGCACAGTGCTGTAGATTAAACAGGAGAAAATGTTAGGCAATTAAATGCTAATGATTCAAGCTGGGTGCTTATGTTTTGTATTACTTGCCTAATAATGTTAGCATTTAAATGGTCAGCTTTGAAGTTAACAAACAGCCCATTAAGATGCAACCAGGGAGTTGTGGGCTCTTTGGGTGCTATTGTTTCAGTCTGGCTAGCTGCAGACTCAACAAAACAGCAGCCATGGGATTTACTTAGTGAAGACTATTTTTTGCAATTGTAAGGCCTAGAAGTTGTTTTGGTTTTTTGTGGTTTTTTTTTCTTTTAGTAAAAGCTTGTATTATTGAGGACACAGCATGTGGGAAAAGCCTAAATCTACTCATTTTCTTCTGTGTCCTGGGATTTCTATTGTCCCTGCTGATCACTTAAATACAAATCAGTTGGTTCCCAAGCTCTGTACAGTGATCATCCTCCTGCAGCCATCAAAATCCTACCAGATTGCTGACTCTGAGCGGCTGTTTCTGGATACTTGCAGGGGTTAATATAAAAAATATACTCCTGGCACTAAAAGTTAAAGGAGGTTCAGTAGTGAAAATTGCATCACATAATGAGAGATCCTCAAAGCAGTGGCTACTTAACAGACAGAAATAAGATATAATTGTCAATGGAACAGAATATTATCCAGGATAATGGGCTCCTGCAGATGCAAGAACAGCAAGGCAAAGCCAAAACATTTATGGAAAATAAATGGTATGGTGCAGCTCAGGTTTGTTCTTCTTCAAAGTGCACAACATTGATCCTGTGGCGATGGTCTCTTATTCCAAATCATTGATGCAGACTTAATTATTTTATGTAATAGAGGTTGATGTGGGAGTTACTTACTGTGCCTCTGTAGACCTATTGCATTAGGAGTGCCTCTGAAGAGAAAAGCACTGTGGATTTCAGAGCCTGGATTTCATCAAGCGTTTTGTTATCCCTACTGTGACTGCTATTCCCAGTACTTTCCATGTGGTGTTAACCAAGGAGAGCTAGTTTTCTGCTGTCAAAAGGCAAGTGCTGTGACAGTTTGATGTTTCCTGGTGGCAACTGTAAATATTGACATTTTAGTCAACGACAATTGATGCAACACATTAAACATAATGGGGCTTTTTCACTGAATTTAAAGTGAATAATTTCAGGCCCTGTTTGGTGCATTAGGAGGAACAGAAGTGTTCTTAAACTGACTTTGTTTTCTGATGTACTCAACATGATGTATGAATGCCAGAACAACCTCCTAGTAAAACTATATTACTTCTTGGTTTTGATCTTTTGTGGCCTGCTAAAGGGCTTATTTAAAATGCCACAAAATAAGTACTGCTAACTCTCACATCTTAATTGAAGAAATAGGTGGTCTGGATGTTTAACAGAGACTTCTGTGTGTCAGAAATATGAAATAGTGAACTAGTTCTTAGCTAGAAACATAAACCAGGTGCACTAAACCAATGCATTTCAGTTATTCACTTGCTGTCTCTGTGATCATGATGTCATTTCTGTAATTTGTCATAGGGTTTTTTCTTGAGAAATGTGAAATAGAACATAGCTATTTATTTTGGTCTACTGTTCCATCCTGGGTTAACTTAAGGAGATTAGCCTTTAAAGGATAATTCTACATATTGCCACACACATATGACATGACCAGCAAAATGATGATCATTTTAATGCTGTGTGGGCTGTGTGTAGCTGTACAAAAGAACACAGATTTGGTCCTCTGTGTTTTATGCAGAAATGGCTAAATCTTAGCAGTTTGTATAAAGAAAAAAACCCACATAGACAAAACCAAAAAACTCCAGAATACCCTAATGATATAGGCAAAGAGAGATCAATAGTATGATTAAAGTACTAGGATCCCACTGGGTTTTTTCCAAGAGTCTACAGCTGCTATAGTGAATGCCTGATGATTTTTCAGCTAGCACAATTTTAATTGGGTAGGTGACTGAGGGAGTCATGTAAAGCCTGCCTTTCCTTCTGATGCTTTTTTTTTTATTTTCACGATGCCATTAACAGCATACGGTCAGCTCTGTGACCTTGAACAAGGACAGTCAACAAAGCACCCACCTCTGTCAAATCTTTGCAGAAGATCATAACCCTAGATCTGCATCTTGAATTTAGCCTAAATTGCTTCTAGAGAGGCTAATGACCACTTTTTAGTGCAATTCTTTATTTTTGCCATATATGATGTTTTAGTCTGTTTCTAACACTTGAGAATATGTGTGCATTCATTCTGAACAACTTGGCAGGCCTCTTATATTTACTTTAATTTCTCTGGCACTGTAAATGGCTGCTGTATGGAGGTCGCAAGTAATGTAGATTACTGCAGTTTTTCCATACTCTTTCTATTATGTGCTGCAAGCATTTTCAAATGGCAGTCACAATCTGGGGCCTGCCTCTAAGTTCCAAGAAAGGCCAATTATAAACTAGCTGTGTGTGCCTGCCTGCTAAAACCATGTGGAAACTGGGAACTACTGCACTGGCTTTTGTAACACCTTCTCACGACCATACCTCACTCCCAGGTTCTCTGTCCCAAAGATGCAAATTCTTTGTTTTGCAGCATCTTGATGAAAAAGCTTCTTGAGGAGCTACAGACCACCAGACTATATCTATTTTTCTTATCAGTCTTCCCAGAGATACCATTTGCAATGCACTCCACTGCTGACACATTTATCCACTGAATGACTAGTGTACTCTACACCTCCTCTTCTTCAACTCCTTTCTCCTGTGCCAGAATATCAAACTGTAGGTTTTACACAGCTGCTGGGAAGAAGTGATAAAACAACATTCCAAAGAGTAGCTTTCAGGTGGGAAGGTATAAGCAGCCTGTGAGAGTGTGGCTGCATGGCATGCACAAATTTCTTTTGCTAAATTTGGTGTTGAACAGACTCATAGATGTACCTACTTGATGATGATATCATATTGTAAAGAATTTATAATGCTTTTCAAAAAGAGGCCTTATTGTTCTTCCTATGCCTGAAAGTCCTGCCTTGAGCACATCCCAGGCTTTCTCCAAGGTTAGTCCTTGATTTCTTCCTTTATGTGATTAGGGGCTAATTTACTTACAATGCCTGAAAGTGCTGCAGATCTCCCTATCAGCTGAAAGACTCTCCGTGCCATTATTTCTGTATGCTGCACTCACTTGGTCACCCAAGTTTGGCAGTCTCTATCACGAGGGACAGCAGTCCTGATCCTTTCTTGTGGAATTTCAGCAGTACTCATGAGAGGGTGGATCCTGCATTGCAAGGCTGAAGCCAATACTGTCTTCAAGCCAAGAAAGTCAGTCTAGGATAGTACAGTTCTGCACCAGTCCCAAGAGTGACCTGTTCAATATTCAGACCTTGAAGAATGACCAGCACTGCTTTTGGTGGATACAGAGACATTGCTTCCAGAACAGTTAGCATTTGACACATAAATATAACCAAACCATTCTCTATGACAACTACTGACTGCCCACTCTCAACAGGTATAGATAAAAACTATTTATAGCCATCTCTTAATTAACCTTATGCTATGCAAGGAGATACAAAACAATTCATTTACAGTCAGAACTTGCCAAAAATGTTGCCACCAAACCTCCACTAGTCACGAATCAAAAAAAAAAGTCATCTATTAAAATACTCATTTCTATGTTTTCTATTTTACTCAAGGCAGAAAAATTATTCTAAAGTTCTTCTGATGTTTTAGAATTTACCTAATCTTAACAAAAACTAGATGTGCTTCAGTTTTAGTTGAAACCTAAATAGATGTCAACAAAGGCCGTTCATCCATAAAACACACTTTTAAAAATGTAAATTAAGCACTTCAAAATGTTGCTTTCTAGGGTAACATTTTCTATCAGCCTAGCTGTTTTCTCACTGGAAGCAATGGAATGTTTGGCATTGGTGTCAGTGGAAATGGCTTAGTAGGTCTAACAGTTGCAGCACTGTGTATAACAGGTTAAAATGAGCTCAGAAAGCAGAAAATTGCAATTTCACATGCCACTCTCACCCTCTGCTTCTTCAGATGATTAACTCTGCATCACTTTCTACCTGGATGTCACTCATTGCTTTCACTTTTTTGTCCAGGTCTCTCCTGGTTCCACCACCTTTCTTTGCTTACCTCTATCATAAATAGAATTGCAGTATCTTCATGCAAAATGGCTGGCTCCCAAGATCTCATTCATTTGGAATCACCAGTGGCTGGAATTGAGTAACTAAGTTTTTGAAAAAAGAAACCTCATGAACAGTTTATTTATCAGCTTAGTAAGATGGAGGTAAAATGGGAGAGGCAACGGGCCCACAGAAAACCCAGGGCCTTTGGAATACCTGTGATACTGATGTTAGAGACACCTGCAGTGGAGGAGAGGCCCCCACTGCTAAGTGTGATAGCTGAGTGGGAAACCAGCTGTGCCTGTGACATTAGAGACCCTCTACAACTGAACAAACGTATCAAAGGGCTGCATCAGATTGTGAAAAGCAGAGATACTTGAAGCAATCCACTTCGCTGCTGCCACTCTGCTTTGATTGATATGAACAAGTCTTATCTTCAAAAATATATACAGCTAAAGTGAGTATTTCTATAATCACTTCAGATAGCATCTTAGAAAGGAAGAAAATTTTGCCTCCTCCCTTCCCCTCCTCCTCCTCTTATGTTTCCTCCACTCTGGAAAAGTCTTATGGATGGCTAAAACATATGCTAAACGTGGGAGGAAAAAAAGGTACCTTCCAAATCTTCATGTCTTTGACAGCAAAGCAGCTGTATATGTCCCTGTTCTTTGAAAGTATGAATTAGGGCTGAAGAACTACTACTCCAAAATCTCTTACCTTTTGACAGATCATTTTTGTTTGTGGTGGCTATGGTTGTCAGCAGCAGTTTGTCAAGCTTGGAACACTATTTGATATTGGAGGGAAGGACCACATTTTTTCTTTTAAAGAAGAGGAAATACAGGAGGAGAATGACTGTCCATGCACAGCGCATGTATTTTCAGTTTGGCTCATCTAATCTTGCAACAACTGTCCTTGTTCAACAGTACAGATCTTGCACTCTGCAAGGCAGAGTTGCACACCCAAGGGTGGAACCCCTACCTCCACCAATCTCAGCGTGGAGACTCAACTCTTGGTCCAGATATAGCAGCAGTGCTAGGGGACAACACTTGCAGTATCAAAAAATTTCCTCCCACAAGGTACATTGAATGTGGTTGTGGCTAAACAGGGAGTGAATTCAGTCCTCTTTTTTCTTAATAGGTATTGAATTAATTTCTAAGAGCGCTAAAAATATTTTAAAAGATAATTCTAACAAAGAAAAAAATTCTAAATATTGGGAGCTGACTACAGAAGCTTTAGGGAGAACAAAACAAGAGACTAACAGCCACAGGAAGACAGAAAATGCAGCAGACTTTGATGAAGAAAAGAAGTCCCCTGAAAGGACAGCTGTATTTAAAAGTAAAGAGGAAGAAAGTAGGCAACAAAATAAAGAGAACTGACTCTAGGTTAAGGACAATTCACACAGGTTGGCCAATCATATTCAATTGCTGTGTTGGTGGTCTTTAAATAAAGGTCAGACAAAATTGTACCAAAATCCACAGGAGGATTATTAAAATGCTCATTTAAGGCAGTGGGTTGCCTGTGGGAAACAGTGCTAGTTTTATTATATTTCTAACAGTGTTTAATTAGTTTATTATTGCATTTGGAATTACTTTCTTAGAAAATTTTGTCTTTTTGTACTGTTCAATACTCTCTTCCATCCACATTTCTTGCCAGAGCTGCAACAGAAACATAATTTTTTGAGTTTAAATTCTATATCTTAATCTTTGCATCATATCAAAGTTCTCAGGCCTCACCAATAAGTTCCTATGCAAACAATCCATCAAAATATTACCCTCTGCCCCATTTGTCAATGCTCATCTTCTGCCCCTGATATTGGAGCAACATGTCATGCACTCCATGCACTTCAGAACCTTGTCATTCCAAGACTGATGATGAAATCATGACTGTTTACCCTTTGGAAAGCTTAGTTATCAAGTGCAAGGTGACAAAAATATTTATCTAGAATGGTCTATTGACCTTCTGTTCTCACAGAAGTTGGATAATTGGAAAACATGTGCAGTAATACAATCTGTAGGGGTGCACAAGCAACCAAAGTCTGTGCAGCTTCTGAAAGTAACCTACATAGAATGCAAAACCCTTTTGGAGCAGGACCAGCATTGTTGGATATTCTCCTTTTTTCTGTAACACATGACAATGCTTTAAGTCAGGGAGACAAGCTTGTGAACAGTTTCCCAGTGGTTGACAATGCTCAGCACCTCTTGGCTAAAATACCTCGTCTCCTTACCCAGTGAAGGGAGAAGCTGAAACCTTTCAAAAGACAGTCCTGTATGTGACTGCAGTACATCAAAAAAACTTTTTTCCCCAATCCTGCAGCTCACACCTGTCCAAGGCTTTTCAGCTGGACCATTTAAAGCCTCTAGATACAAGTCTTTAGCCTTCCAGTACCTGAAGGGGCTACAAGAGAGCTGGAGAGGGACTTTTTACATGGGCAGGTAGTTGTAGGGCAAAGGAGAATGGCTTTTAATTGAAAGATGGTAGATTTTAATATTTAAATTGTGTATTAGGATGAAATTCTTTGCTGTGAGGTTGGTGAGACATTGGTACAGGTTGTCCAAAGAAGCTGTAGATGCCCTGTCCCTGGAACTGTTCAAAGCCAGGTTGCATGGGGCTCTGAGCAACCTGGTCTAGTGGGAGGTGTCTCTGCCCATGGCAGAGGGGTCGAAAACAGATGTTCCTTAAGGTCCTTTCCAACTCCAGCCATTCTATGATTCTGTGATTCCATGATTCTGTGATTCCATGATCCTGTGAATACATGAGCATAATGCCCTGTGAAAGTCTTAAGTTGGAAATGCTGCACTCATTAGACTAAGCAGCTTAAAACATATTTTTGAGACTCAAGTGGGATCTGTGATTGGCCCACAGAGGTCTCCTTCAGAAACTTCTTTTTCTGATGGTTTTTGGGCAGCCTGCAGCTCTCGGCCAGCATCCAGCCCCAGCAGCCAGCTGAGTGCTGCAGGCACGAGCGGCTGGAAGACAATATGGAGCAGTTGCCACTGCCCATCTGACATGATAAAAAACAGAGGGAAGGAGCAGTCCATGAGAAACATGATGATGCTGATGCTTCACTGATAACCACCCTCTTATCCCATTATGGTGTCCAATACAAGAGTGTGTACAGGATTTGAGCTTGTTGGATATAGCATGTTACTTCTAAAGCTGCACTAACGTTGTTGCCCTCTACAAGAAGCAGGCTGAACTAGTCCTAAAAGTGGCAAAGCTAAGCTTGCCTCAAGGAAAGTCTCTGGTACCAAGGAGGAAAAGATATTTTTTAGGAGTGCTGGTGTGGAAAGTGAACCTTGATCTGTGGAGGAGAAATCAGATTCAACAATTTATAATGGATCTACAAAGACCAAATGTCTTGATGTCCTGGAAGAGTTAGATGTTTCGTTCAAACCGGTTGCATGTATTTTAGGATCTAACTGGAACTTTCCAGAAAAAAATTCTCAGCATGTCTGAGACTGGAACAATCCAGTCTCCATTTTCATTATGAGACTTTAAGCTGAGTTTTACACAGGGCCTGAAATGGGAACACTGTTGGGTTCTTGTGCTGCTCACTATGATATAAATATATAAGGAGCTCAGCAACATACAGACCTACTTTAGGATTGAAACTACTCTGAAAATTGTCTTTTAAGGTAAAACTGATTTCGTTATATATGAGTTCTGTAGGGAACATTCTCCACTTTTTTTTTTTACAGAGAGTGTGCAAGTTGGTCTCTATCTTTCACAAAATGGTATTTGATATGAACTATTATTAGCTGAAAAAGATAATCCGTTCAGTGAAACATGCTCATTTTCTGGTCCTAAACTGTCTCTGCTCCCTAGAAGCAGCAATCCCACAGTAATTCAGAACACAGGCTCTGCTAATGCTATGCTTGATGCACATATTTATCAATCTGATAATTATGCTTAAAATAAGGCAGGGAAATAAAAAAGGCTGACTGAGATAGAATTCTGATCAAATGCTGGAGGCAGACACAGTCCAGGTCTGCTAGCACAGAGTTTCACAAGAAAACAGAAAGATAAAATGCAATTTTACATTTTATTCAGTGCTGTTTATTCAGCTCTTTTTCCCTAAGAATCTTTATCAGTATTTTGAAGTTATTTATGCTTCCATTTCTGATGGAACTTGGGCTTGGTCAGCAAATCTTTTCCAGAATACAGTATTCTTTCTTTTTTATATTTGCTCACAGATGTTTTAGGATGAGATATTGATTATCCTGCAAATGGACAAGAAAGCAGTTGCTTTTGAACCAGAGGGATGTTTTCCTCATTACAGTTCTAAACCACTTGCTGTTTTTTTAAACCTATTCAATCTCCTGGTTATGTTTCATCAGCTTCCCTCCAGGGTTGTTTTTTCTTGGCCTCTCCCCTCTCAAATCCTTAGAGTTGCAAAATTCCTGGGATATTTCACTATTCTATTCTATTAATGCTGCACAGAGCTGAGAGAACTAAGGGATAAGTGTGTGTGTTTCTTTCTATATATGTTTGGAAAAGTTAATGACCCTGTGATACTGCTACTAATAATATTTATTATTGGTGATATGTTTTTGTGGTGGGCTGACATTGACTGGCCACCAGATGCCTACCCAGCTGCACTTTTCGTATCCCTCCTCAACAATGGATGAGAAAATAAGACAGGGAGATCACTCACCAGTTACTGTCATGGGCAAACCAGATTCAGCCTGGGGAAAATGAATTTAAGCTATTGCCAATTAGAGTAGGATAGTGAGAAAAATAGACAAAACTAAAACACTTCTTGCTAGGTTCAATTTCACTCTCTCACTCCTGACTCTTTTATTGGAGGAAGTAGGGAGGGAGGAATAGGGGATGGGGGTTGTGGTAAGTCCATAACATTTCACCTCTGCTGCTTCTTCCTCTGCTCTCTTCCCTTGCTCCATCATGGGGTTCTCCCACGATGTACAGTTCTTCAAGAGCATCTCCAACATGGTGCTCCATGGGCAGCAGCTCCTTCCAGACCACTCCATGCTCCTGGCAAGGGCTCCTTTCCATTGGCTGCAGCTTCCTTCAGGACAGTTCACCTGCTCCACTGTGTCCTCCCTGGGCTGCAGGGGGACAACCTGCTCCATTGCATCCTTCTCCAGAGGCTGCAGGAGAACCTCTGCTCCAGCATCTGCAGCACCTCTTCCCTCTCCTTCCTCCCTCACCTTCATGTCTGCAGGGCTGTTTTCACACATTTTTCACACTCCCCTTTCTCACACAGCTGCTGCACTATGTGTTTTCACTCTTGGTAAATACATTAGCACAGAGATGCCACCGGTGCTGCTGAGGGGCTCAGGTTTGAGCAACAGCAGAATATCCTTTTTGGAGACAGCTGGAAATGTCCCTGGCCCACATGGGGGCGGCTCCTGGTTTCTTCTCGGAGACACCACTCCTGCTGCCCTCCTAGCTACCAAAATCATGTAGCATAAACCAAATGCATTTTTTTTAAGGCTTCAAAAAAGCATTTGGCTTGGAATGTGGTGGTCATCAAGGACACTTTCGAAAATCTTAGCAATCTGATTTTTTTTGTCACTGATATCAAAATACTGCGAGCTGAATCTTAAGCGAAAAGTAGAGGGTTAAGAACAAAAGTTAATAAAAGTGTCTTGTTTTCTTATTAGACCAAGAATTGTCCTTCTGAATAGGTAATTCACAGCCCTACCTGTTTCCTAAAGATTTGTTTGTACTACATACAGATAAATCTGGAAGTTCATGAGTTTGAAAAGCAAAGGAAACGTAAGGGACAGGGAAGTGAGGGCTGAAATATGAGAAGAACATATACGTAAAAGTAAATGGAAGCATTTTGTGCATCTTTGACCTCACAAGATCTGTGTGATCACAGAGTAAATATGAGGCAGCAGTAGTTTTCTGAAGTTTCTGAACTAGAAAATTCATTGTAAGCATTCCTTTATTTGAATTTTACAGCCAAAGTTTTTTCTTTCCTAACTACTGCAAACTTTTGTAATAGGCACCCCCTTTTTTAAGTGAAAATGTGTGAATGAAGAAAAGCTTAGCACCTTCAGGCTTTGGGTGGTGAGGCAAAAAATTGCTTTTAGCAGAAAAGAAGAGTTTGAACTAGGAAGAGATTTAACATCCAGAGGCTGCTGTTATAATAACCCACAAGTGTTGTAACACAATATCACACACCGTCTAAGGTCATCATCATTCTCTTACATGCATGGGCTCAACGTTTGCCTCGTGGTAATAAACGACTATCAAGGTCTGTGAAGTTACATTTGTGTAGAAACGGTGTCAATAGAGTTCGTCATTTAGAAAAATTATTAATAGAATCACAATATTCTTTAAAACTGTTCTTGAAGGAAGCTTGAGGCATAGCATCTCCTATATCAGTGCTTCCAAAAACCCCCTTAATGAATGACTGACAAAAGCACAGGAAAGAAAAAGCATTTTGCATCTTCTTACCTATTCTGTGATCTAGACTTAGAGTTTCCTATTGCAATACCCTACCCCGTGCTTCTGGTCAGTGAGAATGAGGCACATTCCGACTCAGGCATGGCAATGAAGCAGCTCAGCAGGGTGCAGCACGGAGGGCAGCTTCCTCTGCTGGCAAGGGCTGTCTAAGAGACAGCATCCCTGCCTTGCTTTACACCTCTTCCCTTTCCTTTTCTCTGTTTAGGGTGGGGCTCTAATTGATCCCGACTATTTAACACCTCCTTTTCCTTCCTGAAAAGTGGCTGAACAGGTTCCAGGGTAGGACCCTGTCTCCCCATCAAGCTGACACTCATACATCAAATCCTTTGACAGACCACTTTATAAATACAAGTTTTGGAAGAATCTGGAGGATTTGACAAGCAACAAATGTCTGGCTTGGTTAAAATTTTAAGCTAACCAAACCAAACTGAAAGCATTCACAACTGTTATCCTCTTTTTTTCTGAGGTATGTTCCAGGCTGAGCTGTCGCTGTAAGACAAAGACCAACCAGTGAACATAACATAGAGAGCAGTAGGAATTATTTTGATCTTTCAAGGAACGATATTCTCAGATAAAGAAGACCGAGCAGGTGAAAATTCTGTTTTGCCTGAGGTGTTTTGAAGGTCTGGAAACACTTTGTGTGCCTATTGGAGGACCCATGAGAGTCTGGAGGGAAAGTCAGCTAGGGAGTGGTGACTCCAAGGGTACTCATCATTTTGGGGCTGGACGTGGATATTATGTTGCTCCTTCTACATCCTGCATCACTAAAACCTCACAGTGAGAGCCACTAATTGAATGATACATATAATTGATTTCTGTAAACACAAAGAAAGTGAAATAAATAAAATTTGTAGTTAGTGTAAATTAGCTTAGCCTGAATGGTTTTAGCAGTTAGGCAAAACTGAAGCAGGAGATCAGAGAATCTGCCCCAATATACAAAATATTAATTAGTATTAATTTATTAATAAATTAGTGTGCAGGTGTGTGTGAGGGGGTGTGTGTGTGTTCACATCCATAAGACCATAATACAATAGCAGAATTCTGTTTTAATGTTTTTTAAATTCGACGATATTTTGAGGATATCAGGCTTTACTAAAAAAAAAAGAATTCTTGCAGTGTATGAAGCTCTATCTCAGTAATACTCTTTCCTATTTATGGCAAGTAGTCTATGTGGCAGCTCTTCAGAGCAGGGTGACACTGACATGGTTGTCTGACAAGGTGAGCCACTCAAAAGTAGTGTCATTAAAAAGAATGTGCCATTTTCTGACACAACTGAATACAGGACTTTGCCTACCAAAAACCAGAAAAAAACACTCTACCTGGAACTTTTCTCATTTCCCTCAGAACTCCAATAAAAGCCCCCATGATTCCTCCCTGCTACCAAATTATCTTTGACTTTTAGAACCTTACTTTTCCCTTTAGCTCCTGATGATTAACTCTCCCTGTAAACTGCTTTGTAATACTCTGCATGGAGGACAGTATATAAAAATAAATTGCATTGAGTTTGATCCAAACCTCATTTGACTCAAAATTACACTGAAGTTTTGGGCTGCCTTTCTTTCTACCTCCACATTTCTAAGTCTGGCTGGCAAGCCAAGTCATTTCTATTTGCTATCATAAAGGCTAAATAAAAGGGCAAACAACTCAATGCTTTTTCAATAAAAATCATGTTGTTATTTCAAAACGTAGTTCTCCTTTGTCAGTCCCCACCCCCATATACTCATTCACACACAACACCACTTGGGTTGCTCACGTCTTTGCGCATTACAGTCTGCAGAAATTACGGAATAAGGTTCTACCTCTTTTGGTAAACCTGATTGCTGAAGAAAGAGCAAGTCTGTTGGAAAATTAGCCTGTATTTTCAACAGTGACAACAGTGAAAAGATGCAGCTTCATGCTACTGTGCTGAGGTTATTACCTTCCTAGTAGCAAATCTCAGGACACCCAATTAAAGTTAACTTGCAGTTTGCAACAAGCAGCCTGTAAAGTTTGCTGGAAAGGAGCTGCCATACTGTCATTCAAAGTACTTTATATTAAACAGCACAAGACAGCGACAAAACATCTAATTATCTGATTACACTGCAAGAATGGTTTCTTACATGCACTGAGTTTTGCATACCATCAATGAATACAGACTGTGTGCGTCAGTGACTCACATAAACACAACAGAAAAATGAAAATAAGATAGGACAATGTGTCTCTGCTACTGTTGTTCCTAAACTGTGAGACAGTTTTGCTAGTACTTCAAATGAACAGTGGGGATTCTGGGGACATCCAGCTCAGGAACAAAAGTTTGTTCTGTTCTGGTTCTGGCCCTGCACAAGGTGCATGGTGGCCAGAGACTGGACAGTCTGAGTGGCCACTAAGAGGAGAGCTGTGCATCAGCTGCTTGGAAAAGATGGTGCTCCATGGAGTCAAAAGATTTTTCTAAGAGA
Organism: Rhabdornis inornatus; assembly: GCA_013397075.1. NCBI lineage: Eukaryota > Metazoa > Chordata > Aves > Passeriformes > Rhabdornithidae > Rhabdornis > Rhabdornis inornatus. Next base: position 792,602 of record VWZS01002632.1, on the reverse strand, counting down.
TGATGAAGTAAAAAAATGCAGCCTAAGTGTTATTATTTCACATATGCTTGCCCCTGCCAGTGTGCAAGGAGCCCTTTGGAGGGCGGTTGGTGCCAATAAAATGTTCCTGTGGTGTGAAGGAGGCTGGGGATTAGCAGCTACCTCATGAAGAAGTTCTTGTGCACTTGCTTTTACCCTGGAAAGACCCCAGAAAAAACATCCAGGAGCCCTGGTGGAAACTCAGACAGTTAGAGAAAATGAACAAATTTCAGTTTTATGCTCAGGTTTACCCCACAGCTGCTCATTTCTCTGAGCAATTCAACAGCTGACAAAAGCAGAAGAACATCAGCAAGGATGCTGCACTGTTTCCCATAGCTTTTCTGCTGGTTAGTCCCACCATGGCTGGGTTGCCAGCTGATTGCACAGATAATATATTTGGTACTGCATGTGCAAACTAAACACGGGTAATGCACTCTCACTTCTTTTACTACAGTTTGGGGCAAGACAGAGGGGAGAAAAGGGTTTCTTTTTATATCTAATGAGAATAATAAATTCCGTGGAGGCAGTTTTTTGCCGTGCCAGTGCTTTACTGTATCTTCACATCAGCCATAACATAGTCCAGCTTCTTCACAGTTCCAGCTCTTTACACCATTAAACACAAATCGTGGCCTCTAGAGACCCCCTTTTACAGAAGGGAGAAGCAATTTAGCCTCCATAACATATCAGTCTCCAGCTTGTCCTGAAAAGGCTGTCAATTGTGCTGAATTATGTATAAAATCAATGTGAGGTGCTGTCTGAGAAAGACGGGTTGACATTAGCAATTTTATTTTCACTGAGGGGGGCCACAAGTCCCAAATCTTCAAGATCACAGAATAAGTGCTCATTCCATCCCTACTTCTCTAGTTCTAAAATTGTACCCATTTTGATTTTTTTTAGAATTAAAAAATGGTCACAATAAGATGCTGCTACTACGAAAAACCTCTTCAGTTTTCTGCAATGGGCAAATTTATATAGTGTTTTTGATGGGGTGCTATTATAATCTGCCCTTTCCACCTACTTTCATTATAATCTCTGTTCAGTGGACATTCACAAACATTTTCTTTTTGTCAGGGATCCCACAATATTCAATTAACAAATTGAGTATTGTTATATTCAATTAACAAAAATTTACACTTAAGACTCACTAAGGATTTTCAAGCAGTAGAGAAAATCTCCCCTGCAATAAGATGCTTAAATATGCAGAAGTACAACATATTCAAGTGAGTTGAAAGGACAAATAACCTTGCGATGATCTTCAGAGAAGCCTGATATTTTATTTGGGACTGAATATGAATCCTATCCTTGCATAATCACCATCACTGTGCAGGTGGCGCACAGACCTACCATAAATACTCACACAGCATCTAGCTCATGACCCAGCATTTTACTTTATGTTTATTCCTACTGTACTTATGAGTAGAGCAGTGTTAAAATCTAATTTCATGGCATCATTTTCTCCCTCTCCTCTAGAATGGCAGCTGATCTGATATTCCTGTGGCAGCTACTAAAAGTCTGAGTGTCTAGTGGTCTTTGAGACCATCAGCCAACAAATTTGCCATCAAAATTCTCTTCCAAATACTCAGTTCTGAAAGAGATTTCTGTAAAAGCTCATTTAAACAGGGTCACGTGTCACCACAACACAGTCCAGAGTTCAGCAAACACAGCACCTTAGTGAATACAGTGAGTTATTAAAAAATAGGAAGCCATTAAAGGACAATTTTCAAAAGGAAGTCAACCGATAATTGATAACAACTTGGAATTGCTATGTCAGTCTCTATTTGCTGAATGAAACGTATTCATGCATATATTACTGGTGATTCAAGGTTGTTTAGCTTCAAATGCTATCACATATGGCTGCAGGAATAATACAGACATAAACATTTCCCTGAGCTGGATGCCTGGGGGGGAACCCCAACGGGAGAATCTCAGGAGCTTTGGGTCTGAACCCACTTTGGAAGGGCTGTGCTCTGCCACTCTCAGTTACATTCTGTCATGAACTGCTGCAGTATATATGTTGACACTACTGAATTTCAAAGGGCAAACATTTTTCATGAGAACTTGACCTGTTGGACTGCTATTCAGCAAAAAGGATTGCTTTCCAGCCTCTGAAGGACAAGCCTGAAGGCTAGTGCTCAAAAGGGTTCCTTGTGGCCATCAACCCATATAAAATCCTTATTGCCATTTAAGGCTTGCCTTCAAATAGCTGAAGGCTGAGTTGGAATGTCCAGAAAACAATTCATTTTGTGAATAAATGCAAAGGATTTGTGAACTGCTTCCTTCATGATAAAATCTAGAGATTTCCACAAGATTTTTGTGGAAAAACTCATTAGTTTCAAAACAATGGCTTTCACTCAGCGTATAAAACACCAAGGCATAGTTCCTGAGTGAGGGCTGGGGTTTTTTTACAGTAGTTAGATGTAAACTATTTTCTTAGGTATAGCAACTATTTAATTAGCCATACCAAGAAGGAAAAGAGGAAACACCAAAGTAACTAACTCTAAGTTAGATCTTGGATTTAGAGATTCTGCAGTCAGATAATTTGCTCTCTAGTCAGTGTGAATTTTTGCCACACAAAAAAATGGGAAGATCAAAAAACTTGGCAATAGCCTGGAATTCTTTGTTATGAAACATGACAGCAGAGCAGGTCTTTGAAGTTGCCTCTCCCATTCCATGAGGAGTTGTTAAGGGTTGGGTTGACTATTTTTGGTCATTTTTCTTGTTTACTTTCATTTCGCCCAAATGAGGAAAAATCAGTTCTCAGAAAGATAGGGCTCTGAATATTGCTTCCTGACTAGGTCAGGCTAAAAGATAAATTTTTGTTTATTTCTCAGTAATCTTGAAATAACCTTACTGAGCAAACTGCTCTTTGTTAACTTCAAGTCAAAACATACCAGTAATGATTCTACACTTTTAGTGTAATTCCCTCTAATCATCCTAGCACACTGCTTGTTTTTATAACTGCTTCACACAATGCCACCAGTAATGAATGTTCTACAATTGGAACATAATTTTGATTATCTGGCCATTACTTTTGATTTATGGTGCACAGAGACAGCTGGGTTTTTATAAGCTCACTCTGCAGTACTGCAGATAACAAATGTAATGTAATAATCAAACTTCTGTAATTTGGAACCCAGAACGGGTGGGCCCATGGATCTGTCTGCATAAACCCATACCATATCAACACATTTTATCTTCAGAAGCAGGAGTATAAAAGTAATTTGCACAATGCTACTATTCATTATTCATACCCAGAGCAAAATATGTTTCTTTCAGAATCAGTATTTGGGCTCTTTGGGAGGGAGCGAACCACCTGAACGTGGTTTCATGAAATTACATAAATATGTACCACCATGAGGTTTAAATATGCATTAGTGCTTGGGAAAAAAAAAAGCCTCTCAAAATGAATAAAATGAATATATTTTAAGTAATAGTCATAAATAAAATCCATTGTGAACAATGAAAAATCTAACTTATTTCCTGGGTGCAACACAGGAAAATAGGAACTCTATGAGAACATTCTCCATTAGGAGGAAAAAATTAGCCAATTTAAAGAAGAAGAGGTTGGTCACTTTTTTTTTCACAGCGTATTGATTAAAGGTCTGAAAACAAGAGCAAGAGAGATTCTTACAGAAACTGAAAATGGGTAAGTAGAGACAGAAACAAAAGTGGAAACATTTTCTCAGCCTTGCGAAGCGAACTAAGAAAGTAGAATTTGCTTGTGGAAGGCAAAAGGGTTTAAAAACTATACATTATATGGGAAATGCAGCAAGCAACAAGAATAATTAATACACTAGAGTGCATTCCCTTTGTTAATGAAAGACAAATGGTCCGAGGTATTTTCTGAAACATAGGTGGGGGGAGAAGAATAAAGACGGAAGCAAATAGAAAATAATGACCATCTTGTTGAGGCAGTAAATGCTTGTAAAGGTGGCAAGGCATGCAGGTGATGAGATGTGTGGGTGCATTCCAGGGGTCCTACATGGGCAGCTTTTTTCTGCTCAGAGAAGGGCTGCAAGAGATCTGCAATTATGCCAAAATCTTCTGAGAGGCAACATTTACACACAGAGAATTCTCTGCAGCCAGAGCAACAGGAGAGCAGCTCAGAGAGCCCATGTCCACCACTTCACCCTGACTGATCTTTCCAAAAACTCGCTGGGGGGGGTTGCAATGTCACGTCGTAACCACAGGGCATGTCCGTCTAGGGCAGAAAAGTCAAGAGAGCACATAAATGTGAAATCTGATTATAAGAACCTACTGCATCAATGGCAATTGCTGCATTTTTAGGTGTCCTAGAGACCCACAGAGGTTTCGGGGGTAAAGCACTGTTCAGGACACTGAACTTTGAAAAGGAAGACAAGCCTTCCCAGCTATTGCTATGTGGAGAACACGTCCTTCAGCCTGCAGCAAAACTACCAAACCAAACCAAGACTTAAGACCTTGATTCTTTGCAGCTTGTAAACTGAAGATTGCATAAAACCTGATGTGAGATTTGGCAGTGTTCAACTACCTAGGTAAACTGAGGAGGAAAACTGGGAAAGTGCAGTGCTGGAATGTAACCCAGCAGCACTGACACTAAGAACTCCAGAGAAGGGACATCTCCAAACTCTCCGTTACACTCAAAAAAATTTTTGGCCAGTACAGAGCTGCAGGTTGGCTGGAGAGTGTCTTGCATTGATCCATCAAAGGGTCCCTAAAAAATGGGATGCTCTTTCCCTATATGTGTGATGGAAGGCACCTTGAGTCTCTGTGGGGAACACAGTCTTTTTTCTTTAGCCTTTCTTCCCCATTTATATTTCCCAGCTAGGCTTTGCTGCTAAAGGGAAAGATTTTCGTTAATTCTGTGACATACATTAAGTAAAGGGAAATTATCCTATGCTTTAAAGAAATTCCTAGGAAAGTTCCTTGTCTAGAGAGAGACTGAATATTAAAGTTTACTTAAGCAAATGCAAAACAAATAAAAACAAGGACAAATCTAGATAATCTCTGGCCGAAAATTGTGTGTAAGATATACAACTGTGGATTAGGTATTTAAGCATTCAACTGACTTTTCTGATTTTTATTTGACTAATAAATATTGACTAAGGTAAAAGCTGGAGCTTTGTTTTCACACTCCTGAACCAGAAAGGCATATCTGCCAAAATCATGCTACCACTGCTAGCAGAAGGTTCCTTAGGAAGGTGGGAGTAGCTGTGCAAAGGAAGAACTGACAGTGGTTTACATGAGACATCTCTAATAACTACAGAAAGGTTTTAGAGACCCTTTTGGGGATTGTGTATCCCACCACCTGTCAGAAGAGATTTTCCCTTGGGTGTTAAGGTGACCATGGCAGAGTAGATGTAAATGTTTCTGAGTAAGGAGTCTTGTCCAAAAAAAGTACTGCATATCAAGAAAGAGAACTCCAAGCAGCAGCCTTCCCGTGACTTTAGTCACTTTGCTACTTTGGCACCAACAGAACCACTTCGGAGTGCAATTACCTGGAGGGAGCTTGGTGAGTATGTTTTAGATTGTTATGGGATGAGTATTAGCATATATTCATCAATACTTGGCAATCCCAGAGAAAATGCAGTAAGGTAGACCCATCCACACATAAGGCCATCAGTATCCATTTCAAATGTTTATTTCCTGAAACCACTCTTCCTCACTTTTATCAGCCCTGAAGTTGAAAAGTGTATAGGCTATGAAAGACTATCACTGAAAGAAAATACAAATTGCAGGAAGGCTGAAAGGCCAAAGTTGCTAAAGCCTCATTTCTTGTCCCTTGGATACAGTGTCTACAAAGCAGCATAATATATGCCGCTACTAAATGCCATTTACAAATTAAGGTGTCAAAATTCCTGTTTTTCAAAAATATTGTAGGGCCTAACATTCAGCTATCTTCCTCTCAGTGCAGCCCTCTGATGGGCATTGAAGCAGGTATCACGGGTACAAAACCTGGTTGCACATTTCTAGAATAAGAATGAATCTGAAACTTGATGAAAGATGATCAGTTCAAACATCCTTTTTCTTCTTCTATAGGTATCTGAGATGCATAAAAATCATTTGCCTTTTGTTCTGTTCAGCAGACCTAATGCTGATCTATCACTAGGTCTGGGAACTGCTGCTATGATTTCAAAGGAGCTGTAGAGCTGGCTGTTTGTCTGATCAAGATAAAGCTCCTACTGGTGTTCAGAATAGCCAAGAGCTTATAAAAGATAACCTCTGCTCACTTTCCACAAAAAAATTATGCTATAGCCCAAACTGGAAGTTTTCCACAGATCTTTCCCCCAGTGCGTCTTTTAACATTCAATGTCAATTAATAAAGTTCATTTAACAACCCCAGTTTGTAGCTTCCAAATCACAATAATGGATTATGCTTAAAATACATTTTTGCATAATTCCTTGTGCTAAAAGGTGCCTTCTGCTTATTTAACATGCATTGACAGTTTAAATCCTGCCCTTTATGAAAGTTTTCCTTACTTAACTATGCATGGTCAGATTTTATTTCCACGTCTTGATCAACATCCTTTGTTCCTTATACTACAAATTGCATTTGGAAATAGCTTAATCGTGCTTGTTGTTAACTTTGACATTACTCAAAAATCATGAATTTTTAGTTGCAAATGCATGATATAAATTATAGCCAGGTGTGCAGAGGTTGAAATAGTATATCCCAACCTGAGAGGATTGCTACCTTTCATCAGGGGCAAGAAAAAGGAAGGAGACATGGAAAGCGCAGTGGAGATAGCACCCATGCAGCGTTAATGCTCCCCAAATCATATTTCGGGATTTACCTCCCAAAGTCAAATGACAAAATTGTGGTGTGAATGCTGAGGAAGCACTGAAGTGGCACCAGTGAAGAGCTTTCCCCCCAGATTAACTGGCTGCCCACGCAGCTACCCCAGAGCCTGGTTCCCCTCCCTGTCCGCTGAACTGTGGGGTTTCTGCAGAGTTTGAGCTTCACACTGTTCTCAGTTAGGTCCTTAATGTCTGTAAATGTAGGCATCAAACCTGAGCAGACTGCTGCAAGAGAATGAAGACTGAACTGCTGTACCTACTATGCTTGCTTTGTTTTGCAAGTAAATCACGGTGACAGGTCAGAAACATGTTTACTAATGACAGATCTCCTAATGGGGCTTTTTGATAGAGCTCCATGACCGTAAGCACCTCCTTGAAGGACATAATTTGAGTGCACTCACGTTAGCAGGGGTTTGTCTCCACTTCAGCACAAGAAAGTCCAAGCAGCAGAGCACTGCCACAGTCTGCAATTTATTCATGCAACCCACAGCATAATCACACTTTCATTAAACTGTCAGTCTAGTAATGAGCCAAAACCAATGCAAGTTCTTATTTAGATAATGCACATTAAACCAAAGAGTTAGCCATCAGTGGGGAACTGAAAATTGTGAATTCCTAGAAATCCCAGCACAGATCACTTTGCTTTTACCTGGGAACTTGCCTTCCAAATTTGTACTGGGCTTTCTTCTATATGCAGCTTGCTTTCGGTTCAGCAGTAGGAAATAGCAAAGAAGCACACACAATTTCTCACAAAACTCAAACACATTTTGTGTACTTTTTATTTACTGTAGTCAGGGCTGCTCAGGTGGAAGAAAAAATGCCAAACCAAGCACCAGATCCAAAATTAGCATTTTATTCAGAACGTTGGGGTCAGAGGTGTATCATTCATATTCTGGTACACAATACAGAGGCAAAGCTGTTCTCAGAAGTCTCTCCAGTTTGAAAGCTCCTTCCTCCCCCTCCCCTCCCCACCCCGAAAACATACTGTATATTTTCTCGTGCCACCAGTATCAGGCCAACTCCCCTCCCGCCCCCTTTTTTGGTACAAATTATGTAAAACTTTTTTTGTGCTAAGAACTTTTCTCCCTCCCCAAACCAAAAAAATAATAAAAATAAAAATAAAAAAAATATTGAGTACTCTAACTACAGTTCAACAATTGAATCAATGTCACTTGTTTGCAACCTGTTTTGTAAATACTTTATCCATAAACGAAAGATATAAACATGCAAAAACCTGAATCCATAGTCCAAATAATACATACACGTGTTCTGAAGTTTCTGCACTTCTCCACAGACTATGCCAATAAAACATTATGTACACATACCATTTTTTACAGTGAAGTGGGAAAAAAAATCCTAGAAATTAAAAAAAAAAACCAAAAAACCAACAAAAAACCAAAACGTGTACATGGATTAAGACCAAAATGTGTCTAACATTCTAGCATAAGAAAAAAAAAATCAATTCTGCTACAAACTGGTGATATGAAAACTCCCTTTATTTGCAACCAGCTGCATAAGTTTTAGAATTTTAGTGAAAAAAGTCCCCTAACATCTAAAACTAGAAGTAATGTACATTGTTCCACCTCATGGTTCTTTCTCCCAGATAATAAAATTGTTCCATGAGGATTTTTTTGTTTATTTTTAATCTCCTTATTTTAATAAAAGCAATGCGATGTAACAAAAGCATTGTGAAGTATATTGTGTTTCACCTTACTCCTCCCCACCCCAACATATTTTGTCTCTTTAATGCATCATTTCATAAATCAGTACCATTAAAGCCTTAAACATAAAACTAATTCCGATCTGAAAAAGGTACAAAAAGGCACATAAAATCCCAGTGCTTCTGTACTGTAAAATTCAAGTGTAACTGAGCTCAATATTTTTTTCCAAACAGCATTGGATCACTGATATTCCACGGAGCCCAAATTGGTTTGCAGCCTAAGCCAAAGCCTTCAGCAAGCACTTGTGCTAGTAGACTACAAAGTTAAAGCCTAGCTTCTGTATGCTTTTGGGGAATATCAGTTGAAATGTTTGTACTTGTCCAAAACCAAAGTTCACTTTGAAGTTCAGTCATCACCTCCACCATACATATCAGCAAGTTTCTTGAAACGTGGGCCCCAGTCATTTAGGTAGTCATAGTCTTGCTCACCACCACTACTTGAGGAGTTAAGAGAGCTCAAGGATCCAGCAGTGGAGCCGCTTCCTTCATAATCAAAGACCAAGAGGGAGTCATACGGTGGGGCTGTAGGGTCGTTGTCTGCCGCTTTAAGTCCCTGCAAGAAGGAGAGGGAGAAAAGAAGATTAAGTTCTGTATCTGAGAGCAAGACAAAAGCATATCTGGAATATTTGCAGTGCAGCTATCTATCAAGCACCAGTTGAGAAAACAAAGTTCTTCCTCTCCTGCCATTCAGTGCAGAACAGGATTTACATTTTTTTAACTCCTTTTAGAATGGCCAGGCTTCCAGCATTGCAGCACTGAACATTTTGAATGGAGCTGCAATTACAGCCCTAACCAAACCTTAAGAGAGAGTGATGGCACTGGGACTGAAGCTAGTAAATAAACAGTTTCAAAGATATATGGCTCACAACCTGTGCCATGGGCAATGTGGGAATGGTTAGACACATGTGGAAGGAGAAATAAGCTTGCAAAGATTCACTTCAACAGCCATCTCACACAGTCAATAGCGTATCCACTGACTTTTCTGGCCTGCAGTCCATCTGCATGTGCCAAAATCCATATTTAGTTAGTCCTGTAAACTCATGTACCTCTGTAGGCTGCTGTGAGAAAAATATATGGTATGTTGTCTTAAGCCTTTTATGTTTTGCCACATCCACCCATGAGATCCACCTGCTCTTCAGAAAAAACCACGGTGACATCAAAGCTGAATACAAGATAATGACTGTTTTTGTTTTCTCATTTCAAAGTATTCAAGTTATCAACACACGAATAGTGGGCCATCAGCATTTTTAGATTTCCAGCCTATAGAGTTGAATAGCCCAAATTAAAACCAGCACAAATTGAATTGGAGGAAATGCTGGGAAACTGAAGAGGAAAAGTCAGGAAAGAACCACACTTCTTCCAGAGAAAAGACTCTTCATTCCCTGTTTTGTTACCTAAGTCCAAACCTAAACACTTACATGAATAACTAACTTTAGAATATGAGACAATTTCGCTGTGCTTATCTGGGGAAGATTTACAAGCTGAATATAAAAACCGTAAGCCTGAAGTCAAAAAGCCCTCTTATGATTTGTATTTTTTTAACCTCACAGTTTCTTCCATGGGATTAGCAATGCTTTTTCAAGACCTTCCACTTTGAATAGGATCTACTCTGGCAGCCACTGACAGGGGATAATATATCTCCCAGAATTCTATAAGGCTGTGCTAAGATTTTAAATTCCTCACTATTGTTTTTTACCATTGATATTTGTGCTGGTTTTACTTTTAATTTTTAATGTTTATGTATTTAAAAATGGCATTCTTATACTGCCACTTATTTGAAGGAGTGTGCCTCCTTCAAATTATTTAATATATTCTGGTTTTAGAAAAGTACATTTCACTCTCAATTGTGTTTTGTCCATATATGACAAAATGGAATCAAAATCTGATTTTTATTCTACAAATATGTATGATGGAATACATACATACTAAACCCATTAATTAAAGCATTTGGCACTGATAAGGTAGAAGTGAATCCTGGTTCTTTATTACCTATTTAAATAATTCAGAATTGTGCAAAATGTACCTAAAATAATTTCCAAATCAGTGGTGAAAAAGCCCAGCATATTTATCAAGCTAATGACCTCTAATCAAGAACAAATTTTAGCCTTGAAATGCTCATTTCATGTGGTACAACAACATCAAGAAGGTTATTAATAGCCTGCATTAAAAGTTCAATTTTGAATTATGAGATAAGAATAATTGGTGATGCTTGTTATCTCTCTCTGGCATTTTCCAACCTGATGGCCATAATAAGCAGGAAAGATGTGAGATTTTGAAAAAGCAATAGCAAGAGTTGGAAGACATCCCTCATCCAGCTTCCAAGGGGGAAGTTCTAAGGCTTTCTCTTATTTTCTGCTGCTGAAGCACAACGGCAACTTTACTTCTTAGGCAATAACTGGCCTTATGGTATTTGGATCTTTCCTTAAGCCTGCTTGGGGTGACAGACACCCATGTGTTTGGAATGCAGGTGACAGGGAAGGAGAATAAATACCAGGTGAGGTTAAGGAGTGCTGAGGTATGAATGCCAGGTATCCATGTGTGAAAGTCATTTAGAAAGTCGGTTTGGAGACAGAATGTTATTTCCCTACAGTTCTGCCTAGTAATAGCCAGCCAACCATGGGACACCAATTTATTTAAAAAAATCAGTGAACAAAACATTTTCCTACATCACTGCAAAAATCCTGATACTTATCAGTCATCCATGACAAGGCAGAAGGCAGCCTCTTTCCATCTGTTTTTCCAAAGGGGAAGTGGTAATTTTTTTTTCAATTTGCTGCTGTTATCATGATAGCATTTCAGAAAAGGAAACTGGTTTTGAGTTACTGACTTACAAGATAGGATCTCACTAACAAATTCACTTTCTCAAAGGTTGTGCTGGCGGTGTAATCCATTCCATTCAGAGAATGTAGCTACGGGTCATGTTTTGGAGGTATTGATTCAACCATGCGGCACAATTTACACTGACATTTTCACCTATCTTCTGGTTCACAGTGGAATGACTGAACTTAGTGTCTAACTCTTCAAATGACAAGATTTCTGCTAGATTCGTGTCACAAGTTACATACTAAAATGAGAAAGAACTACTACGTTGTTTTCTCTTTCCCTCTGCTAAGCTGATTCTCTGAGCACACCCAGTGTACTGCTGTGCTTTGCTGTTGGGTTCTACAGCATGTCAGACAGCCCTGGCAATGCTATCAGCTTATGAAGCTCCCTTTGGTTTCAGCATTGCCACCTTTTTAGTTTATTATGCTGTCCCTTTCAGTGGGTGGAGGTGGTGTGGATACACAGCCTGCTACATCTGCACAACTGAAAAGACAACGAATGGCTGCCAGGAGTGGCTTCTACTGATTTTGCTGCCAAGGCATTTGGTGTCAGTCACTTCTGAAAAGAGATCTCTGTTTTTACCAGATGTGTTCAAGAACCTCAGAGCTGCAGAGTTGTTACAATTACTTGGTTTATGGTTTCCTGATCAGAAAACCCAAAGTTTTTATTAGAGTGAGAGCCTCATCCAACAACAGAATTTCCGGGGCACATCCTCAGGAGCAGGGGAACCTGCTGGGACAGTGAATTGTCACATTTATTTGAATGTGCTACACCACCAGCACACAACAGGCATTCACAGCAGAGCCACAGCAGTAGAGAGGCCAGCTTGAGACCTTGGACAGACTCATTTTTTTAACTTTTCCTCTTTCATACACAGAGCTTTCACTAAGGAGGCAATAAGGGGCAGAACTGGAGAAACTACAGTGCCTTGGCTGAGGAACAAGAGTAAAATTGCCTTAGTAAAGGCAGCATTCTCCATTTCTCTCAAATTAAAGGAAAGCAAGCCCTCAAATCTTGAACTAACATGGACCATTACAAAATCTAATGCTTCTATTTTCATTAATCCTACTACTTAATCAGATTCAGCAGACTTTTGATGAGAAGGAAAAGAACAGAGACCATCAGGGAAATACAAAAAAAAATTGGTTTCTATCTGGAACCATTTTTTGACATGAGAAAACAGAAACCATCAAGGGACTCCATTCTGTATGGAGGTGCACTGTATCAATAACCATTTACTAAGAATGAATTGAGGGTCCTCCATGTCCCCATGAGATGAGACCTTTAGTTTGCAATTTAAATTTAGTTTACCTCAGATTATGTCCTCTATTGATTAAAAATATATCCTTAGCCACAAACTCTCCACCACAACATAACTTGCTTGAGATTTCTAGGGACAATATAGGTGGGTCTTGAAAACAGGATTAACAAAACTACTTCCAACAGGTCTAATTTATACTGTCCTGCAAATCCTGACTATTCTAAGTGTTAATTATGCTCTACACTCTGCAGGCTTTAAAAGACTCAAAATGAAAAACAAAGTCTACAGAGGATTCTTAATAACACATGACTTATTTCACTGACTTGTTTGTACACTGGACTGGAAGAAAAGGAAGTTTTTCCCTTCCCCTCTTAAATTACAGATTCATCTATCCATTGAAACAGACAAAACAACAAAGTCCCTGAGGTCATTTAGCTTATGCCTGCAAAACCTATTTTGACTATCAGACACCTCTGGAACCTTCCTATTTTAGACAGTTCATAGCTCTGTACATGTTATCTTAACTTTGTGTTATAAAAATGCATGACTTTTTATCGTAATTCTAACTTGTTTTTCAACTGACAAGTCACCAGAACACTACAAAACACTCTTACTTATGCATGTCTCATTGAGTTAAGTAGGCTTAATACAAGCGATGACAGATAGAAGATAATATACCAGAAAAAAAAGAGTACTGCTAAAAGGAAAAAAACCTGAATGACCCCCTAGATCTTTTTTTGCTTTTTGTTTCTATGACTCTGCAATGAAAATAAAGAAGAAAACCCCCATGCTTGCTTGGCAATGGGAGCTAAACCCTCCAGAATCTGAAATCAATGACCTATAGTTATTTTTTGTCAACAGCTGATGCAATTCAGAAGTTAATCTGAACAGTGCTGTCTGTGTGTCTGAGGTGCTGGTGAGCATTCAACAGATTAAATTAATTCCCACACATGGACCAGCATCCCAAAAGATCATACTGACCCACATCTCCTGGAACAGGGTCAAGTCCTCCAAAAGATCGGACTGATCTGCAAAAGTGTTGCATTTTTTCAAACCAAGGGGCAAATGCAGACTTTGCTACCAAAGTGCTGACAATTCAAAAGCAGCCTCTCCCTGCTCAGCTAGGGACTGGGCTAGTTTTGTGGGTGGCTTGGCTTAGAGATGCCCAAGGGAAGAATTACGTCTAATAATGTTGAAGTTGGATGCAGAGAGATATGAACTTTGCTCTTTCTTATCTTGCTATGTTGTTTCCACAGCTCAGCTTATCTTCTGTAGGAACTGCCTTAAGAAACGTCTGGTACAGGCTTTACTCAAGATATTTTTTCAATTTACCTCAAGTAAAACTGAGAGAAACTTACCAAGTTTCTTGGGTTTAATCATACCAGGACTGCAGGTGCAATTTTCTCGAGAGTCTGAAAACCTGTGCAGCCTGAACATTTATGCTCTAGACACTAATAATTTTGAAATTTAACCGCAACAATGAATACTACTATGAAAGACAGACCCATCTCCCCCCCCACACTGAGTAGACAATTTATAATCACATTTGCCATGAGAATTTTCTTACATAAAACACAAATTAAGATGATACTATTATAGGGAAATAAAATGCTCATTTTGCTCAGACTTCTGGGAAAACAGACAGGGCATGGACAATCTTTGGGTGGCTACTGTCTGCTAAAGAGAGGGTTAGGTGGAATGCCCCACAGTAAAACAATACATTTCTGTGAAATCCTAAGGAAAAAAAACCTTATGAAGAAGATAAGTTAAATTTATAATGTTTAAAACATAGAAGCTAACTCACATAGTTCCTTTCAATCAGAGGATACAATAGATTCTGAGCTAACTTGCAGACAAGAAAATTGCTGTGTTTTCTTTTAACTTCATATATCTTTCCATATATTTTCTTAATCAATGACATTAATGACATAATTTTACTGTGTATGAATAGCTGGGAAAAGCTTTCTTTTTTGGTGGATGGCAAGGGAAAGCATAAAGGGAGGTACTGATATAATACAACAGACAGCAGGAAGAAAAGGACTCCCTGCTCATCTGTAATGCAATATAAACATACTGGGTTAAATCAAGACAGCAAGTACTGTTTCTTCAGCTCCATGTGTACACACTGATGCTATCATCTTCAAGAGCGATAACCTACTGAAAAATAATATTGCAAGAACAGCTTGATAAGTCATTAAAAGACTGTAGGAGGCTGGACAACCTCCGGCCCCTTTCTGGCTTTCCAGCAGAATCAGACCCATTCCCTGCCTTTGCTCCATAGCAGAGCTTCCTAGCTGCTTTGAGAGCAACAAAAACCAGTGTTCTTCACTACTGCCTGCCAGGTGGCCACTGTCTGGTCACAGCTGTGTGAGAACAGGATGGGAATCTCTGATTGTTTGGAAGCACAAGGAAGTTCTTGTGTGTACACTACACTGGCCAACAATGTGGGTCTTTTATTGTCCTGTGTCTCCACTATTTTCCAGAAGCCAACTATAACTGTAATATTTAGAAGTGTAAGGCATGCAAAAACTCAAGTATCTTAAAATACAATATAATTACAAGAATATTTGTACATTTCCTGGTCGTCAACTCCCCTCTAAATTTTTTGACAATTGTATCACTGTATATCTTAAAAGGGGCAAATTCAATTTTCTGCAGCTTTTCAACACAAAAGGCTTTAGTATATTAGCCTGACTTTTCTTCAAGGCAAACAAGAATAAACACGTTTGCAGAAACTGTTCTGCAATACTCTGCAATGTGTCCAGCTCCGGCTGACAAGGAAGATATGAGAAAACCAGAGAAAATAATTAACTACTACAATTCATGTACAGAATAAAGTACAAACAGTAGTAAATTCTGGGTTAGCTTTTTTTCTTCCTATAACCAGCAATCTCAAGAAACACATTCTATCATAAGTACCACAACACCAATGATTTAAGACTGACCAGTGATAGAAATAAAGAGGATAATTTCTTTCAGAACTATCAGTACTCTGGTATAGTCTGAATCTCAATTACATTTATTAGATTGAAGAATCAAAGATAATGCAAAATCTTTGAAAGCTCTATGACAAGACAAGTATTAAAAGCACTTACATAACATTTAATTTAGCTGCCCTGCTCACTAATCGTATTTGACGGAATTCTTCTGGTCTTACTGAAGATACTGAATTTCCACTATTATCTGGATTCAAAGGGTAATGTATGAGGAGAATGAAAATGAACTTCTTCCATTATTAAATTACTGTGAATTAATAAATGAATTTAGGCTACACTACAATTTTGTTAGTCTGTTTATTAGTTGGAACCCACTGCATAATCCTGCTTGGAGATATTGTGGTTGCAGCTGATAACATACTATGAATGTAATTAATACGAATGCACAGAAGTTAATTGATATATCTTCCCTTTCTGTTTGAATGAGTTAATTAAATTTGTCTGCACTTTAAAAGAACATATTTACTTCTGTCTAGCGAGACAATTTTAATTGTCCAAGGAAGTTTTAAAAAGTTATTATGTTCTAACATAACAGCTACTCATGGGGAGTAGAATAAACAAAATATAAAAGCTTATCAGATCTTAGGAGGAAACCCTTTTTTGCTTCCTTACCTCATTAATGAAGTCCCCAATGTCCCCAGGATGAGGAGCAGCTGATCTGACTGGATACTGAGGTTCTGCATGGATTGGCCTTTCATCAAGACGTCTGATTCCAACAGGTTTGATGGCATCTGGTTCCACAGTGTCAGGCTGCTGGAGCTGGCTTAAGTCATAATCCTGCAAAATATGAAACAGACACAGTACATTAGCAGAATTTCAAACAATATCTGTCAGGGGGAAACATGAGAAGGAATAAAGAGAAAATGCAAAGTATCATTTCATCACAAGTCCTGTTTTCAGGATTGTAATGCTTACTGAGAATAAGTTAATAACACTGTTATTTGCATACCAACAAGATGTTATTTGATTTATACTCCCTGAATCTCCTGTTTTGATTCTATTCCATCAGATTTGTAGAGCTTCTCATAAGTTTTCCCTTGAGAAGCAGGGATTTGAGTAGTACTATTAAGGGACTAAACACTTTACCTAGTAATGATGATTTACAGCATAGAGCAAAGATGCCAAATCTAACACTTATTTTTCTGAGAAAATAAATACCATATATTCTGAGGAAAAAAGCAAGCACAGTGTTCTGCAGTATTTTCTAATACCTTCAAAGAATGAATTTAAGACTCCTTGCTGATTTTATGTGGCTTCCATAATACGAAAGCCAAAGGGGGAAAAATGTCGTAAGAAGTACAAAGCTCCTCAGATTTGGCCTTAATTCTAAGCACTTTCTAGAGATTACTCACGAATCTGTTCATTAAGTACTTGATGCTGCAGTTTCAAACTCTGGCAGACTGATGAAGTTAGCATAGCAGCATGAATTCCAATAAGCAGTATGTATGTATGTGAAAAATTTAATTAGATAAATGTTTATGCATTGAACATAGATATGCCTGAATTCTCTTTGCACAGTGTGATGCATTTCATCATTGTTATTCTCCTCACTGTTGTCATGTCTAGAAGAAAGTCATGCTCTACATGCCTTTACACAGGGCATTGGTGAGAATGTGCAACAAAGAACTGGACTTCAAGGCTTAAACAAAAGCCACTCAAGAACTATCTGCAGATGGGGCCTCATGCCAACACTACTGTATGCCAGATACCCTGCCCTACAGATAATCCAAGCAGTTGTAAACATCCTAAATAAGCTACTCTATCCATCAAAAATATCCATTTTTCAACAGTGCTGTTCCGGTAAAATCTTATTTATAATCTCAGCTTGCTGCAAGTTGTCTGTTCTGACTATTTTTCATTAGTTCCTTACTGGCTCCTAAGGGAAGGAATGCAAGCTTTTACTGCTGCTGTTATCTCACGGGATGTAGATCCTTTCTGAGACTATGACCTCCTGTGACCCCAAACCCAGACTTTTCAGCAGGAGAAGAATTCTTTCTGACAGCAGTGATGGCAGTTTGTGGGGAGCACTGTACCTGATTATCAAATCCGCTACATCTTCTGATTTGTTACTTGAGTTCTCAGATGGCTGCACACAAATATACAGTCAAAAAAGGTGGAACAGCTCTACTGAGATCTGAGAATGCAGTTTCATATGCTTTAATTAGATTACAAGTTCCTTGGGGCAGAGCTGTTACTCCTACCCTTCGGTACTTCATGTACCAAACAGAATAATAAGTGATCTCCAGGAAGCAGTATGAATCGGAGAAAAGTAAACACAACAGAACTTTTCATCCTTTCCCTTTTTATTACGTAAAATAAATCAAAATAGTTTAGAGACATGCTATCAGAAAATCCTATCAGAGAAGAATGTACTTCTTAGAATTTATAAATATGTAACATGAGTGCTTTTCATACCCACCCAAAAGATAAAGGTAGAAAACACCAACAGGGAGAAAATTTTTTTTTTTTCCTTTTAAATCTAAGCATTTCATTGTGGAGGAATTCAAACTGGTATGGCTAAATGCCAATGTATTAAAACCAGAAGAGCGTGTCTGTTAATTTCAATTCTATAAAGATTTTTTTTCCCCCCACTCACACATGTATGTATACAATTCTTTTACTGGTTAGTGGTCATACAGAAATATAAATCAAGCTTGTCAGTCTGTTATTTCCACATCTAAGGCATCCTTCTGTATATATTTAATAGTTTGAGAAATATCCAGACTCTAATAGCTAAAAAGTCAGCAAAGACAGTCGTCTGTGAGGTAACAGCAGTGCAGAACGTGTCCTGATGTGGAATCCCACTTTGGTTTCCTTTTCTACGGTAATTTACGACACTGTCATTTAGGCTTCCATCAGAGGAAATTTATTTTGCAGGTATAACAGTGTTCAAACAGGGAAAGAAGATCCATTGTATGTATTACCTCAGACTCTCAAACAGAGCTTATCATTAAAATCAATACTAACTGCACATCAGTGGGGTATGGCCAACTCAACCACTACCTCCCCAAACTGGTTGAGTGCCAAGCAAACACAGCACCATTCTGTCTAAAGTCAACTCTACTCAGTTATTGCAAAGTAAAAGAAGGAAAAATGTTTTAAAATGCCAGGTCATAAGCTGTTTAGAGGTGCTGAAGTCCCATCTCTTCACTCAGTGTTGCTTTCACAGACAGGAAAGTGGGAAAGCCTTTCACATACTACCTAAAGCTCCTGAATGGACTGAAAGGTTAGTCTCAAACAGGGTTTGTTAAGATAGCTAACTGTAGACGTGACAGCTGAATGGAAAACAGGCACATCGAAGAGAGAACATGCTGGGATAGGTTGGAACAGACAGCTTTGAACAGTATTCTGGGTCATCATTTTTACTCTTAATTTTAGACCACCATTCAACACTGTTTTGGTTTTGCTCCAGTCTTTTCCCATATAACCTGTTCATAGTTAAAAACTGCTTAGGGATTACTGGCAGTTCATTGGGGAAAAAGTCTTGGCCCTCCACTGGAAATGTACTTCAGCGAGAGTTGTGAGCATCTAATTCACATGGCTGCCAATTTTTGTCAGAGGTATTTATTTGTACTGTCTAGCCCTAACTCCAGCAATTCAAAAAAAATTCCCTTCCTTCTGCTTGGACTTGAGCACACCCAAACATAAGGTTTGTTCAAGTTTTTTCCTCCTCAAACTTCTGGACAAACTTACGATTGTTGACGAAAGAGAGAATCGACTTAGTTTTTCTCAACTGTAATATCACTAAGATATATTAGTTTGCTCCCATTTGCATATAGAAAAACTCAGGCCTTTGGAAACCAGAAACTTGGACTAGTCTGATAGCAAAAGCCCACCGTCAACAGAGAAACAGAAATCTCACATTCTACAGTAGGGATGTAAGTGAAACAAGTTGAGTGATTTTTATTTTTTTCTGCTTGTTTATGAAGGCACTTGTTATCACTGGAGAAACTATAGCTGCGTTTTTGATAACTGGTGGTTAAAGAGATGACCACCTTAATGATCTAGAAGAGCATTTTATCAGAATTTTCATCTTGTGAAATCAATCAATCTCAGTGGCCCCACCCCCAAACCCCATGAAACCCCTCTTCCCTCCAAGTTGATTGCAATACTGACATTAGCTCTTCACTTAGTTCTAACAGCGTTAAGAAAAGACTTCGAAGTTAACTACCTTACCAGAAGTGTATGCAGAAGGCTCTAAAACCCCCAAAAGCACTTCTTTAAGAACATCTGCACAGTAGTTCAAAGCACAGGTCAAGTATCTCAACTTGAACATAAAAAACATCCAGGAGAGAAGAAAAGGCCATTTCACACTCCCCAGTAATCACTGAAAAACAAGGTAATGTAGCCTTCAAAAGTCTCTTCCTTAAACAACTTCCTCTTAGGCAAGGCAGCTATTCACTGAACAGCACCTGAGTAATAATCCCTCATAGAGCAGTCATCAGTTACAGAAGGAGATGCTTCAAACATTTTTTTCATCCTTATTAGCTGTTCTAAATTAGAAGATTTATTTAAGTTCTCAGAAAAAAAACCCTAACAAAGTAAAAGTTTTCACAGTAATTGATAACTGCCTTACATGAATGTATCCTGGAGCATTATGATGCAGAACTGCAAACAACAGAATGAAACCACAATGAACTAAAATTACAAAATGCTATGCAGAGACAGGACTGACTTTTTTGAGAAAGGAAAACTCAGAAAATATTTTAATACATTACATCTGAATTGAACTTTCCACTACCACAGCCTAGTGCCTGGAATGTGACTGACATTCATTAATGATTTATGACTCTGGCTTCTCTGTTATCTCAGAGCTCTCAGTTTATTTCCTGGCTGTTCATGAGACTGTGTGATACACTCCTAGGGATGACTTGGGTTTTTATGTTCGACAGATCGAAATCTTTGGCTAGGCATGAACATATGACTGGACACATGAATCATGTCACAAAACCACTATACCTGTTTCTCATTTTCAAGGGATGCACCCTTTGCAAAGAAATATGGAAGTTCAGCTCTATCCCTATATAAGAAATAATCAACTTAATTGTCACCAGATCACTCTGTCTTAATTTGATGGTGAGACCTGTAAGTGTCTTTCACTGAACACAATCAGCTGCAGTGGTTTAGGTGCATATTGCTGGAGATTCTTGGTCTCCTCTGCTCTCTGGGCTCCAAGGTGCTGCTGCTCCAACACATATAAAGCAAGAGTAGCAGAAATTTGAATTTTACCTGACCCTTTTAGAGGAGATGGAGCCTTAGTATAAACTCAGTTATTTTATTTTCTGAAGAGAATAGAACTAATTACGACTTTGAAGTACTTATGGATAAAACACATGTTCTGCTTTGCCTTTGTGTTCCAAAGGCAACTACTATCTATGCCAATAGAGAAATGGGATGGGGCAGTAAGGAAAGAGATATTTTACTCCTGCATGTTTCCACTGAGATGTTAAAAAAAAATAAAAAGGGAGTGAAAAACCAATTCTGCTACAATTCTACCCCCAAACCCACAAAACATCAACCTAAAAAACTATCAGAAACTTGCACTTAAAATATTGCCTGAGTTTTGAAAAATGCTCCCAACCCCCAAAATCTTACATTTGCTAAAATAACGAGACTTCAAAAAAAAAGCAAAGACAGAGGACTGACTAGACGTAGGCTGCAGGTGGGAGGATAGTTAAAATTCCTACACCAACAGTTGCTCTTTGTCACTTGCTTTTAGATTACTTTCTGCCATATTGCTTTCCCCATTTGCTTTTATTATAGATGTATCTGGAGTATTGCAAGTTAGTAATTTTTAAGATAAGGAAGAAGCTAGCTTATCCTTTTCATAATAAAAAAGGTGAAAACTCCAGCTGCAGATACAATACAAAGCAGGCAGAGGTTCTAAATATGATAAAACAAAACAATTTTGTAATGGAATTATGAAAAAATTACTTTTCACATCATGAGATAAAGATTCACCAAGGAATGACAGTAATTCCTCCACAGGAGCACTGTATGAGTCACTTATTCAAAAAAGTGAAGCTAATGTCTTAGTAAGCAAACACAATCCCCGAAATAACTACCTTTTAATTATAGTATTGTATATTCATGGGGAATATCATAGCAACCTTTATTTCATTCATTATGTTTGAAATTTCAGAACATAAAACATGTTCTATTCTCAATGCAATGCAAAATGAAGGTTAAAAACTGAGAGTAAATGATCTAATTAACACTCAGATAGGGTGGTGAAAAAGAAAACGTAATCACACGGATTTATCAAGTTCATGAAGTAGGTAAGGACTATTATCATGTTTACAACAGAGGTGGTAACAACACCCAGCATAGAAGACTAATGTTATCTCAAAATGTGGGCATACAGAAAGTTACGACAATAAGAAAAAAAAAAAAACAAAACCCACACACAAAAATTCAGAAGGATTACCTAATTTTGCTTTTATCTATGACACATAAATGCTGGAATATAGCTACCCTTTCATAAAGGAGCAATTTCTGTTTAGAATTTAGATCCTGCACACATAACAAAAAACCATCCATCTTCTATTTTTAATGTGATTAACATCATTAAAATAAATGCTACTTAAGTATGTAAAAAATATGACAAAAAGCAAGGTATTGACTAATGCAAAAAAAAAACCACAACTGATGTAGGAAGGACCATAAAGACTCCTCAGCAAGAAAACTACTTTGAATAATAGTAAAATCATCGCATTGAAATTCTTGTGCTGAGAAGATCTGAGGGCTAGATTATCCTACATGTTCAAAACAGCTCATCTGCAGTACTTTAAAAGCATACCACCCACTTGCTCAGACAACTTGCTTCAACAGGACCACCTGCAGTAGCAACTACTACTAAAATTCAGAAAACATTATAGAAATGAACTCAAAGGAGAGAATCATCTTGTGCAATGAGATGTATATAAAAGCAATTATATGAAAAAAAATGTGTCACAGTTATCAGGCTGACATATGCTGTACATATCCCAGTCAAGCACCCACTGCCTTGATGTAAGTCACACAAATGGCCCAAGATACGCGACGAAAACGAGCTAGTGATGGTTATGGGTTGTGATGTGCTTGCTGTGTGTGTGAACCACGCTGCAGACACATGCTAAGTGCTTCAAGGCTCAGTCAGCAGCAGGTTTTGCTGTCTGGAACTGAGTCTGGGGTTACAAGTTCAGAGCACATTGTATCAGCAAAGAATAATCACCATTTGCACCTCCACACCTCCCCATTTGCTAAACAACTGCAAGCTAGGGATCATGAGGTCCATCAATCATCAAGAATGGCACTCACTACCAGTTTTGTAATTTGAACTTTCTGTTTCAGAATATAATGAATTATACTGTCCCCCACCCCCAAGAGTTTAAGATTCGGATACAATTTTAAGAAAACCAAAACAAAATACCAAGGTTTAACAAAACAACAAACAAAACCAAACCAAACAAAAACAAACAAAAAACCAAACACAAAAACCTCAACAGTTCTCGCTTTCCCAAACCAGTCCCATTGACTTCTGTGGAGTGATGCTAACTCAAACCCCCTCACAGCCCATCTTCTCTAAGTCAGGTAGCTAAACTGTTAAAAGTAGAAAATAGTAAACAGAATCCTGAGAAGAATCCAAAGCTTTGTATCTGGAATACCTCTGCCTTCTGTCATTCCTCCCTTACTCCCAATTTTTGCTAGTACAGTCATTTTTCTCAAAACCCAGAAAGTTGCTGCCTGGAACGACAGGAGTGCTGTAAACCTATTGGAGCAAGCCTGTTTTCCAGCCTGCTTTTTCTAGGTAAAAAAAGTCCAGAACATTTCCAGTGCTGACAATGCTCTGCAGAGGCGAGCAGGCTGACTTCAGTTATGACCCACAGATCAAAAGCTTTTCTGGCTTATAGAGAATTCATAGCATTTTTCTCAGCTGCTGTGGAGATCACACGACTCTGTGTACATCATGCCAGGGTAGAAGACAACTATGAATCATTCAAGATCCTCAATTTTCTTGACAAGCATTCAGTCTGTCAGACTGAACAAAGCAGACCAAGATGGCCTCAGATGGGATTAACAGAAGACCTTCACGATAGGCTAAACTGCTCTTTTATTACAGATTTCACATCATAATTCCTTGGAATTGCTGGGGCAGGAGGAAAAAAAACCCAAACACACGAGCAAAACCAAACAGAAATTCCAACTTGTTGCTGGCAGTTGCTATGACTCAGAGGAACTAGCTGGAATTTGAACTCATCTAATTTCTTACAGGAGACATCACTCTGACAGAATGTACAGAGTTTGAAAGGAACATGCTGAACATGTTTTAGGAATTTCTGGGTCTGCCAGGACAGCTAAGAAACCCAACTTCAAAACAAATAAATTAAACCTCTCAAATAAATAAATAATTTTAAGATAAAAACCTCCAGTTTAATTTGTTTCAGGATACAGAGAGATCTAAGTTCTATTACTTACCTTCAAGCCCTAACAGTCATATCTTCAGATAACCTAAACATCTGGGACTTATCAGGCCACACAGGGTAAATCTTCAATTTGTCCTTCTAGACAAGCATGTGATTTTAAAAACTGATTTGCTGGCTATAAATAAAAGTAATTTTACCGATTATGAAAACATCTGAAACTTTTAAAATATTCTTTTCACTGAGATGCACATGAGGCTCTAAAATTCCCTTTTACTTCACTACATGAGATGCACCCTGGGCTGGATGGCTCTGGGTTTGAGTCACCTTGTGTACTGCCTTCTACTGAAGCTGCTTGTTTAATCAGTCCTCAGGATTTTTAGGGATGGTGCACTATAAAAAAGTTAATATTGATGCAGAGCATTTTCCTGTAATTTGCTGATGACTTACGGATCCAAGATTGACACAAAGCAGTTTTTCTTTAATAGAGCAGTGGGAGTTTTACCCTATGAGGCCTCATTCTGAAAATATATTTTTGATGTCAGTCCCATGCCTTTTTAGAACCCTCACTTCAACATTTGAATACTTTGACACTTGAATACTTTCATTAACGCTGGCAAAAATGCCAAGATCTTTACAGCCAATACCTTTTGCCCACAATGCTCTGCACAGAGCTTTGCTTATGCAGTATTTTTCTAAGCCGTGGTTTGCAAAAATGAGATTACTGCTTGCAGAGAACTTATTGGGACATTCGAAAAGCTTTGCATTCTAAGTTCTTAAACCTCATATAAAATGTGTGCAAAACCAAATAAAATATAATTCTCCCTCTCTCCCCTGGGCACAGGAGGTGAGGGGGCCAGGAGGGAACCAAGAAGAAACAAACTTAGGAATTATTATCATCTAGTTAAGCACAGGCAGAATTTAAGTTTAAAAAAATGTCTAACCAAAATAAAGTAAAATAATCTCCCTGAAAAGCAAGACAGAACATATTTACATCATCATTGTAGACAAAAAAAAAGTTGAAAAGTTCATGCTCTCTCTTCATCCATTCTGCATAGGAACAAATTCCTAGATTTGAAGCTATGGGAGAACCTACCCCCATTCTGCCTACTAGTGGTATAGAACTGGCTACAGCAGAAGTGGTCATAAAAGCTTGTTATACTTTGCACAAGCTGCTCTCTTCTGGACATATTTTCTACATTTAGAGTGTGCAAGGGTGTTTTAGACCCCCAAAGACTGGCCTACTGTCAATGGATCAAAAAAGGGATCTGTCTACCTGAACAAAGTGGCTGTAGTGAAGATAACTAAATCGCAGTAGTGGCTTTAAAATTCATCTTTAGAAAGTAAGAAGGGAATTTATGACTAAAAATCTTTCAATCTTTTGTAAAGCCCTTAAAATTCTCTAGTTTAGATGCTTTCTATGCCCACTGTGAGAGGAAATGGTCCTAATTTCACATTTCTCACTATTTTCCTGCTAGTCCACCCGTTGGCAGTTCTGCTTTCACTGCGTGCAGCACATTCATCCACTGCTGGTGAAAAGCTGCGATTATGGATGGTTTACATCACTCTAACCTCTGCAGCACTCACAGGACACTTCCTCCTGCCACACCACCCTAACTGCATCTCTCAAAGACAGCACTGCCAACTGGAGAGAAGCACAAGACGGGCAGAGGAGCGACTTCAGAACCATTCCCGTTTTGCTCTCATTTTACACTGCACATTGCTTAATGTTTCTGAACTGCAGCACAATCCCTCCCAACACTACCTTGCCATCACCTATGGCTTCCAAACAGACTGTACTCAGAGAACCTAACTCACTCTGTCCTGAGAGTTGCGTGGACAGCAATTAAAGATCAAAGACCCGTGACAATTTCTGAACAGATCCTCCAGAGAATTCAGGATGAACAAGACCTCATATTCCCACATGATAACCAAAAAATTACTTCTCACAGGACTGAGTTCTCCTAATTTTCTTTTAAGATTGTAAAATTGTAAAGATTGTAAGACTGTAAAATCTTTCTTGTACAATAACAGATGCACAAACCGGATGCAGTTCTTGTCCTCAAACTACGTACAAACAACAGGAATACATGCATAGACTCAAAGAGTTGTTTTCACTTTATTTAACATAAGCATTTTTCCAAAACTGCATAAACTGAAGTTTCCTTTGAAAACTGCCTAAGAAGAATATTATGCAGAAAAGCCAGGAAGTAGGAACAGTACTTCAGGAAATGCAGGAAGCATGAAAATTACTAAGGGGAACACAAATTTCAGACAAACAAACAAATGAGCAGAAGGAAACTATAGAAGTCTGTACCAGTGAAGGGAGACACTTTTCAGATAACTCAAGTGCCAGATGACTGAGACTGGGGATGTGTGGAAGAATTGCACTTAATTTTTCAAGGCTTTTAACTGGAAAATTTCTTAGACTCTGTTATATGCACTGTTCTCTTTGTAATTACTACACTTACTTCTACCATTAATAATGTGCATAAATCTGCTGTTTGTCATGTTCATAAAGCACTTAATAAACGTCCTCTGAAGGAAGGAAATCACACTGCTTGAAAGTCCACTAATTTGGAGAGAGAGAGGGAAAAATAAGCTATTCTTAGCGTATACACATCACTCCTAGTCCTCTGACATATCAGCAGTGGTTCAACCAGAGGTGACATAAGAGTAAATGCATATGGCATCTGCCTGGGAAGGTATTTGAATAAAGACAGATGTGCCCTGACAGCTACTTGAAACCTAAATGCTTTCCAAGCTTGAAATCCCAGTGGTGGCAAACCTGTCAATAGCCAACATTACTATATACCTAGAAAGACATTCACCCACCACCAAGAAAGGGTTATATTTGGTTTAGATGATATTAGGCACCCTGCACTCATGTTGCTGTACAACAAGTTCCCAGACAAGGAGTGAGGAAAGTTTACAGACAGCAATGAGAGTGGATGTTAACTTTCATTTAAATATATCAGCTTTAGCTGGAATCTGGTCAGAATGCTTTTACTGCAAGAGGACAAGATACTATTTTTACATCTTATCCAAATGACAAGCAATTGGTATATCTGCAATGGCAAAAAAAACAAAATGAGAAAGCAATGTTTTATTTAAAGTTATTGCCTTTAGTACTTAATGTAAAAATTAGCTACCTACCAGAGAGTCTCAACGTAAACAAAATGAAGTGCAGGGAGAAGTGCAAATCTATACATAAAACCATTAACCTTTCCTCACCTGATCTTCTTCTCCACCCCCTTCTTCATCATATTTCAGAATGTTGTCCCTCACATCATCTTCAGGATCAATCAAGAGCTGCTTTGCCTGACGCTCTTTATCACGGCGTTTCATCCATACCACGAACATTAAAACTAAAACTGTAATGCAAAATGGAAGAGACAAAATCACATCTTGATTCTGAAATACAGCCATAGAAAATTGTAGAAATTTAATGTCTAGATTTAAAAAAAGATAGAAAAAAGCAATAAGCAATGAAGTTCGATTTCACTGTTCTGGATAAGGTACAGGATTTTTTAAATTAAGAATTTGACAAAAGGCAGCTTAAGCAAGAGATGTTTAAAAACTCAGACCACTATAGGCAATTTGGTTTGGAAATCAATCACATATTTAAGGTTGTAAGTAACAAATCCATCCCATATCTACAAAATAAACTTGTCATGAAACAAATTATGAAAGACTATGCTTCACAAACCACTCTATTCAGAAAGAAATCTCTCCTTCAATAAGGCTCTGTTAGTTTCACACCTAGCATTTAAAAAGTATCTTGTGTCAAGAAAGTAAATGCACTATGTATTTGTGCAGAATCATGTGCTTCGCCAGGCTCATTTTTTTTTATTTTTATTACTCCTTTCCATAATTTTCTATGTTCTAGATGGGTGCATAGTGTACTATGACCAGGTTAATCTCTCCCTTGTGTTCCACCACAATAGGCAATCAGTTAACTCTAATGTGTAGGAGAGCTAGCATCTAATTTACTGCACTGGACAGACACTTAACTCATGATTTTTAGTCATTTCCCTTACTCAATGCACTTCGCACAAAATAAAATACTAGTACAGCTTTATGCAGTACTTAAATAGACACACCATTGCAACACCTTCCTTTCTTGTCAGGCTTTATGTGAAGGGCTGTAAAGTATTACTTTCCAACAGCAATTTCTACTTGCATTTACCTGAAGCACAGTAGTAGTAACATCAGAGCAATCCTTAGAAGCAATGTTACCCACTATGGGTGGCATCAAATCACACAATATGAGCAGCACAAGAGAGATTAGATGCCTGGGGACTAATCACATCTTCAACTTGGCTGCTCACTGATGTAACATTACAAGTATCCATGGGTATTAATGGAAAATCTCTTTCACAAACCCACCACAGGACTTGACTGCCAAACAGGTGCTAGCTGTACTCTGTCCAACTCCAAATCCTGTACTACTTGTCCAAAACACTGAACTATGCAGCAATAATTCCTGCACCTGAGCATTTAATAACTCCCCTGTCTTTCTCAAGATACCTGATACTAAAATGCAATATTGTACTTGCAAAACAAAAGTAAAGGAGTTAGAATTAAGAGAGCTATCTACTCACTGAGCAAGATGATGATACAAAGCAGAATTGCAATGATGGCACCAGTGCCCAGCCCTGCACCAACAATCCGGTCAACATCAGTGCAGTCTCCATTTAAGTCACACTGGCAAACTTTCACCTTCAGCAAGGAAGTGCTGGATGCATGTGGGTTTCCAGAATCTGTAATGACTATGGGCACGTCGTAGATCCCGGCCTCCAGGAACCGGATTCTTAAGGAGAGCTGGGCGTGATCGCCTGTGTGTGAAAATAAGGCACTGGTTAAAAAGTAATATATTGCTCACATGGGACTAAAACAGCGTTGGCAAAAACAGCTCATGTTTGAGCTCGATATTAACTTCTTGCTCAAACTGCCATGTGACACTCAGAGTAACAGACTTCCCGACTGCTGTGACCATCTTTTCTTTCTTAAAATTTCTTGTTCTTTGGGGAACTTACACTAAGGTGACTTCTTGTTCATATTAACCAAATTCATGGTCTGTTGCGAAATAATATTAAAGACAAGACATCTGCAAAAGTTTCTTTGAAACTATGAAGATTTCCATAATGTTAATTACCACTAATTCGAACAATGGTCCAATTCCTCTTAATACTAGCAGGTGTGTCAGGCAGCTCAAAGGCAAACGGGCCTGCATTTGGATCTATGTCAGGGTCTACAGCAGTGATGTTAATAGCATTAGGCTGCAGTGTTTCACAAGTTGTGGCTTCTTTTGGATGCACTTGGGGGGCATTATCATTGATGTCCAGCAGGTATATCTGAAGTGTGCCAGTTCCACTCATCGGGGGTATTCCTAAAAGAAAAGGAAATAGCATTAAGCCTGTTTCCAGTTGCAAAATTATTTAAATGAAGCTGTACCAACACTCTTATATGTTTACCTCAGTTTTGGGATCCTGTCTTACAAAACCAATCTAACACTGTCACTGCTCCTATTAATTCTTATGTAGTCTGTTCTCAGAAAAACGGCCCTACTCAGCACAATTCAGCAAATAACTGCAGATCCATAGATCAGGGACTCATCCACTTCACTGACCAGACAGTTAATCTCCAGAGATGGTCCACATCAAAGGCTTCAAAGAAGGTGCAAAATTGGGATAGTTTGTCCTCTGGACAAATTATTTCCTAACCTTGAAGGCTTAAGATCACCCTTTACCATAAACGGGCTATTAAATTCTTTCTAATACTGACTCTCAGCATGCTATTTCTAGACATTCCTGATATCCATATCAAATGTGTGACGCTTCCATAAACCTTGCTGGAATTACACATTGATGTGATCATTTGGCACTGAATTTTTCAATACAGCTACCAATGGTTCGCATTCCACCTCCCATAATCTTCTAGTTCCATTTATGTTTTTTCTCCGAACAGAGCCAAAGTACAGAAACAGTTGATCTAGCTTCCAGTTCAGAAAATTTTTTCCACGTCTTCTTTCCAAGGCATATAGCCCCAGTGTTTCAGTTTTCCCTTCCAACATGAGAATGTTTCTAACCGCGCCTGTCCATCTTTCTGCTATCAGCTATGAACAGTACAGCACTCCAGCTGAAATCAAAGGACTCATTTCTGAGCAGTGTTAATTGTCATTAACAAACTGACAACAAAAAGATACTTTTCCCTCTGCACTGCTGCAGCCTGAATGTGGGAAAATACAAAGCCTCTCCAATGACACATTACTCCCCATAAAGCCCACTCATGCTGTGCATTCACTCAACCTACCACACTCCCATGCAGGGCTTTTTCAATTTTCTGTCAACTCAACTAATGTAACCAAGACAGTGTTTTTCTACAAGCTCAGAGAATTATTTTTCAGCCATTTCCCAAGTAGCTGGGAAATTATACAGAGTCTGATAGTAATACAGATTTCCAATGGGATGTATTCTAAACATATCCTGTTTTCTGCCCCAGTAAAACTGAATACCATTCAATCACAAAGAAGAAAAGCTTTTTGAAAAAAACACACAGTATTGATACATACCATTATCAGAAGCAAGAAATGTTGCATTATACATATTGTTTTGCACATATATTGACTCTCTATCCAAAACAGCTGTAGTAGTTATCTGTCCATTAACAGGGTCAATTTTGAGCCAGTTTGCAGGATCTGAAAGTTTTGAGTACCTGTGTATTTAATCATAAGTTGTGTTATTTATCTGCCAACAAAAACGTTGACAACAAAGACAGCATTAGTATTTTAATCTGTATTCTGAACACATTTTTGGAATTTGAAGATAGCATTTTACAAATTTCCATTTATCAAGCCCTGTCAGTAAATTTCTTGGAAATACATATTAAAACCAATCCTGCATTTTGATTCTTGAAGTGCCTTGCCCTGTAAGTTATCGTGTAACTGGAGGAAACAATATAACTACCATAAACTATAAAACATTAATGCTTTGACTCAATTAAAATATTCAGTCAGAATCCTTCTTGGTTTTTCTATACCTACAGAGCTATTCATACTAATTTTCATCTTGTCAGAGTGCTGAGAGCAGGAGACAGGTAAAAATGGAGTGTTAGTTGCACTAACTCACATTGTTCTATCACTTCAATATCACTTCATTCTCAGAGGCCCTGGTTTTGCTGCATGTTTCTCATCTTAATTTGAAAGAGAAGTGTCTTTCAAAGCCATTTTTCTATCTGATAAATTTTCCCTTTGACATTAATCAAGTGCAAGCTATCTTAGTATTGAAGTCCTCATGCTGTCATTTCTACGACGGCTACGTCCAGAAATGAGCAAAGTATCACACACAGCTAACCAAAAATCAAGCGAAAATAAAAGTGCAATAATCTTGGTTTTGGAAGGAAAGACAGAAAGTTCTTCTACATGAGCTTAAGAAAAAAAAGCTGGATAAGGTGCGTTCTGACCCATGGGCAACCATAGCATTAGCGTTGCACATAATGACCATATCTTCTATGAGGCATGTTTGTGTAGCAAAGTTTTAGACATAAGAAAAATTATGATCAAATTTTGATCATAGCTATCAGTACAAGAGTTCACAGACAGACAACAACACCACTTTGCACTGCTGGAGAAAAAATTAAA
Source organism: Rhabdornis inornatus (assembly GCA_013397075.1). NCBI lineage: Eukaryota > Metazoa > Chordata > Aves > Passeriformes > Rhabdornithidae > Rhabdornis > Rhabdornis inornatus. Next base: position 760,963 of record VWZS01002632.1, on the reverse strand, counting down.
ATAAAACCCTTCAGATTTCATCAACGATCTGATTTTGTTGCCTTGTGAAAATTACTGGTGAATTTTAATTGCAAATGATCTTAGTTCACAGAAGCATGTGTCTGCTCTGACTGAATTTGTTGGGATAGCACATATACTTCACCAGAGATACATAACTGCATTCTACCTTGATGAAATGGGACTTAGGATGAAAAAATGACCCAGTTTACACACCTACGAATACTGGTCAGTTCATCTTCTCTGCAGTCAAAAATACCTTTGGAGAGAGCTGCACAAACCCCACAGGATGCGCTGAGATAGCTGCGTGCTATGGTAAATGCAGTCATTTCACACATATCATCTCTTTGCTCCCCACCCATTCCATAACACAGACATTGCAAAATGCTTATGCAGACCTTAGAGACGTTTGCTGCATGTAACGATCCGGGTCCTGAGCAGTAAAAGTTGTCAACATGCTACCAGCCATCAGCCCTTCTTCCTGACGCACGAGCTTGGGGTTTGGAACAAAATATGGGCTCTCATTCACATCAATGACTGTAATGGACACAGTTGCTGTTGACTGAGGAGGATGCTGAATCCCCTTAGCCAAAGGCACTTGATTTTCCGCAGCTACGGTAAGTACAAACATCCTGTTGGTCTCGAAGTCAATAGGCTGGGAAGAGCAAGGAGCAGGAAGTGTTAATGTTTACTCACAGTTCCAATGGACACGCAATAACAATTTAAATTTAAAGCACACTTTTGAAGATTACTCTGTACCAATTTCCATGCTCAAAAATGAGCATGGAGTCTGAAGAGAGTGCAGTATCATCACCTCAACAGAAGCCCATGTGCTGGCGTTTTGTTTAGCAGCAACAGCAGCAGTTTTGAAGTCAGAAGAGCTAGAAACCTTGTCATTCCTGGATTTAACCTACTCTGGTACTGCCATTAGAGACAAATGAGGAAACAAACAGTTTAACCACAAAATGATGAAGAAGCCCCCAGCTTTGTGCCAAGCACTCACATGTGCCTCCTGATGATCTCTCCTGGGGACAAAAAGCTGTCTCTTTCTGTTAGAAGGATGAAAGTTTCCTTTAAACAAATCCACGACTATAGGTATTCCCATAGATCAGAGATTCTCATGCTCTCAACATTTCACTAGAAAGACTCTTGGTAATCCCAGCCAACCTCATTTCTGATATACCTACAACTTCCATCTTCCCAGTGAAGACAACCTTCAGTTTGGAGATTTTCCTCACTGACCCAGAAGTCCAATTTAATAAGAAACAAAAACAGTGTGAATCTAGAGTTCCTCTGTCATGCTGCACAGGGTTGAGGCATTCCTGGAGATAGGATTTGCCTTTGTACTATGCACTGTACTACTCACACAGATCCCAGACTGCAAGAAAACCCTGTACCTTACTGGAGCAGTTGGCATGTGACAACATGAAGTAAGTGACAAGAGACAATTTAATCTTCATTACAGGTTGACAGATCAACTCGTTGCACTGCCAATAAAAACTGTAGGTAGGTTTCCAACTCTTCCTGTGTCTGGGCACTTAGAGGAGTGCTAAAAAGCACAGACACTCACATAATTCTTCCTGGGAGACTTCAATGCAACAATTGGTACCTCTGGGGAGGAGCAGTTATAAACCAGAGACAGTTTTTAAAAAAAAACAGTGTGAATTACTATTAATGCTCTATGTAGGTTGTCTCTTTCTGCCATCTAGATACTGGGAGGATTAAAATCAAACCAAACGAAATGAAATGAAACTAAACAAAGCAAAAAAAAACAAAACAAAAAAAGAGAAAAGTAAAAGTGAATTTTTTAATTTCCAAATGGGATTGCTGGCATCGCATATTTGACTCTGAAATGGATCAGCCGAAAACAGAGCAGACCAACTCAGAGATGAGACATTTATCAGAGGACAATGAGGAAAGGTGGCTAATGCCTGGCAGGTTTAATTATAGAACCACATTGTTATTATCACTTGAAATAAGTCATCCCTCAACACAGAGCTGTGTTGGCTGGAGAATGAAGATAGACAGGTTATTCCATAAAAGGCATTTAAATGAGGTTTTAAAAATAGCCAGTCTTGTAGAATGTCTCTTGTAGAAGTGCCCTCCCACCTATCATTTTTTCCTCTCTGATTGTGCTTTGACTGCCTATATCTGTTCCTTAATGGAACATCTTGACATAAAATGTGCAGACAACATGCATGACTACTAATTGAAGAGGTAGGAAGCTGTTCCTTTAGACTAGCAAAAAATACTAGGCAGACACTTTTTCACAGAGCAATTTCTAACTTTTAGCAAATAAAGATTCAAGATTTGTCATTTCTAATAACCTAGCCCGATTTTTAAAACTGAGCAGGTAGAATCCTACTGATAGCATAAGCAAGGTAACATTCAAAGAGACAGATTACTAGATTCCACAAGAAAGAGAGCATCCGTTTTATCCCAGATTCATGCTGGCCTCAGGAATTCACATCTCCCCCCGTTCAGTGTTCCCCCACTCTTCCACCTCTGCTGAATTCTCTGGACGCAAGCATGGCTCACCTTGACGACAGTGACCAGCCCGTCGTTGCTGTTGGGATCGGTGAGGATGGTGAAGCGGCCCGTCGGGTCTCCCCCGGTCAGCCGGTACATGGCATTCCACGCCGGCGTGTGCGGCTGGTCCTTATCTGTCACTGTCAGATTCGCTACGATCACATCCATCCTGTTCTCCGGTACTTCCCCGTAGAACTGCAAAAACCATGGCAACACTTCACCTCATCTGGAGGAGCATGCAAGAGCCACACCAGGCTGAACATCCATCACAGCGGGGCAGCCCATCTCTCTTCACTGGAGCTCTGACAATTTATCTAATGAAGTTTACCTGAGGCCACCCACAGAACCAATGGCTTGATTCCCTTGTCAGCTTTTGCCTTTTGGTCAAAAGCAGAACACTGTATGTAAGGGATATATATTCTGCACATATTTTTATTCTGCCTGCCAGTATGGTATTTAATAAGTAATAAATATTTACTGTCTATGAATATAATGAGAGAAACAGAGAATGGTTATAAATATGCACATCCTTCAGTGACTCCTATGCTGTACTTACAGTCATGGCAGTGAACTCTGGAGGATTGTCATTGACATCTGTCACAGCGATGACAGCAGTTGCTGTGTTTGAAAGACCATATGTTGGGTTTCCTTCCATGTCCGTAGCTTGAATTATTAACGTATATTGTTGTACTTTCTAAAACACAAAGTGACAACATAAGTTTTAGACAAAACTAACATTACCATAGGACAGCAGGTGTTCCCAAAATTGCACTCTGCTAAGCAGTGGAGCCTATCACACAGTTTATTCTAGTTAGCATCACCCAAAATGACAGGAGCAAAGTTTGTGCCACAGGAATACAGCAGCAGGTTGTTCATACTGAACTACATACTGAACTACTGTTTGACTTTCTTCAAAGACCGTCAAGGTAAGGACAGGCTGATTGCTTCCTACTCTAATAAATCAAACCACTTTAGACAGTTAACGCATGATCACAGGTTTAATAATGCTTTTCAAATGGCAAAAAGAGAGCCAGAGTGCATTTTATACTAAAACAGGGAAAGTCCTCAAAAGCATTTGGGAGCACTGAGCCAAGGTAGGTTTGTCGGCCAAACGGCCACAACTGCCAAGGTTTTGTTTTAGCCAAGCCTGAGTATAAAACTGCTGCTGCAACTTCTTGTGATCTCTATGGAAACCAAAGATGTCGAGGCCAACAGAGACAAGTAAGGGCACTGGGAGAAAGGGGGAGGGAAGCACCAAACGGGCTATTTCCATAAATGTTAAACTCCCTGTCCGAGTACGGCAGCCATGGCCCCCTCTCCCCCCACTGCTGCTAACGGCCCTTGAGCTGGGCACTCGCTCCCCCCTCACCGCTGGAGTGGGGCCAGGGTCCCTGAGCACCAGAAACGCCTGGCAGAGACCTGACCTCAGCATGGTGAGCTGTTTGAAACAACAGCGACAAGGTTCTATTAAAAAGGAAAAAACAAAGAAAACCATAAAGATGTTTTCTGGATAGAATTGCTAAAAAGTTTATTTTAACTCATTGCTCTCAAATATTGTGCATGCTCCTTCATTTACCAGCTCATTGTCCTTCCTTAGAGAGAAGTGCTATCATTCAGTTCTTCCCAAAAGAAAGGACTCAAACATAAGGAGATGCTATTACTTTGAAACAGCACTTTCACAAACGGTTTACTAACACTGGCAAAAACCTTTTGGCAAAATAAAAATATTTTAAGAAGAATCTATTTTTATGTTTTGGGTTTGTTTTTTTTTCCACTCCGTATTTTATTTTCTTTGTCTAAAGAGTGGGCTATATGACAGATTACTTCTCATGGAAACAATTTATAGAATCATGAAACATGCTGAGTTGGAACGGACCCATCAGGATCAGAGAGTTCAATTCCTGACCCTAAGCAGGACACCCCTACAATCACACCACTTACAAAAAAGGAATTACAGGTATTGATACAAAAAAATGAGCAAGGATAATTCCACTGATAGTATTTAGCTTTCTTTCAAACTTTGGCCAGACAGTACAACAGACATGAGAGGTTTAACAGTTTGCACATTGCCAAGCAGCAACTATGAGTCACGGATTAGAAAGTTTTTAAAATAAGCTGTATGGATCTTTATCTCCCATTGAAGATAACTATTTATGCTCATGCCCTCTTTCATACAGAAACCCTTACAAGACACCCCAAATATGTACTGCTATATATGTATCCCACAATTCTTTAAAAAAAGCAAGACTAGTATTAAGTCTACAGAAATGCAGTACATATGTTTAATAATGCACAAATATATATACATATATAAAAATATATATATATAAATTCTGGCTTGGAAAATATACTTGCAAACTGACCTTCAAAAGACTTTAAACATCCTAAAGGCTTCCTTCATGACACCAATAAGAATAGCACTCATGAGGGAATCAAAAAAATGCTTTTACCACTTTCATCCAGGAAAAAATAATAGTTTACTTACTGTGAAGCAATAAAATCTAAAGCAGTATTGAAGCAAATCACACTGCCATGTGATTCTATGTTATTGAAACAGCAGGTGCTTCTGATTCATCTGGGTCTTAACACATTGATCCCAAGAAGCAAATTTCATTAAGGAAACTCTATTATTATTACACAGAGACTCAGTTTCCTTACAATCATCTTACTTAATTCCAACAGAATGGGCACGCTAAAAACTTCCCCAGAAAGTGCCCCAAAAGACATCATATCAGTGCTTTTGTTTAGTTTCCTTGTTTTTTTTTCCCTCTTCCCAGCACTCACATAAAGCAGATCAACTGCTGAGAGTGAAATTTCAGAAATCAACAAGCACACAAATTTCTAAGCATGGGGCAACTGGGGGAGGTGGGTCTCCTCCTTTTACTGTGGTTTGAGAGGCAGCCAGGAATAAGCAGTGGAGCATGTGTCAGCAGCCTGCACAGACACTTAGCAGCAACACGTCCAAAAGCGAACTGGCAGCTTCAAGAAAGAACGCAGACCTCATCAGTTCACATCTTTCCACTTCAACACAGGCCAAATAAAAGAGCACTTCACTGAATTAACCTCACGTGAGGCAGGAATGTCAGTGTGTAAATTTAAGTACCCTGCCTGACTTCTTCAGCACCTCCAGCAGTAAAGCAGATGTTTTAATGCTGAAGTGAATTCCACAGCAGTAACGGAAGAAATAAGAGCAGCTGGATCTCATGAAACAGCATCTTTTGAGATAACAAATGAAAGATATCTTCTGCCTTAAGCTGAGTTTCCTTACCTAAGCAAATCTCCTCCTGTGCATGTTAGCACAGATAATGCATTGTGCATGTTAATCTAAAATACCAGCAGATGAGGAGTGCTATCAGAGGAACCACTTTTTTTTTTTTTTAATGCCTACAACACTTATGCTCCCATAAAAAATGTGTCACATTATTTAAGAATTTAAAATTTTTCTAGTACTTTATGACTTTAATTAGAGCTTTATAAAGAGAGACAAGACGTGTAGAAAAGAGTGAAAAGGCAGAAGCAGGCAGACCAGCTGGGGTATATGGACCACAAGGCACTCCCCAGCCCACTGTCAGAAGATGATTCAGCTTTGGCTCTCTAGACTCCCAGACATTTTAATTTGATTGACTTCCAAAAATGACTCAGGAAATGGAGGAAGCAAAGCTTGGGAAGGAAACCATTTTATCTCATATTAATCTAATTTAATATTTGAATGATTTAACGTTAATCATTAATATCCAACATGTTCAAGAAATGTTTATATATACCCATTTGGGTATCAGCAGAGTCATCCATCAGGAAAACTGATGATGAATGACAAGGCTTTCTCAACTGTTAATGTGAGGGTCTAAGTTCCACAGGCAGCTGGCTTTTTCCAAGTTAAATCCCTCCAGTAGGGCTAGTCACCAAGTGATAAAACCTCAAGAATTATTGCTATGTCCTTCTGAAAGTTCATCTGTCAAAGATGACCAGGGGATTTTAAAAACAAGGGCAAAGCTGCCCATCATTCTTTTAATTTAACAGGGCAATACTGTAAAGTTCAGGGTTTTCCTTTGCTCAAATCCCTTCTCTTCAAAACCAACTTACATAGAATGAATGTTAATAAAACCTCAAAAATTAATTGCAATATCTAACAGTCTGTTTAGCTTTTCAAATCCTCTGATTGCCCCTTTCAGACTGAAATGCATCAGAATATTAATAACAAATGCAGAACTTCAGAAAGAATTTTTATTCTCCATTTTAAATAACTATAAACAAGCAGCTAAAAGATGAAAATCAAATCCAGTACTTTGGATTTAATGAGCTAAAATGAGGTTAGTAATACAGAAGTTGAAACAAGATATATTCAAAAGAGATTTGTTTAGATTTTATAGCTTGTTTATAAAATAACGCTTATCTCTTGTGAAGTTTTCAAGTGGTTTAAAAGCACAGTTAGTCTCATAGATTTGGAATTGCGAGGGAAATATTTTTATTCCCAACCTCACATGTGGGTGCATCAGAGCAGAGGATCTGGCACACTCCTTCTCCAGTGGTGGGCACAGTGAAGAACTGTCTAGACAGGATGGACCTTGCTCAGCATGTAGCAGTGAACTACTGACAGATTATTTCTTTTTATCATTATTATCATTATTACATTGCTCTGCTTTAGTGTGTACCTGTTTCTTAAAAGTAATCAGGCTCATGTGACAAGATCTCTTCCATGACCCCACATAGCCAAGAATACTACATGTATGGAATATGCAGGTCCAATTTTCATCCCTAACATAATTTTCTCTCCTCTAAGTTTTTGTACTCTGGGATTAGGACAATGACCTGTGCCAACAGGGTGAAGAAAGGGAGTAGGTTACAACTGAGGAGGGGAAGAAGTATTTCACAGCATCATGAAATTGTCTGGACTAGAAGCGACCTTCAAGATCCTCTACTTGCAAACACCCAGCCCTGGGTAGGGACACCTCCAACTATCAGGTTGCTCAGAATGCCATCCAACCCAGCCTTGAACATTTCCAGGGATGGGGCATCCACAGCTTCTCTGGGAAACTTGTTCCCACGTCTTATCACCCTCACAGTAAAGAATTTCTTCCTTTTATCTGATCTAAATGTACCTGCTTTCAGTTTACAGTCATCTCCCCTTGTCCTCTCTCTATACACCCTTATTAAAAACTCCTCTCCAGGCTCTCCTGTAGGCCCCATTTAGCTACTGGAAGGCAGCAAAAAGGTCTCCCCAGCGCCTCCTCTTCTCCAGGCTGAACAGTCCCAGCTCTCTCAGCCTGTCTTCATAGGAGAGGTGCTCCAGCCTACTGATGGTCTTCACATCCCCCCTCTGGACTTGCTCCAGGCAGGTCCACGTATTTCCTGTGCTGAGAACCCCAGATCTGGATGCAGCACTCCAGGTGGGGTCTCAGAGGAGCAGAACAGAGGAGGAGAATTACCTCCCTTGACCTGCTGGCCACGCTGCTTCTGATGCAGCCCTGGATATGACTGCCTGCAGGTGCACATTGTCAGCTCTTGTCCAGCCTCTCACCCACCTACATCCCCAAGCCCTGCATCTACACAATACTAAGTGCAACCCAGCCCGTGGTATTAAGACCTGCCATACCTCTCTGTCAAGCCCAGCTGCTACAGTGATAATGTCACCGGTTTCGTTGTTGATCGTGAACATGTTTGGGGAGGGGCTGCTCGGGGCCTGAGACAAGATTCTGTATCTCAGCATCCCATTCTGGGCATTGGGATCATCAGCATCGATGGCAGTAACAGTCATCACGTAGGTTCCTAGCAGCAGGATAAATAACTGATGTTATATAAACAGTTTACACTCAGATTATACAAGATCACTTTACAAGCAGTGGTCAAAGCAAGTATTTCTTTTGGTAAAATCTGCACATTCCTTCTTTACTTAAAACAAACTGGCTAAACTCAAGACTGACCAACAGAGTAATTAAAATACATATGAGGAGATAAAAATACTCTGTGTTTATAAAAGACTAGATGTGCTTATAACTGAAGAAGCTACGTAAACAATGGAATCCTACAGTTCTGCCACAAATAACATTTTCTGTAACAAGAGAACATCTCATGTTTAGATACTTATGTTATTAATTGGGCCAAAGGAAATATACTTATTGTTCAGAATTGGGGAACATACTGATAGTGACTGAAAAATCAATATAAATAATACTCTTTCAAAAGTCTTTGAGATAGATCTCAAATGCCAAGTAAACACTGCAAAGTTAGAAAACACATTTCTGGTGCTAACCTTTCATTTTGCACTTCTGACAAATTAAGAAAGTGGTTTCAGCCATAGTGCAAACTTCAGTCTGAGCTGATTAGAATTTTAATGAGATATGAACAACACTTAGGTTTTCTCAAGAATTCAAATGACACTGATTTCAAATCCCAGTACTTGCAAAGCCTCTGGGAATCAGAACTAGAACTGGATCTAGTGACATTTCTGAAGTCTCTTATACCCTGACCTGTCAACTAAATGAACATCAATGTCTATCATAAAAATAAATGTAAGAACTGTGATGTTATAATTAGGATTTTGAAAACCATGAACTAGAAGTCATATTCTTAAAGTGTCCCCTGGTTTTAGTTCATGTACATAGCAAATTTTGCCTTTTGGAAGTGAATCCCAGCATGCTACAAAGTGCATTAAAAACAGGGTGAAATAAGAAGATAAAATCTGAGATTTTGGTCATCACTCTAAAGACACCTTTCAAAGTATTACAAGGTCTGAAGGCACACCCTTCATCACAACTTCAAAATGATCCTGTAAATATCATACTTCAAAATAATACCTCTGCCTTCCAAAAGCCCATGTATTACCTGGCTTTGATCCTTCAGGGACTGTCCCATTCCAAACCTGGTGTAAGAATTCAGGTCTATTGTCATTCATGTCAATGACATTAATAACAATGTCAATAGGATTTTCCACCTGATTTCCATTTACATCCACTGCATGTGCTCTCAGCTGCAAAAATCATTAAAAGTATTAGAATTTTCACAATGTACAGGTGCACATAGGTATAATAACAGTGACAGGAAGTTTCAGGCCAGACATTTTTCACTCAGTGTATTTTGTTATCTACCACTACCGTCTCATACTGGCCTTTCAAATTTCCAAGTTGCTAATGGAACTGATGTTACTGACTTCCAAACTGTTCTAAGCTGCAGACTTCCTTCTTTGATTTGATGAAAATTATTTTTGATCATGTAATTTTGATTGCTACTAGTGCCTACTGTCATACAGAATTCCAGTTTCAATAATGACTATTAGAAAATATTCTCAAAAAATATGCAGATTTAAATGTAAATCTGTGTATTTAGACCAGAGCATGGCCATTGCTATGGAAAAGAGCAACTTTCTCCTACAGCAGTCCTGCTGATGCACATGATATACATATACACACAAATATCTTATAGCTACAAAAGTATCAGAAAGCAGCAAGATGGCATTATTAACTCACCACTCTGGAAATGACTCATACAAATGTAAATTCCTAAAAGTAAATCCTGAATTGCCAATGTCAAATGCTCAGTTAAAATCTTACGGATGCCAGAGCTGTTATTTGAGAGAGCCTTTCACCCATACCTTCCCCCCAGATGACTCCTGCTGTGTCCTCTATTTAGGGGCAGTACTCAAAGGGCTTCCCCAGAGCACAAGGCAAGGAGTATTTTAATCCACAGCAAGCTGGAAAACTCTCTCCAGGAGCTGGGTGATTTCAGAATGGTTTCCCAAAAGCACAGCAAACTTTAGATCACAGCCTGCTCTCCCCCTCTTCCTTTAAACTTTCCTTTTCCACTGGTACTGGAATCTGTGGTCTACTTTGTCAATTTCTTTAGAGCAAAGAATATCATTTTCATAAGCTGACAGGCCTAATTTACAATTCTATTAAAATGCTTAGATTTGCCCCTAAAATAAAAATTGGTACGTTATTCTTTCCATCCATTTCTCAAATCACAGCTGCTGCAATTCTAATAGCAGTCACATCCTAATTTAAGTTGCTGAATTAAAAATAAACTTTTGGAAAATATACAACTCAGTGGAAGACTGTGATCAATGGCCTGTACTTAAAATATAAGCCACAGTATCCATATTTCAATCTTTTAAAAATTACTTTATCTAAATACATTTAATCACTGTTTACATATGTTAATGTATTTAAGCTGCTTAAATATAGTAAGAGTTAGCCTTATTAAGTACAATAAATACAAATCTGCTACAAACTCTTCAAATCATATCTCACACAAAACTAAATGCTGGCTGCTCAAGTCATGTTTGAAGCAGATGTTCGTCTTCAATTTGATAATCTGATTTATGGTAAATTAAACTCTTACATGAAAAGAAGCAATCTGCTCCCGGTCTAAAGGCTTTGTCACAGACAGCTGTCCTGAGATGGGGTTGATGATGAAGATGCCTGTTGGAGGCTGGTCTGCTCCTGGGCCAGTCACACTGTACCGCAGCGAAAGACTTTTATCACGATCAGACCTAATCTGTGTGTCAAAAGAGATGAAGTTTACATTAGCTACAAACAAGCTGCTGGGACTGCTGCTGAGACAAGTAGCAGCTCTATTTATTTTCTCCTTGTTCCTTAAGCTGTACTTGCAAAAATAATTATTCTGGAATGGTACAGAGTTAGTGTAAAGTCTGAAGTTTTCAACAGCACTCTTTCTAAGAAACTGGTCAAAGGATATTCAGAAATGTAAAATCATCCCTTTTTATTTCTCAGAATAACAATTATTTGTGTTAAATAAAAACATGCAAATATTTTTACCTTAAGCAGAATTGTTTAGATCTTAGAGAAAACATACACTATCATAAAATTACACATGAAATTACAAGTCTGGTTTGTGTTTTTCCCCTTCTCCTATACCTTCCCAGGCCAAAGGTACAGGCTCTCTTCCATTACAAGCCAACTCTTTGGAAGCTCACCATTTTTGCTTAAAGACCGAACTTTCTTCATCTTCCAAGGAAACAACTGGAGGGCAGTGCATCTGTGTGGAGCAGCTGAATCACCAGCACATATACAGAACAGAGTGAAACTGTGTCCTATCAACTTGGGCTAATGCTCTGCCAAGTTCCAACAAATTCATCATGACCAGCCAGTACCATGGCTGGAAGCCAGCCCAGAAGAGGTGCTTGGCTCCTTGTGGTGACCACTTCCGGGCAGCAGAGTCCTGTGGAACAGCTGCTGTCCTCACCCCATCAGATCCCATTTCCTTTGGTCTCCTGGTGCACTCTGCTTCCTGCTCACTCCCACACTATTTCCCAGGCAGAGAACTCCTGTGCAGGAGACTGGAGAACTCCTGAACCAGCAGAGATTGAACCCCTTAACACACTTACCACCCAAAACAAGGTTATTTTCCACCAGTACAGATGCATAGGAACAAGTTAAACCCCAGGAAACTAGGTGCATCCCAGCATGCAATGCAGAGGTAGCAACAAGAAACCACCCCAAAAAGACTCTGATAAATGTCTGGATGATGAACAAGACATTATTCACACAAAATCTCTTCAAGAGCTCTCCGAGGGACACTGAAATCACACTTCTATTAACTTCCTTACCCTAACTAATTCCTGAGGAAAAGGTCCTTTGGAATTTTCTGGTAGGTTGATTGGAGGAATAACCCAGTCTCTCTTCTGCCTCTTCAGAGGGCTGCTGTGCTTGTATTGTTGCCATGGAAATATGATTTCTTCAATTTTCCTTTGGTCCTTTCCCAGGTACAATATAAAATTAAGCACATGTTAGAAGGAGAATTACTAGCAGACATTATAAAGTAACTCAGGTACAATTACATAGTTGACTGAAAGGCTTCTTTCCTCTGTGCTCATTGAACTCTTTTATTTGCATTCACAGTGCAGTTTGAAAATAACCAATATCATTTACAACTGCACTGCAAAATTATAAGAACCCTTTCTTTCCTTACTCAACTAGGAAGATAAAGGGAATTATAAACCATTTATAACATGGCACTGCTGTGTAAACTATCTGGCACTTTCTGAGAAGTAGTTAATATTTTGCAGAATTTAATAGTATGCCTTTATGTATTTCTCATTAGCTAGAGCTTCAGTTCAGGTAATGTGCTACTGTACACTAAATTTAGATCTGGGTGTGCTATAATGTAATTTGAGTTCCAAGAGAAGTTTAATACATACTGGTAAGGAATGTCTCAAATATTTATGACCCTATTAAATCCCACAGAATTAATGCTGTAATTATTTTAAACCTATGTCAGCCATGATGGATGCAGTAGATGACCCACTTTACACACTGGGCATTAATCTCTGCTGGGTGTCAACATTCCCTTCTTATTCCCTTCTATATCTGCAGTCATTTCATCCTTTGGATGACAGCACACACAGCTAGCTTGCTTAAGGTTGGAAACAGGGCAACAAAAACATCTTCCAAATCTTCTAATAGAATTTTTTTTTTTTTTCCATCTAAACGACTATGTCACATAGTATGCACAGATGCCCAACTGAAGGCCAGAAGCTACAGACTCTACATTCTGTTGATGGTAAGGATACCTGAATAGTGTCTTTGGAATAAACAGGGCATGGTCTGGCACATCTAAGCATCTGCTCTTTTACTATGCTTCCATGAACAAAATGACAGTATTTCTATTGTTAAAAACATGCCTTAGCAGATTTAACACAATCATCAAGTAAGCAAACAAATAACTGAGGATTACACAGCAGTGGTCTCCAGAGTGTTCTCTGGAAAAATGTATTGTATAACCACATTACCTATTTTAACACTATGCTTAAATCTTTAATGTGTACCTATTACAGGCATGTTAATCTATGAATAAATTTTGATCTTTGTCCGTAAACTAAGCACTTGTCTTACACTAAGGAGAAGGCAAGAAACAGCAGGCAACAGGTAATATAACAGAAAAACGTAGACAACCTAATAGGCTTTTCTAAAGTAAATACACTGCTAATTGCATATTGCTATGTCTGATTTTTGTCACAGTACGTGGTTTATCCTATGGCAGCTTCCAGCAGAGGGAGACTATCTTCCTTACCAAGTAGTCCTGAAATCATGAATAATTTACAATCTCCAATTTGATTATGACGGGACAAGACAAAGCCAATATTCCCTGCCAGAAGTGCTTTCCAACTTACTGCTGCAAATCTACAGCTCCCATCTAATAAATGTGACTGATGCATTCTATCACAGATTTGTTTATTTTGCGGTTATATTTAACTGCTTGAATAAATACTATAATACTTTCAAGCAATTTAAAATAAAGAAATGGCTGTGTGAGACTTAAATTCAGGTATAAATCTCAAGCTATACAAATAAAAAGCTCAAACACAAAGAATCCTATATAGTTAAACAGGCATGTCTTTCCACGCCTTAGCAAAACTACAGAATAAAGGACTATTGAAGTTCTTTCTAAAGCTCCAGCTTTGTATGCACTAGATGTCCATTAATAAGCTGGTTCATGGAGAGGTGCACGACAGGCAGAATTAAACCCCTATTTTTAGGCTCTCTTTGTGGAGATACATTTCTACAGGCTGCATTTAGCTCTAGTTTTACCTTTTCTGAAGCCCCTGTTAAGGCTGGTTCAGGGGTTAGCTTCACCCTCATTTGCCATTCTTGCTGGGTTTCCTTGTCTTGAGCAGACACGACAAACTCTGTGGGCTCCGCTGACAGTTGAAAGCTTCGCTCTGCATAGACCACACCATCTTCACCTACTCTGAAATCGTCCGGCTCACTGCTACCAAAGTGTATTTTTTTGTTTCCATCACAGCTTCGAAACCCCACTGTAAAACAGAAAAAAAATGAAAAAAAAAAAAAAAAAGTGGAAAAGCGGCCACCTTGAATTCACTGTGACATCAAAGGCGCTAAGAACAAACTCAAAAGCAGAGATACTTAACTTCTTGCTGCTGTTATCACACACAATTATGATTTAGGACTTGTACTTCACCAGTCAGTACATGCCAACGTAACAATGATATTCTTCTGTGGACTGCTAGGCAGAGATTTTAACCCGAGACAGGAACAGCGTCCCTCCTACAAATTTACCCCATCACCAACAAGAAAACTTCCATTTCCTACGGTACATTTCAGTTGGTTGCCAGTTGATGGCTGTGGGGATTTGCTCCTCAAGCTTTGCAAAGATTCAGTCAAGCTGATTCATTGAAAATACTCAATTTTGTTATGCTGCAACCATAACCACAAACACAACTGTGCTTCCAGCACCTTCTCTGCCAATGAGAGTAAGGCAGAAACCCTGAAGTATGTTAAAAATATTAAATTCTGTGCACACATCAGCCTTTGATTCAGGTGGGCCATCTCAGGAAGATTACTTACGAGCTCTGGGCCTGAGTTTCCTTGTCCCTCATTGACAAGATGAAAGAGCCAGTCAATACCTCACAGAGAAAACCTAAGTTAAAGACCTTGAGTTTTTTTTTGGTTGGAGGTTTTTTTGTTGGTATTTTTTTTTAAAGCTGTATTATGTACCACACATGCCCCTTTATCTACTTAGGAATTACCTATTCTTGTTTAATTCCCTCCCTCTTTCCTTTTGCTGTGTCTGAAAGACACACAGTGGAACAAGAAGTCAGTAAAACGGAATGTAGAGATAATGTGCCGTGCACAAAACAGAACTGGTAACAGGTTACTGCCTTCTCTACCCAATTCTTTTCACCACCACTTGTCTTCTGAGTTACTGCAAATAATAGTAAGTAAAAAAATGGAAGTCTGCTTTTATAAGCAATGATCACTCTTTAATGTTTCCAAAGCATTATGAAATATTTTGATTGTATGGGCAATAGAAGTGCAAAATACCATTATGAAGGTTGTGTTGAAATCCACATAGTGAAGATGAACATGAAATGAGGCTTTATGCCTCATTTCAGTTATTGCACTTTTTATATTGTGCTAAACCATGCACAAACTATTTAGCTTCAAAACCTAAAGGTCCCTCTCAAGAAAAATCACTACAAAATGTCATGCATCATATGCTTTCTTCTTTAATGCACTATTTTCAGGAAGGTACTAAGAAGAATCATAATTTTTTGTATTTGAACTTTAAGGACCAAGCTGATGTTCAGATGACAGACTAAACTTCTTTTCTTATCGCACCCTTTCAGTTATCCAGAATCCCCCATGTGCTGTATTTTAAAAGGGTCCATCAGATAGAAAAAGGAGACAAAGCACAGCACTACTCTAAATAAAATGATACAGCATCAACCTTCTTAATTTTAATCTTGCTGAACTGGATCTTGCTCTTCCCAGATAGATCCCAGAGTTTGAAGGTCTTTTCCCGTGAAAGGTGAGCCTCACTCTGGGGAGAAGAGCATGCCATGTCCACAAAGCTCTGAGCCCTTAAAGAACAAACCTGCCTGGGTAAAAGGCTGAAGCCTCACCAGCAGGGCTGCTCCTGTGATCCTCCTTGGAGAGGTTGCCTCTGGTCTTGCTCACAGGCAGAGAGAGTGCTTTTCCAAAATTCTTAATAAACAGTCAGCATCTTGTGTAAGTTTTCATCTATTTAAGCAATTCCTATGGCTCCTCAAGTGCATTCTACCTGCTTTATCAGGTACAATGACTTCCTTCCCTATAAACTACACGCTACAGGTCTGTAGAGTTTGGAGAAGATTCTCTGGTTTGCTGCTCACACGGGAGGAGAAAACTGACAGGCAGAAGGTCCAGTTCCCAGATGTTAACTATCCCATTGACCTCCCAGTTTTTTCAACATGGGCCTTACAGCTTGAGTCAGCTCACTGCAACACTTGGTTGAAATGCAACAGTCGAATGAGAACATGCATTGACTCTTAAGCCCAGAATATCAAACTACTACTTAAAGCAACTGCCCCAGTATGCAGAAGTACTTACTGCAGTCCTAATTCTGTAATTCTGATCAGCCCACCTTCAGAGCTGGGTAGACTGTATTGCCCAGCACAAAAATAAAAAAGATGTCCAAGAAGAGCTTACTCCAAAGAAGTCACTGTATTTAATGATATAAGAATTTAATGACTGAACTATTAAACTGTGCTATTTGTACTTGGTTACAGAGGCACAGATGACCCAGACCCCAAACATGGAGGAAGCTGGGTATCCTTGAAATGCCACCACTGTTCACAAACAAACCTCTCAGAAACAGTTCACACAAAAAAAAAAAAAAAAAAAAAAAAACAAAAAACCACCAGCCAGCAACATAAGCCATAGCTCTGTACCTCTGCTAACCTCTCATCTCAGCTACAACTGCTCTCAAAATCTGCTTTGCAAAAAAGTGTCTTGACCAAAAGGACAAACAGCAAAGCCAGCTCTACCTCTGGCTCTTCTCAGACTTACTTCTGAAAAGTACAAGAGTGGGAAAGAGAATGAAGATTAATCTAAATTTTGATCATTACTGTTTCTCAAAAACATGAAAGCTAAAATGAGTATTTGCCATTATGGTCCAAAAGACCAAGATATCACAACAACATTTTATAAAAAAATTATTTCCTAATTATTGCACAGTAACAGAATATATTCATTCAAATTCATAAAGAAGATTTCTTTCCCCCCATCTCCTTACATACAGACTCCAGCAGCACAAAAATAAAAAAAAAAAAAAACCCCCCCCTGCTAGCCACTTCATTGATATTCTTCCCCCGGGCAACTGTGTATTATGAAATTCAATGAAAATCCCTTCCTCTGACAGTATCCTGGTAAAAACATATAAAATTGTCAATGTGAGAATTATTCTCCCTTTGCAAGGAGCACACATTAACGAATTATAGTCAAGTATAACCATCTATAATTAAATTCCCTTGACAGAGTACAGGTTGTGCAGTAGCTACTCTCCCCCCAGCCACATGGTTATCAGTCTTGTAAATTCAATTTAGATCACTTTGCTTCATTTTTCAGTGTTCAACTAGTATGAACAAAGAGTGATTTCTGACAGTAGGTTTTCAGGCAGAGACTGTTTTTTGCAAAAATGCTACAGGAAATATTTTTTTTACTGTGAATAATGACTGCTTATGCAACCATGTTCTTTTCTAAAAACCACAGGAAAGGGAGGACTTGCCTTCCACAAGTCACTTTATGTTGACAGATCAATCACAGATTTTTTTCCACTTAGAAAAGGTTAACTAGATATACTCTGCAGAATCTTAGTCACTTTATATGCAATAGAAAGATAGAAATCAAGTATCTGATTTTACTGCTTTTTAATAACACTCTGCATAAATTATCAGATAAGAGTAACATAATCTGTAAAAATAACTCATGGATTTTAAAGTATTTTTGAGTATCCCGTGCATCTTCTGAAAGTATCTGCTTTCCAGAAGTATATTATTTGAAAGCCTGGGAAGTACTCAATCAAACTCAAAAATAACTGTCTCCGTTTTAAAGAGAATACTTTTGGTCATATCGAAGAAGAAATATGCTACGTGGGAAAAAATGCACTCAGTTCAAAGGCTCAAAATAAGGCTGTGAACAAGGATTTATAAAAGTAGGGTCTTTAAACAGAAGAAAAATTGTATTTAATATTAGCATCTAATTGTTATTAAATATTATACCCTAAGACAAAAGACCATTAATATGTTAATTTGAATCTTTTCTTGTCTTAAAACCAAAGCAAGTATATTCTATTAAATAAAGAATAAAAGAGGACCTCTGAGACTACAACACTGTAAAATGAAAGTCTACAGCTCCATGGTATTAAAGGAAGCTTTCAGTTTAACACTCTCACTTGGAAGTAATTACAACGTATGCATACATGTATAGTGTACAAAACGTTAAGAACTAGACATGCAAATTCATTTAAAGTGCACTAGAGATCACCACCACTCATGCTCAGGTCTAATGAAATGAATGATTCATAGCATCTATAAAAAAAAGCTATGCATGTTGGTTTGCACTCTTTGACAACATGCTTGTGCTCTTTTTGTCCAAGGCAAATAGTATCATAATTACTTGATCCAAATAAGGATTGAGCAAAAAACCTGATGTTAATAATACAGCCCATTGTACAGTATTTCATGAACATATTATATTCATGTGCAACACAGAATATTAATACAGAATTTTCATTACTCGTTTTGATCGTAAGACTGAGTTCGCCATCTGGATTTTCTGCACTTAGAAAATATTCAATTCACAGCTAGAAAAAATCCACATGCATACAAGCACACTAGCGTGCCTCCTTCTGTAAATTTGTTGGAACGCTACTCCTCTTGAATGCTCTTCTCAATGCCTAAGCACCAACCTCAAGGCAAAGGCTCACTTAGTAGACATCATGGAAAACTGCAACAAATCTAAAGTGCTAACTACACATAAACTTCAGCAATGCAGTTAAGAATGTGCACCATAAAACAGGAAAACTATAGCTATTTAATCCATTTGGGATCGTTTTGCAACAGACAAATAGAACAAGAAAGTATCTTAGGTACAACTACCTACTAGATACCACTTTTACCTTTGACAGATTGAGAAACTATATGGAAACATTCTGCTTGAACTGTCTAGCCATCTCCACACTTAATACCTGAACACTCTCCAAGAACATTGTATTTAACGAGTCTTTACTTCACACAGAGAGAAGTAGGAGAAAACTACACGAGAAACCCCATATAATGCCCCCCCTCTTACTTTATAAATTAGTAATTTATTCATACTGGTTACTTCTGTATCTGTAAGATGATCTGTTAGTCCTACTGACATAGTGCACATGCTCATATTTCAGTTCATGCCTTGTTGGAGTGGCATGTGTAATGCCCACAAGACATCCTTCACTATAATTATAGATGACCTTCAAAAGAACTGGCTTTTTGACATCCTGGCGAACTGTTATAATCACAAAGAATTAAAGTACATTCTAAATTGCCTTTTCCATCACCATCCTTAAATTCGGTCTGATTTGAGAACTTCCTGAAACCAGCTTGAAATATTATTAAATATTATTTAATATTTGATTTTCTGATGGGTTGTCTACATCAGCCAGAAAAATGTTTGCATTCGTAAACTAAGGAAATTAGCTATGGAAATTACTGAGTCAAAATAAATATGAAATATAGTATTTCGGGTTACTTCAGGCAATGGAATTTCTCTACCTGTATTGTAATTCCATTTATCATGATATCCTTTAGAGGTATTTCCATACACCAGTGTTGTTTCTAAAAGGTTCTTCTAGTCTTTTTTTCTAATCCCTTTTTCTTCTTTTTTATATTTATGACCTGTAGTTTATCCCATACTCCAGACCATCCAAAAATCACAAAGCGCTACTTATTTTCAGCCTTGCTGGAGTAACCAAGCTGTGATACTTGAAAAGAAAGCTGGCTGTCAAAAGAAAGCTACTTACCAAAGCCTGCTAATTCAATAATTGCTTTTGAAAACCTGTGCCTTGTGCTGAGCACTGTGTTCTGCCACCCCAGCCCACTTGGAATAGAGGGCTGCTTCAGCAGGTCACGCAAGCCCAACTGGAGTTTTGCCACTTACTAAGGGACAAATATGGCCAGTTGCTTCTAAATCCTATTTACACTTGTCTTGAACATCTTTACAACCTGGTTCCACGGGTAAGTCTGGTTATGAAGCTTTCAAGCAGCAAAGAAGTGTCACATCAGAAGGTTTCAAACTGCGGTAAAACTGAGGATGTATTCAAGCTATTTACCAACTTTAGGTGTTTCCTGATCTGACTAATAGGAGCTTAACTTCCCACTTTTCCATGCTGAACTGTTTGCTTAATTGTGTATTCAGTTAGGAAAACAATAATTAAAAGGAAAAGTGATTTGCAAGAATTAGGTTTAATACATACCGTACACTTTTTTCATTAATTGAAAGCAGTTCGAGTGATCTGCAACAGGAGTTAGGTAAAACCTAGTACTAACATATGACTTTACTCTTGGGAATTAGGATGTTAAGTAGTCTACTGCACAAAAACTCTTAGTTTTTATAAAAGTTGTATGTTATACTGGTAAAAATAATTTGTACTGGTTACCACAACTACGACTGAATGTAATTCTCTCTTCTTCCCCACTCCTGAAACTGCTAGCTCTAGATAGATAAACATGTACGTTTCCTAAAATAACATACTTTCAAAGCAATCTGGCAGTCCACATGACAGAAGAACACTGGATATAAATCTCCCTCTCCCTATTTCTGCAACGTATTCTTTCTCAGTCTTAATTTGTACCATTACTGTGAAAGTTTTTCTTTTAAAGTATTTAGCTGCAAGGTACAACTGGGAAATATTAAAGCTCCTTCCTACATTCATGAGAACTGCCTCCTTATGAACCCTAATAATTCAAACATTAAGGTCTATTTTTAAAGTATTTTCTTTCACAGGTAGCTATCACTAGACTGCCTAATTCTTGCATTCACAGGGAAAGACTCACACAGTTCTTTAATAAAATGCCATCTAGTTTCCAGTTCCCATAATCCTCTTTGTTTACAGAACAAAGTCGTAACAGGCATGCCAGAATGAAAATGGGGATAATGTTCTTTCTATTCCATAGAAATGCCTCTGCAGCTTTTCAGTACGGGAATACCAGCCATCAGCAAAACACAGGACTGGTATCTCAAACAGAGTCCAAATTATATCTGATTCACTGACCCTTTTCAGTCCTTGCCTTTACCACTCACTGGCATAAAAGATCTGTGCTTTCACACCCCTTTTGTCTTTATTTTAGAAAAAATAAAATGTAGAAAAGAGAATAATCATCTTCAAGAGGGAAAGTACTTGCATTTCCACGACTGCTTTTGTTTTAAAACACAAAAAGGTTTCTTTCCATTTTCCTCCACTCTGTATTGTTTAAGGCAGTTTCACTATAGATAAGCCTATACGCCCCTGTAGAGTTCTGCACCAGCTTTTTTTCTAAATGATGCTAGCTGAAAGAAAACCCAGTAATAAATGTCATTTCTGTACTCTGGAGTATGCAATGCACCTTTAATACTTTCCCAAGTATACCATTCTACACAGCAATAAAAAGAAGGATTAAACACTAATCTCTTATACCCATAATGCATCAACTGACTACACCTGCTAAAATCCAATTTGGTAATTAAAAAATGTATCTACTGAACAGTCAAACCATGAGACTAAAGGGAAAGTACTGTCTCTGTAGATAGCTAGCAGAAAACAGTCTCAAAATTGAGGCACTTAACACAGACCTATTTTTACCTCTATTCATTTTTATGTGACCTTAAGCAGCATAAGAAACAAATACCTACAATTACAGTGCAGCAATTAAAGGGCAGTTTTTGTGCTGCTGTAATGACTTAAATATCTAGAAAAAAACCTGGATGAGCTGCTTTGCCTTTTATTCTATCTTCAGAAAATGCCAAAAAAGTCAGCTTTTTTTTTTCTTTTCCCTCACTAGCAATAAGGAAAGCAAGAATAGAGAATAGATGCTTTTGTATGTTCTCTACGCTAACAGTTCTTGGCCTGAAGTCCTTTTAGGTTTCAGGTTTCAAGTTTTTTTTTCCTAGTTCTTCTCTCTTTCTTCTTTATTGTTCCTTCTCCCCGCCTTTCCAGGTGTTCCGTTTTCTAGTTTCTTTAAACTTTATTCCCTGATGCTCCCATTTTTCCTGTCCTTTCTTTCAACTGTGCTCCTGACAGAGGTGCTAAGGTGTCAAAGCATTGCTAATTTCAGGCTACAGCTTAGGCTTGGAGCACACCTAGGCAGAAAGATAATCAGAGACTGTCTTTACAAAAATAAACAAATTAACTAACAAACTAAGTATTCAGGCTCCTAGAGTTTCCGTAAAAAGCTAGAACTTGCTGAAATATCAAATGGGTGCATACTTTCAAATGAGCTGATGGTCTATTCTATAAATTCAACCGGTCAGCAGCTTTTAACAGTGGCTTAAAGCTCTCACACCAAAAGGGGTTTAGGAACAACAACAGAACATAGGAGAGAAGCATATATCACTTTCAGGCAATGCATTGTTTCTTACCATGAAAAGAAATACAATAAAATTAAATTAAGGATTTTTCTCATCAAATTACAGGACTGCTCAGGCAGAACTTAGTGTTGTATTTGCAATGTATTGCATCAAACAAAAATTCCCAGCACTGACAAAATGGCAGCACACCCCTCAACAATCCTGCCTCCCATTAAAAAAAAAAGAAGTCTTGAAGCAGATGTGGGAACACAATGCTTTGTATTCCGCTGCATACCCCAGGATACCACCTGTTTCTTGAGATCACAATTTGCACTACCTCCCATGTGGCTATGGATGCTTCAAGGGGAAAGGGGAGAACTCTCCCTAAACTTGCCTTTCAGCTTCACAAACCAGCACACATTTGAATGCAATGACCCCTCCACAAACACCAATACAGATCTTCCTCTGCTTCCTTCCTTCCTCTGCCTCATCTGCCCAATACTGGTGGCTTTTGTCACTCTCCCACATGTCACTCCTCTGGGCATGCTACAGTTTAATTTTCCAAAGCTGCAATTATTCTTTATGACTTTTAAAATGTCCTTAGTCATACTCTAGTTATTGCGGCAGCTCTGTCCACCTTCTCTGCTAAAAGACGAAGGCTGTAATCCTCTGGGGGGAACCTGGAGAACCTTCCAGCCAACGGAGCTGGACACGGACACAACTGCACCAGCATCCCCACAGCAAATAGTAGGCACAGCTGATCTCAAAGCAGAACCACCCTGTAACACAGGGATGCTCATTTCCTTAGCAGATGGGTAATGGGGAAAAAACGTCCTGCTGCAACACTGAGCTTTGGTATTAAACAAGGGCAAGAAACCTGCCAGTTGCCAAAGGGGGTGGAACAGACAGCAGAGACAGCCCAGCAGTATTTACACTGATGTGGTTAGATAGCAATAAAAATCATAAATCCATGGATTACAGTATCACTGGATCATGTCCAGTAGGCCTCAGGCAGAGAACTAGCTGGCATGGCAGCTTAATTGTATCTAGTCAGACCTCAGGTTTTCGTCATTATTATTCTTAAACAGAGGTATCTGACCTTAAAATTCAGAAAAAGCTCTTGGTGACTGGTGCAGGTTAGCAGAGAGTATTTCACAGCCAGGCCAAAGTAGTGCTGCCCATAACAAAGCAGAGGACTCAAAGAGTTGTATGTCTACCCTATTATGAGGGAGTACCTGTGGGTGAAAGTAGCCCCTAAATGGGTATTCACTCCCTCTGGGTATTGCTTTCAACATCTAAAGTAGCTAAGGTGACATGCTAATTAACTGATTATCATTAAAGAGGGGGAAATATCAAGAGAACTATCCAGAAAACGCCTAATTTCACATATTTTAAGATTCTTATTTGGGTCGTTCACAGAATCTTGTTATAGCATCTCTCCAAATATGCCTCACATTCCCCCTTGATCCAATATATGCTTGCAGATGCCTTAAAAAGAAATGAAGAAACACTAGTATTAGAATTAGATTTAATTGGAAATACGCAGGAATTTACTCGACATTGCTGACTATGGAAGCTCACCTAAAACAATGCAGCATCATAGGGAAACCTTAATGTTGTCATCAGTCTACACAAGGAAGCAAAGAGTAATTAGTACGCACATTATGTATTTTTCCTCACAAGCTAAAGTAAGTACCGTGAACAGAAAAAAATTCCAGTGCTGGAATACCTTCTAGTGACTGGAACTTAGTCAATCCTCACAAATGGTTATTAATTATTTTTATCTTCTTGGCTACCTAAACCATATTTTTAATGAGATGAAAACCACCCACCCTTGGCAAGGTCTCAAAGTATCAACAGCACAAAAGGAAAAACAAAAGAGAAGGAGAAAGTTGGACTTTTTGTGTCTATGCTGCAGAGTCAGGACCTCAGACTTGAGCCTTTTCAAATTATTATATTATTTCATGTAAGGCCTACCTGACCCTAGGTAAATTAGACAAACACTGGCTGCGAGCAGAAGTAGCACTTTGCTTCATGTTTGACTGCACAGAGCAAACTCATTAAAATGACCAACATGAAGTTACTTGTGTACACATGTGACACAGTGTAAGTCAAAATTTAAGTGATCCTACATCCCTTCAAGATCTTTTACCATTCTTTGAATGTCTTGTCTAGGGATTTACAAAATTACAAGGCTCAGATAATCCCCTCAAATTCAAATTGACAGTAATAGAATTGACAGAAATAAAAGAGGCGTTACACCAGGAAAAAAACACCTATTAAAAAAATGTTTTCTTTGCAAAATGCAGACAAGCATGACAGCAGCACAACATGGTACTGGGATTAATATAGGAAGGGGAAAAAGAAAATAAATCCTTGGATACAATTTGCAGACAAATGAGAGAAATACAGACAGACTTCATTCAGACGGGAACTTTAAGTACTGCAAAATTAAGACATAGTTCAGGATTCTATGCCAAAGCAGTGCTGTGCAAATTTATGCAATTTATTCCAGGTGGAAAGAGAAGAGACAGACCTGGCTGAACAGACTCTTGTTTTACAATCATGATTCAGTCTAGTCACAGAAGAACAGAGAAGAAAAAGAACGGATCTTCTGACATATTCAAAGATACTCTTCCTAAATGCAGCTTTTTTCTTTTTTTTTTTTCTTTTTTTTTTTTTTTTTTTTTTTTTGTGTCTAGACTTTCCTGTGGGCCTTGTGAGCACAAAACACAAGACACTTGACATTCAAATTGTGTTAGATTGGAATAATGCCTGAAAATAGCAAGGGCTTGACTGATTGAACCAGCACTGAAAATTCTACTTTTAGCAAAGCCTAAGGATGAGAACAGGGTATTACCTTTCTGAACCCCTTTGCTGGATTGAACAGTTACATGAGCTTTGAGACCAAAGATTACAGTTATAAATATCTCAATGAAAACCCCACATGTGATAAGGGCTCCTAGAGGGAGTCATTAGGATTCATTTCTGGATGTGGCAATTAACCTATTATTGTCTGAGTCAAGACTATTTTGCTGAGAAGCACTGAGCTATTGCACTCTACATAGTCTTGATTTTTCAATTATTAGTCACAACATTCTAAGTTTCTTAGTAAAGATTACACAGCAACACTGTGCCCAGACTGTATCCTAAGTGTCTGGGGATTATTTCTACAGCAATTGGTATAACAGGACTGATCCCTGACTGAGTCCTAGGTACAAGATGAAAATTGAGTAATTTCTAACCTTTACATGAATCAAACATAATACAAATACCTGAACAATGGAAACACTCAGAAACTTGCAGAATCAATCCATCACAAAAATGGAACTAAATCTTCCTTTAGAAACCCAAGTACTGTGCTATTCCAATAGAAGGCACTCCTTGTGTTGCTTACCAGAGTACTAAATATTCATTTCCAAAAGTTATCTGAATAGAAAAGCGCCATTGTAATAAACATTTTAACATTTCAATGGCTATTTCAACTGCCATCTGTATTCCTCTCAATTTTCCTAAAATGTCTGAATTCCTCAAAAAGACACCTGTGGCATTCAGTCACGAGAACGAACATCTCTTTTCACTTCCTCTTCCCAAAAACAATGCCAGTTTGCGAAGGGAATAAAGAAAGCCACGCTACACTTGCTGTATACTTCAGAAAATACTATCCAATGTGTTCTACAGTAATGACTGCTGATTCAGAGATATTTTTCCTGAGGATAAGCATTACCATGAACATCTTGTGCAAAGAGCACTGAAATGCTGTACTCTGATGGCTAATATAAGCAGATTCATGATCTATCTGAAAGACTGTTAAAGTTACTCATGGCAAAATTCTTTCCTTTCTTGGTGCACGATGCACGGTTCCTCTCTAATACTATACTCCAGATGTGTCTTTGTATGCATGTGAATATGCTTGTGGTCCATAAACGCAATAGTGTCACCAACGGGGAGAACACGAAGTCATTCAGTGAAACAGCATACTGAATTTCTGTTGAAACAAAACTGCAGAGCATGAAATAGCAACCTGTCATCAGATGGCTGGAGTCTGATGTTCGTCAGATGAAAAACTGCTCTCTCCTCTCACCACTGTTTGAGGGAACTGACAGCCATCTGCATGCAGGTGTGGCCAGTCTGCATCCATAGGCAAGGACTGGAGTCTCTGCAGTGATATTTAGGACCTATTTCACTAGGGGTTAGGGCTGTGTTCTAGGAAGTTTAAAAAAAAAAAACACAAACAAAACTACGCCAAAACAAGCAAGAAAAAACCCACCAAAACAAAAACCCACCTCAAAAACCACAAACTAATCCAACACAAAAAAGCTACAAAACAAACCATCCCCTTGCACACGCGCACCTGAAAATAAAAAGAAATAGCCCCCAAAGTTAAATGCGTTCCATTAATTTCAAATAATTTTAGTGCAGGTATTCTCCATTACTTTATACTTTCTATTAAAATGTGCACACTGTAACTGGAACATAAGATTCATATTCACATCACCCTACCCCATTTTATAGTAAAGGTGAGGAATTCAGTTACCCTCAAGAGGAGGCTCCCAAGGAACACAGCCTGAAAGCCTGCAAACATAGGCTTAGTACTTGTCCAAAAGGCACTATCCAGAACACGTGGAATCATGTTTTCAGCTTCGTTTGGACAGGCTGCTCACAGTCCCGGCACTGCAGACCTTCCTGCCAGTGGAGGGAGTCCACATGACTGGTGTAACACTGATCAGGTAATCAGACAGGTTAGCAAGCAATATAATCAATTTGATCTGCCCATCCCAGCTGAGCACTCGGAGTCCAGAACAACTCTTATTAAGTTAGGCAATGCCTACAGTAAATGAGTGATGTGTTATTTTGATTTGCCTCTCAGGCAAAATTGTGGTATCTAAAGCTCACCTTCCCATGAGAAAGGGACTTCTGCAAACTAAAAGCAGCCTCTCCTGCAGCAGGAAGAAGCAGCAAGTGAAACGGAACAGATCTGACCTTACAATAAACATCTGAGCTACATTTTAAAATACTGGCACTGAAATGTTATTACTTTGCTTTGATATGCTGCCAAAGGAACGCAAAGAGCCATTGAAAATTGAACTGCATTTTGAGGTCTGGTCCATTTTTCAATAGTCCTTGTGGTACTGTGTACATAACTTAAGGATGTTACAAAGGCAACAAACTATGATGTCACGAAATAATAACATTCATGTGAAGGTCTTAACAGATTCATGCACAGTAGTGCCATAAATCAAAAAAATATCACGGAACATACACATGATGCCACAAATTAAATACATACGGTACCCTGGTTATGGAGAAAGGCATTTGGGGGAAATTAACAAGAATTTTGGCTCACAAGCACACGACACGGATGCTGTTCCTTATTAGAAGTTAAAAATTTAAAAAGTTCAATACAGTGTGGATTTTTTTGTTTTATAAATGCAGAGATGTCACTTTTAATGTACATCTGTTGGCATTTTGTACATTATAGTCATAACTTACAGCTTCTCAAAACGAATGGTATAACCAATATGCATGGTTTTTCTTTAACCCTTTATTGCTGGTTGTCTCCAGTATACAATTCAAATTTTTCTTTGAGGACCAAGGTAACAAGAGGAACTTGAGACACGTGAAATTTTAGTCACCAAACTGTGATTTATCTGTGCTACTCTCAACAAACCCCCAGGATGAAAATGAGTAACTGCATTCAATCTGTCTTCAAATCACATTCAACTGATTCATGTCTCTCTACGCTACATAACTCTGTTTTTACAGTAGTTTACCTCCAGATCCAACATATTTCTGCACTTTTGCCAAGTATTTAAATGTTAACTTGTTTTGGTATTAAATTAATATCCGTAATACAGCTTGACTCCACCATGACTTTTCTTAGCCTACCTTCTCACACATGACACAAGCCCATTCTCTGCCTTTACATTTTTCAACTACTTGTCTTTTTGTAGAGAAGTGTTTGCCATAAAATGTGTCCATGTTTTTCAGGGCAGTACTATTGCCCACTTAAGTGTTTGTTCTATCATTCTCCCAAATAGGAAAGATGAAGACACAATAAGGAAAGTCTCTAAAGGTAGCAGACCTGATGGTCTTCCCAAAATCTTGATGCAGGGTGGCAGAGCCAAGACAAACAGCAATGTCTTAAGCAAACTGAGAAAACTTAACTCACAGTATTTTAGAGGACAACAACACTGGACACATAATTTCTTTCCACTATTCTGTCAAGTGCATTCTCCCCATCACAACTAGTGATGCCGTTATGTAATAATGGATGAAGAGCAAACACAATCTATGCTGTATTTACAAAAAAAATCAGAAACAATTCTTAAAATAATTCTAAAAAGCAGGCAGACCTAAGTTCAGAAGACTTCCACAAAGGACGCAGAAATCAGCACTAAAGTCTGTAAAGAAAAATTTGAAAGTCATACTGAAGTAATTAAAAAATGAATGAGGGAACACAATACTACTCTCAAAACACTGTCCTGAAAATCTGTCACTATTTAAACTATGTACTGAAATTTTTGTTGTTTTATTTAGAAAAAAATAAATGAGTATGATCCGTGTCAATGCTTCCTCTCTTGTCAAAGAGAACCTTTCTTTCTTCGTAGTCTCATTAGGTCAAAAGCACAGGTGAGCTTGTGATTCTCATTGAGCTGAAGGAAAAACTAGATGTTTAAGATCAAAAAAGCTATCTTATTTCCCTAGATGATTATGAAATGGATGCAGCTTTTCTTAAGAATGTCTTCTCAGTCATGTAGTACTTTTTATTTTCTAAATATTTGCTAATATTTGATACTTTTCTTCACTGTGGTCATCAGCTGCAGAAGGCTGAGATTTGAGAGTTCTTTTATTGAAGTAAAAGAGGTGGCTTTGTCCTTGACTTTTTTCATCTGAGTCTGAAACACATTTAGAAGGCCTGGTCAACAAATGTATAGAACTTTGAAATAGAGAACTGGCTCATCAGAACTAAATACAGTTTTGATACTGCTTAATGCTGTATTGTTAATTATTACTGTTTCCCAGAATTAATTTTAACAAGTTTTCAAAAGGTGCATTTAGGTTTCCTGATATAGTATTTTACTACATTTAATGGACTAATAGCCAAGTCTGCATTTCTCATCTGCTCATAAACATCATGCACATATAGTAATGGTTTGACTATTTCCTTTTCTTACCACAGATAATAAATTCAAATAAAAACAACACCCACACTTTTTAAGGGCTTCAAACGCACCTACTATAAAACATGATCTAAGGTAAATACAGCCATCCAGTAGAGGAGGCAGGGAATGAGCCTATCCCCACCTCTATAAATGCTGCTTTAGTGGGTAACCCCAAGGAACATCAGTGCTTGGTCAAACAGGCGGAGTTTCCCTGCAGATGAAGGTGGAGAGCTAAGAGGTGAGGAGGATCCACTGCTACTGGTGCCACAGCAGTGCTGGGGAGTTTTACACTGCACAGGGAAAGCACCAGTTGAGCCTATACACAAGCAGTTTCTGCTCCCTCTAGAACTGCTACAAACCTCTGTCTTTCCAGGCAAGAGAAGCCATCTCAGTCTCTGCTCAGATGAGGAATTTATGCTATGACGCACAAACACAGAGCTCAGGAGACAACACCAAACGCCACCCAAATGCTGTAGCCCTGAGTGCTCCAGTGACGCTGCTGCAGGCACAGCTGTGCCATACAGGCACAAGGGGTCACGCAGGTCAGCAAAATATTAAGGGCACCAAATTGTTTAGTGACGATTTTGTTTACTGTGCAAAATGGCTTTTGACTAGGAGGGGTGGCAATTCTTGCCAGCTTGCCTTGGGCAGCAAAAGCTACAAAAATGTTTTTACTTCAGGGGTGTCCAGGGAAATCGGCAGTCTTAGGTCTTTTTCTTTATCAAGTCTGCCAAATTCTATCCTACACGTAGCACACTTTTGTTTTTTCTTTCTTCCCTCCCCAATCATTCTACATAACATGTCCAGCAAGAGTGCTAAGCATGCCAGTTCAAAAGCAAACAGAAAGCAGGCAAACAAACTCCTCCAAAACCACTTAGCAAGCTGTTTTTGCAGAGGTTTACAAATGGAGCAAGACTCTGCCCTCGCCTTCAGAGCAAACCACAATGGCACAGAGATTCCTCATGAGAAAAATCTCTCTCAGGCTAAACATTTTCATGGAAAGTTGAAAGAAGCGATATACGGCTGAAAAATAACTTTATTTACAGCTAGGCAGAAGCTAAGTGATAGAGCCCTCTAGCACACATTACTGATGATAAAAATAGAAGCATGGATTTGTAAAGTTTATTTGTGGGCCATTGTGTAGTTTATGCTGTACCACTAGTACATGTAAAATAAGAAATTATAACACAGCTGGTGACAATGGGGAATAATTTCATACTAATCTGAAATAATCAGTTATCTTTCCCCCCAGACTTTGTCTAGGAAAAGGTGCATTTTTGTCAAAACTCCTAAAACTGAAGTCGTTTGTAAATTATTACATTCATAGAAGAAGGTGACTTCAGCTAATACTGATCCATTCACAGACAAACAATCCACCTTTCAAATGAAAACATTAAACATGAAACACTAAAATGATTAAAAATTTAACAGATTATGAATTGTCATTATTAAATGCAACTTAGAACAGTAACTCAGAGAAAAGCGCGTTGACTTACAGGTTTTTTTGATAGCACAGTAGATTAAAATTATAGTTTCAAGTTCTTCATTATTACATAACTCAATGCCCACCCACATCAGTCAATTTACTGAAAACATTACACACGCATGAAACAAATTATTTATGGTGCAACTGAACAACTAAAGGATGGCAGCCACATTATTAATGAATGTGAATTTAGTGAATTTAAGCAAGACCTGAAAAGCCTGAACCAACCAGCCATAGCCTGTTAATATAGTAAGACCAATCATATGAACCTTAAGTTCTTGCAAGTCTTTATAAAATTTAAATCTCCACAAAAATATTTTAAAAGTCATGTGTCTTCCCACCCTCTCCAACTTGTAGGTATTACTTACTCCACTGCTCAGTTAAAACTCTTGGATGCTGCCTACTGGAAATGTAATTTCATGCTGTTTTTGAAAAAAAAAACCCAAAGCAAAAAAAACACACACAAACCAAAACAACAAAAAAACCACCTCAAAGATTGAAAGCACTAAAGCAATCTTGGTGTTATTTATTCTTGCTTTAAATGAGGCAAGAAAGGAAAAAATGAGCAGACTGCTACAGAAAAATGCATGAGTCTTCACTTGTGATTTCATTTGAAAGTTGAACAAAAAACCTTCCCTGAACATGCATCTCAAATTGATACTTAATAAATAAATAAAATCTCAACAACCAAAGACCAGCTTTTCCAGAGTAGTAACTGTGTTTTCAAAGTGCTAAAGGGAAACAAGTAGATACCAGAAAACTCTCTGTACTACACACTGGTATTGATTTGGGGGGTTTGGTGTGCAGCAGAACTTCAAGACTGCATCCTAGGGAAATGAAAAGGAGCTCCAACTCAGTTTCTGGTGTCTGGAATCTTAGCACCCAATGGAGGATTTGCTCCTGTGGCTTTTCCTAAAATTTCTGATGACGAACAAAAAAAGGGAGGAGGAGGTTGTGTTTATGGGTGGGAATCAAGGCTGCCCAAGCATGAAGAGTGTCCCAGTCTCTTCCTCCTTTATACCATATCCTCGTGCCTCTCCATTTGATTGCTCTGCTGAGACCCAATAAAAAAACAGAGGAAATGTTTCTAAACACAGTGCTAAGAGAATACACGTCTGGTCTCACCAGCTGCATGCAGGCAAGGGAGAATGCTTCAGCCAGGTTAGATATGGCCTTGGTCACAGGCACCACAGCTTGCTCTCATTCACTCTCTTGCAGACTATACCTCCATCAATACTGTCTTATTCACATAGTTCTTTCTAACTGTCTACAGGCAATTCTCTGCTTATCCTTTTCAAGTACACTAATACAGTGCTTGCAGAAATCAATTTTATCTCTAACATACTGGATTCTGACATACAAATAAAATAATAGCCTACAACAAACACTATTAAAGATGATGCATCCATTTAAAGATTTCCCAACATATATAAATGTTATCTATCTAGATGTTTATATTTTTACAATACATTATCTATATATTTTTTTGCAGTACATTGAGGCAGCCAAGAAAACAGAATTGCCACTACTCAGGCTGGAATTTTCTATGAGAAAATTTTATTTATTTTTCTTTTGTCTAAGCACGTGGGTCTCAGACATTCTGGAAAGTGATAGCAACAGTTGCTTAACTTTTAGAGTTAAGCATATGCTTAACCATGCTAGCTACCTTTACAAAGCCCATGGCAGGGAAGGGGTGGTGTTCTTGACTGTGGCAGCTGTAAACCACAAATAATTACATTATCTTTAACTACTCTTCACTTCAGCCGGAAGAAACATGCCTTGGATTCTGCTTCTCCTAGACAACTGTAAGGGAACAGAACAATGGTATTCCCAAAGCCCCTGACCTCATGGAACCGTATTTCATTACCCAGTTTTCTCTAAGCAAGTGGCAGAGAAGTACATTACACAGAAGGGACACAGAGGCCACAGATCTGGGGCAGCTGAACATTGGGAAAGGACTGTGATGACATTGCTCGGAGAACACATAGCATGAATGAGCACCCACTTCCTCCCCCCAAGTTTGCAGGTTTGCAAATCTGCAAACTCACAAGACAACTGTACAGAAATCATAAAACCAGGTATTTTGACTCTCTCAACTTAAATTTGAAACCAGTAATCATTCAAGAAGGCGGCACACATGGGCAACAAAAGAGCAGGCAGAACGCAAGATTCAGTACATCTCTATTCAGCAGCAGGAAGGCATCTATTATCAGATGCAGAATGGGCCCGAAATGCAAAGAAAGCCAGCATTGTTGCACGTGTTACTGGGAACATCCTAGCTGCTCCTTACAATTATTCAAAGAAAGATGAGCTGGGCAACCCCAAAACAGTATCTTTAAAACCATTATCTGATAAAGCAAAGCTTAATTCTTGCAATAAAACTGAAACCAAAGCAAGCACATAAAGTAACTTAGGCACTACCCAGAAAACACATGGATAAAAACTGGCTAGAGGCTGGCCCTCACAGCCAATCTCGGCAAGCTTGCTATAGAGCAGCAGTGAAAGATGCAGTCAGCCTTTTAGACATGGTTGTCTTGGAGACACCAGAACACACTGTATTGATGACAAAGGAAACAAAAAGCTGGATGCACTTTCTAAGGCTTTTA
Source organism: Rhabdornis inornatus (assembly GCA_013397075.1). Classification (NCBI taxonomy): domain Eukaryota; kingdom Metazoa; phylum Chordata; class Aves; order Passeriformes; family Rhabdornithidae; genus Rhabdornis; species Rhabdornis inornatus. The sequence continues at coordinate 727,362 of VWZS01002632.1, read as the reverse complement.
GTCTGCTCTCTTTCATGTGGAGTTTACGGAGGAGGGCCTCCCTGGGATGGGTATGCAGGGAATGCCGGCAGCAGGACCAGCTCACTGAAGTAGAAATCTGCACTTGCTTACAAGTTTCATGCAGCCCCAAAGCACCCTTTATCCCAGAGAACAGGAGCCTTCCACATGGAAACTCTCGCAAATGAGACTCACGTTTGCTCACTTTGAAGGTTTAGCCCTGCACAAGCATTAAACCCTTCCACCTACGGGTCTTTCAGAGAAATAAAGCAAGCAGTCTCTCCTGGTTTGTGCAAGGGCCCTGGAGCTGCTCTGGGGGCTCTCTCCAATTATTCAAGTGCTCTTCTGCTAGGCTCCTTCAAAACTTTGAAGCAGAAATCCAGCAAAGTACCTTGAGGTAACTAGGGGAGAAATGGCTAGTGACATTTAGGTTGTAACTGTGAAAACTCCAAGTTTTATCTCAGTGTAACTCAGGTAAGCATGGGAAAGAATTTTGACAGAAGTTTATTTTTTAAAGAGACCACGAGCAGTGAATGCTTCTTATTCCAATTATTGAGTAAGTCGTGTAACACTGAAATATAACTCCCATACCAGACTGTCAGATTCTAGCTTTGTAAGAAGATAGCACTTGGTCAGTACATTGCACTGTAGTATGTGCAACATGTACAAGAATCTTTTCAATTTGTAATACTTTTCACTGATAATGCAATTTAGACCTACACCAGAGGGTGCCATGACAATAATAGTAAATACTGGCATTAGGTACACAGTCACATGCATCTATCAACCCTTGAATTAAGCACTGTAACACTGAGGTCTAGTGGGATAGTGTGACTATTTAGCTGATAGCACAATATTTGGTGCAAAGGGTCTGCCTCCCTATCTCCACATCTTAACTTCCTGCACGACAAGCATGATACCGACATCTTACCTGCAAACAGAATGCAGGGGCTGTAACTATTTCTCACAAAAAGAGATGGAAGGTCTCACCCTGCTACAGGTCGCCTGCTTGCATGAAAGTTTATAAATTTCCTGATTTCACAGGCTGCTGAGTTTTATATGCCCACTTTCAAATTCTGTGAGTACACTGAAAATTGTGCATGACATATCAACATTTAGTTCTGATAGCAGGATGGGTGAAGCAGGAAAAAAAATGGTAATTTTTCACATCATAACCTCTTCTTCTTTCATGTTGCTCCTCTCTTTTGCCCATATGGGGGATTGAAGAGGAGGGAAGCAGTGAGGCTACACAGATACGTGATAACTCCTTGCTTTTCCAGTCTCTTCTGAAGAGCTATAAAACAGATATGTAATAGGTACCTGACAAAGAGATATTGAAATAATCATCACCAACACCATCTTAGAAGATCTCTCAATGTTTTTATGTAAAACTGTGTATCTGTAGTAGATAATTGCTACCCTCTCACACATCTGACTGACAACAGCAAAAAACCTGGGTCAAATGATGCAAAAGACACTCAACTGATGGGAGCAATTGCTACTGGTGTATTTCCACATCAGAGGGGCCTACGCAATGAAGTAGTGCTAAAACAACCAACTCTGTTAATTCTGGCTCATTTGCTTTGTCACTAAATGCAAAACAGTGCACTGAATTAACTGAATTGCTGACAGCAGCTGCGGTTTTCTGAGACCACTGAAAATCAAACTATTTATAAATACCACAATATGGATTTTTGAATCTCATTTCAGGCATCACATAGCTAACGCGTATCCAGACCAGGACAAACATCATCAAGACAGAATACTCCTCATCTGAAGAGCCTATTTCTTGGTTTAGCTACTTCATGTACCTGAAACATCTGTAACAGTACAATTCAGCATGATTTGTGAGGAAAAAAATAATCTATTTCACTCCGTTAGTAAAATCAAAACCCTGCCACAGAGAGGTCCTCTGATATGGATACAGGTGAATTTTGCATTCATCGAATCATGACTTCTCCTGTGAAGTTTATAGGAACTAAATAGTCAAGCTGTGCTATCACCATTTCAGACATTGATGCCAACAGTAAAGACTAGGCTCAGAAAACACAACCACATGATTTCCATGATGATGAGAGAAGCAGAACACAATATACAACATCCTTTCTCCATCTACTTCTATTTTTAAAATAAGTGAAATATTGCATGAACTTATTGAACAGCCATAATCATTCTGTGACATCACACTAGAGGCACATTCTAACAGGCAGAAAAAGTAACCAGACAATGAACAAAGAAGGCAATTGTGCATGCTTTTGCTTCAAAATCTCTTTTCAGGTTGGGTGCCTATCTGCAGCCTACGTCATTCTTTTAGAGGAGGCTCCCAAATGCTGCTCAGAACTGGGGCACAAGATGTTTTTACACAATGAATCCATGGGCATTTAGCAAAACAGTTAGGGAATGACCATAATGCATGTTCACGGTAAGGAAATTTTTAGCTAGAAGAACTTTTTCCCTAGATCCAATTCAAAAACCTCAAAACCACACAAAAAATCTCCTCTTGACTCCCAAACCAAAAAAGAAATAAAAAATTATAAGTTCTAATTCTACTTTTCAGGAAAACTGTAATTAAAATCTACCGCATTTATTTACAGGCAAGTGAAATTGAAAAGATAATATGCTTTTACTGATAACTGAATTATACCATTGCGAACATGCCGTATTGGATGCCTACTAAACTTATTTCACCGTAACAAATCTGGGAAAGAGTAAATTAGAGGTTTGTTCTTTAAAGCACATTCCTCTCAGCCCCAGCTCAGTTTTAAAAAAAAACAAACAATCACTGCAGCTCAGTTTACCAGAACTTTTTTTAAGGGCCTGGGCTTTATGTAGCTTATGTACAAAGACTGCCAAATTTCAGAGTTATCACTGACCCACCTATTATGTCCTGATACAACAAAACCTAAAAGCAACACGAAGGAACACAGCTGTTGAAACCAGAACCTGGAATATTTTCCTCCTTCCTTTTGTCATAAAAGAGAGTGAAACTCTGTGAACCTGTTCGCATTTGGACAATAAATCTCTGTATGTTTTCTGCATTTGCAATAATCAGCCAACAGACTAAGTTTTCACAAGATCAATGCCCACAATAAATACTTGCAAACTAACATACTAAAACTTTTATTATTAAGTAGAACAGGTTTTCTTATTTTTTGCAACAGAAGCTACTTTCTTCCATTACTTTACTTTATGAGAATTCTGTTCTTTATTTAGAGTTGAGCACTAAAGGCTGCATGGTTTATGGATACAATTATAACCAGAAGTCTGTTTCCAATTTTCCAAAGCCAAACCTTCATCATAACAGATAAACTCAGAATTATAGGAACAAAGCATGATCACGGAAGAATGACATTTGTAATGTAAACATACAAAATATTATACTACACAATCAGAAAGCATATTTTGCAGCCTTAGCTAATACAAGTCCCCGTGAGGTCAACTGTAGGATTTGCCTGACTGGAAAACAAAACCTGAACCACTAAAATAATTTGTATTATTACAAATACTCTTGGACTACTCACATGCTTTGAACTGGACATATGTATAAATCCTTGTGGAGATGCAGTCCTGGACTGTTAATATATACATCTCAGTATTCATACAGTAGCTGGAAAACCGAGGTTTTACACTCCTGCTGCTAATATCACCCTTATAGCTCTAGCTAGTATTTACGTCTATGCTATTCTTATGGTGGAAACTGGCAGGATAAAAAAATTGGTAGGAGACACTAGTTAAGAAGGTATCTATGCCTGATTGCTTTATTTAGTTATCTGCTTCCAAAGGAGCAAAATCACTTCAAATCTATCAGAGTAGGCTCTTAATACTATACTTGAACATTGCTTCCTCTAGCTCATTTTCCCCTTACTTTTTTAAATCTGTGCATTATATCCCTTCCCCATTTTCTTCAGCTAAATCCCTTTTCTATTGTGCAGATGCAAAAAGAAATGCAAAACAAGCCTGTATTCCTGCTGTGGGATTGTGCCACCAAAGCAGAGAGAAATTCACTAGAATTATATACTGCCAGCCTTGTTCTACTCCCACTGATACTCACACACATCTTACTGTACAGGAAGGAACAGAAATGCAAAGCTCCAGCCTATAGCAAATATGTATGGAGGGGAGAAAAACAAAATGGGAATTCTGGCATATAATAAATATTATGGACGCTGACTGTGTGCGTAACAGATTGCTAAGCAGAAGCAACAGGAATTCTAGTTCTATAATCAACAGTCTTCCAATTTGATTCCAAATTATAGGTGTGTATAACTCATGGAGTCGGGGGTAAATCACTGCTTAAACTCAGTGATGTCGAATAAACTATACATTAACAATTAAATGTTTCTCCCCCCCTCTAAATGCGATATTCATAACACAAAGTCTGACAAGTTCCTTTTCAGCTGAAATCACAACTAAATACACTTCACAGGAGACATCTGGTTGCCTGTGAAGTTATTCAAGACACTCAGAACCACTTCTGTTCTCATAGGAAAGTCATTCAAGTTTCTGATGGCCGGGAATTATTTCAACATCTCAGACTTCAAAATATATAGGTTATTGCTACACTTATTTAAAAGTGATCACATTCCTCCCTTAGAAATTCTTAGTAAAGAGTCAAAATTTGCTAATAACACTGCATAAAAACTTCCATTTTGAGAACAGAAGAATAAAAGACAGAGAATTTAAGCTCTTTGTAATAATTTGTTCCATTAAAAATGTTTTCTTTGGCCTTTATCCAAAGACACAAACTAGATACATAAGACAACCTCACATATATTGGAAAAAGACCATCAGCTGGTCCTTAACTATTTATCTCTGCCCTAAGTTAACTGTGTATTTCAGTCCTTGACATGGGGATGCTGCTGATGCAGTATTCATATAACGGCTTCTGTCTTCAGGGGATTCTCAGAAGCAGACTTCAAAAAATTATCTGGCATGTTTTTACCCCATTTTCTACTCAATTTATCAAATAAATGTAAACATTTTAAAGACAAGAACAACTAGCTGAAGATGGTGGAATTCCTTGCAACCTACCGTAGCAAGTTCAAATGTGTCTCATCATCTGGACACTTTCTGTACTCAAACTGAAAGACAAACTGGTTTGCTAAAGGGTTAAGACAGACTGGGAAACATGCCATCTAAAAATAACTCCCTCTTCACTGGAGAAGCCAGAGCCCAGACAACATGGACTAGAGGATTAACAATGAATGGTAAGTTTTAGATGAAGAAGTATCTTTCATTAGGCCAACTCATGTAGTTTTTAAAAATGACACAAGACTTGGGGCAGACAAAGCCTTTTTTTGTTTTAAAATCTTTCCAATGTTATTCTCAGCTGGGCAAGTATTCTTATTTTGGAGCCAAAGGCACACATACAAAGTCAAAAGATTTGCCCTGGGCTACGTGCAAACCACCAGCAAACTAAGATCAAAAATCAAGTGGTTCTAGATGCAGATTTGGAGTGGGCTCCTTTCCCAGCTTACATCACTTCTCCTGATACTTCTGGAGACCTTGCACTGAACAAAGAGAGACTTGTGAAAATGCCTTAAATGAGGTTTTGCAGGGGATATTCAAATGATAAAAGTATTTTGGTGTCATCTACCCAGCAAACATACGCATTGCTGATGATAAATGACATCAGTTCCAGACACAAGAAAACTCCATACTTCACCACCACCAACACTGTCTATTTTTTAAAAATGTCTAATCCACCTATGCAAGTATTTCCACAAAGTCAAAGAACAGCCAACTACCTACAAAGAGGAAGAATGGGTTTTTTTGGTTGCACTTGTGATTATTTGGTGTTTGGGGTTTTTTTTTGATAAAAAATTATAATGTTACACTGAAACAGATTTGTTCCAAATAAAATTAACTGGACTAAAACAAGAGCCTGTTTTTAAGCAGTGTTTCTGAAAAGGAGAGAGAGAGTCAGAACAGATCAGAAGTGGTTTATACATAAATATATCCAGAGGGAAAAATTACTGAAATATTTGTTTACAGTTCTGAGGTTGAGACTGCCTACAGGTAAATAGCCTAAATGAGAATTAGCATCTGAGGGTGACCAGTCTTCCAAAAGTCTCTGATCTGATATAATCCTTTCACTGAGCTATAGATAGATATCTGTGTACTTGCCCCTTGGGGACTCAGGCACCAGACCCGACCTTGAACGGGTACCAGCTGGCCTGGCAAAGGCTCCTAGCTTGGATCTGAAATAGCCTTGATGATACACCCCGTGTGGGTCGCAATTAGCATGGCCACTTGACAAGGAGCAGCGCCTTCTCCAGTTTGTGTTGCAGTGGGCAGGCACAAACAAAAAGCTTCCCATAAATTGTTGAGCGGTGCCCAACAGAGCAGGAAGAATCCAGAGGGAAGCTTTAATAGGCCATTGAAGAAAGCTGTGATGAGCTAAGTATGAAAGAGCAATAGAAATAATAGTGGAAGATTGAAAAGCAAGGGCGTAAGGCCTAATATGAGAAGATGCGCCAGCTGGAAGCAGACAGGAATACTGGAAAGAAGAGATTACAATGCAATTCTTAGAATAATGAATCAGATAAAAGTATCAGGTTCCTCTTGTCTTTAGGCTGTGATGCATTTTGTTTCATTGCATACACAGGGATGCTGCTTTGCTATTTGATTGTGCTCCCTGACTGGCTCCCAGCAGTTGTCAGCAAACTGTGCCACCAGCTCCTGCTGTTTGCCCAAAAAAGTGCCCAACAAACCCATGTCCAAATTGGAAGATGCTCAAATAGAAACAGACTGATGACTGCTTTACCTTCTCCTCTGCTTCCCACAACCTGTGAAAGATACACCTCTCAAACATAAGTCTGAAATTTAAGGACTGGGCATTGTGTCACTAAGCACTGCACACAACTCCCCAAGGAGCACTGACTGCACTTCATGGAGGCTCTGCTTCTCTCTTGAGAACCTCACAGTGCTGCAGTGGCAGGGAAGCTATTAAGACTAAAGCATGATGAACAAAGATCAGTTAGAAGATGATGTGAAGTTTCCAATTCATATGTTTACAGAAAAAAAGGACTTGTGATTACAAAAGAAAATCAATGGGGAAGAGATGCCATAAGTTTCTCTCAAAACGTCTAAGCAGCCAAAAAACCCATGATTTCAGGCAACTGTAACAAGGCACTCCCCAATCAGGACCCATCGAGGTTTAAAATCACAGAATTGTTTACTTCAGAAAAGACCTTTAAGATTATTGAGTCTAACTGTTAACACAACACTGTCAAGTGCACCCCTAAAACATGTCCCCTAGGTGCCACATCTACATGTCTTTTAAACACCTCCAGGGATGGTGACTCAACCACTACCCTGGGCAGCCTGTTCCAATGCTTGACAGAAGTCTCAATGAAGAATTCTTTCCAAATATCCAATCAAAATCTCCTCTGCCACCACTTGAGGCCAAAAAGTACCAGCTGCTCAGTACTAGCTAAGAAAAGTGCATGATCTTGCACTCTAAGTCTTATAGAAGTCAGTCTTAAATAAAGACATTTCTTTCTTTACAGAAGGAGGATTTATTCTCTTTTAAAATTTTTGAGATTTGAGGTTAGGTAAGCACATAGACCCAAGGGAGCAAAATTAGTAGCTGGAATCTGAGTCCTTCAGACAAGCTGGCAGAAGAGATCACATACTCTTGAAGAATATCTAACTGCAGAAGATATATTGCTTGGAAGGAGGTCCATCCAAATTATGTATGAGAGAACTGTCCCCAATATTTTTGCTTTGAGACTAGGAAAAAAAAATCTTTTACGTACAAGATTTCTCTATCAGATTCATCTATTCTACTATGCTTTTAATTCCTTTGATTCAACCTCTTCAGAAGTCATTCTTTTACTGACTAACAAGAAGGAGAAAAACATGTACCAGGACACAGGAGTACCAGGCTGGCGGAGAGAAATCTGATAACTACAGACTTAACTAGGCTTGTGTTTTATGTACTTCACTGTATTAGATTAAAATCAGATAATGCAGAAGGTAGGACATGAAGGACATAGGTTGTTCCAGCAAGACTCCTAGGTCTGCTACAGGATTTGGTTCTCTAATTATTTATATAGTTCATAAGAGTTTATTTATAAAGAATTTCACTAAATGGTCTACATAGTAAACTGACTGAGCAGAAAGAATCAGCATAGAATTCTATCCTGCCTCAAACAAGAATGACATCAATAACATCTATAAGGCTATTTTCAGCTGGCAGTATTGCCAGAGAAAAATAAAGTGTTTCTTATCTGTAGACAGCATTCTTACAATCTCGATATATGACGCGTTTAACACTGGTCATGCAAAAATCATCTAAAATGAGTATCTGCTATTCCTTCTGCATTCTGAAATGACCTTCATTGGTAACAGTTATGCCCTTCCAGCTGCATGGGTGAACATGGTATCTTCCATTCTGTCACTAACAGATTGTCACTCTGACAATGATTTACAGTGACCACAGTTAATGAGTAAGATTGCATAGCGAAGAACACAATGTTTCTCTCTATCAACTCACTGAAGTAACTGAAAAGGCTAAAACAGGATTTACAAGCCAAACAGTTTGAGATAAGAACAAAACAATTCACTTTGTTCAAAGAAAACACTTTGTTTCCTTTTCTAGGACACCTCACAAGTTTAGGTTTTAGAAGCCTACAACAGCATAGCTACAAGAGTCACTCTGAGCTCTCACAGAAGCAAATACGCCTGCAGATAAGTACGGGCCTGAGAGTCAGATTTGCCTCTGGAATATTAATGTTTGCGAAACTGTTTCTGTCTTTTTTAGCTTGTTACTTCAAAGGTAGTTCAAGGGTTAGAAAATGAGTACCAACTAAAACCAAACTCAAAAAGGATAATTGGGAGTGGAGCAGATCATGGTTTTGCTCTACCAACAGCCTTTGCAGAAATGTAACATTTGTGTTTCCTGCATTTCAAACTGTGACATTCCAACTGGTTAACTCTTTTAATGTGTTTTGTAATACACTAGGTGTCAGTTGCCCAAACTGACCATTTCATTATAGGTTTTAAACATTTATATTATTTTCTTTATGAGAAAAGCCTGAAATTACATTTTGGTATTTACTTACAAGTCCGTCTGTGTCCTCCCTTTGCCTGCCCCTTGCTCCTTGCTGTGTTGGCTTCTGACTGGTGCTGAGCAACCTGCTGGTTTTTGCCTTTATTAATACTTCAATGGCTTTTTGCTGAACAAAGAAAGCCTAATCATCAGGAGGCAAGACCACAAATCCCAGCTTCACTACACATAACCAGCTTAGTTACTTACCAACATTATTACCACAAGAAGAGAAAACTGTTCTTATGGAAACAGCATAAAAGTTACTGGAATATTTACTGCTCGGCTCTAAAAGGTATTCATGGAACAGCTGGACAGATAACAATGCAGGAACAAAAAATTATTCACTCTGTTAATCTTACTGCGTAATCTTACAGCGATGAGCCTGCCCTGTCATTACATCCCTACAGCTAACTTTTCCTTGTTAGATACTAACATTCAAAGAGAAATTAAATGATGCTTTAAGTACTTCTGTTTCCATCAATCTCTCAAAACCGACTACTCCATTGTGGATGTTATGCTAATATGTTACTTCTGAATTCAACTCTATAAAGGGGAACAAAACTACAACTACTGTTGAGTCAGATGCTTGTTTAATGCTACCAACTGGACAAAATCTTAGTGGAAAGACTGTAGCTATTGCTATTTATTATCAAGGTGGGGAATAAACATTTCCATGTTTACACTATGGAAAACAATCCTTTCATCTCTGAATTTGAATCAACCAACTGCAAAATGCTTTTCAGAAATCCTTTTTAGTGGATGAAAGCATCTTTTAAGTCATACATTTTACAAATGGGTAATTTTGCAAGCAATGGAAAAAAACCACCAAATCTAATATAAGAATTGTTAGCTTCAAAACAAATTATTACCTCTTCTTGAACAGAGACAAATGTAAATTCATTTATCTCCTTAATGCTTTTACAATTCTGCTTCAAACCCAACATTTTCAGGACAGGGTATGTTAGACAATATATAATAGGAATAATATTTTTAGCCTGTCCATGATAAAGAGATGATAAATACAATGAGAAGCCCATGGCAATGCCCAGGACCATGAGAAGTCAGGGAATACTTTGGATGTCCCTTTGAACTTTTAAGAATTAAAGGCTAATCGCCTTTTTAAAATGGAGATTGCTTAAAGCTTTCCGCAGAAGATAAAACCTTTACTAGATGAACTACATCTGTTCACCACATCATTCAGAGTCAGCCACACCAGTTATCTTAGAATGAAACACAGCAAATCTGGGCGGAGGCTGAAAGTGATTATTCTGACTTTAGTCCTTGCACATACTCTTCAGCGTGAGCCCCCCGAGCTCAATGGGAGCTTGTGCTCAACCACCCTTTCCCAGCCCAAGTCCTCATCTAATTACAATTTCTGTATCCTCTGGTCATGCAGAACTCCCTCTTACCTTCCCCCTTGTGTTAAGGCACTGAAGACAGTAATTTACGTCTAATTAACGGAACTGAGTCATAACGAGCTTTTTCTTTTACGAGACTTGAATGTTAAATGTCCGAAATAACCAATGAAACCCGGCTTTTAGTCCTGCTCCATGTATTAAGTTCCTGCAGCACAAAGCTGTTATTCAGGCCTTGCTTTGCATACAGTCGGAGGGTCGGGGGTTATTCACACTGACAAATTCTTAAGATGGCACACACAGAGCCACTAGCTCCAAAATTTTAGCTATGCAACCATGCTGAAACAGGCTCATCCTTAGGGGCCCGCTGATTTTCTTCTCCAGCTTTGGGGGGTATCCTTTTCTCCCTGACTGAATTTGACAGCCCCCTTTAGGAGGGATCAATTTCCATGCCACAGAGACAAAAGGCAGGACGAAAGTTGGAAGGCAGGCGCACAATGAGCTGCACATCTGCCCAAAGAACAGCATGATAAAGCAGTTCTGCTGCTGATCCAAGATGAACCACCAAGACGTCATGAGGTAAACCAAGGCTATCAAAGAAACCAACTATACAGGAACAAAAGCATAAAAGCATGCATGAAAACATAAGAAAAGAAACTGAGCTTCTCACTACATGAAAGCAGCAACTTTTGCTGATCCAGTGAAATCAAACCGTAATAACACAAGAAACTAAAATATATAAAGATGCTGACGTATCATCTCAAAAGACAAGGCAAGTTCTTCTATCATATTTTCATCAGTTTTAAGAATTGTATAGACAATGATGACATGTACAGGTTATGCAAATACTAATTTGTTACTATATGCAGAAAGACAAGAAAACAGTCCAAGAAGGACCAGGTAGACTGTCAACCTACAGTCTTAAATAGCTTTGTTCTTCCATGTCCACACAAGATACCGTAACTTTGGAAGTGTGGTGAAACGGATGCTTTCACCTGCACAGCACAGATGCTTCTGCACATCCACTCAACTACAAATGAATCCATGAAAGAAGACATTTCTATTCTACTTCATAGTCTTGGGTCTTCCTGCTTAATTATGCAGAAAATTACAAATACACACTCTTTTGTGGGCTACTAGACGCAATAAAGACTGAGAATTATCTCTGTATTAAAGCAATTCTATATGCTTTTTGCAACATTAGATTTAAAAATTCTTTTTCCCAACTAACTTTAGGATGAGAATCTTCTTTAACGTTCAACTATTACGCCTGATGTCAAGTGACACATAAATAGTTATAAATCTATCTAATCATTTTTATCTGTAGTTCACCTAAAGTGAAAAGCAGTGAAAACAAAATAAAATCTTTGATTAAATTTACTAATATTGAAATCCAGTTTGCATGAAAACTTTCACAGGTTAGACTTTGTGTCAGTATTGTCACCTTACCCACAGCAACTCACACTTCCATATATATTGCTGCCTCTAACTTCGAACTCAGCCTCTCTAAAAATGTCATGAACAACAGCTTAAAATGGCATGGTATTTAGTTTTCAGCTGTTCTGACTTACCTCCCCAGCACCTCTACATCATTCTTTTTGCATAAACTTGCACTAGTAAGACAAAATCCAAAGATCATAGTCTTTATACTATGAAATTAATTCAATTATGATTTACTGCATCAACTTCTAGGGTTTTTTGGTTATAACAGATTGAATATATTAAGAAAAACCTACACAGCTTTTTCCTCTCGTGTCAGTCAAAATAACTGAGACGCATTAAGTTAATAATCTAGTTACTTGGTGAAAATATTTAATTTGCTTAATAGAAAGAAAAGGTGGTTATTTTTCAATGGGATAAAAGCACCATTTGTTGAAACTGAATTATATTAAGAGCAATTTTAATTTTACAGCCATATGAAACGAAAAAACAATGTACGTTTAAAGAATCGTGCTTGTCAAACATTCATTTTGTTAATGTACTATTCTAGTCTTCCATGCTAATGGCTTACTAAATGTACTCTTCAAAGAAATTTAACATATGAAGAAAACAATTTTAGCATACCCCAGTATATTAAAACTAATCTTTACTTGAAAAAATACTGGTAATGAGCTAAGTTAGTAAGTGGAATTGCATTCAGAAGCAATTCAAGCCCCCAATCAATTAAAGATATGATTAATCAAACATGAGTATCTTAGTAAAACTGCTGCAGTCTCTTTAAGTCTAACCATCAAAAGCAAGATATGTAGTTTTCCCCACAAATTATTTTTCTTTATACGCAAATATAGGAAAAAAAGACAACATATCAAGAACCACATATCATGAGTTTTTCAAGGATCCCATTCCTCTTTTCTCAATTACTCCAGTTCTGCTCTTTTCAAACCGAGCCAAATGGATTTGCAAAGGTTGATTATCATCATTTGCATGTAAAATGCATTTTTACAGGAGAAGTACACAGGGCAGATAAAAAGACAAGGGGGAGTGGAAATGCTAATAAAAACATACACGAAACATGAAAGATTGTTTCCAGAATTGTTCTCCTCCAATATGAGCACACAGCTACAGAACAGAAATGGAAATTTGCTGATGAGACCATTCTGCTTGCTAAGAGCATAAGGTTCAGGCTAAAGTGTACCACATTTTCCCAGAAATTCCCAGTGCACAGTTGTTTGGAAGGGATATTTTTGAAATAGTAAACACAGTGTTCCTACAAAAAAGCACAGTGTAAGGTGCATCACAGATTATATGACTCTAGCCCTGAAAGAAAAAATAAAAAGTTTGACCAACAATGCTACACATAATTTTCTTCAATATTAACAAAGGACTTTAATAATTACAAATTTGATTCAACATTTATTTGATCCACATTATTTTCTACTCTAAGTTTCAACATTTTTATGCATTATTTATACAAGTAAACTGAATTATGAAGAAAACTCTGACAGACTGACAATGTGCCAATGCATGGCATTATTGTGCTAAACTCAGATTCTTCAAACACATGCTGTACTAGACCAGTGGGCATCTTACCTTTCCTTCACTATGAAAACTGAATATAAAGCCTGTATTGTCATGTAGCTAAAAGTTTTAATTGTGTATAAGAAGGACCTACTCCTAAATTTAAGAGTGATGGTCAATGAAATTTTAATGCTAGACAAACATGCCAGATAGGATTTATTTCTGCAATTTAAATCTCAAGTCTCTTTATTTATGTAGCAATGTAATCTACTATTTAACAGACAACAAAGCAAAACTTGCAAATCTATGGGAAATTTGATTTTGAAACAGGGGTAAATATGGATGGAACACTGCTAAAAAAATTGTGTGTTTTGTTTTGTTAATAGATATCTTCAAATGGGAAGCCCTTCTGCTGGCTCTTCCAAACGCCAAGTTCTTAATTCTCAGTTATTGGTTCCACCTTATCAAAAACTGTATTCTTAACTTGAATATAAAAACCCTTTTGTTCCTATACTTAGCAAACGACCATCAGGAACAATAACAGCAAGAAAAATTCAGGCTGGAGAGAACTAGTTTTAGGCCTCATCTCTACAAAAGGATCTTTTTAATTGCTGTCAGATTCTTTTGCATTTGTGCCCCAATCCAGCTGCACCAAAGCCAAACTCACAAAATAATGGATGATGCATTTTACAGCAGAGCAGAAAATGTGCATCACTACTACAGCGGCATTATAGGAGGACAGAATTTTCAATTAAAAATCAGTGTTGCTTTCCACATCCTTAAGTCTTTGCTTTATAAGGCTTCACTTTAGCAAACACAATCAATTTCAAATAGATTAAATTAAGTGTTTTACAAAGGCATCAGTGGGGCCATTTTGCTGGGGTTTTTTTGTTTTGTTTTGTTTTGTTTTTTTCTTTTTTTTTGTTTTGTTTTTTGGGTTTTTTTGTTTGTTTTTTTGTTTTGTTTTGTTTTGTTTTTTGTGGTATTAGTTTATCTTTACATAATATGGTTTCAGCAAAAACTGTGAAAATGCTCAGAAGATCAGAACGGCCAATGCATTTTTCCATGTCTGAGAAAAAGGAAATACGTACTTTTCCTATACAGGGGAAGAGGTCCTGCAGGTGTTTACATAGACATACTAAGTAAAGAGACAAGACCCAAGACCTGGATACCAGATCCATCTTTTAAACATCACCTCTCTCCTTTCAACCATAGTAAAATTGTAGTAAATTTTGTGTAAAGAAGTTTACCATCATGATAACATTAAAAGAAAAATTAAATAAATATGGACTTCTTGCTAGTATCAAACCCAAATACTGCTCATCTCAGCCTTTTATTGAGAAGATAATGATGACCGCTGCAACTTCTAATCTTCTCTGCTTTCTAAGTGATCCCAACTTAAAACTGGAAAAAGTCTGAAATATAACACTAAACACATTTAAAAATACATTACTTCAACACTTTGGGACATGGTGAATCAAAAGCTTTTTTGTTTCTTTGTAAAATTTCTGAATAATTATATTAACAGAGACATGCAAAACCTCTTTTCAGAAAGGGAATGTGTGTCGTTGCCTTCAGAGCAGAATTCACATCACAGTACACATTTGATGAGTACAGGACTCAACTCAGTAACATTTTCACAGTACTGCAGAGCACAGTATAAACCCTGGGTCACAATTAAAGCATCCCATAGCTCCACCATAGCAGTTAAATTCCTCATGTGACCAAGTACAGCGCTGGTATGTCCTGAAGAGACCATGAGGGCAGGAACATTGTGGTTGTGACTGAGGAAGAGAAATACACTGCATAATACATGGTTCTCTCTGGTGCTCATTTCAGAAGCAACAACATGCAGACAAATAAAGTGAGTGTTTCATTTTGGCCAAAATTAAGCGTGACTTCCACCGGCATGGGAACAAGAACAGAACACAATAAACTAATTCTAAAATTGCACTGCTATTTTATAGGGAAAAAAAAAAAAAGTAGTATCCCAGGAAGGTTCTTCTCTAGCTTAAAGTATTATTTGATTGCATTTTTTTCACGCATAACGAAGTCTTTATTACATTCAGTAAGCAACTGTCTCAGTATTGGGGAGACCAGTTAGGTATACTGGAATTCAGTCTTTGTAACACAGAAACTACTCCAAACTTCTGCTGAAGGTTTTTATTTTTGTAGTTCTTCAGTCCTCTCACCTCTGTACAGTGCTAGTGTGATGTGCCCATGATTGTTTAAAGAATAAAGAAAAACTCTAGTCTTGAAAATACTGAACTTAAACAACAAAAACTTCCGAAGAAATTATTCTCATTCACACAGGGAATTTTTTGCCGCATAGAATATAAGTTATTTCTCTAAGCATTGATTCTTTTCAGATATGAACATAAACAATTATAAAGAAGCCAAGATTTATGGATGAAATAATTTTAAATCTAATCAGTCATCATTTTACTATAAGGGACTGTTCTACTCTCCATGTGGTAGTAGATAGAATACAATATTAATGACTTAAAAAAGGAAATAATCATGCTGTAGAAAGCCAAAACATGGCAAATGAGTTGCATATAAAAAATTATTTCCTGTGCAAAGAAAATGTGTGTGCTTGCAAAAAAATCTTTGCTATCCCGAATACACTTACATTAAACAGCATTATTCCAGTAATAAATAAATATCCAGCATCTAACATCTGACCAAGTCTGTTTCAAGCACAGGGAAAAATATTTCAGATAAATTGTGATATCTGGTGATTTACATTAAAAAAACCCCAAACAAATAAATCTTTAAAGATGAACAAAACATTTAGAACTGTTCTTCCAACAAGGTTGTAAAGTATTACTTCATTCACTGAAGCTGGTCAGAGGGCAAACTACCAGTCAGTGATTATATGTTCTCATATTCCAACTGCAACTCACAAGAAAGAAAACACAGAATTGGAAAGGGGCACTGATCCCAGAAAGGAAGCTAAAAATTAAAAAAAGAATACACATAATGACAACTTTTTTTTTACTTTTTTTTTTCTCCTTCACAGTCCAAAATTCAGTTTTCAGAGGAGGGAAAAAATGGGCATAAGGATAGCTGAAAAGAGCTAGGAACACACAAAACCAAGCAGATGTTGGATTTTTTTTTACCCTTTTTTGAGGAGGCCTAAAACATTTTCCACTGGACATGTACCTCTCCACTGAACAAACTCAAATCTCCTGGTAAGAGAGCTCTTAACACATCTACAGAAGACCTCCCAGAACATATAAACAAGAAACAAAAATCATAGTAATTGAATAGCTATCCTCATTGCAACGGAGATATAGAACTGATATGAGGCATTGGCTGTAGAGACAAGGAAGTCATGGCTGCTCATTAATTCTGCTCAACCAGAAAAAATAAAAATCTGGGACTGTGAGATTTAACCTATCAAATAACAATTCTGGAGGGCAATAATCCTTTTATTTGCTTCAGTCTGGAAAATTGTCTTTCCTCAATGGTGCTTACAGGCACTCACAGTGGGAACAATGAAACTCAAACCACATATTTCTTAGAGGGCTGCTGTTAAATTTGGAAAAGCATACATAATTTGGGGGAAAGAAGAAAAAAAAATCATTCTTGCTTGCAGTGATTTCTTGCAGACATGTGCCAGATGGGACAATTCCCCAGACTGATCTGTTTTCCACTTCTGTTTCAGATACCCAGCTTTCCTAAATAATTTTAATTGTCTGACATAAAATGTCTGGCAGTAAATCATACATATTTCTTCTGTAACTTGGTGTAAAAACTTTACCAGTTATCACTGGAATATGAGTTGTCGCGATTTACATATTTGTAATAACTTCTTGCTTTCTTTCTCGTTTTCTGTCAACTGCTCCTTGATCTTTGTTTTAAAAACACCATTCAAAGATACAAAATGACTACAGGTTACCAGGTCAAGAAAACAGAGCTACAAAAGGACTACAAATCTAGTACCTCTTTGATAACTGGACTATGGCTAAGCTGCTACATTTCCTCAAATCAATTTCCCCTCCATCAAAAAAAACCAAAAACAACCCTTATATTTATTGCAACCAAAAGATGCAGATGCTTCTTTTTAAGTCAATACAAAATTAAAGATGACTTTTCTCTTCTAATGACTTAAAGTAGAAAAAAGAACACATAGCTACATCATCCAGAAAGACTGGAGGTAGTATAATTACTGATAATTAGCCATATTCTACTATCCTCCCTAACTAGGATTCCAAATCTGTTGTTTGTCCATGTCTAAAAAAGAGAAGGACAAAGATAAACCAAAAGGAAGTTAAGCAACAAACGTAAGAAGCAGCCTGGCAAGAGCAATTAATATCGGATGACTAAAGAGCTGAACATAGTGGTTCACATATCTTAGTGAAGCAACAAATGAGGGAGGCATGATATCCTCTGCAAAGTATTTCAAAGACACGTAATACGGAGGAGGATGAGGAATTCTGTAAGGCTGCATGACCCGTGAGGGTGCCACGAGTGCACCAGCCTGTGAAGACAGGAACAATGGAAGCAGAATATCAGCAAGAGTCTTTAATAAGAATCACTTAGCATGCAGCTATTTTTGAAAGAGTAACACTTCCACTGACTCTCCTAACTCCCAAAACCTTGCACCACCTCTGGAAAAAAACAGGCTATCACAGGAGAACAGCTTTTTGCAACCTATGTGACAGAAGTCAGTCTGAGTTCTTCACCTGCAGATTTGTTTTCTTCTCTGCAATCTTGGCGTTTTTCCACATGGGCTTTTCTGGTATGGCAGGAATTACATAACAGAGTCAGGAAGCCCTATCATTGCCTGTCCTGGGGTGATGTTAAGTGTTTCCTCCTAAATTTTGTCTTGAACTGGGACACTGCCCACACAAGAGATGATTTAGTTTTGTTTCTTTTTTTAATAAAATCCATGAACAGGAATAGCAAAATAAAGTCCTTGGAAAATCCTTCTAAAACATGAAAAAAACCATAACCCTTGAATAAAAATCCCACAATAAACACATGAAACAACGACACCCCAGCTACTTCCCCAGAAGAATCTGGAGGCAATACTCTGACATGCCCTGGGGATGGACACCACAGACAAATAAATATGTGAGAGAAATAAGATCATAATTTTTTGCTTTTTCTAGGTGGTGAATAAGAGTTACATCAGCATCTGAAAAGTATCCATAAAACCAATTTATGAATCGCTTTCCAGAGACTGCACTGAACAGGGCAGAGACAAAACAGCAAGGCTGCTGAACCTGCATATTCATGCATGTGCCAAACAAGTGTAAGATAGAGCAGATGACAGAATGGCTTAAATCCCAGAAGTTCATGTACTTCTATGTAGGAATTTCCTCAGATCGGCTTTCTAACTAGCATCAGTTTCAAAAAACTCTCAGGGGGAAAGAAAAAGATCAGGTTTTTGGCTACATTTCACTCATGAAAGCTCATATCTGACTCCACAAGATCTGCTAAGGTTCAAGGTTAGCAACATCAACACTCTGGGAGAGCAAATTTGCATCTAGTCTTTGAAAAGGCCTGTGATTCTGAGCTTCACTAAACTGGAGAGGGAGATACAAAAATAAATCTATCAAAAAAAAGAAAAGCTACCTAATCACCCAGAAAAAATCCCCAAATAAAACAACAGAACAGCCCCAAACAACAAACATACAAATGCATCACTGGATACATACTTCATAAGGATGAAGGAGACACTTCTGTGTACACAAAAGGGAAGGTGAAGAACGGCATTATAGCATCCCATCTTAAAAAAACCTTTCTTGAACAAATTATGCATTGATTGTAAACTGTGAGCCAAATGCAAGAAGCCAATGCACCTGTGGGAGTGCTAAGCAAAATTATTTTTGGGGGATGATGGGATAGTTGGTATAAGTACCAAGATAAAACAGTTTATTTTATTTATAAGTATACTGCGTATCTCTTACAGTACGGCCTCAACAGCTCCACTGGGCAAACCTGCCAGGACTAGAGCTACAAAAATAAAGGCTTAGATGAATCCACACAACATTTAATATTGAAGACGATAAAGCAAAATGCACTTTAAACCTAGGTTCCAGACTGAAAATGCAAGACCTAGCAATTAGAGGGAACATAATTAATCTTGCACAGTAAGCATATTTGATGCACATCTCACTGCTGAACAATACACTGAGAAGTACAAAGCCATTTTTACAGACATGCTTTACAGAATACATGCACACAGACATTGACTTTAGGGTGACACCAGAATGGGGCATCCTTTGCTGACTTCTTGTTATTTCTCTGTCTCAATCCTACATATACCACAGCTTTCAACTCAGCATACAGCCTCCTAACCAGGCTTGTTCGAATATCCCAAAGAGTGCTCTGGTAACACTGACCTTTGATGTTTGCTGCTTACAGTAATTATGTTTAAAAGGAGAAAACATCATTACTTTCCTCTAAATGTGATAGTTATCTCTTAATAGCTGTAAATACAAATAAGGGTGCAAATAATGTCAGATTTATATGATGCTTTTTCCTTAAAAAAAAAAAAAAAAAGAAATTATTTCTAAGGTCGATTTTATTTAAACAACTAATGTAATTATTTTTGCCTGCCAGTTTTTATCATAGGGTACTGTCTCAAAGAGCTCCCCCACAGCCCTGCCATCAGCCTTCTCCCACCATCCCCTCTGATTTTTCTCTGTAATTTAGGTACAGTTCACAGAATTCACATTTCCTTTTTTGAAGTCGAACTTAAAATCTTTATTCAAGACAGCATCCCTTGGCTCCACACACCAGATAACACTTAGGTTTTAACCTATTTGAGGGACAGCACTCAGTGGCTTGTGATCATTCCTTAATATTAGATTACTGCCCCCTTTAACAACGAAGTTCTTAAACAAAACTCGCGTTATTTTACTTTTCCTTCTGTTGAGTAATGTTTACTTGCAGCCTCCAATACAAAAGCAAAACTAGGAGAAAGATATGCACCCAGGTTATCCAATCCACAAATCCTGGACAGGCTGTCAAGTAAGATGCTTACTTACTGTCCTTTTAGACGGTGCCAAAATTACATTTCATCCTTTACTACCCTCCCTCCTGCCATAAACATACCTCTGGCAGAGGTTGTCAAGTAGAAGCATCTTAAATGGGCCATCTGCATGGAGTGAATTTCATCCACAGACCCCATTTACTGCTACTCAGTATTTGTATATTTTGTGCATGAATCTTCTACTATATAATTTATGCAGTCAGTTCAAAAGTACACAGAAGTCATTAGATGCAGCTGAACATTTAGTCTACTCAGATTTATGTTATGGAACTCTGAGCAGCATCAGAAATGAGATTATTTGACTCGCAATGGAAAAGGGAAGAAAGCATGCAGGAGGATCTTCAGTCAAATAGATCCTTG
This sequence comes from Rhabdornis inornatus, assembly GCA_013397075.1. Lineage (NCBI taxonomy): Eukaryota > Metazoa > Chordata > Aves > Passeriformes > Rhabdornithidae > Rhabdornis > Rhabdornis inornatus. Next base: position 706,628 of record VWZS01002632.1, on the reverse strand, counting down.
CTTTCCTGAGCTAACATTATGCATTTCAAGGTTTCTCTTTGGAAAAAAGACAAACAAAAGTTTATTGCAATGCCACGCGGCATGGCATTTTGGCCACCTACTTCCTGGATACTAAGCCACTGCCTTAAAACAATCAACCTCTCACAACTTCATGGAAACCAAGAAGCTTTAAGCTATGGCCAAATAGCTGACGTAGATGTGCAAAGCATGATTTGGTGTCAAAATGACCACCACAGAATCCAAATAAAGTTCAATTAAAAAAAAAACAAAACCAAAACCACAAAAACCAACAGCTCATGAAAACAGTGGTTTTGTAAACACAAACCATTAAAGAAATTAAACCTTCTATCTTTCTAAAGTTAATATAGCTGTGAAAAATAGTTTGCAAAAGAAACTCACCAAGAATCCTTATTTTTTGTCATCAATTAGGAATTAGTTTCAAGAAAATTATCTTAGTGTGTTAGAAATTGTGCTTGTTTGTACATTTCTAGTTCCTTATGCAATGAAAACACGCCATAGACAATTACATATGTATATTGATCAATGCATATTTCCAAAACTGCACACAACCTACAACTTCCTTCTTCAACCCACTTGCACAAAGGCCAACATTTGTGTTTACAGATGCCTCATCCTGAGGCAATACTTTGCTGGAAGGGTTAAGTTAAAAATTTTTCTGTACATGTTGGTTAGCCAGCTTGCAAACTAGAAAGGAGACCAAGATAAACTTAACATCTTCTGTAGCTATACTGGTTTTCCTTCAGTATCATTTTTGTAGCTACTGACAAGATTTATTTTGAAAGAACTTCATGTTTAAAGTACACATATTATTCTACCATTAATTAAGTGCAATTATCCAGGTTTTTTTTGTTGTTTTTTTTTTTTTTTAACTGAAGCTATTTCAAAATTCTCTAGCACCATTTCAGCCCACAAACAAAACAATAACCCACAGCCGATGAGAAGGGGACAGGGGTGTTCAGGAAAAGAGGAGACGGGTCTTGCTAGACAGTTAATAAAAGAAAATAAACCTACACATGTCCAATGAGCATGACAAATGGTAAAGAGATAAACTGACTCATTTTCTAACACTTTAGTCTTGGCGTTTGACCAAGAGGTCCCTTCCTGGCAAGCAGCCCTGCAGGCTACCGACACTCAAAACATCTGTAAGTATAAACTTCTTCTGGACATTTATTCATTCTTAACATATGAGATCATTAACTTTTTTCCTAATTGCATTCTAAGTGAGTGGATTAAAAAAAAAAAAAAGAAAAAAAAAAAAGAAAGACAGAGACAGAGTATTCAGCTAAACAGGTCCAGCTATTGCAGCAGCAGCAGCCCCTCACGCCTGGCGCTCTACCGGTGCCAGTGCACTTAAGTGGGCTGGTGCTCAGGCCTTCACCACACAGTTGCTGCCCAACTCTTTTAGCCCATTAGGAGAGATTTCGACAGCAAAGGCAAACCCACATTTTCTAAAAAATCAGGTTTTCACTGAGCATGAAGGTAGTTGGACTTTGGTGCTTTGTTTGTTGTGTAAGAAGGTACAGTGTTTATCTAAAAACTTCTCAAAACTTGTATTATCTTGGTCCTGTTGGGTATCTTTGTTGCATAATCAACCAGTCAAGAGTGTCCTATCCCACCATATCACCAGCTTAAAATGCAGGCTGATGTTAGCCTTATTGTTGTTGCAAAGTTAAAAGTGGGGACAGAATTTCCCTCTCTGCTTTTAAACTGATGCAACTTCTCCCCACCCTGTAATCTCGCTTTAAGAATGAGCACAGCCCTCTGAGTACTGCCATCTTGTGGAATGGCATCCTACAAAGGAAAACCACAAACATCTAAGTAACTTGATAAATTAGAGGGCTTATGAGAAAACGAGTTAACTTCGGTCTTGCACCACATCCCAAGAGAGCAGGAGAAAATACCGCAAAACTTCTCATTATCCCAGCAGAACCATTTATGCCTCTCTGCTGTGTAATTCCTGAACTTCTAGTCTTTCATTACACTCTCAAGATGCACACCATGTCTTGATAAGAATAATTTCACTATTCAACAGAGCACTTATATATAACTCTTGAGGAAGAACTTAAACTAATCCCTGCTCCACTGTCTTACAAGATGATCAGTTCTCAGCACACAAAACTCACATGGGTTTGATATCCCAACTCCCAACACACCTCACAGGGCTCTGTATAAAAGATGAGAAGACTGTGCAAGAACAGAAAGGTCTATCTGCTGAGTGATCTAGTCAAAAGAAACAGCACACAAATACATACCTTACACCTACAATTTTTTCGGCATAAACTAGCAATGAATGGTAGCATTTAGTCTGCCACCTTCTGGATGTGCCACCACAAGGAGGTTGTCAGCTGCTACGTGACAATGGTAACTTGTTCAAACTGTTCAACAAAGCTGAAGCAAAGGTGCCTTTGAGGTACACATTTGAAAGATGAGGTCTTTTTGGTTCAGCAGGTTGGGGATACAGAAGAGGACAACAGCAGGAACCGTGGCAAAAGCAATGCTGGGGAGTCTACATTTAGGAAAGCAGGATGAAAACATGCAGAGGGGTAGGGCTGGGTCTTGCTTTCACTGAGGTATGGATATAGTGGTAGTATAGGGAAGACAGACTTGAGAGCCCTTCAAGTAACTCCAGAGCCTCTTGTTTCATGGAGCAAACTTAAGTCAAAAAGGTCAATTCAGCCTATGTGCAACTACTCTGAAAACAAATGAAGAGTGGAGCAAGATGACTCAAAAGTTTGGGGCTATTTTTGTAACACTGTCATTAGTTTTTACATACAAAAAACAGTAAAGAAGGTCTTCCAAGGTTTGCCACGAAGCAAAACCATCTTTCTGAAGAAAATTCAGCTAACTAGTGAAAAGAATGGAATGAACTTTACGTGGCATTTCAACAGCCCTGGCCTGTCAGAAGATTACAGACATCAGAAAATATGCATACCGTGCAATGGTTAGACCATGGACAGCAATAATGACAGCCTGCACTACCCAGGGCTTGTCATTGTCAGAGAGCTTTGCAAACAAAAAAAGGCAACATCACAAAGGTCCTTCCTAACAAAATTCTGCCTGGAAAAATATGAAAGAACTTTAAACCCCTGACATGTTCCTCTCAACTTTCCCTCTTGACCACATCCCTGTTTAGACTTCAGATGGCAAATAAGTGTGCCAACTCGAGCCTCTTTGCTCTCGGGGAGCATAGAAGTTGACAGAAGAACAACTTTGCTTTAATGCAGTCGAACGTTAATTGCCTCATTTATCAATTCTGTATGAGACCTCTGAACCATACCTGCCAGAAGTTCACAGGTCTAGCAACGAGAAATGGAGAGTGTTGCCTTCTTTTAGGGAACTAAACATCAAGGAAGGCTCTACAGAATTAGCAGTGTTCAGCTGGTGTAAGAAACAACATTCTAAGGCCATCCACCCCCACCTTCCCAGGCAATATATTTGAGCAGCAACCTGGATCCATAAAAGACAAAAAAAACCCCAACATCTACAAAAAATTTCTGTTCTCAAAGTTCAATCCCACTGCCAGAACGATCACAATTTCTAGTTTTAGTATATAAAAAGTAACAACTTCAGGGTGCTGTACCCTCAGTGTATTATTCTCCTCCCCTTAAATATTTTCTTCAAGCATATTAAAGACCTGTGTTAATTTACCAGTCAAAGAATACTGACAGCTTGCATGTCAAGTCCAACCCCCTAAGGACCAAAGATTCCTGTATTACTGTTTGGTAACTTTAAATTACTAGATCTACATTATTTTACATAGATGAACAAATAAATGGGAAGAATGAGACTTTTACTCACATTATTATAATTTTTTAAATTAAGATTTTTAAATTACTTTTAACAGTATTTTTTGTGTCACCTTTGCACATTTGATTGTTGTATCGTATAGACTCTGGCAGTGGAGAAACAAGTAAGTTCATCCAGCATAGTGCGATTTGACCCAAATTCTTCCTCTTTTAGCCGTAAAGGATGCCCACAGAAACATGCTCAGCTACTCACTGCTGTTAGAAGTATTCAGCATGTAAATCTGCACTGCTTATTTTCCTTAATGTCTTTCTTAATTTTTGCTTTACTTTTGACAGACAATTTCGCTTTAACATCTTAACTTCACTTAATGCATGAAACAATAATGACTACCAACTAATTATAGACCTAACAGAAAGTACAGCCAGAATCCATAAGATGAAGTTTATGGAACACCTTGTCCCCTGCAGATAACTTAAATCACACCCATTACAGGCTCCTGGAGGAATGCAGTTCTTTGATTTTCCTATCTCTGCTTTGCGGCCAGAGACAAAATCACTGGACCAAAATAAACCACAGACACTTTCTGCTGTTACCATCCTGGGAGCTGCCTGGAGATGACCAGAGGTGCCTCCAGCACCTGACCTCCCCTCAGCTGTGGCAGGACAGCATCTGGGAATGCAGCACACATTCTGTATGCCCAGGTCCCATCAGATCTGACACAGAGGTGACAGCTAGAGATAAGGGCCATCAGCTCACAGCCACACCTCTTAAGTAATTTGCCTGAAATAGCCTCAGTATCTGTGGCATTCAAAATTTGGTGCATGTGCACATTCTGGTCTCTCTCTGAACTCACTCATTAGATTTTTTTTTTTCTAAGTCGCAGAAAATAAAGACAAAAATATAAGAATTGTATCAAAGAACAGACAGTACCTGGTAGCAACAAAAATCTTCATTCTCCAAAACTTAACATTAGATTAATAAAGGCTAAAAAAAATAGAGGGGAAGAAAGGAAGAGGAAAAAGAAAATAAAATGTTAAACGGCCATCCTCATCTTTCCCTGCGATGAAAATACTGCCAGCAAAAGATTAGCAGTTACCAAAATCTGTCTTCAATGAATATTTCAACTCCAAGCCTCAGCTGAGAAGAGGAGGATTTCCTCATTTTTCTTACTTCTTTACCTTTATAAAAGACTATTTCATCCAAATATATAAGAAGACTTTATTGTGAGGGTTCTTTACATTGTCTCTTTAGGGTGAAACAGAGAGTTGCTCTTTGAAAAGACTTATTTTTCTTTAAAGGCTGTTCTACTTCAGATGGTCTGTGGAAGCTTATCCTACAGCTAGACCCTTCTTAAATATAGAGATCACCTTTAATACTTGCTATTCTTTTCTAAAATGCACTTTTAAAAAATGTATCTCAAGTCTCCCAGGGTTTTGAAGATTGCTATTGTGCCTTCACTCCCAGTGCAATGGCGGAACACAGCTCTGACGTCCCTGGATAGGGATTAGCCTTGCTTGGTAGAATTGATGGTACACTGTGCCTCAGCAAACCCACTGTGCTCTCCCCAGTGGCACATAAATGCCACTGTGCCCATGGGTGGGAAGCAAGGTCTCACTAGTACATGTGGCTCCGTTCAGGGCTGTGACCCCAAAGCTTTCCTTCCCACAGTGACAATACAAAGGTTTCTAGATCAGCCCTTCAGACTCACAGGACACAAGATACCTTGACCAATGATGCAGAGCCAAGCAGTATCACAAACAAACAGTGATGACTTACGAGATTTAAGGAGAAAATATTTCAATAAAGGCAACCCGGGGAACTCTAACTAGCCTTACACTTACTTTAGCTAGATACTTTTAATCCACATGTCACTCTCCTCCTGTATGCAATGATGACATCCTTTTAGGAGCAAAGGATCACCAGGGAAGATGAAAACCTGGACTAAGTGTCAATAACTGGTATTGCTTACTGAGCTTTCCAACAGCATGAAACAAAATACAAAGGCTGCAAAATATATTACATAAAACCTGGGGGTATTTTTGTTTTATTTTTTAAAAAATCTTATGCTTTAGTAGATGGCAGAGTAATTGCATTATTGAAAAGCTCATTCCAATCTCAACATTTTTACTGGGAAGTTTTCATGCTTAATTGCTCTGAACTATGAACACTGCTCTGCATTTTTTAAAACCATTCTTGGCATCCTGCTCCAAAAAACCTGCTCCTCCAAGGTTGTACTTACTGTCCAAGTCAATGTCATATGGCTCAAAAGTGTTTCCAAATACCCAAAAATACAACTTTCGAAATTTAAGGATGAGAGATTTTAAGCATAAGGACCGAAAGGTGGAGAAAGCACTCTGTAAATGCTCCAAGGGAGCAAGAGGGCTGAGCAAAGGGACAGAGCCTTTTGGCCAGTGCAATCTTCCATCCAAACTCTCCTACAAGCAAGTATTCTACCTCCAAATCACCCATAACCTTTGGCATTTCTGGTGACACACAGCAGGATGTAGGCTCTTGCTCCCTACAGCGTCAGTGACTAGAAAGTGAAAGGGTTCCTGAGAAAGAGTGTGATGTTCCCTGTAGTTCTGGGCAGTTCCTACATTAGAATCAGCTCACAAGACACCGTCCAGCACTGCATGGCAAAATTCATCTCTGGTATTAACCACTGGCTTCTAGAAAGCAAAATTCACTTCAAGCTTTGAACGCAGCTTCTGTACTGACAGTAAATGATGGAATTTTACTGTTTTCTGCTGCTTCAAGAATGTAAATGAGAAAAAAACACCTAATGAGAGCTAAGCCTATACAGTTTAATTACTATTGAGGTACTGCATTTATCGTATAAGAAAAACAGATGTCTCTTGATTCCATATCTACTGCAGCTTGACAGAAGTATGAAAAAGTTACAGAAATACCATTAAGATTGGTAATTAGATGTTAAGTATGCAGGAACTACAGATTTCCATGTTTCATCATGTCATGGATTTCCCATCTTGTGACTTGGAATAAAAGAAAAACACATGGTGAACTCAATCAAGTAATTTTCTATCTTCTTGTGCTCTCCTCTTTCCTCACACTGAATACTCACAGTAAAACCAAGATGCACATTAACGAACATGAGCTATTTATTGATCTCTGCTTAACAGGTGCATTGTTGCAAGTGTATTAAAACTGCTTATTTTAAAAAGTAGTATTCATATTCAGCACCCTTGCATAGCAGTTCAGAAAAGCTGAACATTTCCAAGTTCCTAATACTCCTTACAATTGCTCTATTTTTTCAGTATTACAGTCTACTTCTGAAGTTTTGCACCATGACAAGTATTCACCCATGCAAGGCAGGCAGTCATTGAATTCAGATGAGGAAGTAATTCTGTACTGCATCTGTCCAAATACTGCAGATTTATTTTCACGATGCTCTCTTAAGAGCACAAAATAGTTCAGATGTAAAAAAATATAAAAAATGAATGTCTTCATTATATTTTTGACTCAACAATAAAAGCCTTCCTTCACCCCCCCTTAAAGTCTGCTTAGAAAAATTAAAATTATTGGCAAAGCCACACTGTATTGCATTGAAAAGCCCCCTCTGGCCACAGCTGTCAGTTTTTACTTTCAGAATCAGGATTTGCCCACGGGCGCACAGATAGCTTGTAGCTCATAGGCCCATTACAAGTCAAGGGCAAATAAAAAAAATCACGTAAACCAGTAGGAAACACTAACATAACTTTGGATGTTTAGATTATGCAACTGCACATCAGTATTCTAATTCAAAAGAAAAGGTACTAACAAGCATCCAACCTTATGGGAAAACATGTAAGTCATAAGAAAAACCAACAGAAGTCCTGACCATTGGGTCAGATTATAATAAAATCAAATATCAAGAGATCTTTATCTGAAGAAACACATCGATGCCATCCACTACACTGTCTTCATCACACACAACAATTTCGACATACACCTTTATTCCTATTCATCCCTAAACAGAAAACCAGCATCCTTGTCATTCCCTGTAACATTCACTTAAGATACATAAAAATAACTTCCGAATCTTTTCTAGAATGAAAGATTCATAGCAGATCTACAGAACTTCCCTTTTGCAGCTGAGATATTCCAAAATAAAAACAATCAAAAGCTTTCTAAACCCCTAAATACTAGAAACTTACTAAGTTTGCGGCTGATTTTAGACTAGCTGGATTTGCCTTGAATTTCAAGTATTCTCAGAAACTCCAGACCTAGTTTTCCTCTTTCTTTTACCACATACTTATGTAAATCCACTGGTTTTGATGAATTACTTTTAAGCTGACCACTAATTTAAGAGGAGAAATAGACTGTGCTATTTAAAGAACTTCGTAGTAGATAGTTTACAAGGCTGCTGGTGTTTTTTTTCTCCTCCCTTAATGGGAAGTTTTAGAAATGTTGTCCAAAACAAGTCACAGCCATCAGCTTAAGAGGAAACATTCCTGTTGTTTTCAACCCAAACTTAATCAAACTGATTATTACAAGTTACAGAGAATGTGTCTCTATTTTTAACCCAAACTGCCACAATACACCTGGAACAAGACTTCAGCCTTAGGAGAAGGGCAGCAAGGCTGGCTACCACAGGAATTTACAGCAGAAAGCACTGTAGACCATTTTCTGAAGACCTTTTCAAAGGTCCGTGTGACCAAGAGCCCGGGGGGCTCTTTTGCCTTCCCACCACAAAACATTTCCAACCCCAGACCTTGACTTTGCTAAGGACAGAATTGAGCAAGGCCTGACAGACGGCCACGCACATCCTTGTGCTGCTCCAGTTCTGCTGCTGCTGCCCTGGTGTCAGCACATCTTTATTGATAACTCACAGGAGGCTCTGACCCTCGGAGGCAAAGCGCAGACAGGCACAGCCTGCGTCATCAGCCCTGCAGCAGGATGGCAGCCTCCAGCTGAGAGCCAGCATGCATACACCGAGGCAGCAGCATCCTCTCTTACAGCAGGAGACTCCAGCACAGCTATCCCTCAAATCTTTACACATGGAAGAGTCTGAGGAACCGAGAATACCACTGAAGCCCCTGCAGCAGCCCTGGCAGACTGTCATGTTTTACATCACCCCAGGTGACTAAAGGGAGCACAACAGGGAGCGCATGCAAAAACGACTTACAACTATGGTACTCGGCTTTGCTTGCTCCACTTTGTCTTTGCAGTAAGCCCACGACTCTTCTTGTCTGAAGACACTGCCACTTGCTTAGGGGTTTACTGCTGGATTGTTAGTGTGGAGGGGGAGAGATTGGACAGACTGAAGATTAAAATGCTGCACATTGTTCTCGTATTTCACAGAAGGGCTTGAGCTAATGGTGAAAATATCCATGATTTATACATGCATTAAGAAAAAAAAAGTAATCACAGTGAAAAGGTCATCTGATTTGCATACTAGATGTTCAAATGAACCACCCTGGCTCTGCAGATCTAAAAGGACAGCAAAGCAGTATGTCTGGCCAGTGAGAGATGAAGACCTCAGTAGAAAATGAGGAATATTTACAAACACAGCTAGGATGCACTTCTGGTATGACAATTAAAATGATTTAGGCACAAGATCCTGTAAAAAGATGTGGTCTTGCAGCCCACCGTCCCATATCCCTCTTCTCCCAGAAGCCACTGCAGTGCAGCTATGGGACAAGTTCATTCATCCTGCTGATCCATAGGAATATCACTTCTCTTTCACTTCAGTGTAAGCCTGCCATGGGATCAGACCAATACGTTGATTCATACTGAGGCTGCAAGACCACTGTAACCAGCGCAAAACATGCACTTCGACCTCTGGGGAAAGATGTAGGACTGCCCTCTCCCATGGCAATTTAGACCACTTTGTTCCAATGCAGGATTTAGACCTTGGACTTGAGAAGTAACATCTGCCTGAGCTCCTCTGTCACCAAGGAAGATGCACACTGGGTTGTCTTTCTCTGCAGTGTGACTCACATCAGGAAAGTTATACCATTCAGTATCATGGAAACACTTTCAGCCCACCCCTCTTTGGTCCTACTACCTTGTACAGAAGCAAAATTGAGAGACCAAGCTTTAATTTAGCTACCTCATCCACAGCAATGCAAATGCCTCCACATAAAATCTCCCAATGCATTTGAGTCTGGGAGAGTGAGGCACAAGTAGGACTGTTATCAACAAACCTTATTTTAATGTGCATCTGTTTTATGTTTGTCTCTCACTAGCAAGATAAGTTTCTCTATATGGCAGCTGCTGATGCTGCTCTGCCATTCTTGTACCCTCTAAGCAAGGGCAGCTGTTACTCTTGAAATGAGGGAACTTGGGGCAATCAGTCTTCCAAACTGGCCTTCTAATCTTCCCAGCCACTTTCAACATCCCCACATGACAGCATTCTTTAAGTCTTTCAATCACAGAAATTTAACTTTTTTTTTAAGAACCACAGATAGCGCCTGGAACCCGCAACATCCACCTCAGAGGGCCCAGAACACCTGATGGTTCAAGTCACAGAACCACTAAAAATTCTGTAGCAAAAACTTTTTACAAGATAAACTTAAATTTTAGTATCTGCTATAGTGAGGAAAACATATTTTGAATGCTTAGTAGGAGCATCAGTTAAAAAGATGACAAATACTGTGTTCATCCACACGCATTCGAAAGGCAGCAAATAGACTGGGCATAAATAAGAATTAATCCCCCAATCACATTATCAGAATTAATTGGGTATGTTCTGAAACAACCTAAAATCACTTGTCTATCTCATATTGAGTATTACAGACCCCACTGCCCCCCTGGCATCTCCAGGTCTTTCTAAAGACTTGTCTAATATTATCATTTTGTTAATAGAACAATTATTATATAATAAAATACAAGGGAACAAAAATTTACTTTTTGTTGTTGGCAAAATTAGCAAATTTTACATAGACTATGTGATACAAAACGAACAATGCTATTGACACAGTTTGCATTTATGGCATAAAGGTGACCTTTTCTCAGTTCATGCCATGATATGCTCAGAATTTGATTTAACCTGCGCACACAGATCTGTGCATGGCTTGCAGAAACTTTAAAATGTAAGACAGTAAGATTCTTACTGAAACAACAATACAGAGACTTCAGAACTCTAGCACTAAATAACAATGAAGACCTATAAGCAAAAAAAAAATCCATGTTTTGACCTGCAGTGACATTTTGACACTACCCATAATCTGAAAAATTCTCTGCATCATAAATATACGTGGTTGACAGACATTATAAAAACACTGGTGTAACAGCTTACCAAACTATTTATCTATCTCTACCCCTTCTACAACTGTGTAAATGCTTTACAAGAAGTTACTTCTACTAAAAAATACATATAAAGCCCTTACCAGACTCTGCTCATCTGCTAGGCTCACATTCACAATTTTTTAATTGTTTGCAACAGAAGTCACGCTATCATCTTCAAGCAGACAGCAAGTAGACTTTAAAAAGCTGCCTTTTCCAAGACCTTATCTGGTCACCCTACAAAAACTTTAGGTACCTTTTGAAAGCTGACAGTCACTTAGAGGAACAAATGTTTGGAGTGACCTTCTGTTTTTTATCTATGTCCTGCATGACAGACAGGGCTTAAAAACTAAGAATCTTTCTATACTATTGTTGGGTTTTGTGAGGAACACACAACTTAATACTGTTAGGACTCAGTAACTTCCCTTTTTGTTTCAAATCAGCTGCAATATAAAACCCACAGACCCTGAGACAGTGGCCACCTCAAGCCAGGCTTTATCACTGCACAATGACCTGCCCAGCAGACTGGAACAGCCATGTTCTGCTGGGATATGACTTGCAAAATTGCTTCCTAAAGCCAGGTGCACCTGTGCTTTTGTAGGCTTTGTTCCTTTAAACAGCAAACTCACTGAAGGCTAACAAAAATCTTCCACGTTTAGCAACACTATGTTGGCTTTTTGGCCAACAATCTGTAAATCACAGAGACTTAAACTGGAAGGAGGGAATAACTTCCAGATCATTTGCAGCTGTAACAACTGATATAACCATTTTCTCTGAGGAAAAAAGATCCGTTTTTATAAATGATGACACACATCATTCTTAAATAATTAATTGGCACACAGGCATAACGACAAGATTTTAATTAAATGAGACTTGGCATGGTCAGAAGTGCAGGTAGTGACACACAGGGTAAGGATGAGAGGGATTTCTTTTGCTGTTAATTTGTATTTGAAGTTACAGTGTGATACAGACTTCATTCCAGTTCTGGTAAACATGCTGAATCAATTACATGTAGGCAAAAACACCTGCAGTACCTAGATGTGCTATTTGCTCCAAGCTGTTAGAAATACTGCCCTAACATAGCTCTGCATAAATGAACTTCAAGAGGTTAAAATGCCACTCTGTTTCAGCGCTTCTCTCTTCCAGTCAGGAAACCACTGTGATATTGACCTTCTCCAGCTACCTTCATACACATGAGCACTCCCTGCCCGCATGTGCTGACCCAGTTTCCACTAATTTCAGCAGTATTTCTGCTCTTGGGTAATAAGTACCTTTTTCAACAGAGACTCCATCAGAAGAAACCAAATCAACCTAAGCTCCTTTTGTATAACCTACTAAGCAGTTTTAAGTTATTGGCTACTGGATGCAGATGACAGACTGATCTGAACCTGTGACCTCTGAGGGACCTACACTCCCCCATTAACCACCCCCTGAGAACCAAGCTGATCAATTTTTTATAAAAGCACATACATGCACTAAAGTACTGTAAAGGGAAAATTGGGGTTATCTGAACAGAAAAGCACATATTGAATTGGAAAGTCAAAGACTTTCACTGATGTATTATTTCTGTGGTGTAAAATGCATACTTACTGTTTTTCAGAAAACAACACAAGGGGGTTTTTTGAGTTTTTTCCCCTTGAAGAATTCAGACTATAATCAGCACTGAAAGCTAAATCTATGCAAACATTAATTGGATTTAATGAATGCACAGTGATAAGAATTTGATTTGGGGAAGTACATTCCAAAGAACTTTTAGCATAAAAGATGATGCTAAACAAACACTGTAACAGCTGACGGAAGGAGTATTGCGATAAAACCACATACTTGACCCACTGATATAGTTCACACTTCTTACAGAGGGTAGTTAGCAAGGTATCACTGTGTCAATGAGTGAGAGATGTTTTGTGGATTAGAAAATGCAGACATTAAAAAGACCCTGAAAACCGAATTTTTTATGGGTGATCTTTGTTTAGCTTTCCCAACAACAGTTCCTACCCACCAGTTTTCTTGAATGGCTGGGAAGAAATTCTTTACTGGGAGGGTGGTGAGGCACTGGAACGGGTTGCCCAGAGAAGCTGTGGGTGCCCCATTCCTGGGAGTGTTCAAGGGCAGTCTGGATGGTGCTCTGAGCTACCTGGTCCAGTGAAAGGTGTCCCTGTCCATGGCAGGGGGGTTGGAACTAGACGGCCTTTAAGCTCCTTCCAACTCAAACCATTCTATGATTCTCCTCTGTAGAGACCTACTTGTGCCAGGCATTCAATTCAATTTGAAGAACCTGTACTACATACCACCAAAAACCTTACAACATAAACACCACTAATACTTTACGCATCCAGTTTCTGGCACAAGGCTTGAAAATGAAATGGCTACACTATATAGCAATAATTTTAATAATGAACATAAATATGATCCAAATCCAGGAAAACTCAACAGAGTAACTTGCACTGACTCAGCCATGTATCAAATCTTATGTGCACAACTAGTTGACAAAATCAGAAGAAATGAAGATGGGAAAAAAAACTCATGCACGCTTAGTATTATGTTGCTAGTGTTTAAAAGCCACTCACTTGTGGAAAAAAAAAAAATAATTTACTTTTCCTCTTTTCATGTGCTTAAATTAAAATCATGACCTATTGTAAGAAGTGAGCAACCATTAATAAAAGCTCCATGCTGTAAACAGCTAAGAGCTTACCCTTTACCCACACATAATTTTGATGCAGGTATGCTAAATGCAGATGCCAAAGTCTACTTACATAGATGTTTTGCCTGTATTTGATTGCCAGTTTACTTGTATTTGAATATCAATTTGCAAGCTAATTAGAGAACATTGCTTAGCCCATTACAGGAAAATAGTGCTCCACCATTAACTGCAGTGCTATCTCACTAATTCCTTTAAAGACTGGCTTCAAACACCATCTTCATCTCCATTCAAAACAATTAGTGTACATTTATTTCACATTTTAAACTGCAGCGAATCAAATTTTTAAACACTTTAACAGATTGCACTGCTATTTTGATAGCTTTTATGTTATAAATCGTGCTTTTAGGGATTCTAACTTTCCTATTTAAGAGAATGTTAAACTGGAACTCACAGAGGGCCTTAAATAATTCCTCCTCTCCACAACCTGAGAGGCATATGCCATTAACTTTCAAAACCAAACAAAATCTACTTCTTAAAAGGCAGCACAGTGCACAAGAAAGAGCTGTAGGCAACCAGACATGATCATAATATTTGCCACTGCTCACAGGTCTGCCAAAACACATCAGACAGTAAAAAAGGAGGAAAAGAAAAAATCAGAATGGGCCAGTTTCTGAGCTCTGCAGGCAGCTGCAAGGAGGAGGAGGAGATGCACCTGAGCCGTGCTGTGCTGTGCTGCTCCTCTGCCCAGAGCATCAGTGCCTACAGGCAGGCAGGAGCTGCAGCCAGCAGGGTGAGGGATGGCAGCTGTGGGCAGCACTGGGTGCCCCGGTTCCCCAGGATTATCTGCAGCCAGGCTGGCAGGTTAATGGGATTGCTCACTGTCACCTGCAACCCAGCTAAGAACTGTGGGCACAATTCACTACTGCGCCTGGGTAGTGCTGGGATGCAACAGGCATCCAGGGCAAGGGATGGCAGGGCACTGACCCTCAGCTGCCCAATCCTGGAATATATTAAAACAGCAGGAAGAAAGCACTGCAGAGAGAAAAGACGGTGGGAAAAAACTAACAGAGAATCTAATACAGTGGAGTTTCGTTCAGTTATGACCTCCTTTTATCTCATCACCACTGACACACCTCTTTTCTCATTAATCTCCTTTTCCAAAGCAGATCCCAGCAAATCAACAACTAACCTGACCCAGAAGAGAATGAGCCCACCAGAAAAAGCAGGAACAGTTTTGTGATAAATCATCTTGCTGATCAAACTCACTCATCCTGCAGCCATATCATTGTGATGCATTTGCAACAACAGAAAAAATTTACATTTTGGGTATATCCCCTCCTAGCTTTACTTAAGGCTGGTGTTTTTATATGCACTTAAACTGCACATCTATACACACAAGGTGAGAAAAAAATGAAAAAAAATATTTGCGGTACCAAATCACCTGTAACAAGAAGCAGAAGTGGGTTTTAATACCATTTCACAGACACTGATGGACCCTTAGTGCTCAAACTCAATGTTGCCTCCAAAACAGTGGACAAGCCATGATGGGCACCTGTGGGTACTCTGGTTAACCTCATGTCTTGGCTGTAAGATCATTTTCTCTTCAAAAGGCTCTTCCTTGTGCATGTTCTGATCTTGGCTGAATACTCAGATAATTTTACTTGTTTTTAGCATAAACTGCAAAAAAAATGGAAGATGTGCTGTCATTTTGGTGTCAAGCAGGCCTGGTGGTTTTTCCTAAAAAAGCTTCTCAGCACTATGTGCTCACTTATTTCATACTGGTGAGGTCTACTGGGTCCTCGGCCTTTCCTTTAGGGTGAGTATTGGATGCCCATGACTAGCTCAAGGTGGGTGTCATAAGGAAATACGAAAGTATTCCAAGACACTTTCCTTTTTATCATGGGTTGCTTCGTCCTCTTCTTCCAACTAATGAGGTTTCTCTGCTCTTTCTAGGGTTGTGGAGAACCCGTGCTTTCCCTTCCCCCTTGAATGACACCAGGGTTCATACCTCCACCCATCATCCTTCATCAACTGGATTCTTCTGCTTCCATCCTTTCCCCAGCCTCAGCTCCACTTTGCACTCCAGTGTTTCACTCCAAAGATCCCCCAGCATTATTTTCCCTGCCCTCTGGAGGACACATCAACCAGCAAGAGCATATGGGTATGAGTAGAAAACCATCTGTGCTGTGTTAAATTGGAAAGATTTAAAGGGTACCAAAGGCCAGTTGCTCCTTCTACAGTCTAATTAGAAGATAATAGCAAGTCCAGTAAATTTCCTTTCCATCCAAAATCTGACCCTGCTTCTTTGCACGTTCCCTCTGCTTCTTCTGAGTTTACCAAGGCTGGCTCTGATGCCTAGGACATGTTGTGAAAGCTTGGAAGTAAACTCTTCCAAAAGTTATTATTTCCAGAATAAAAAAATGCCCTCACATTGCATGTCCCAAGTTCAACCAAAAGCCATAAATCTGCCTCACTGCATTCAACCTAAATCAGAGCAGGTCAAACTGTACTTGGGATTTGTTGACTGACATCCAAGTCTTCAATGCAGTAGTATTTGATTTAATGTGGTTTTTAAGTGTTTAAATACTAGAGGAGTTTATCTGTATTTAGTATGGTAATATGTTTTGCAATGAAGGATATTTCCTGTAATATCAGTTCACTAGGATGCTCTTGTAAATTTGTCTTCCGGATTGTTAGAAAAATGACAAGTCAACAGAAGATGTACTGTAGTTCTAAGTTACAATTTGAATTCTTAATTATAAATACAATTTTCTCACATTATGTATGCTAACACAGAAGGCCTCACCTGAGTTTCTGCTCCAGGTATTCCATATACTTACATACCACACAAAGAAACAATTTTTTTTTTCCATGCAGCTCTTGCATGCCACAGCAACTTTCTTCTCTAACTAAATAAATCACCCATACCTAAGGGCACCTTTGCCTATTTGGGAGGTTTTTCTGCACAGCTTTGCAGCCACCATCCCTCCCAGCCTTCCCTATAGCACTGGTCAGCGTTGAAGAACACTCTAACTACAATGATTCCAGGAAAAATAATGGCCCCTTGGGAATCAAAGCCAGATGGTATAGCTTAAAATTGAACTAAGGCTACACTAAATGGTGTTAGAAAGACTATAATGCCAGACCCAGCTTCAGAGGGCAGAAAGAAACATCCCCTTTGCCATCCTTCATTGAGCCATGCTCAGAGCTTACTGAGGCAGCTAACAATTCTGCTGCTGTAATTCAGATTTCTGCACACAGAAAGGACACTGCATTTGAGACTCTCACAAGTAACCAGCTGAATATAGGAAAAGGGAATAAGTACTAATTAATTCAGTGCATTGCAAGCAAATGCACTACAGACAGAAATTACTATCTGAACTGGACTAATTAACTAAGATAGTAGTTTACAGATCCCTGAACACTGCAACAATTCAAGATTTCTATAATTTGTCTGTAAGTGTATTTTTCTCTTTATCAAAACGGAGTTATAGGAGTCTACAGGAGAAATAGAAGCAGTGTTCCTTTTCCAGGGAATAAGGGAGAATCATGTTTCTTCTTTGGAAAAACTGGACAGAGTAGTTTATTTAGGATTTTACTACAAAGTGTATTTCCATCTGTATTACAAATATTCAATGAAAAGTAAAAATTTTGTTTAATACATTTTGGTAAGATTTTTTTAGAATTCCTCCTTATCTGGAACTCAAGTGATAAATTCTTTGATACCGGATATACAAATTGATTCACATGCTACATATAATTCTGCAATAGCTTTACAGTCTACCAAGGGATAATAGCATTATGTTTCTGGAATGTTAGTCCTTTGTACACATTCATAACATCACTGCATTTCATTATTTATGCTTATTTCCCATTTATAGGTATGTAACATTCAACATACAAGCTTGAAATGAGACAATACCTACTCACAGTCAGTAGTTTAATACTCAAAAAGTAAAATCAGAGATCACAGACAAGTCAGACAAAAAAAGCAAAAAGGAATCACCATTCAAATAGGTATATTATCACTGTTCAGCGAGGTAAATATACACTACATATACTCTAGGATATAATCCATGCTTAGGTAGTTGGTAAAAGGGAATAAGGAAAGGACAACTCAAAAAAAGCAGTCTCTTGCTTTAGCAAAAGAAAGCTCTAATTTTCAGGGTACAAGCATCTAAGAATAGATTAAGAGCTTGGTACATGAATAGACAACTGGCATCCCAGAACAAATACTGTGCTAGAATAGTGAAAGCAAACAGAAGCAGCTCTTCCAATCCAGGATAGCAAGCTCAAAACTGACACTGGAGAATTTAGGATGCTGTGGGGTATGGAAAGAGTACAAACAGGAACACTGCCTGAGAAAAGAAGACAAAAAGGATTAAAAAGGCAAGAAACCAAGAACTGGAATGCAATTGTAACATAAAATAAAACAACAAGGCACAGCATCACCAAGTAACAGCAATATAATTTACTCTGCTTCTCACAGAAGAGGGCAAAACTAAACCTACTAAATCTTAAGTAGAACTGAGGGGGGAAAAATATCTTAACAACAGAAGCTTCTGGAAAAAAATTCACGCCCACTAAGGCTTAAAAGAGCAACTAGAAGTGGATGGTGGGTTGTAGTGGTTTTGTCTTTTTTGGTTTTGGTTGTTTGTTTTTTTGGTTTTTTTTTTGCAAGAGGGGGCAGGGTGAAGATTACAGGAAAATAATTTCGGAAAACAATACATTTGGGAAGAATTGAAACAGTTTTTCCCCAGCTTGCCAGCAGCTCATAGAGAGACCCCATCTATCCGAGATTCTTTGGCTGTCTGCCTGGAAGGAACTTGTCAACTTGTCTTTTTGCTTAAGGCAAGGAGATTTCAAACAAAGTGGTTACTATTTTCATTCTTTTTTCATAGAATTAAAAAAAAGGCAAAAACTTTTTTCCTGGGTAAAGACTAATTTCCCTCTTGGAAAATACAATTCTTCTAAGAACACTTTCCTTGGCTTTACAGTTAATGTGCCTTAAAAGATGTGCCGCCGTCTTCAATTTTAAACATTATGACCTTTCCAAAAAGGAATTTTATTCTTAGCTGAGGGTGGACATTTGTATATGTAGAATAAAAAAACAACACTAGCAACAAGCCAAGTAGCTTCACCTGGGACAGACAGTTTCCATGTAACCTTCCATTACATCATGAAGAAATGTCAAGTTACTCTTAAACATCGGGCCATGCCTGAGGGCCACACTCTCTACACCAACACATTTCTGGGTTGAGACCAATTGATATTTTCAACGGTAAACTACAAAATAAGTCCGTGGGAATGCAAAAATCAAGTGTTGTCACTCGGTTCAAAAGCATCAAAACAAACACTCTTTTCTAAGCATTTCACTGCTAGAGGAGAGAAGGCAGCAGGGACACCATGGCTCTGCTGAAGCCTACAAGGTCATTCAGAAAAAAAGTCCAAAGGAGTGGGAGTGAAAGTTTACCCCAGATAAATTGGCTAACCCTGTTCATTTTATGGTTTCATGAGCACTTGGTACCAGGCTCAAAGAGGAGGGAAGACGTAAGCATGCCTTTTTTGGCAGAGCTGATGCTTACTGTGGCTTACATGGCTCATGAAACTGCAGTGTTAATCATCTGTAATCACTGCTTATCCCTGTGATCAACACCAAAACATTTTCTTTATCATTGTGCAACGCAAAGACCTTAGAAATATTTTATAGCTACACAGTGCTTGAAGGAATGGTTTAGGAACGAATTTGCTTAGCAAAAAACTAAAACCATGCATTTAGTAACAAGGCAGACAATGTTAAAATAACATCTTTGAAAGATAAGAAACTCTTACAATAATTATCAGAGTAAGAATCTCTGAGAAATGATTCTGCAAACCATTCACGTAACCTTTTGAGGTGAATGATTTTAGCTGAAAACACTTTATTTGTATCTTAAAATTTGCAGGATATAGTAGAAAGATTAGGTAAATACGCTGGATATATCAAAGTACTGCCACAAGTACTTTTCCCTGGATGAACTACAAAAATGTGATAAAACCAGCGCAAGCAAGGGCATTTAATATATTAAATGGAACTCCATCCTAACTTAACCTCTTCTTCTCTGAATGCTACATCTCATTTATGGCTCTCCAAGCAGTTATAACATTTTATTTTCAGAAACCAGACATAAGTACTGTGCCTTAAACCTGGGTATGATATCCACTTCCATTCATTGATGACTGGAGACTTATTTGCATATTACTTATTTTCTTTTTTAAATGCTTGAGGATTCAAGTTCTAAAAAAATTCAAAGTATATTACATTTTAAAAGAGCTGGAGGCTCAAATAATTCCATGGTTTTATTACTAAGACAATATTTAGAAATGAATGAAGTTTCTCTTAAATCTGCTTCTGAAATTATTTTTTTTCTCCCTTTACAGAAATTAAGGTGGTAGTTCTGAGCTCACCTAGTTCTTTGGTAAAAATCACTGTAATTTCAATGAAGCCACTGGTACCAAGTGAAACATGTCAAATATAATAAATAAATTAAATATTAGGCCTATAGTACTCAAATGTGTCTAGTGACCTGAGCATATTGTATCTTGAAGTCGGACTTGCCAGACATTGTACAAGACAAATTGTTAGGTATCAGCTTCAAAGAGTCTCCAAGGCTATGATCAGTGAAGTCTGTTCCAGGGGAACACAGGACCATGGGGCACTGGTGACACTATCCAGAAGGAGGCAACAGGGGACAGCCTATATGGTGCAGGTTGCCTCCTACACAGCTCAGTCACAGCCTACAAAAGGAGTACTTTCCAAATTCTGTGACTTCTCGACTAGAATAATCTTTTCCATTTCCTCATCCTGAAACCAAGGGCAGCAAGGGCAGCTCTCTTTCTCTTTTTCTCCCCATGCAACCCACATTCCTTTTCCAGTTTAAGTTATTTTGAATATATATTGTTCCACCAATTTCTCACATACTTGGACAATTACACATCTGGATAACAACTGAATGTGTAGTTGCCTCTCATGTCCTCATGCACAAAAGGAAAAAATTAGTAGATGCTGTAATGTCATAATGTCCTAGCCATATGAACAAACAAAGCCATTATGAATTATTCTGAAATGCAATGGGAACAAGTCTGATCTTCCATCAAAAAAAAGCACCACCTGAACACAGGATGAAAAAAAAAACTCTTCAAAAAACATACAATATAGTGTAGTGCAAGGAAATTTCTTAAAATAGCATTTTAAAATCCAGATATTGTATGTTACTGTAACAACTGAAATGCAGAGACCAACAAGTCATATGATAACCCTAATTTTATTTAAGTTTTGGTAAGACAGAAGCCAAAGGACTTAAGAGAAGCCTGTCCCCCAGTGTACTAGACAAAAGCAAGTAAACAAGACTGGCGATAAACCTACAATCATTTTTTCGGGCAGTATTTTACGAAGCAACTCGTCAAGAAAGCATCAAGTTACGGTCAAATTACTCTGCGGATATCTGAGAAAACCTCTGTACTGGTGGTATCAATGCACAAAACCAAAGAAAATTAAAGCCTTCATCTCTAAAACATACAGAAACTGGTATAAGTAACTACAAGGATATTGCAAGGTTATACAGGGAGAAAATTAGAAGCACCAAAACCCAAATAGAGCATAATCTTGTGACAGATTACTATTAAAAGACAATTCTTAAAAAAATTTCTTCCTAGGCATCAGCAACAGAAGGAGGGCTAAGAAGAAGGAGGGCTCCATCCTCATCAAATGTGAGTAGAAACATAGGGACAAAGGATGAGGAAAATGCTGAGGTACTTAGCACTTTCTTTGCCTCAGCCCAGTAGTGAAAGTACCCAGTTGTTCTCTGGGTACCCTGCCCCCGAGTTAGAGAACTGGAACAGAGAGCAGAGTAAAGCCCCCAGAACATGAGAAATTTTCAGTGACTTGCTGCATCACTTACACACACACAAGTCTAGGGAACCAGATAGGATTCACACAAAGGTACTGAAGGAACTGGCAGAAGTGCTCAGGGAGCCACTTTCCATCATTCATCAGCAGTCCTGGGCGACCAGGGAGGTCACAGTTGATCAGAGGTGAGTAAACTGGATGCACAGCTATGAGAAGCTGGAAGGGGGGTCTGCACTGTAGATCTGTACTACTGATCTGTAGCTCTCTACAGGCCTGTCAGCCTGACCCTAGGGGCTAGGGAAGGACATGGAGCAGATCACCTTGAGTGCCACCATGGAGCACACACAGCACAACCAGGAGATCAGACCCAGCCAGCCTCAGCTCATGAAAGGCAGGTGCTGCTTGACTGGCCTGATCTCCTGCTATGACAGTCTGACCCACTCACTGGATGAGTGGAAAGCTCCAGATGGTGTCCACTGAGACTTTAGAAAAGGCTCTGACACTGAGTACCACAGTGTTCTCCTGGAGAAACCGCCTGCTCATGGCTTGGACAGGTGCAGTGTTCACCAGCTAAAAACCCAAAAACTGGCTGCTCACAGCTTGGATAGGTGCAGTGTTCACTGGGTAAAAACCCAAAAACTGGCTGCTCATGGCTTGGATAGGTGCAGTGTTCACCGGGTAAAAACCCAAAAACTGGCTGCTCATGGCTTGGATAGGTGCAGTGTTCACCGGGTAAAAACCCAAAAACTGTCTGGATGGCCAGGCCCAGGGAGTGGTAGTAAATGGAGTGACGACATCCAGCTGGCAGCCAGACTCAGAGCTGGGGTCAGTCCTGTTTAATATCTTTATCAATTATTGGGATGAAGGCATTAAGTGCACCTCAGCTGGGCAGGAATGCTGATCTGATGGAAGGCAGGAAGGTAATACAGAGGATCAGTGACCAAGGCCAATTGTGTGACCTTATTGTTCTCTACAACTACCTGAAAGCAGGTTGTAATGAGGTGAGGATTGGTGGTTTCTTCAATAAACAAGTGATAGGACAAGAGAAAATGGCATCACCTTCCATCGGGGAAGTTTAGATTGGATATTAGGAAGAATTTTTTCAGAAAAAGGGTTGGCAAACAGGCTGCCAAGGAAATTGTTGGAGTCATCATCTCAGGAGGTATTTAAAGGACATGCAGATTTAGTGCTTAGAGACGTAGTTTAGTGGTAAACTTGGCAGTGCTGGATTAATGGATGGACTTTATGGTTTTGGAGGTCTTTTCCAACTCAAATAATTCCATGCATTTAGATAGGCAAGGCAGCCGAGATCAGAATCAGGAACATGATTATCCCTACGAAGCAAATGTCATGCAACTATACTTAACTTCCAGCATCATCTGAATCTAGTTTAATAACCAGAAAATAGGCTTTTGACAACAATAGTATTTCAAAATGACAGTGTAATTAAATTTAAGTCAAAGCTATGCAATGATGGACTGTATGTTTATGTGTAACCAGCAAATTACATGCTTTTAAGCATGTCAAAATTTTCAAAAGAATTAACCACTGCAGTAATTCAGTTGACGAAACGGTGGTAGGAAAAAGACTCCCCCAGGTCATTTTTCAACCAGCTGATATGATGTGATACATACTGTTTGCCTCATACAGTGTTTCCAATTCCTACTTCCTTAAAATGTTATGCATTTTAATACCATTCAAGGACAAACCAACAGTCATGAGTCCCTCACTTCCGAGAAGCAAGGGAAGGGACTGCGGGACTGAGATGAATAATGAGACAGGAAGTCAGTTTGTCATCCTATATTACTAGTTCAGACTCAGTTAAAGCTGATTAGACATTGTCATCAGGTTTGCACGAGCAATGACAACAGACAATTAGCGCCCAGTCTACTGTTGTTCCTAACTGGTGGGTAAAGGGAAAAACTGCAGAAACAGCCTTGACTCCATAGAGGGTAAAGAAAACTTCACAGGACAGGGTAGATCTTGTGTGATCTCCATTTCAAGAAGAACTGATGGCATGACAGTTAACCTGTAAGAAACATTTGGTGGTTTCAAGGTGGCACATTTGGAAAGCATTTGGCTGCTGTGCTCTGCGTCCCTCTTTCTGCCTCCTGCCCGCGTTTGTTCATCACACACCAAAGAATTCTCATGCCGATGTCTATTACAGGAGTCTACAGGAGAGCCATGTATTAACTCCCATTTGGTGGGAAAGTGAGGAATATTCTGTTTCCTCTTTATTATTTTCTCAATTGGCAGAACATTTACTTCAATACATAAATTTCTAAGCCATCTTTTAATAAAAGAAAAGTCTGTGCTGGTAGAATACACTTTCTTGAAACTGAACAGAGAAAGCTTTAATAATTCAAGTTTAAATACACTAAAGCTAATCAATTCATCCTGTATTCAAGTTTCCATTATACTTCTAAGAAAGCACAAAACAGGTCTGTAAAATATAATTAATGAGAGACTGCTACATACAGCATGTAAAATCAAGACTAAAGCTTTTACTTCATTTGTTTTGCAGACTCATTAGAATTTTTTTCATTTAAATGTCTCGAACTGTGTAGCCAAATTTATATGTGAAAGAAACAACAAATTAAATTAAATTAGCTCTTATTTAAGCTGCATTTGAAACCATCTAAAACTGATGTTCTTAGTTCCACAATTTCCAAATTAGTTTAAAAAAATTATGTTAGCGGTTCAGAAAACAGACAAATTAATGCAGATTTTTAAAAATGCTGTACTTCTGCAAACTTGTATATTGAAACTTAACTGGCTGGGAAATCTAGGAAACATTCAGAGCATCTGCCTCTGTGTCCTACTCTATCCCTGCAAAATAGAGACACAAAAAGAACAGTGAACTGAATTCCCAACCTGGACAAACCTGGGCAGGTGTACTGACTGCAGGGTGTCCCTGGTGGAGGAAAGGGCTTGTGCTCACCGAGCACGAGGTGAGCAGGTCATCCCCAGCCTGGGCACGGTGCCATTCGGATGCAGGTAGGTGCCAGGGTGAGAGAGCAGTGCACTGTCCCTGAGACAGCCCTGGCACAGTCCTGCCTCTCCTGGCACATCTCCTTACAGAGCCTGCAGTGCTGCAGGCACTGACCAGGGGTGCACCCACAAACACTCTCTCGTGCTGCTGCCTGTCCCACTGCTTGCTTCCCACAGGTGTTTCCCCTCAGACTGACACAGAAAAGCAGTAAGGGAACTATCTCTGCATTAACACGAGTGCTAGCACTGGGTATAACTGCAGTTCTTCTATGAGAGATAAAGCAGAAAGGAAATTTTCTTTACCTCCTCGTACATACATGGGCTGTAAGCATAAACTAATGGCATACACATTGCCAGTGGTGTTAAGAAACATCAGTGTGAATGTTGTGCTGAGAAACAGAGGATAATAAAAGGAAGTTTTCCAACACTCAGTGCTTTCAAATTACAGTCAGAGGTGCATCTGCTGCCACTAATGCCAACAGATTTTCCAAGTCCTATGACAGTGATCAAGAAATAATCACAGAGCAGCTGATGTTCTCTCCTGCAAGAGTTTGTGTACTGTTTAAGGATGAAATGCTACAGAGCAACTTATGGTTACAACTAGAAGAAACAAAAAAGTTCAAAATATGTTTTCTAACAATACCATTGAGAAGAGGCTGTCCTCCATGTACACTCCTTGACACTACTGCACTGTGAACATCTTCAGGAAATCCAGTCTTGCATGACATATCTTCACAGGCTGCTTTTATTGGTGCCTGAAACACAAGACAAAATTTATGTAATACTTGCAACCCACATTCACCAGAGAAATATTCCAGTTGGCACACACTCCACTTTGCTGCTGTCTTTTACAAGCAGAATCTCTGTTTCTGAACTACTGCAATTAGGACCATGAGGGCAAAGGGTTAATCTTTCTGATAACTGGAATGGAAGAACAAATCCCACTTGTCTGGTTAGATCTAAATAATACACCATCTTGATTCTTCTGACAACTGAACATTTCCACTAAACCAGACATCTAGACTGAAGGGGAATCATAAAGGGAACAAAAACATTCCTTCCTCTGGAAATGTTGCACAAAACACACTGTCAACTTTTTCACAGTCAGCTTACTTGAAAGGGATCACTTCAACCACTGGTGCAAAATTCTTTATTTAGAGTATTTCTATGTGAGGCTGCACCAGAACAAGTAAACTAAGACAAAATGCTACATTTGCAGTAACTTAACAGAATTTACATTTGTGTTAGCATTCAAACAGATACCATATAAAGCCAAATGTTTCCAATGCAATCTCCTATTTCAAAGGCACGTTAAGTTAAAAAGGAGAGTAGCTCATTAAATTTGCACAATGGAAGAGCTGAGCCACTGAAACTGTTTGTTCTCTCACTTATTAAAAAAGTTTACCCTCAAATCACATTCTTAGAAGAGCTTCATAAATGCCTTTCTATTAAGAAATATAATACAGCATTTGGAAACTTGTTTGTTCTGTAGTCTTCCATGTTTAGAAGATACTTCTGGTAGCAAAGCTCTTTTCCAGGACAGTTTGTTGCCTATTTGGAAAAAAACCCCAAAAAACCCCAAGCATCTCCTGTGGCAAAGGACTAGTATTTCTTTTCAGTGGACTTGTTTTGTCTTATTTTAGTACTGCACAAGACAAAACCCCTTTCACACTGTAAACAGCAGAGGTCAGCTCCCATTCCAGCCTGGGCTCTGATACATCCAAGAAATCATGACAGCCCTCATACAATCTCAAACACCTCTACATGACAAACAAAGGCCCATCCACGTGCATGCCCAGATGTAGTTAGTATATGGTCTTGGACAGCACAGCAACTGTGTGATTATATCATACTTAAATCTAATAAAGACTTAAATTAGATTTTCCTGTTTGCCTTCCCAGATGGGCTGCCATCAAGCAGCCTACTCAAGGCCATGTAAGCATGTCTGCATACACTTGCAAAGAAAGCCCTACAGGAAAAAATAAAAGAGGGAGGGAGAAAGAGGAGATGATGGTGTCACACCCATTCACCATAGTAACCCCAGGGAAAGAGAGCATTAAAGCAGAGGCGGGACAGGAGCACCTCAAACCACAAGGGTCTCCTCGGGGAAAAGGCAGAAGCATAATCTCTCCACTGACAAACATGGCCAAACTCAGCATGTCAACCCCTGCTGGAACAGTTTTATCACTAATACAAGGAAGCATTTGTTACCCATTGCATTACATTTACACCAACAGCAAACTAACTGTGCAGCTCAACAGACACCAGCAAAAACAAAAAAAAATTAAATTTACTAACTTGCAAGTTAATGCACTATCCAGGTATGCTCAGTAAGAGAACTTGTAATTATCAAGTTTCAGATTAACTTAAACTGTTACAACTTAGTATCTACATGGGTATCACCTGCAAACAATTGCTCACGTAGTTTAATATGTTTATATGGAGACCCTAAATAGAAAGCAAATAAAGCAACAGTTTAGCTACCACACGACTGTGTTCCCTTCAAAACTGGAACCAAAACTGGAATCTGTAGCTATGTGCCAACAGTCTATTTACATACTGAGCTTTTAAGATAAAAAGATGGCAAATCAAAAATAACTAAAAATGTCAACCATACAGTTTCCTCAGCTCTAGAACTCAAATCACAGGTTTGATAAGGTTTCCATAATTTGAAAGAAAAATAATAAGACTCATTTAAACTACTGCACAAAAGGTGACTTCAAAGTAATGTGGTGGGAAAGGAAATAAAAGTCTTTCACGGTATCTTTGAAACAAAAAGGTACTGGGTCGGCAGCTGAGGAGATGGCAGGATTTTTAACAAGACTGCACCGATGTGTTTGGGAATCTTTCAGCCTTTCCAGTAATCTATATGTACTAAATAGCTCTTATAAACTGAAACAATGCCTACTGAAACAAAGGCTGGGGAACATGAATAGAGAGCCTTTATTCTTTCATTTGCAGCCATCAATTTTATCCAGAAACAAAAGACTGTACTCTGCTCTCCAAAAACAGGCCTTTGTAAAGATTGTTTCAGAATAAAAACACAAGGGAAGGAAGAATTCAAATTTTCAACAATTCTTAACCGCCCTGTGTTAAGCATTCTGAATTAAGTAGAAGTTGCAACTTTAGACACACTGGGTCACATCAAGTTCAGCCTAAGAGCACTGCAAGACTTAAACCATTTTAACTCTAAGAAAAGAAGGATGCTGAAATATTTTTATCCCCTTATCTGGGGCAAAAGGCGAAAGCTAGTGAAGATTATGGGACACATCCTTATAATTTACAGGATTTTGGGTGATTAGTACAATTCTCAAGACACTTTCAAATTTAAGATAATATTACTTGTACATTCATCTGCAGAAGGACACTATTTAAAAAAAACAAACATCTTTTAAGACAGAAAGCAATTGCCTTAGCTTGTACCCACATAAAACCTACTCAGTGGAGTCACAAAGCATTGAACAAGCTCAGCACTTGGGAAATCCTCCTCTCAAGTACTAACAGACTTTGCGACATCAAAATAAAGTTACTTCTAAAAAACTATTCCGCTTTCCTCATCCTTTATGACTTGTTTAGCCATTTTTAGCTGCTAAATGAGTGATAAGCATTACCATCTCCAGATGCTACAGTCTTACATGGTATCAGATCATGCATATAAACTCAGTACTGTAGATTCAGACTAAATACAACTGGAAAACAGCAATTATGAAGCAACATGATGTAAATTAGAAGTCTTCTGTCAAAACTGTTATTCAATCAATTAAAAGAATTCACCATTTTGATATAGTCAGGCAGTTAAGCCTGCAGTTTTGACACCCTGTTCCTCTGTTACTTTAGTTTCATCTCTAGATATGAAATCTGGGGTTTAATTCTAAAGCTGTATTCCAGCTAAAAAAAAAAAAAAAAAAAACAACAAAAAAAAAAAAAAAAGAAAAAAAGAAAAAAAACATAACAACCTGTTTACAATTTCAACTGTATAATTCTAAGGGATTTGCATTTACATCTTTTTTTAAATACCAGCAGTAAAAGTCTTCCAACAATACAGGCCTCAAAGTTTTGAAAAGTTTTTAAGTCGAACTAGGCAGAATTTCTTCACTAGTATTGACAGATCTGGACTCATAACCAATTTCCATTGTTTCTAAAAAGTAGACACATTTAAAATTCCCATTATCTGTAAAAATCAATTTAAAGAAACATGCATTTCAAAATGTAATCTCACCACCTCCTCTGCATATGCCACACACCACTGGAGTTCAGTAGTAGCTATCAACCTGATATATCCAAGTCTCTTCTATTTTGCATCAACTTTTTTGCATCTACATGTACTACAACACAAGATTTCTTAACAGCAATTATACCAAAATGCATGACAAGTTGTTTTTGGAAGACTGATTTCTTTTATTATCATTGTAACTCAGTCCCATCGGAAAAGAAGCCAAGGTAGTAAAATGGAAAACTAAGTAGTTTCTCAAAGAAGTATCATACTATACAGTATAATTGGACATAGTACAGTTACCAACTGCCAAGTCTAGCCAATTCACAGGACATTATTGTGTGAAGTTCAAAACAATGTCTAACATAATTATATGTACGACGAAGCAAGAATGGCATATTTGAGCTCTTCCTCCTTAATAACCAACATTAATTTACAACTACCACAGTAATATTCAACTTAAGCACAGATCACAGAAACATTTGTGACTGTGTTTAAAGACTGGGTGTTTCTTCATTAATTTAAAAGCCAGCATGATACCCAATATCCACTTGCAGCTTAGGGTGCAACTCTTCAGATTTTTCTGTCCATTTTCAGTTTTGTGTACAGACATTATCTGACACAACGGGATATGGGAGGTGGTATTATTTAGTAACGAGTTTCTACTTACTGTCATAAGGCATAAGAAAGATACCCTGGATGATAGAAACATCTCCAAAAAGCTTTAGATACTAGAATTCAAAATGTTAAGCAACTTTCTTAAATCTCCAACTTGGTGCAAACAAAGCTGCCAACAGTTTATATTCTCATAGTACTCAGCACTTCAGCAAATGTAGTCAAGTACAATTTGTTTTCAACCATAGAGTACAACTAGAGAAAAAGAACAGTGCCTTTCATTCAAATTGTTCTGGAAGCCAAAAGCTTCCCAAGTGGGTGCCAGGCCACATCCTCCCTGAGGTCATTTAGTTACAGCAGAAAGGGCTTTCTTTATACCATCTTCACTTCTAATCAGTCCTCTGCTTCATGAACCACAAGATTTTAGATCAGAAAATCCAATTTCTTAAACCAACACTTGCAGCCCTCAAGCACCTTCCCCAAGTAAGAGAATCTACAACTTTCATGCTACTATCTGGTTTAAAGTAACTTGCCTTAAGCCATCAAAGGTTCATAGAATCATACAACGCCTTGAGTTGGAATGGGCCATATAAGTCATCTATTTCCACCCTTCCTGCCCATGAGTAGGGATACCTTCCATTAAACCAGTGGGCCTTGCTCAAAGCCCCATCCAACCTGGCCTTGAACACTTCCAGAGATGAAGCATCCACAACTTCTCAGGGCAACTGGTTCCACTGCCTTACCAGCCCCGCAGTGAAGAGGAACTAATCTCAACCTACTGTTTTTCAGTTTGTAGCCATTCCTACTTGCCCTATCTCTACATGCCCATGTAAAAAGTCTCTCTGGTCATGTCCTGCCTCACATCCACCAGCACCACCATGCATCTGTTCATCTCCCAGCTTTATAAACCATGTTCACAGCTTATCCTGTTAACCCCCAAGGAGAGACAATATTCATTTGCTTTATTAAAAAATGAGACAATTTTTTAGTATAATCCACATAGCTCAAAGCCATGATCCAAGTGTGGACTGTCCCCCTCTCTCAAGTAGGAGAACATGGGAGTGGCTGCATCTTCCAAAACACATGGTTCTTCAGGTAAGCCACAGCTCAGAGAAGGGTATCTTAAAACTTCTGAATGTCTAAGTTTTAATAATTGTTTTAATAGTTACTTTTTTTAAAAAAATTAGTTCTGTATTCGACCACACATTCTAATTTTTCTACAAGAAATAACCTCTCTCTGATTTGATAATAGCCTTTGTATTGCTCACACTGAACATCTCAGCCCATACAACTGCTGCTATTCCATACAGGAGGATGTTGCTTTTTTCTGACCTTTGGGGAGGTCTTGCAAGGCCTCTTTGGGGGGATCATAAAATTTTAACTATGTCTTCAGCTGCTGGGTGATAATTATATGCTAATTATAAGGAATGGGAGAGTCCCTAGAGGAGTGCATTGGTAAAAATATATTTTTTAAATATGTCAAGGAGTGCCTAGAGGAGAGGATAAGCATGCCTTTTGGAAACATGGTATTTAATTAAATATACGAATACTGACTAAAACCAAATACTTTAAGTGAAATGCTGAGAAGATTTGGCAGTGAATCACCTTCCATCTTGGAAGCTGCTGATACTGAATCTGTTTTCATAAGCCATTTAAAAATAGAAAGCCTAATTTCCCTTCTTTATTCAGACAGAGCTCCCATGATCTTCCAACAAGAAGTGCAGGATCAAATCAAATGATGAATCATGCACACTTGGATTATATACCTCTCAAGGTGAACAGCAACATGGAACCCAGGTGCAAAAGGTCCCTCTCATCTCACTCACAAAGTACAAATGCGCTTGAGGAAAATATGCATCTCCCTTAAACTCATCCTGCAATAATGTATGATTCTTTCCTCCCAGGATTCACCTCATTGTATAGCATGGTTGGCCAACGAGTATCTCAGCTCAGTGGTAGGTCAGAAGTGCTTTACCACTGCTTCTGCAAAGGATGTCAAGTATTCTTTTTGCCATCATTACTCTCCACCCAAAGTTCGGACAATGCTGAGACTCTTACGGATGCTGCTGTACATGGCCCAGAGCTGGACTCATTGATCCTTGTGGGATCATCAGCTTATTCTCTGATCTGTCTCACTGAACCTTGTGCACAACTGGTGCCAGTGGGTTAGTGGAAGCACAAAGACTATTCCATAAGGCCACTATGGGCTCCTCCTACCTTTTATAACAAATATTTAAAATAAAAATTCCAGGGAATGTTAGAGATTGCACAGCCTTTGGGAATGGACTCGTGCTTTGTGTGTGCACATTGTTCAAAATAAGTTAGGCTCTCATCCTAATGGGAGTGCTGGTAACTATTGAAACTATTCCAAGCTTTCAGAACTTCTTTGTTAATCTAAAAAAGCACTTATAAAACCAATGAGAGACAGAAAGAGAGTTCAACTGGTAGATGATTCTGTTAGGCAGGAAAAGCCATTCAAAAATTCCTGTTCCTTACCACATGACAAGTCCCTTACACAATACTGTCTGTACTGAGTAAAAATAACTTTACTCACAGCTTCCTCAAGCTATTTTTAAATAAAAACATGCAATTCTGTCACAACTAAATTGTCTCATATGTTAGTTCTCAGTTATTAAAAGAAGTAATAAATTACATTATTGATATAAAAGCATCAATGAAACCAAGTAAGATAGAACATGACAGGGTTCTTCCAATGAAGTTTCTGGGAGGTCCTCCAACTTCTAGAAACAGAGAGGAAAATAACAGAGAGGAAGTTTTTGAATTAAACACGCTTGACTAGATGTAGTTCAAAAATATGATAATTTTGGGCAATATTTTAAAAGCTGGTATCATAAAACTATACATTCATCTTTCCAGCACACTGAGCTGCATGCCTAGGTAGCAGTAGTACCCAGGGAGAGACAGAGCAGTGGAAGGCTCCCTA
Source organism: Rhabdornis inornatus (assembly GCA_013397075.1). Taxonomy (NCBI): domain Eukaryota; kingdom Metazoa; phylum Chordata; class Aves; order Passeriformes; family Rhabdornithidae; genus Rhabdornis; species Rhabdornis inornatus. Next base: position 674,341 of record VWZS01002632.1, on the reverse strand, counting down.
GAAAACACACATTTATTAAAAATACATAGATTGACAACATGAGAATATATGCCTTCTAGTAAATAAGCAGAATATGTACTTCTGAGCTTGCTGCAATATCTGCCCAGATAATTTTGTGTACTAAAAAATTCTGATTATCTCCTGTTCTGTCAACCAATGACTTAAATTCAAAAAACTCGTTGAATTATCTGTCTTACAATAGATGTAAAAAGGAGCTTTTTAACAAAATAGATTTAAATCATATGTTCAGTTTAATATGCAAAGAAATTCAGCTCTGCAATTATCTGAATTTTGAGGATGTGTCAGTGGTATCACTATCACCTAGACCAGACAGACAATGACTGGAGAGCTCTCTGCTGCAATACCCTGCCACATTTAACTTTTCCAATGGAGTCTTTGAAGACAAAACAAAACCAGAACACGAAGATCTACATCCAAAAAGGCTGAGGTACTCCACATAACTACCCTGGTCAGGGGCTTATGAATGTGTTACAAAATGCATTCAATTCACTACATTCAGTGTACTTTGAAAGGAGTTAATGGTGTTGGAATCTGTTAATGGAGTCGTTTATCAGAGACACCATAAAATTCGTGCTTATACAGCTAAAAAAAATAAATCTAAGATACAGGTATATTGTGAGAGACAGAAGATTTACCCACTATAGGGGACCTTGTTTGTTTCCACACAAAACAATGTTAATATTCCTCACCCTAATTCTGCCAGAGGCTACTGCTGCTAGGGGTAATTACTAGAAGGGCAGAGCTGGCAAGAAATGCCACTGCCGGATTCTCAGCTGAGGCAGCTTAACAGGAGTGTCATTTAGGGTAGTAGCTTTATCACCTGGATACATTCGCTAAGACCTGGAATAAGACCAAAATTGCCTGCAGAGGGTAATAACTTATGTCCTCTGTCATAATTCGAATTCAAACCAGTCATCTAAGCTCAAAAGACTCAAAACCGCTTTACTGTTTTTACTTGCTTTTGATTTAGAAACAGACAACATCCAAGAAGTGATTCAATTAGCTTATATTAAAAAAAAATCCCTTTTTGAGAACTTTAATTTGTGTTCCAGCTTATTTGTAATAGTAGTTTCATTCCTGTAAACTACATACTAGCTTTCCCACACCTTCGTTGGATTGGAATAGTTGTTTTAGCCAGAAAAACAAGACTCACTCCTTTCATCCTTTCTTCTGTCAGGATTTTTTTTTCATGTAATACTCCCAGACTCATACTGATATGCTAACAAGCAAAATAGAGTGTAGTTTTCATTCCCTTCTTTCTCGTGCACTGCCAAAACTCTTAAGCTATATCTCCTGTACATAAACAACATCCACAGATCTGCTCTTAAAATCTAGCTCCAGTTACAATCTTTCAAGTAATTCCATAACAGCAGCTTTTCTACACCACTAACTATTAACAAACTGATTAATAACTCTAGAAAATAAAGGTAGATGCTGTGTTGCAGAGAGGAAAAACCAAGTGAAAAGGTTCAACATTTCAGAAGAACCTCATACAAATAACCCCGAACAAACCAGAAGTAGTAGGTATGACGACAGGTAAAAAAGTTAGCACTGCACCTAGCTGGTGAAGGTTCTTGCAGTATGCATGATGGAAGAAGGGGAGAGGGAAAAAGAGCTCTTAAAATGAAAGTGTTGTACAGACACAGGTCTATAAATCTGATTTCATACCCAAGTTCCAATTTTGTTACACACTATTAAAAATCAACCCTAACCTGATTTAGTGGATACCCAAACAAGGGGGAAATTGGATTCCCCAACCATAACGTGCCAGTGACACTGAGTGATACATGAAAGCAACACGGCTAGTTCCTGTCTTTAATTCACAGCCTGTGCTTCAATTTCAAACCTGTCTTGAGTAGGGGAAAAAAAAAAAAAAGAAAAAAAAAAAAGAAGATGGAATAAAAGCTTACTGCAGATTTTGTGCTTTGCAGATTTATTGAGATAGGAAGACTAAACAGAACTGAAAGCACATACAGTAAACAGCACATAAGGACTTAAAAAAAAACCACACACACACACGAAAAAACCAACCCAACACAACAACAGCCGGTAAGTGGCACACACAAGTTTCTGAACAGGGCGTCTGCTATCACACACAGCCGCTCATGCTCAGCCGGACACTCCCGTGTCACGCCAGCCACCCTGCCTCGCGTCCTCCCAGCAGTCAAGGGAAAATCCCCGGCTGCCGCGGAGCAGCGTTTCAGCACCTCGCTCTCCCGGTGCAAGTCATCAGCCCCTGAGAGCGCCTCAGAAACTGCGTGAAGGACTCAGCTGCCCGGGGACCCCGTGAGGGGACGGGAGTGTCAGAGAGACGGAGAAGCGGAGAGGAGACAGGAGGCCGGGCGGGCTCCTCCTGCCCCCGGTGCGGCGGAGGCAGCGGGGCCGCACCATGGACAGTGGCTGCGCCCGCCGCCTCCCCCTGCCCTGGCCGCTGCGGGCGGGCGCCCTGCCCGTCCCGGCACCCCGGCCCCGCCGCCGGCCTCGCCTCAACCCGCTCCCCCGGCCCGGCAGAAATGCCCCAATCGTAAATACCATTAAGAGGCGATGATCTGCGCCATCTGTCCCTTGGACTTACCGCCCTCTCCACCCCCGGCGCCGCGCCGGATACGAGCTCAGCGAGCACAAAGCGAACGGGGAACGCACCGGGTGCCCGGGCTCCGCTGCGGCTCCCAACACCCCTCGCCGCCGGAGAAGACCCCAACCACTACCCCGCGGGCACTGCCCCTGCTGCCCCAACGGGATCCATTTTGTCGTTGTCCCCACACCCTCCCGGTCACTCCCATCTCGTCCCAGACCTCCACTTTCTGCATCCCACGGGGAGCACACGCGGCTAGCGGTGCTGCCCCGCGACCACCTGCCCGGGACCCTGTCACTCGCCCGCCCGGAGCGCCCCGGCAAGGCCACCGGGGGGAGGCAGCACCAGGACTTTCACAATAATAAATTAAACACTTCGGGGCCCGAGCCCGTCCCAGTGGAAATTCCCGTTAGCTGCAGGGGGTGGGGAAGCCTAGCGCCCAGGCGGAGGCTGATTAAACTCCTCCCGGGGAAGGGATTAGCGGGCGAGGGAGCCGGGGGTAGCCAAGGCGCGGGGGCTGCTCTCTGCCCCGCGCCTCTCTGGCACCCCAGCCCGCCCTTCATCACGCGGAGCGGAGGAGGAATGTTCGCTCCGTCCCCCACTCGGGTAGTTTGTCCCCCGCGCCGGGGCCGAGCTCCCGTGCTCCTGCCAGGCGCGCGGCTACCGGCCAGCTTCCCCCCACGTCCCGCGGCACCTGCTCTCCCGGGCATCGCTGCCCCATCACCTCTCGCGTCTCGGGACCACACTCTCCCCCTCCGCCCGCCCCGGGCAGGAGCTCCCCCCTCTCTCCTGGGCGCGGAGCCCGGTGGCGGGGCTGCCCCGAGCAGGTGGCTCTGCACGAGCGGCCACGAGCCGCCCCGGGGCACCCCGGCGGCGGGGCCGCCTTCTCCTACCCCCTCCCCGAGACCCCCAGCACGAAGCGGAGCTTGCTTGCTTGCTTGCTCCCCCCCCACCCCTTTTTCCCCCGGCTCTCCCGCCTTCCCCGGGCATCACCGCCCGCAGGGGAACAAAGAGCCGCAGCCCGGCCCGCTCCGCGCCGGCGGTGCTTACCTGCTGCAGGGCCGCCAGCAGCATCAGCGCCAGCGGCGGCAGGATCCGCGGCAGCGCTCCCGGTACCCGGCACATGGAGGCGAGGAGGGGCGGCGGCAGGGCAGCCCCCAGCAGTTCCGGAGCACGGCTGGAGCCCGCGGAGCGGGCCGAGGGGAGCGGTGCGGAGGGTCGGGCAGCGGCAGCTGCCGGGAGCTGCGGTCGGCGTCTGCCCCCGCCTGCCGGAGCCGGCTGCCGCTCTAGCTCATGGGCAGCGATGCAGCGGAGGGAGAGAGAGCGGGGGGCGGAGGATGGGTGAAACTCAGCTCTGGGTCAGCCTGCTTGTCTCTCTGCCGAGCCCTCTCCGCGGTGCAGCGGGTGGGCAGGGAAGAGGAGGAGGAGGATGGGCGAACAAAAGGCTGGGAGATAAGAAAGAAGTAGTCGCTGCTGCTGCTGCGAGGCCGGTGCGGCGGCGGCGGCTCCCGTCGGCTGGCAGCCTTCCCCACGCCTGGATCGTGCCCGCCTCGCTCCTCCCGCCGGTGCCCCCCAGCGAGCTCGGGCAGGCGGCTCCTCTCAGCGCCTCAGCCCTGGCACGCCAGCACCGCCGCTTCGCCGGCCCCAGCCCTGCTGCATGCTCGCCCCGCACTTTCTCTCTCCCTCTTTCTTCTCCTCCCTCCACCCCTCCCCCTGCAGGCAAAGCCCTCCGCCGAAGCACAATGATAACAATACCCCAGCAGCCTCTGCCTGCCGTGCGCCTGTCTACGCGCTCGCCCGGTGCCTGCCTGCCTGTCTGCTGCTGGCAGCTCCCTCTCCGCCTCCCGTCGCTCCCTGCCGGCCGCACGGCCAATGGGAACGGCACGGCACAGCACAGTGAGCGCCGGGGAAATTCGCCGCTGTGCCTGCGAACGGTGCTGCCCCTCCTCGGTCCCCGGAGAGCGGGCGCTGGGGACAGTGGGGCAGGCGCCAGCGCCTGTTGACCCTGCAACGCCAGCAGCTAAAGAGCGGTGGAACGAAATAAATTTCAACCCACGCACTTGGTGTACTGCAATGGTTTGGGGGGAGAGAACTTTGTGGGGAAGGAAGTGACCGGTCCCCGCCGTGCTCGGTAGGGGACAGTCGGTGCAGCGAGACGCTGCGGGGGCGCCGCTGGTGCCCAGCCCGGGGGTCGTGGGACGGCCCTGCCCGCCCGGTGCTGGCGGCGCGGCAAGTTCCGCTCAGCTGTTACTGCTTAGCCTTCCTCTTTTTTTTTTTTCCTCCCCCCGCTTTTTTTTTCCTTTTTTTTTTTTTTTTCCTTTAGCCACTTTCCTTCCCTCCCCCTCATTCCGTCTTTCTTTTCCTAAACTACCTGCTGAATTATGCTAGCAGATGTTTTCAAGAGCTTGTCTGGGTCCGCAGTCCGCGGGTCCGAAAATGTCAGCGTGCGGAACGGAGCTGCAAAGCGCTGCTGAGCGAACAGTTACAGAAGCAAGTATCAAGTGCTGGGTCATTTGCGGAGCTGGCAGGGATTTTCGCTCGCCCAGAATCGGCAGAGTTGTTTTGTGTTTATGCATCAGAGCTTTCATCCTGGGACATAGTAAGGGGAAGATTCGTAGGCATTGGCCCCTAGGCAATCTCATGAAGTGTTCATTCAAAATGGTGCATTATTTATTTTAGAGCATCTTTACACCTGAACTTACAAGAAAAATACTCTTCCCAACACCGCCCCCCCCCAACCCCTTTAGAAAATAATGCAAACAGTCATGCTCAATGTTTTGAAAGAAAACAGCGGATTTGCCTTTATATTTTTCTCGGGGAAAGGCGGGGTAAGTACGTGCTTTTACGATGCCGATTTCATTAGGCTGGGAATTGAAAATAGCGGTCACTCGTGAGCTGCGGTGCAGCTGCGCACCCGAGGCAGGGGAGAGGGACAGAAAGCCCCGGAGCCGCGGCGGCGATGCGCGCCCGCCCGTGCCCGCAGGCGGTGCCGGAGCCGCGCCGCCCGCCGCCTCCGCGGGGCAGAGCAGGGCCCGGGCACCGGCTGAGCCAGACACCACCTGCAAGGCTTAAACACCGAGCGAGACTCAGCCGAGCAGAGGCGGCCCCAGCGAGCAAAACAGGCTCCCCCCGCCACCCCCCTCCCTTCCCGCGCCCTCTTTAAAGTTGGAGCCCGTGCGATTGTGCCGATCTCAAGAGTTGTGAAGAGCAGTGAGAGAAGGAAACTACGGCTGGCCATGGATTAAAATTTAGCCAAAGACTGAGGGAAAGTAAGCAAGAAGGGCACAGCTGATGTTTATATCCTGTTACAAGGACAAGTTTCCCGGTTTTGCACCTGACGGAGCGTGTGTTCGGTCTTTTTAGCAATTCTAAAGAGGAATGCTTGGATTTGCTTATGAAACAGTAGGTTTCCCTGGGTAACAGATTCCTGTTTGTATTTTCTGATAGGTAGGCAAAATATTAGCGTTTGCTAATGGCTGTATTTGAGCATTTATTCACTTTTACAAGTGTTTTACAGAATGCAAAGCTCACATTGTAAACTACTCCATAAACCAGCTGTCCGATGAGAATAATTACCTGTCACCTAAATGAGCCTGGCCCCTCACATCCTTCAACCCATCCATCCCTAAAGGCCTGAAAAACTAAAGGTTCTGCAGCATATCTGGAAAGTTACCAGATCTGAGCTCTGGCTGATGCTTCTTATGGTTCTACTGCTGCCTTTAAATTTACTTGGCAGGATTAGTAACACTGGCAGAAAAATTGCTCTCACCAACATAATTTTACTGAATCTTCTAGCCTTGAACAAGTTAGAATCAAACAGTAGGCTTCCCTGATTTACTTAAAACCAAAAGTTTCCTCTGGCTCATAGTTCCCTACTTCTGGGTATTGTGATAAAGAGATAAGAGAGCAGGGGTGGGTAATACCTTTTGAGGTATAATCTCTGCACCACATCTCTTTATGGTGAGAGGCATTTATCTGGGAGAGCAGAGCAGAGGAGAAACTTGTGTGTTGCTTCCAAACATGAATGACTTCTCAGGGAATCCTTAATCTGTAGCATAAACCCAAGAGAACACCTTTTTTATTTTTTCCCCCCACAGAAATAATCTATCATTAAGTAGGCATAGCTGGAAATTCAGAGTTAGTACTGCTGCTAGGATGAGATTGTCAACTTTGTTTGATGTATATGATGCAAAAGCCAGCAAGCTGGCAATTTCTGGCCAGGATTCAAACAAGTGATTTAGAACTCAAAGGGTTGATCTCCTAATTCAGCCTCAGATTGCATTTGTGACTGTGTTTTAACTAGTATGAAAATAGTGGACATAAGTTAATGTTCAAGCTAGGAGATCTCAAGGGCTTCCAGAAAAACCTTGTTAAAATTCCATGATTGAGTTGAAGAGAGGATTAGGGTAATTCCCATGTTAGTCATGGAGTTGAGTCTCTCTTTCAACTTGTCCAAATTAATTTTCATTTCTAAGGTTCATAAAAATTCTGTAAAAAACCGAATGCTTTCAATTTGGAACATACTAGATTGCTCGTGGCTTCAAATATTTTGGAAAAGGAGACCCTTTCCCTTGTGGGTCTATTCTTGCATTTAATCTGCCAGGTACTGCCACTACTACTCCTCTCCTCAATTCAAATTATGCAAATTAAGTATTTTACTGACAGTTTAAGCCCTTATCTGACATTTATAGATGTGATTTTAGCAAGGTGAGTTACACTGCACATGTGCAAACCTCTGTCGCTATGTCTAAGTATTTATAAGATGGAAACATAGATGCATTGAGCAAAAGTACTAAGGGCATATTAGGTTTTTCCCAGTTTTCTTGTATTCTTCATGACATATGAAAATATACTTTTATTTGTTAAAAAAAGTCCCAATCCACATCACACAATTAATGGGTCTGAGGGCATCTAGTGCGTATTAATGAGTTTTATCACAATAGTGGAAAAAGCAGTGAATATTTTTTGCTATGACCCAAAGGCTGCATACACCATCAGCTAATTCACATAAATTCTCCTAACAGAAAAGAAAGTAGTACTAACAAAAGCAAGAATCCAAGTTTTTAAAACAGTGTTTTTTAACTTGGATACTGTTGTCATCCTAAGACTCCAGATTTATTTTGAGTAGTCTGTGACAGGCAATGGGGAAAAAGCATATTTGTATATTCTGTGTAGCAACTTCACGCATGTGAAATTCCTAAGGGGAGGGAGATTTTTCTGAATAGTAAGATTGTTAGTTGTTGGCACCACATGAAAATGATTTATTGCTTTAGGAAGTAAATAATCATGTATGGCCAAGAAGAATGCAGTTTTATGTAGATAGCATCAAGTGGGTAAGAAAAACTGAGTGGCACAGATACTGAAACAGCTTAAATATTTTAAAAATTAGAATAATTTAAATGTTATTGTTAGTGCTGTTGTCTTTCTCTAACTTCAGCAAAATAAATATGACACTGAATTATTCGGTCTGAGTGTTCAGTTTTTTTAATATGCTTTTTCACCTGTGTGAACTAAAACCCCAATAAGTTCTGTCATTTATTTAGGTACATATTCTCAGAAAGAGGGGAAAAAAGGTGGTCTTAGCAGTAAGTAAGTAATATTTATTTGACTATATCTTGCAATTTCTTACAGAACTTGAACAGTTTATCCTGGTGGGCTTTTCTGGCCCTATCATTACTTAAGATGCATAGCTCTACATGTTTTTCCAGTTTTTTCTTATATCTAGGCAATGAAAGACATGGAAAGGTAACTACAGCTGCAGCATTAGTGTGCTGTTATGCTCACATTTGAAAATCAGCTGGGTTAGGATAGAAGAATGTAGCATACAGCACATCTGTTTCTGCTTTAGCAAGCCTCAGCAGCATTAATCGCTTTTTATTGAGATATATGTGTGTATGTGTGTGTGTATACACACACACATATATATATGATTTGTAGAAAAGGATTTTCTTTTCCCTTTTCTGGTAGCTAAATAGTATCTGTCACCATAGTTATATTTCTGTTAATTGTTAATGAGTTTTGTAAAGGATTTCTCTACGGAGAAGAAGCCGAGCATATGTAATCCAGATGTGATACAATATATTTGCATATTGTGTAATTGGCTTCATGTTTATACCCTTAGTGTGAAGATTTGGGATCAACATATTCAAGCTGATTGCTTGTGCTTCATTCTTCCAGGAATCTCATTCATCATCACTGCCCACTGCCTTCAAGCTGTTTGGCATGGAGAGTTTCTATTGAAAATCAAGATAGAGACCTTCTGATCAGCATAGCATCTCTATTCAGTGGGATATCTTAAAAAAAAAAAAATAAAAAAAATCTTTTCCAGAACAAGGCTTTAATCATATGGTGTGAGAAAGGATGATCGACTTGTAACTGATGATCGACTGAAAGGATGATGACTTCTAACAAGGGCATATGATGATTTCTAATCTCCACAACAGAAAGTTTTAGAGTTTCACAGAGTTGCCTCATACTGATTAGGCCAGTAGGAAGAGGTGGACTTGCTTCTTAAAAAGCTAGCTTCAGTGAATACTTTTTTTTATTATTTATTATTTGAACTATTTCCTTTTTCTTGATTGACTTTTCAATGATATCAAGTAATAGTTTTATTGTCTTGGGACAATATGTATTAGTATTTTCTATCACCACATCTTATTTTCATTAACTGTAGTATTTCCTTTATATTAGTTAATAAGTTTTAATTCTCTGTTTCAAGCCAAGTGCTTTTTGTAAACTTCAGAAAAAGTCTTTGTCCTTTTAGAAGAATGAGATCAGGGAAAATACATAATTTTATTTTTGTTGAAAAATTCGTGCGGCCATCTCAGATATTTTACTTCATGCTCTGTAACAGGAAGTTTAACTTTGGGAGGAGCATGATCCTTACATTGAGGTTGTGCCTTTTTCAATTGCTGTTAAAGTTGGCCAAAATCTGGCATTTTTACAGATCTGAAAATTATGTTGTTATAGTTCGGAAGAGTTTCGCAGCCATAGCCCCTGACAGATCCATCTGCATCCAGTATATCTCCCATTCCCCTGACAACTGCTGTTTTGCAAAAATTCTGCAAAAAAGCCATCTTCATAGAACAAGTCAGTGTCCATTATTTTGAGAATGGAGGAGATGCTCTGGAATTTCCAATAGTTCCTGTTGGATTAAACACGGCAGAGATGGTAGGGACTGTTTATATTAATGAGTTTGTTGCTCCCCTTTCAGACAACATTCTCAAAAATTGCAAAAGGATTCAGGAAGTTTAGAACAGTTAGTAAGTTAGGGAATTGTGGATTCAAGCATCTGAAAAATTGTTTTTATTGACTATTGAATAATAGTAGTTCTCTTATTAAAAGCATTTACAATTTGTCTGCAAAAATTCAGTCCAAGTTAAAATTAGACATGCAGTGAAGTAGCCATGGAGAAATATTTTACATACTTGCAGAAGAATCTGATGTTTTTTTAAAAATCCACCTACTTTTTGAATCATTTTTACATTAGTAGGACTCAAAAATGGCTTTCATCTTTAAAATGAAATTTTGCAGATCTCCTGTATATTTTGCAGCAATGTAAGCTGAAATCATCCCCAAATGCTATCTGAATTTACATGGCCAGATCATTAACCTGAACTTTAGGAAGTCTCTAAATATTTATTTATAGGGGAAGAGTATTCTCTCTTGGGTAGAGTAGACCCCTGGCAGCCTGGAGACTTGGGTTTTTGTCCTCACAGTGCCAGGTATGTCCTGTGAAAAGTCTAATCTCTGCAGGCACAGCTGTGTCTGCAACTTCAAACAAAACAAAACCAAACAAAAAGACCAAAAAAGGACTTTTTCTGTGGCACTGTGTTTTGCTACTGTTAACAGCTGCCCACCTTGTCTCTTCCCAACAGGTCTCCATCCTCAGAGCTGGGGGAGAACATGTCCTTGTGCCCCTCTTCAATGGTTTGTTGGTTCAGAGGCTTCAACAGTGACATGAACTGAGCAGCTGAGGGTGCCCCCAGGTAGCTGCCAGGCAGTGGATTAGAGAATGGCGTGGTGACTGAGGCCATGGAGCGGGAGGGATGTTTGGATTAAGGTGTTCACTACTGTCTTGGCAAGATGAGACAGGGCTCCTTCCTCAAAGCCCTAAGACTGCATTCTTCCTGCTTATAAACACCCCTCTGCTGCTTCTCACCTCAGGATCAGTGGGAGTTCCTGAGGGTTTGACATGTTTGAAACTTGGTCCATTTTTTTTTCCTAGAGTCTTAAAAATAAGTATTTAGGAGTTGAAATTAAGGGATTTTTTATTTTTTAGGTTTTTTTGTAACTGTAGCCCTGAATTATTTTCTGTGTTAAACATCACAATTCAGTACGTGTGCAGATTCTGAAAACAACTAACTAGCTAATCAAAAAAATCTATTACTTTAGTTCTTTGGATTTAAAATAAATTCTCTTTTTCTCCGCTGCTAATGGGTCATATTCATTGGTTTTTTATATTTTTCTGAAGTCAGAAGGGGCCATTTTAATAATTTATTTTGACTTCATCAAAGCACAGGCTTAAAAATATTACCTAGTAATTTTCCTAACAAGGCCAAGAACTTGTGCAGAGCAAGGGGATGTTTTTGAGGTAGACATAGAAGCTTGACTTAGAGTGACAGAATCCAGCAGAAGTCCTGCTAGTTATATTTTCCTAGTGAAATGCAGTTCTTCTGTGAGAAGTCTTAACTTCACAAGTCAGGGACAGACACTTTTTCCACCCAGGCCTTTCTTTGAACCACTGTGGAGAGGGTGCAGTATGAGCTGCTGCTACAGCCTCGTCTGTTCACAGTTCCTGAGCTGCAGGCAACAGCAGGGAGCTCAGCACGGACTAAACACCCAAGTGTTCACTTTGATTTACAGAAGGGTTTTGCGCCCAGCGCTGAGCTTTGTGCTACTGCAGTGGTACCTACGTTGCACCACGGCTATTGCATAGCCAAGAATATGCTTAAAATGCCTCACAGGGTTTGTAGCCAGGCATTCTTTATGCATGCTTGTGATTTGCCTTAAAATTGTTACTTTGGAAATGTTATGTATCCTAGATTAAATGAAGAAAAGTATAGGCTGTCGTTTGACATAATATTACATGAAACATTACTAAAGAAGTTGCTGCCTAAACTAGACATTTATTCTTTTCTACAAAAAATTCTTATTTTCATTTAAAAATTGCTGGTGTTGGAAAGTCTAATGGTGCCTGTACTAAGTTGTTCCAGTGGATGATTACCCTTCTCTTTAAAAATGTCACAGATTAGTGTCATAGAATCATAGAATGGTTTAGGTTGGAAGGGACCTTGAAGGTCATCTAGTTTCAATAGCCTTGCAGTGGTCAGAGAAACCTTTCACAAGACCAGAGTGCTCAGAGCTCCATCCAGCCTGGCCTTAAACCCTTCCGGGGAGGTAATGAGAAAGCTACTTTTATCCAACTTGTGTAATTTCTAGGCATTCACTCTTGTTACTTTTTTCAGCACTGAAAGAGTTAACTTTTTCCTCTGTCTTTTCACTGTATTGGAACAGACGGGTTACCTTTGATAAGATGAAGCTTTTCCTCATTAAGCTAACTAAATCAAAGTCTTTGAGTATTTCATTAGCTACATAGTTCCCAATAATTTAATAAATGTTCCAGTTCTTCTGTGACCCTCTAATTTTTAAATGCTGCTTGAAATACTGGTACTAGAACTGCATGCTGTATTTTACCACCAGCTGTAGTAATTTGAAAAACAGAAGTAATACGTGCACCAGACTCCTACTCAGTGCTCCCATGTTAGCAGATATAGTGATCATATTAACCCTTGCATCACACCCTTGCTTTGGTTACCAGATGACCCCCCATCAGAACCAGTTTCCCAGAATAATATCCTTTTCTCAGAAACACACCCTTCAGTATTTGCTCTTGGGCCAGGAAGAACCCTCATTTTCCTTTGCACTGAAGCCTTTGTAAATACATTCTTTGCAGTTCCAGTCCTGGCAGTCTTCCACTTCCATCCCACGCTCATCACTTTATATCTCTCCGTATTCTCTTCTGACACTGATTTGGAGTCATCACCAGATTGCCTTTGCAAATAAATATCCTTGGGAAGCCAGGAGTGCTGATAAATAATGTTGAGTTTCCATATCCATTAAAGCAGCCATGTCCCCTTTGATTCTGCTTGAACATATCTTAAGCTTATGTAGAGAAGAATGTGTAATCCCACCTGGAGATGAATCAGTAAACTGTAAACACATACAAAGCATTCAGAACTAGTGACAAAATCCCTCCAAGTATGGGTCCTTGTGTCAACAGCTAAGAAATGGCAGTAAAAGAACTGAAGGATGCAGAGAACAGAAGAGAACTGATGATGGTGAATGTACCACAGTTGTGAGGAGTCTGAATCTAAGTTGTGTCAAACCAAAGAATTATGTAGTGTTTAGCTATCCATCAAAACCACAATTGATACGATCCTTGGCTGTAACTTTGCACTGTATGCACTAAATTACAGGCCTTGGGTTGGCTTGGAAATTTGTTTGTGCATATTACTTTGCCTCACATCTGTTCCTTCCTAGTGCTGTTACTTCCCTAGAGTCAGGGCACTGAGTAAACACTATAATCTTCAGCTTGGAGCCTGGACTGGAGCAACATATAACTTTTGGAAATGGTTAATTCTTTCAGTGGCTTTTTCACACTTTGCATACACATCCTTATTATGACTCAGCACCTCTACCCATAGTACTGGCTCTTCTTGAGGAGTGCTTGGAAAACAAAAGTCTGGCAATAATTTTGCTGCTGGAGACAATTTTTTAATAGAATCATAGAAGTTTTTAAGTCTGACTGAGGATTCACTCAGTCCNTTTCATGAGCTGAGGCTGGCTGGGTCTGATCTCCTGGTTGTGCTGTGTGTGCTCCATGGTGGCACTCAAGGTGATCTGCTCCATAACATAAACAGCCAAAATCACGTTACAGAGAAAATTATAGGACTTTGAAAACTGCTTGGCCTTAAACTGCTATTGCAAAATGTTATTAGTTTTACAGTGTATTTGATAATTATTTGCATGTATAATAAAAAAGAACTGAAAACTAAGGGCACAGACTCCAAGGAAGAAAATTTCTTCATGATAAAGAGCATTCTTGTTCATCTTTCCAGTTTATCCATTGTCTGTTTTGGGTAAGATCCTTCTACATCTCAGGAAAGTCTTGTCTCTGGGTAAAATCCTCAAAAGTAAAAACAGCTTAAACAGCTTTAAGAGCTAATTTTTTTTTTTTGTCTAGCCCCCTAGACAAAATGTGTTTTTTGTCTAACACATTCCTGGTTGAACAACCAGCTGCTGTCACAGAAGCTTTAGGAAGAAGAAAATAATTTCAAACGTAGTTCCGCCTCTCAAGGGATTGTCAAACAAAAGACTAACATAGAAGAGTAGCTGGGAATGGCTCCCCAAAAACTGTGGGGGAGATGGGAAAGGGGAAAAGGATTGCTTTATGGAGAGGGGTCTCCAAGTTCCTGGGATGTTTCTGTCATGCTGCTGCTTGCATAAAGGGGGTACCTTTTCTCCACTGAGAAGCAGACATCTCTACAGGAAAAAAAAAAAAAGAAAATATCTGTTTGGGGAATTATTATATTTGCTCTAAGAGAGCCGTAAAGAGACAACTGAGAAGTAAATAGCTTCTTATGCTAGGACCAAGGGATCAAACTGGATGAAAAGAGTAAGGAAGGAGTCAAAATAAAGAAAACTAGTGGAAAAATGATGCCAATGGAAATCTTCAGCAAAAGGCTGGACAGCAGGGCCCCAAGATTTACTGCTGTCACTGTAGGGAGCATCTTTTCAAGCATTGGCTGTAGGACCTTCCCACAGCAATCACTTAATCCTTCTTTCCCTGCTTCTGAATAAAGCCGTCCTTTCCACACATTCTTGTGAAAAATTCAGCATTTAACCATAAGTGGGCCAAAAGCATTTTCCAGTTTTAAACTAAGCAAAATTAAGCCAAACTATTATTTTTTTGCTGTCTGTGGAACACAGAGAAAGCACCATATGCTGAGGAACTGAAAATAAATCAGATATTCCCCAGTGAGGAGTGAATTCTCAGCAACATTAATATCTAGACTATCCAGAGAACAGATTTTCCTTTGAACATTGTTGAAGATGAGCCCCAGTTCCTGGCAATGTTGATGTTTCCACATTAGGGGACCTTCCTTAATAACTGATGAGGCCCTGTGGCAACATTAAAAAAATATTTTTTCCTGTAGATGAAGATTTTGAAAGATGAAGGCTTCAAACCTTGTGAAGGTTAGTCATATACATCCGTCCACAAGTCCTAATGGAATCGGGAATGCAAGTATACAATGCAACTCATAGGGAGCCTGTTGTTCCTCTTTCATGAGCCAGATGACCATGACATCTGAAGGTACACAATACTGCACAGTGGTATCCATCTGCTATAAAATTCCTGTTGCAAAGGCACACCCTGTTTGTATAAATAAGATTTATATTCACAGCATTATTCAAGATTTTGTCAAGTGCCCTGAAAGCAATTCAAAACCAGAAACGGCGAAAGTAATGGATATTAAAAAAAAAAAAAAAAACAAGGAGAGTGTAAGTCTGAGTCAAAGTTTGAAATTCTTTTCTTCAGGGACTATCCTGCACTGAGAAAAAAAACACAACAACCCAAACATGTAGGATAGAGGTATGTGGTGGAACATTTTACCATGGTGCATTTGAAAAAAATAGTTAACATTGAAATAGTCTCATTGCAGTGAGACTACTCTGAGCTGGTTCCTAAAGTGGCACTGACCCACTTGGGTTTGATATTGCTAAATTGCTGTGCTGAAACTGATTTATGGTTTTAAATGACCATCTTGTTTATGGTCAGCTACAGGTATGGCATCAGAAAGGTGTATGTGAAGCATTTTTTCAGATGATTTTTACTCACTATAGTTTGCTAAAACCTGTATCAGGAAGTGTTATTATAGTACTGAGAAAGTTTATTTTATTGACTGCTGTGGCTCTCCCCTGGCTCATTCTTTTCTAAAAACTGGGCACAGCCCCATAAACCACAGAAGTACAGAATCAAGATTAAATTAACCTCAATGCCACTTAGTGAGATCATTTAAGTAGTTGGAGTCAGCGTGGTTTTGCACCAATTGAGTACTGTTACAAGGCAAAATCCCATTGACTAGAATTATGTCAGTGTTTAGTGCAAAATAATGTACATTATCCTAGCTATATGAAGTCATGATGGAGTATGGTGCCAATACATTTTAAGAACGCTTTGCACAATCCTAGCAAAAAATTTAAATATTGCCAGTGTCAGCTGAAGGACAGCATTCATTTTCTTGATGTCATGCTGAGTCTGAAGAAAACACCCAATGCAAAATATTGAATATGATATCAATGAAGGATTTTGTTTGTTTCAAACCAAAAGGAAATGAAATACTGTTACTCCACCCAGGTAATGATTCATCTAAATCCAAAATAAAACAAAAATGACCAAAACCAAACAGTCTCCCCCTCCCCCCCCAAAAAAACTCACTTAAAAAAAAAAAAAAACAAACTCTGTTTGTGTTGGATGGAGGAATCAGAAATAGAACTCTGGCCAGCCAATACAGTCATCTATCTACACAACCATAATAGTTTTATAGATCTCTAACCATGTAACAATCAGTTCTGTTACTCTTTTTTGGTGGAGAAGTGCATGGAAAAGAGATGAAGATATCTTCTTAATCCTTACAGAGCAAATAAATCTTAAAATAAATTCCCAAAAAGCAAAAAAAAATATTTTTGTTATACTAAAGGCATTAAAAAATATCTTTTTAAGTGTCTTGCCAACAGTTAAAACATGGAACTAACAAAACTACTCTTTTAATCATCATAAAAATTAATAACCTTGAAGCTGGGAAGGTCGCAGAGGCTTGGATAATGGAATCTACACCTCCATTACATTGTTACCTTTATGACCAAATTTTTTCAATTGGCAATACTCTATTATAAAAGCTTGAAGTTTCCTTACATGTTAAATCAGGCACTGTATAGAGAAAAAACCCCAGAAATTTTAAATACCCTGGAAATTAGGCACTGAGATAGCAGTTTCTTTGACTCACAGAAGAAGCCTACTGTTAGGGTGAACTGGCTGATAAAATACACAGGTCACCAGAAAAAAGGGAGAGGTGAATATTTTGAGCATATACTAAATGGTCACGTTTGAACCCTGCTTCTCCTTGGTGAAGCTCAAGTAACATTTACTGCTAGGAGTGGATCCATGGACTTCTATTAAATTTCTTCCTTAAGTTTGTCATGGCCTGAGAATCTGCCATTTCTCTGGTCCCCACTGCAGGGAGTGAACAATGTGCCCTCTACTGTGCTGCACTTTAGTTACCCTTTAGATGCTTCTTCATATACCTTAATCCTCTGTGGCCAGGATTTATCCAAATTCCTTAAATACAGCCTAATTTTCATTCAACTGAATTGAAAGTATCGCTTACATTCTGAGCAAATATTGCATGAGGAACTCTCTGCTACATTACTGAACAAATGCAGCCAAGGTGATTAGCTGGCTGGTGTTGAAGTTCTTGTGGTTAAAGTTTCCTGTAGTTGTTTTTTTTCTTAATCAGTCTAGAAGAGACGTTGCTATAGGCTATCAATTTGTTTATAGCAGAATATAAAGTCTAATATTTACTATTCAGTGATCCAGCCATACACATGTGTGTGTATGAATTACATACTGCATTCACAAAAAAAAAAAAAATTTGAAAAAGCACATCATGAGGCAATTTTCATAAAAGACTAACAATGCTGACAGTAGGTGTCCTTTTAACTGAGGACTTTTTTTCTTCAGGTCTCTTCAGTAAGAGGGTAAGTTCTTAAAAATAACAAAGTTAATTGTAGCTAGCACTGAAATGAAAAAAAAAAAGATCTGACTCTCTACGGGGGGCTATTTTTTCGACTGATGAAAGGAGAGAGATTTCTGACAGAATAATAGGATTAATTTTAAAAACACGCTCAGCTTTGGACAGTATGTCCAAAAGCAGTGACATGATTACTGTTGTCCTTAAAGAATGTACAAAAGTTTAATTTCGGGGAAAACACTGGAAATGCTAAAACAGCAGGCATTTGATTTGCTTTGATGACTTAATGGACAGTTTAGCTACCTTTCAAATTGATGGCTGACAATTGAAAAGGATACATTTTAAATAAGTTGTCTGTTTCACAATCTCGGCTTCTATTGTCTTTGCTGGAAATTGTATAGTTAATATCTTTGGTAACAAGTCTAAGTTTTCTTAAGTCAGTTATTTTGGGCACCACCAACTTCCCCTGTCAAACAACATGGGCAAGGAACACACGGCTTAACCATACTGATCTATAAGGAAAAGTCAATCACATTTTACACAAATTTTTGAAAGTGAGATCCTGATCACCTTGAAATTAGTTTATTTTCAAACTATCTAAAATGGTATTTTGTTCCATGAACACACAGCTGTCTGAAAAGAAACTTTTACATGTTCACACACTGGATAAAGATAATGTAGGAAGCTATTTTGAATTCTCTGACCTTCACAGATTGAAGTTTCAACTTCAATCAGTGCTAACACAGTTTTTCTTCTTCCCTCCCCTTTTCACAATATAATAAAATTTTATTTGAATATTGTAGTGCGGGTTATAAAATCTCAGAGAATTGAAGTGGCAAGTCTCCAGGATCTGACTGTGCTAAGGGAAGAGATAAATTACCTTTCTTGAAGAAGAGAGTGATTGCTTCATGTTTAAAATCTTTCTGCTATTAGGAATGAAAAACAAACACTTGGATATTGGTCTGTGACCTCCCTACAATGTCCATGAAGGAAATCACATAAATGTCAACTAAAGTAGGCCTTCACATAGGATGGGGTATGAAACAATTTCCAGAGAGAGTGGGGGCTTTGCCAGCTCAAAGAATAACATTTTTGAAAGACATTTTGGGGACAGGTGTATTATTATGCATTACAGTAACTGAACTCTTCCAACTTTTGTTGTTTTAAGCAAAAGAAATATTAGGATGATTTTAGATTAATATTAATATAACTTCAACCTCTGAAATAGAGAATATTTTTCACATTTTAAAAGTCAATAAAATACACTTAGAGGAGCATTCTTTGTTATACCAGAAATGCACTATTTAAGCAAACATATTGCTGTTCTACAGGATGTGTCTGTCTCTTTCTATGTAATAACAAAGTTCTAACATTAATAAGAAGAAACCTAAGTAATATAAGTAATATAATACCTCTACCTATACCTATTACCTAAGTAATATAACACCTCTGCTTAGAACATTAGCTGCAATACTAACAGTCCTTGTCATTGTTAAATTTTAAATCTTCATTGCCAAATGCACATGAGACAAAATAAATAATTTTGTGTAACTGCAGAAACCTTCCTCCCCCAGATTCCTTTCTTTTCCTCTCTAAGACTTTTTCATGCTATTTTATGGTAGCATAACACATTAACATCTTTATGCTGCAATTTGCTGATATGAAGTTTCATTGTACATGTTAATATAGGAGTGCTACAAGAAAGTTGCTTGATCTTCTTCCAAGTTTTAAATACAAATTTTAAGCAGCAATAGTCTCATTCACTAATTGCTGTTTATTTCTTACATGCTGCTGTATTTTTCCTTTTCTTATTTGCTCTCTCTACCACAGCAGAGTCTTTTTAATTGCAGCACAATTTTTCATTCTGCTCAGGTCAGTTTTATTTCCCTTCTTCCCCCAGCTTTAACAATATTTGCACAGAAAAATACAGAGTGCTGTGTTATTTTTGGCTTTTGATAAAAGTAGGCAATATATTCTAGCTTTTCATTAAAACCAAGGTTAAGTAGTGTTATAAGTAAGGTGTGGAGCAAAACTGAAAAAGCTGCTTAGCTAAAATGTTGGGGTTCTTTCAAGAGGTCTTATTCACATTCAAACAATAATTAGCAGTGATGCAAATCTGTGATCTCATTCTGAGAGAAAAAAAAAATAAGTTTCCTCACAAATTTGTCTCAAACCTGGACACCTTTTCATCAACAGGTTCAAAAAAGAAACAAAGGAAAAAACCTATCTTTTTTTTCTGCATTTTCAAAGATGGTATCTTCTTCTTGTAGATGCTTTAAACCTGAAAGAGCTGTAATGTTCCAGCCTCCAACCTTTCCTCCTACTTTGCCTCTTAGGTCAAGAAATAGAAACGAAAACACTAATGGAGGTTTTGTTTTTAGTACCTATGGGCATCCTGGAGGCTTTTCTTTAACTGCTTAATTCTTCAAGGGAAAAGTGTAAGCTTTCTTGTACTGTTCTAGTGTTATCAAACTGAACTTTACTTAGTCTGAGCGTACTTCAAAGAAAGAAGTCATCATCTCACTTTATGCTGTGTATCTATGTGTTCCTAGCAAAATTAGTAATTCAGTCTGATCCAAATCTAAAAAATGGTTGCAAATTAATAGAAAAAAGCTCATATTCATTAAATGTTCTGTATTCACTCTCTCTCTCATCAATTGTTTTCTTCTCTTCACAGTTTTTTCTCCATCTTTCTCTATTTCCTACACTGTATTCATAATGCAGTGAAATGTCAAGGTACTTAAACCAAAATAACTCGGCATTAGATAAAACAATGAATAAAATTAAGGCCTGATTTCCCCTCCTCCCACTCTTCTTTACATTTAAAAGTTATAAAAGACTATGCAGAATTTCCTCAGAAGGTGGAACATAAGTGCAGCTTAATAATGAACTTTGCAAAACGCCTTTTGACATGCCTATATTACTGACACTGCTTGCCAGGCTCCTGCTGAGTTTAGGGCCTTTGCATTCTGAGCACTGCGTAAACAAAGAAGCAGCTTTACACTCCACAAGGGGAGTGAAAGTAAGAAGTTATTCTTCATCTTCAAGAAGGATGGTGAACAGGGACTTTGTTGATTCTATTTTCAAGAGTATCTCTGGCCTGATAAGATTTGACCTGTTAAGGCTGATATTACAGGAGATGTTATACTTGAATGAACCTATTAAAGCAACCAAGAAAGGGAGGCTCTGTAAATTGAGTAGATGCTGTTCTGTAATTCTCAAATTTCATAAATCCCAAATTTTAGAAAAGTTTGAGTAATAATAAGATTTAATGCAGGACTTTCCAGCAGTCCACTATTACCTAGTACTTGAAATAAATGTTGACTTAGGTTGTTGGAGTTCTGATAAGTACTTACATTACAGTTATTTTTGGAACACTCTGATGAGGTTTAAATAAAAACAGACAACTTAGAACTGCCATACAAACTTTTATTTAAAAAACATAACTTATATATAAATCCATAGAAAAAGCTTTTGGTAGCTAAGTGAATAAATACAGAAGAACACCCATATAGAATCTTGAAAACCTCTGCTACATTTTTGTACTACTTTGTTGTAAAATTTATGTTAAATAGGCCACTTTAATCTCAACTCTTTAAGTTACATGTGAGCCTGTTAGATCTTCAGTTCCTCTTCCATCTTCACTCCACATACCTGCTATTTAATCCAATTGTAAAAGATTTTCAAATTCCTATTTATCTTTGTTCACAAGGCTGGACTAGAGGACAGGTTTCAATCATAGAGGAGAAAGAACTTTTAAAATGACAAAACAATTAAGTTAATTTTCCCAGTTTAACTGAAATGTGTATTTTTCTAATTGGGAAGCTAACGGTAAATACTAGCACCTTCAAAACACCGAAGTCTCCCTTTGGATCATTCGTCCCATCTCAGCACTAGACTTCTCAGGGATTTTGTTGGCATGTATGCAGCAAATGTAAATGTTTAAGCTGGAGCTATGGTGTGGAAAGCATGGTCTGAAGAAGCGAGATGTAGAGCCTAGAAACTTCTGTCAATTTGTGTTACATTGGAAAGTTGTAAAGGTAATTAAGTCACAGGATTTGTCTTAAAAAATAAGCCAATATTGCCTCTGTACAAGCACATATTCTCACATCTCTTCTAATTTTCTGTTATGCAGTACAACTTTACAAAAAAATATTAGTTGTAACCAACAATCAACTGGATCAAAAATAGACACTCTTTCTAAACTTGAGGCAGGATGAACAGCAAAATTATTCTCCTTTCTACTTCCAATAAACTCTCACATGGTCCATAATGTGATCAGAAGAAGTTGTCTCTCTTCAGGTTTAACAAGTCATGTTTTTCAATACAGAAATTAATTTCTAAACAGAGCAGCAATAAGATTTCCTTTAAAAAATATCAAATCCAGACATTTTTATTGAATTGTTAATTTTTTAATGTCCAAACTTAATGATAATTGATTCCTGAAAGATTTATTTGCTTAGAGAATTTTTAATCATCGATGCTTCAGTGGCCATTTTGCTGTTCTGGCTGCTGCCAATAGAATTCTCTGTAGTGGCTGTCCAGTCACACTCTGTTCAGACATTGCCAAAACCATCTTCACATTTTCCATTAATAAAGCTGCACTACAGAGAAATTGTCACGTTTATAGTGTTACTAGAAATAATAACCCTTCAAGATTAAAAATATATTAAAAAGGCAAATAAAACAGCATCCCTCAAGATGGCTGAGGCTGTGAAACTCAGCTCTAAAGACTATTTTTTCTGTGCATAACTTTTGCTTTTAGAGTTTACAATCACTTAATCTTGTACTGAAGAAAAAATGAATTGCTCAACAACAAAGTAAAATTTAGGAGAATTTCTAACTCCTGAAAGAGATTAAAGTACACTCAATCTCAAGAACATTTTTTAGAAAGCCAGCTTTACTTATGTTTTTGCATCCTTCCACCCACAGATGCAACTGTAAAAACTGAATTTTGTATTTGTCTGGGAAAAGAAAATCACAAAACCA
Source organism: Rhabdornis inornatus (assembly GCA_013397075.1). Classification (NCBI taxonomy): domain Eukaryota; kingdom Metazoa; phylum Chordata; class Aves; order Passeriformes; family Rhabdornithidae; genus Rhabdornis; species Rhabdornis inornatus. Next base: position 651,943 of record VWZS01002632.1, on the reverse strand, counting down.
AAACTGTTAGTGTTTGGAGACCAGGTAGGTGTGCATAATAACTTTTTCTATCTATCTTCTTTTTTCTTTCTAATGATGCATTTATATGTTGACATACTGTGAAAAGTTCTAATATTACATGAAGGAAGGGGGCTTGAGGAGCTAAACTGTTCTTGGTGGGGAACATAAGAGGTACAATCTCTAGGGAAGATTGCTGAAGGGATGGAAGGGCTCAATTTCTTGCATTAGACAGCCCCAGTTGTATGTGTCATCCAAAGAGGGGAGCGTGGTGCCTCTACCAGCTAATCTGCATCTGTGGACTACGCAGTGATGCTGCATGCTGCATACAGCTCTGAATCAGCACTGAGACTGCTCTCATATCACACCATTATCTCTCTACCGTGAAGGTCTTTGCGTCTGATGAGCTTAACCTGAGTTATTGGTGTTATTCAAGAAAAAGAAAGAAAGAAAGAAAGAAAGAAAGAAAGAAAGAAAGAAAGAAAGAAAGAAAGAAAGAAAGAGAAAGTTGGCAAGTAGCTCTCAGACAGGTGTTTATGCATTTCCTGTGAAATCTGATATTTATAGACTAAATACAAACTAGCCCAGGTTTCTTTTAAGTGTCTGGCACAGAAAATCCAAGCATTTTTGGTATGGTTGCATGACAAACTGTGCTTTAGATCCTGCTAGGATATCCATTAAGTGACAGGCTTGTTTTCCCACACCCATCACAGAAGATGAAGCCTTGGAGTCTCATAGCTGTATTCTCAGCTGTGTTGGCTTACGGACCTAGTTATACCCTGCAAAAGCAAAAATGTTCTCTGTCAAAGAGCCTATGATCAGCACACTCAGTAAAAATTACTCAACTTCAGTATTCATTCATTCATTCATTCATTCACAGAAAAGCAGGAAAAAGATAAAAGGTTAGGCATATACCCACATTTCCTCTTAACTACCTTTTAGTCTTTTCTTTCAACACTTGGTAAACCAACTTGCACCCAGTTCTGGTCTGGGAAAAATAAACTAAGCTTCTGCAACGTGCTTTATTTAGCTAGGTGTAACTGCAGAGATATAGTGGCAGCCTTAGATCAAGAGGATTAAACTGAGCAATGCTTACAGGTGCTCATCATACTCTTTCATCCAGGTAGTGGATGTACCTTTGGCTGCCTCTTAATCTTAGAAGTAGCAAGTAGGTTAAGCATCCCAACTAGCAACAACACAGGAGGTCGTCACTCCTAGGGAACCCAAGCCTGAGTTTTAAATCAGGGAAAGTTGTATTTGGAGTTCCAATGCACAGAATTAGTCCCTTTTCTTTTAAACACCATGAAATCTAAATGTATTATGCAAAGGAAGAAAAAAAAAAGGGGGGGAGACTGAAATCTTGCTGTACATAATTAGTATGCAGGAAAACTGCAGCATTTTTAATGAAATTAGGGTATTAGATGGTGGACTGAGTTCAGTTCTAGGTATAAAAGCAGAAGAATGAATGTAATCCAGAATCTGAAACACCTCAAGTTCCAGGCAAGACTGCATCGTGAGATATTTTCCATAAGGAAAGGAGACAGGGGAAGGACATGATTACAAACTTCAAATACATAAAGAGTTTCTTGTTATTCTCTATGTCCATGGAAACCAACATAGCAGAGGAAAAAAGAATGTGCAAGGAATAGGTGAGGAATAGTGATCTAAGGGCTCCCAGATCTCCATGTCTCCTAGTAAGGACTGGAAGAGGAGAGGATGATCAAGCTAAGGGCCACCCAGGTGAGGTAGATGTATGGGTCTCTGTGGGGTTACCTGTGAGGTTATTAGGAGGATTGGTCACTCTGAGGCTGCTGTTTGTCATCTCTGAAGTCATGTCCCACCAATGCTCCCACTTGCACATGCAGTGAGATCTTCACTATCTCACAACTTGACAATCAAAGCTGGGCCACAATTCTTGCTATCATTAAGTTGTCTAACAGCTAACATGTTAAAACTCTAAGAATTTCATCACTTAAATTCCTTTAATTACTTTAAGATGACATGATGCTATTTATGAATATTAACATGATACTACTTATGAATGTTAATATGCTACTACTTATGAATAAGTGTGTTGCAGTGAGGTTTGCCATAAATTTCCAACCAGATCAGGGGCTTTTTTAAAATTCTGGAACTTATTTCTTGATGTCTTTTTGTTCGTAGCTGAGGGTCAACTGTACCAGATATTCTTCTATTCTCCCATCTTTCTTTCTGACTTCAAAATATGAGTCAGCCTGGTCCAGAGCTGTACCTGGAGCAGAAAGCTGAAAAGCAGGGTGTATTAACACTCTGCTAATTTGCCTGTCTGGCTGCCAAGCCAAAGCTCATGCACAACTTCCTAGCTTGGAGTACAGCCAGGATAAATCTATGACTACACTTAGCCGAGCAGATACACATTTCAACATCTAATTCCTTTTTACAAACATCATTCTAAAAGCCCTTTCCTCTTTCAGGGCAGGAAGCCTCTGTCTTTATACATGTCTTAGCATCAGTGCTGCTGGAGGCAGTGGGAAGCAGCAGCCATTTTGAAAGAGAATAATTCTTTTTGTTCACTAGGAAAAAGCATCAGCTTCTAATGAAAGAAAGTTTCAGCTCTGTGTTTTTATTGATAGTTCAAACAGTAGCAGAGGTAAGAAGCAGAGGATAAGGAAGAGTGGCAGTGTAGGTGTGCATTTAAACAGTGTGCTGAGAAGAACTATGGGAGAGTGTTTATGGCAGAAGAGAGCACATGTCGGGGATATGCGGGAAGGGTAGGGAGTGGTGAGGAAGTGTAGCATGGACACTCTAGCCACATGGGCTCCTGTTTCACCAGAAAGAGGAAGAAAAAGGCACTTTCATGTGTTCTGGGGTGTTTTAATAAATATTCCACCAAAGGTGAAGATCCAGACAAAAGCCTCAGTTAAAAGCCTCAGCCTGGGGTTATTGCATGATTTCACTGGATGTCGTAGACCAGAAATTAGTTGATTTGGTTCCTCTGTTGTCCATAGCTGATGTTTGGATTTCATAACTAATGTTTAGCATTTTTTATTTATGTACATGTTGTACTTCTAAGCTCTATTTTGACTATATTGTGTATGATAGTTTTGGGCAGAAAAACATAGAGGTCTTTGTTGAGCATGTTTTTTGAGCAGAACCACTTCCTGTGGAAGATTCTGTTTTGGCAAGAGATTAACAGTTTAAAAAATTGCAAAACAAAGCTCAGTCTATAAAACAATAGAATCAATCATTTAATGAGTCAATAATTTTTCAATTGAATGTTTAAGTTACTTAAACCTTTTAAATAAGTTAATTGTTGGAATTTATTACACTATTGAATGAATTGTTTAAATTGAGCTGGATTGTACTGAATATTCTTGAGATCTTAATTATTTTCTTGATTTGATGTGGGAAGAGATTATAAAATCTTGACCTTTTTCATGATGATTAAACTATTTTTTCTATACAGTTTTAATTTTTAACAGTGTAAGAATATGTCTTAGTATAGATTTCAGATATATGCCATCAATGTTAACTCAATTTTATTGTAGATTTTTATAGCAATTTATTAACTGACACAAATACATTAAGACCATATTGTAAGCCAACCACTGATATAGACAAATTGAGGTTTAAATTCTATCTCAGCTCCTGTTCTTCCCTTCACCTTCCAGCACTACATTAAATGAAATGATTAACATTGATCACATGCAGTTGTAGCAGAAAGTGGCAAGATTTGTAAAGGCCATTATTTCATGTGGTAGCTTAATTCATAGTCCTGTAGACACGCCTAAAGAGTTGTGTCTCCTGTACAGACAGGCTTTACCTCTGTCATAAAACTGCCCTTGAGTCTGAAGAATAGTACTACCACCCATTAGTCATCATTTGAGAGCTTTAGGTGATTTTTCAGTTACCTTGGCACCACTCCAAATCTTGTCTGGAAAATAAAGACTGTGACCCCGCACAAGGAGTGCAAAATAGATCGGATTACACATGGTATGTTACATTATTGAGGACATGTGCTTAAGCTTTATTATTATTATTATTATTAATTATTATTACTACTACTATTTATTATTATTATTTCACAAGGATTGATCATTTCCTGACCTGATAACTTCCTGCGATAATGTTGTGATGGGATAAGACAATGGATGATGATGTCATTTTCCTCTAGGTAGTGATGAAGGGATGAACCACCACCAGATTTACATCATTAAATAGTATTGATAAAAAAGACATTTCACGAATAAAGTTGTGGAGAAATCTGATGCAAGCAAACTATCCTCCAAAACTGAGTCAGGTTGACCAACTGCTCACATATACTTTCGGCCAAAGTGAACTCAAACATGGTGAAGCACACTCCACAAAGTATATTCTGTTTACCTGCATGACCTTTGCCTTGCTTTGCTTCAACTACATTTAGCTATACTTCATTCACAAAATGAGATAATCTGATTGCCATTCTAGCCATTAATGCTGAAGACAAAGTAGAGTCTTTTTCCCTGCATTTCTTGCTTTTTCCGTAATTCTGGTATTTTAAATGCAGCATTCTTTATAGTAGTTTTTTTCTTTGTTGCATTTTGTTTTTCAAATAATATTCCTTTGCCATGGGAAAAATACCTGCTAACTAGCCAAATCCATTTGGTGGTGTAGCACCTTTTACAACATGCTTATTCATATTCTATGGAGAGATAACAAGGACTAGGTAACTGTATTATCTCTTATAAATAGAAAAAAATACACCGTTTGACACAATTCAGCATGTTGAAAGGGAGAGAAATGGAATATAATGAAGTTAATGAAATATAAGTGAGTAAATAGGAGACATGGGAGAGGGGTAGGAAATTATATAAATAATCCTAATGCTTTTCAACAGAGATGAAGAAGTGCAGGGCTGTGGTAATTTGGAGCTGGTAAAGGCTGGTACTGTCCTTTTCCCAAATTTTCCAAAATGTGGAAGGACATTTTAGGGAGGTATCAGCACAAGTATTTAAGGGATATAAAATAGCATTGACAGCCTATGATTAAGACAATACTTGAAAGCATATCCAGATACACGTGTAGAAATACACAGGTGTGTATTACATACATACACACACATATACGTGTCTGTATATATATATATAGAGGCATAAATGTCTAGCATGTAGTTGACTATGTATTTAGTATGAAAACTTCTTCAGTTTGCTGTTGTGAAAATGACAAGTTTGATCACTTCATGTCATCTAACATGTTTGCAGCTTACTGGTTAAAAAAAAACAAAACAGGTTTTACTTTGATCTGAAAGGTGAGTGAGATATGGTTTGTTCTGATTCATTTCATATCTGTGTAAATACAACCTGTATTTTAGCTAGAGAATTTTTGTTGTGAGTGGATGGAAAATGATGTATGGAACAGAAGGAACATAGTTTCTTTTTTTTTTTTAGGCAGAAGCTGAACAGGCAACATAGACTGTTGGATAAAAAAGCAGTTTAAAAAAAGTCTCTTTTATTTTTAAACTGAGCAGATTTAATCTGGAAATCACCAAGGGAAAATAAATAGGGTACATGATAGATGTAATTTTTATAGTGTCATTTTTTTTTGACGAGAGTTACACTTTAGCAGTTCTGCTGACATGATAGATGTTCCAGAGGAGTCTTGCACCTCACAGAATTTTAACTGCAAACCTTTATACTTAGCACATATCTCCTAAGGCAAAAAGACACACCACAATCAACACTAGCATCATTTAAAACTGCATCAGCCAGAAACTACAGGTCTGTGTCAGCTATGATTGCTGCCCATTAATGCAATCCTTTGTTATTGTACCACCTATTATTTTACCCCTTGTCATTATACCACCCATCCCTAGGTGGTATGAATGAAGTTTGACTTTTTCAGGAGAAGTAAAATGAAGTTTTATGCTCCTAGAAATGTTATTATCCAAACTGCATTGTTTCAAAATCACGCAACTGGAGTGATAAGTCCCATATGGGAAAAGAGAACTAGCAATGGTATCTAGAGATTAGTAAAACATAGATTTGCTGCAGTAAGGCCACTAGAATAAGTGCAGAGACAGACAGATTATAATTTTAGAGGAATAGTACGGCATGGGAAATGACAGCAGAAAAGTAAAAGAACTGGAAAAAAATGGAGAAGAGAAAGTGCAAAGTGAATAGTGGCACTAAATCCAGCAAAGAGTAGTGAAGGAAAAAAGTAGATATCCAGGGGAGTGAATAAGCCTTTAGTTATCCATAAGTGGTCCCATTACCAATTTAGAATTCATTACAAGCATTAGCATGGCAGCCATCAGCATCGTTTCTGGAACCTCCCTAAATGCTTTCTTTCATCCTTGTGAAAACCTCCAAAGCATAGCAATCCAGCGCACCTGGCACAGCGCCAGCTCACAGCTTCTCAGCTGCATAGCAAACACGGAGTTGTGCTACCAGAGGGCGGAAAAAGTGGGGCCAGGACAGCGTCCTCTCCTGCCACTGGGATGGGCAGAGATGGGACAAAGGGTGGCCGTGGGGAGGGAGGCTCATTCCTGCGATGGATGAGGGGACAAGCTGTGTTCTTCACCCCTGACCTCCCACTGGCACCCACTCAGCAGCAGGAATGACAGCAGCGGTCAGGAAGATCTCCAGGGCTTTGGCACAGCAGCCCAATCTGCTGAAAATCTATTGTTATCCCAACTGCCTTATGGCTGGATTTCCTCTGCTGCCAGATGAAGAGTAAGGGAGACTGACCAAAGCTCTTGATATTTTGGGCATCTCTGGTTTCATAATATCTGATAATGTGTGGATTGGTGTTGTCAGTGATGCTAGCACAAAAAGCAGCAATGGAGATATGTTGAGTTGAGAATGCTTGTCAAATGGTGTTTGCTGGAAAATACTTTTTTGAGAACGGCTAAACCCTTGCAGAAAGTTCTGCTGAATTTGACTTGTTATTTTAATTGATGAAGGTTAAAATATTTTAATGTTTGGTAAATGTTTATTTGGTTGTTCCTTAAATATTTGGTTTTAAAAATTAAGTAAAAAATAGCAATGCAAAATGTGTTAATGTGAACATCCAAACCAGAGTGAAAGATATCTTTTTAAGTCAAACAAAATGTTCCTGTTTACAAGAAACAACCTTTTTATTTTTTTTCTAATTTCAGCAGTAAAAATGGGAGAAATTTTTGAAAATAGATGGTAAAATGAGAACTATACCCATAGCTGCTCTGAGGACTGCTGATCTTGTGTCCTTGGAAGGCATTTGTGCAGACCTCCAGTATTTGTGGCAATATTGTTGTGGCATTTTGTTTTACTCAGGCAGTAGTAAATGTTGCAAGTAACTGAGTATGTCTCTCTTAATCAAATATTGAATTTGCCTGGGACACTTAGAGATTAAAACATATTTACAAAGACAGTTGTATCAATACAACATCCTTCATGGTGACCCTCAGAGTGTCTTCAGGGAAACTATACAACAGCATAATGTTTTCTGAGAAGCATATTTTTCCCCTTGTAAAAAGAAGCAGACAAGTTTGTACTTAGCTGAGGTAAGCTGTTGTTAGTCTAATGGTCTATTAGGAAGAATTTTTGAAAACCATGTTAATCTCTGAGGCAATTCTGGTGTAAGAACATATGGCATCCTAACACTGATATGCTTGTTATTCACAATGAGAAAAGTGTTTTTCTCTGAATTATGAATCTAAACTTTTTCATTTCAAGAAGTGTAGCATTATTGTTTGTGTTGGGCATTTTACAGTTGGGCATCACAGAAAGATTGGTCTAATTTCCCTTCTGACCTCATGCTTTCATACCCCTGGGTCAGACTTACCTAGCTAGATTCCTTGATTCTGTGGACATTGAAATGTCCTATGTCTTGATTATGTTTCCTTCTCTTTCATCTAGATCTCAAGATAAATATGAAGAAATGTTTACTGCAAATGTTTCAACTTTTATAATGACAAGTGATGTTCAAAATGCAGCTTAAAATACAGCTTAAAATACTTCCTGCTTACCTCTTTTGTATCCATTAGGCACCATTCTGTGACAGTGATGAATTGGATGAGAAATAATACAGGCTTGGTCTTCGCTGGAATTTCCATTAAGACTACCTTCTTTCAGTTTGAAGCCATTCCCCCTTGTCCTATTGCTACATGCCCACTATATGCCTGCTCTATATGACTCTCCTGCAGGTCCTCCTCAGGTACAGGAAGGCTGCTCTATGGTGTCCCCAAAGCCTTCTCTTCTCCAGGCTGAGCAAGCCAAGTCCATGTTTTCACCTAAAGGAGCCTCTAGCAGAACTTAAATGAAATAAGTGGTTTCAGAGAGAGCTCTGCCTGGACCTGGTCTGTGTTTGGTTGGAGCATTATAGCAAGCACAGTGAAAATAATGGGAGTTCTGGATTTCCAAAGGTGATATAACGAACTCAGAGTAAATGCTGGCTAAATACTGAAGTCAGATAAAGCAGTGGGAAGCAGACTTGGGGGCCAGTGTAGCAAAGAAATGGGAGGCAAATGCATTCAAATGGGAATTTTTACAGGGCTGGTATAAACACCAGTGTTTTATACCACTGGTGTAAACAAGTCTGATTTCAGCAGTATCATCCTTGTAAGCAAATAGAAGTAACATGGACTTTAGTGAGGTCAGAAAAGGTATTACAGTAATTAAGTCTTACATTAATTAAGTCTTGAACTCGTAAATCTAATGGTGAGTATAGTTATTGCTGTGACCATTATTATTATTATTATTATTATTATTATTATTATTATTATTATTGTTAGTGTTTGCCTGATCAGGCAGAAGTGACCAAGTACTGTGTTTGTGGGGAACAGAGTAGCAAGATTTGCATTTTACAAACAGGAGGCAAGGCAGCAAAATGTAGTGTCTAAGTATTTTTAAGTACCCCAGCAGTATTTTTCTAGGATGGTTTTAGTGTGTTATTGTATACCAAATGAGTCTCAGAGGTGCTTCCTACTTGTGAGCTCACCATCATAACATATTTCCAGCTTGTCCTATCAGTCCCCCATATTTTACATCTGTTGTAGAAAGTGAAAGCCTTATTTCAAGCTTGGCCTTATTCTTTGTAGATATTAAATTGCCTCAGTTCAGTGTAAAGGCTTTAGTATTTTCATTGTTTATGTGCAAAAGAGGGATTCTAGAGGGAAAAAAAAGCCATAAAAATTTCATTACTGCTTGGGAAAAACTTATCATCTAACATGTAAAATATACTATGCAGCAACTCAACTGGCAGATAGTATAAGATCTGTAAAGCATATGGAGATATTTACCACCACCAGTCCAGGACACTGACAAGTGTCTCCTGGGCAGAACAAGGGGAAGTGATTTTGGAGAAAATGAGAATGTCTATGGTAGTAGAGAGCATGGGAGGAGAAGCTCATCTGAGAAAGGGAAGAGAAATAAGAAAGTTTCCTTTGAAGGGTGATTCATTAGACTAACAGACAACCTGCTAGGTCAGCAGGCCTTGAGTCAAATGAAAGAACAAAGAGCTGAAGAGCCCCTTACTATGTCCCAGTTGCTGTTAAGGTGAAGATGTCCTGTGCCTTCAGGCAAGGATGCTGAGTCAGAAGGCTGGCCAAAACCCAACAGTTTTGCTTTTTGAAAAATCTCAGGGTGGTTGAGATTGACATGAGATGTCAGCACACACAAGATGGGGACTTTCTGAGAGTTATGACTGAAAGAATATGATTAATCCATTAGACAGTGAAATAAGGCTTTTATAGGGGAGTGACCTGCACAACACAGTGAGGATGTGGGTCTGACTCTGTGTGAGTACACTGTGAGTATGTGTGAATGTGAGGGTACTGACCAGTGTATCTTGTCCCCCTCACAAGGCAGCCACCTTGGACAGGGAGTTCTTGGATGGGCATAGTGGATCCTTGCTCAGCTCTGCCTCTCCTCCAGTTGATCTCATCAGCACAACAAACCCAGCATTGCTGCCTGTCCTCATCAACATCACTGTTTGTTACTTGCTGTCATGGGGCTTGTCCAGTGAGGAATTTGTGCCACTCACAAATGGAGTAGAGGAAAGGTAGAGCAGTACAGCAAGGGAGGATGGCTGGCTGTCTTTTCCTTTTTTGCACTGCTTTTCACTCCAAATCCCTGTGACTGAGCACAGCTCCTTCCCCCAGAGGAATCCCATTATTTCACTTTGAAAATCTGGTCAGTCTGTTCATCATTAGGTGAAATCAGGATTCCCTGTCCTGTGCCTAATGTGTTATGTGGGGAATTAAGTAATGACACTTAAAATCCCTTCTAATTTTAGTTTAAATTCTTGTCTACAATTAAATGTTGCTTTCTTGGCAAAATTATTCTAGATTATTTTAAACAATTAAATTTGCTGCAGACACATGCCCCTTGATATGCTGAGCTTCACCCTCCTCTCCCAGTCCTGGAGTGACTTGGAGCCATGTGTACTTGCCCCTGAGAGAATATCTCAAGGACAAAAAAAAGCTGTCAAGTGACAAGAACAAAGCACAAGGAAGTGCTGCTTGTCCTTGCTCTCCCACCCAGTCCCTAATAAAGAAAACTAATAATGCCCATTTTAGGTAGCTGCTTGTACAACTCTACTCTCATTATTTCAGTAAAGCAGTGTAAGCTGCCAGCTGTATCTTTTGTACCTCCAGACACACTTTGCAGAAGAGCTCTTTGCTGCTATTTTGAATGTGAGTTTTCCCCCTCCTCCCTCTTTTCTTCATGTTGCTTCCCTAGATCCTGTCTGAAAGGAGAGTAGGGAGAGCTCTGCATGCATGGCTGAGGACGACAAGCAGGGCAGGGGGTGAGCAGCAGCAATCCCTTCTATTACTTATGTCATTTTCTCACTTCCTTACTAATACCCTGATAATTAGAAGGGTTCTTATTAAGCTTATCTCTGTTCCTTGGTTTAAATGCTAACTATTTGTAATATCCAGAGGTGTCCTGCCGACTGCTGTTCTGAATAGGAGCATTTCTGCTTACATCCCCAAGGCTTTTCAGCTGCAGAGCCCTTTGGGCAGCCATCTCCCAGTTCCCAGTGTAGCTCTGACAGGGGGTGGATTCTGGGAATGTACAGAGTGCCTCTGTAGGGCTGCAGCACGAGTGCTGCATCCTATCTCCTTTAGTGCTGTCCCTACTGGCCTCAAGCCAAGTTTAGCCCTTGCTGAACACAAGAAAAGTCCAAGTGTTTTTTGGCAGAAATACAAACCACTTGGAGCACTTTGGCGTATGGATGTGAAGTGTTTTACAAGCATCCTTAGAAGCCCAGCACAGCTCTTTGTATCATAAATTTCTGTACTGTGGACAAGCCTTGAGAAAATACCTAGGAGAGAAATGGGAGGGAACTGACAGCATAATTACTGGTTTGGGGAAAAAGGAGGCCAGAAAGGGAGGGGAGAAGAGATACTTGTTGATTGGCCAAAATTTTAATAGCGCAGTTTTACCAAGAATTGGAAATCAGAGAGGAATTGAGCACATTTCCATTTTGAGGCTTGTTTTTCCTTACTGATTACGAAACCTAAAAATTTTCCAGAATCAGAATAATTTAATTTTATGAAATAAAACATTTAAATTTACTAATGCCCAAGTTTTCCCAAATTTCATTTTGGATTTAGACTTATTATGCTACCCTTATTTTACTGTTACTTCCATACCATAAAATCCTCCGATCTCACTTTCATTTGCATGGGAACAATAAGAATATAAGGCAGAGATTATATTGTATTTCTGTCTGTAGAAAGTCTCTGCATCATTGCATTCTTCAGCATGCTAATGTTGATACTAGTATTTTCTGCATGAATTTCCACATTTTTATTCCTCGACTGATGCCTTGGATGCAACCACAATTTAATTCTATCAGAAGTGATGACAAATGTTCTTTGGTGAATCTGAAAGATGATACCAGAATACACTTTGTGTGCAGCCCTCTCACAAGTACATCAACAATCTATTTCTCTTGGCCTGATGAAAAGGAAAAGTTCCTGCATTAGAAAAATATAAAAATAGAGTGACTCCACTGACTTAAATTCTTGTCTCAGTTTCACTATTATGAATCTAGAGAGAGAAAAATAAAGAAGTAATATAATTCTTTTTGTCTTGCCCATATGTATCACTCGAAGACTCACTGGTTAAGTTTCAACAGCTATGAAGCAGGACACATTTGTGAAGCTGCTTGAAGGTTAGTGGGTACTGAAGACAATAAAGCAGTGATAGAATGACCCCAGTTAACAGGTGTTATCGACAAGGAACTTAGTCCCATCTGCCTTAAAGAGTTTAAAAGAAAAATAAAGAGAAGCTGTTAAGGTCTAGGGAGATGTGGGCATCACTTCTGAGTGTTAGTAGGGCAGTTTCACAGAGCTGAGGAGGCTCAAGATAAAAATTAGAGGTTTCTGTTTAGCTCTGGTTTCTCTGTTGCATCCAGACCACACCAAGCACATCCCACCAGTAATTGACACAACAGGGCATATCAAGCCAAACTGAACCAAATGGTTGAGCAGCTTTACACCCACTGCTTGTCAAACTCTCAGACATAGGGGGCAAAGAGCACACAGAGGTGTTCTGCCTCCTGTAAACCTAGAGACTATATATGCTCTCCCTACATGCTGCTCTTTTACCTCATGGGGGTTTTGTGGTGAGTGAACTTAATGATGCTCCCTTACTTATTCTTGTTATTTCTTTGAGAGGAGAGAGCAATCCCTGTGTTGAAAGCCACAGCTATTTACTGATTTCCTATGTCTTGCAAAGTAAATCTTGTTTCCTATAATTAACCATGTACCTGCAGTTAGAAAATGATCCTGTGATATTACTGGTTTATTAGAGGAAACAGGAAGCAGAGAGAAATCTTTGAAACTTAGGGGGGGAAAAGAAACTGGTTGCAACTATGGGAAAGGAGAAAAACTGGATGAGAAACAAGTATTCAAGAAGATTGAGCATTCCATGTGTTCTTCTGGCATGGTAGCACTAGGGAAGTCTTTGGAGAAGGTATGGATGTTTTCTCTCTGAACAAAGGAGACACGCCCCTTTAGTTCTGCATCTAATTCTGTGTCTAGTTCTGCCAGTGAATTCTCAGAAAAAGAGGAGAAAAAACATTGGACTTCAGGAACTTAGAGGCTGTTAGAGGCTGGAAAGCAATGTGAATGAATGACTCCAACATGGGGAGAAGCAGCATAGTGCAGGCTGTGAAAGGGGGTGCACTGGCTGAGACTTCCCTCCTCTGGTCCTCCTCCTGATGGCTGCTCCTGAGTTCCAAGTTACTCTAGGGGCTGCTTCATCACAGACTGTCTGGCAGCTGCTCCTGGAAGCACTGCTTACCTCCTGCAGCCAGAAGGAGATGGGATATCTTGTTCATTTTGCCATGATTTACCAGGGTGGCATATTCAGACTTCAGCAGGTTAAGGAAGACTTGCAGGAGCATTTTGTCCCCTGGATCTGAAGGACTGTCAGTCTTCAAGGGGGCAGTGGGAGCCTTTGAGGAAGGAAATGGTGGCACTGCTAGTATTGGAAGATGATCATGCATAGATTTAATTGCAACATTTGTTTAAAAATAAACAGCTAGAAACTTCAGCAAGGTGCAAGAACATTTTTAAGGCAGTAACTAAAGACAAATCTTTGGGTTGGTTCCTTCAATTATTCCCAAACTCTGTATGTGTGGAACGAATTATTACACAAAATATACACAAACATAGGAACACTGAGATGTAGGATACAGGCTACTGTTGATAATGAAAAAAAATAGTGGTATTGATTGCTTCACCTTCAACAAGTAGAACAGGGAACAATAAGGCAAATGGGGACACCCCTCCACGTGGTGAACAGCCAAGTATCAAAAACCACTAAAGATTAAAAATAATTGTCATATATGCCTAGTATTTGTGCTTTGATATAGACTGAGAAGAAGGCAATTTAATCAATTTGTTATACCCTGTGTGATGTGCATGTCTCAGAAGTTTGTTGTTTTGAAGTTGGTTTTGAAAAAAGAAAAGAAAAAAGTCAAAGAGATTTCATTTACAGATAATATGCTAAAAGTCAGTATCAGAGAGGCCTAGAAAAATATATTTGTATGTACATGGTAATAGAATTTAAAGTTATAAGGCTATAGAATAACATGATAATGAAGGTTGGCCAGACAGGTAAGCAGGATTCCTTTCAGTGTATGGCATCAACATATACCATTCCTGCCTCCTGCAAAATATTGTCTATACACTCTCAATTTTTCTTTTGAGGTTATCTGGACTAATATTACTTTGTCTTTTTTCATGTGTCTGCAAAGTCTCCTTCCTTACTGATGCTCTGTTTATTTTAATTGTTTTGGGGTTTTTTGGGTTTTTTTTAAAGATTATTAATACATAGCAGGTCAACCTTGCATAAAATCCCTGTTAGAGCAATATATTACACTATGGAATCAGCCATACAAAAATAAGATAAAGACAGTAGTTTGCTATTCTAAAAATGTGGCCAGCAACAATTCACAGCCACAGCAAAAGAAAAACCAATGTTGAAAATTGGCACATTGAGACATTTTCACTGTTCAAGTCCAATTATCTCCTTGGTAACAAGTTCTTTCATTCATTACATATTGTGTTGTCAGAATAAACCATGTAATAGTGCTGTATCTGGGTCTATACTGCTCTCACAAATATGGAATATGGAAGCTGAAGTATGAAACCTGCTAACCATTTTCTTATGCTTGCTGGAAAATTAAAATATCCGTATGAATCCAGATCTGTCAGACTACAGTACTCTTCATTTGTCATGCATAACTTTCTTTTAAGATACAAGTCCTCAGAAGTTAATGGATTCTGAGTTACTTACTGTCTGGTGAAAGAAAAAACTCCACCTGGCCATGATTTAAAATACCCCTCTCACCAGTAAATTGTGATTTTGCCGTGCTAATAACCTCATTCTAATGAATATGTTTTATAGATTTAAAGCTTTTACAAAAGTCGAGTGGACTTTACTCAAAGCACAGGTGGAATACTCTGAGGTGATTTACACAGCACCTCAGACTCGAATTAAGTGCTTGCAGCTTTGTGTGCTGAAGGTATAACTTGATGATGTTGATTTTGTGGGATTTTTTCTCCTGATTCCAGCTTGACTGTAATTAGGATAATGGTTGCTGGGGGCTGAGAGTGGAAGAGGCCATTCATTCAATAATTATCAGGTCTAGTGTCAAGGAAACTGCTATATGTGAAAAAGAACAAGGCAGAGTTGCACTATTATAGCCCTGTGTACACTGCTATCTGTTTTGGGCCAAGATCCAAAAGCATTTTGTGGTCTAAAACAGCATCCAGAGATTTCAGCTGGGATAGGAGCCTATTTCTCTTTGTTGCACATAGGAAGAGATATTCTGCCACCCAAGACTTTCAAGTCTTGCTACAACTACAGACTTTAGAAAGAGGATGGAAAGATGAAGGCAACTGGAACTAGAACACAGCTTGTACATAGCTTGTGACGTGACATATCTTGTGAAGTCATGGCAGCAGTGAAAGAGAATGCCAGAATATTCACCTCTCAACTGCTTCCTTCTGTCCTGGACAGACAAGGGATCTGAAATATAGCTTTTGGAGCCAAGGAATAATATAATATAATGCCAGTACAATTAGAAACCAAGAAAGACATAAGAATGATGGGTGTGGCTCCCTTGTGTAGGAGAGAGTATTTCCATTCATAGCAGCTGTTATGTACCTTTTAGGTTAGAGCCTGCCAGCCGACTTATATCCTGCTGCTAAGTTATTGGTATTAAATTGGCATGTTCTGTCAGTCAGTACCTTCAATGTCAATCCTAAGCTTTTCTTGGTAGTAGCAGAAGTGGGAGCATTAGGACAAACAGCACTGCTGTGCATGCAGTAAATAAGACGTCTGTCCTCCTCTGACAAAAGCTGCTCCCTGTTAGAGTGATGTTTGCTGCTGCAGCTGCTGATGGCACCCCATGCGGGGATGAGTGAGTTGAAGAGAACAAACTAGTGTAGGCATATAGTTATCAAAAAGTTATCAATTTTTAGGTTGGTTAGGGAGGAAGTAAATTGAGGAATGAGTCAAGGATGTGATACTAATATTAGTATTCACATAATGTCTGAAAGACCAAATATCTGAATGTCCCAGAGAAAGCAATGTCTCCCAAAGTCAGATGAAACGTCAAAACCAGTGCATATGTGATTCAAAATTCTGATGGGAATGTAGTTGTATCAACACAGTTACATGTGTGTGAACCCATGAACACATGATGGTTTCATACAGAACAGATATTTCAGTATGCCTGCTTTCACCTGCCTTGCATCCCAGAGGTGATGCTTGCTCGAGCCCTGCTGTGTACAGTGCAGCTGACCCACATCTGGGCTTACCCTGGCATGTACAGTTGTGTAGTTTTATCCATCAGCACTCAAAAACGTTCCTGGCCTGAAAACTCTTCAGCTGCACATGATATGTATATGTTGGCTGACAAATGCACAGTCTGGAGTGTGTAAATGGTTTCTTAGGATCAGTTGCACTTTCCTTCGCCAGCTTCATCTGGAATGTTGCCTGAACACAGAGATCTCAATTGCAAGGACTGCCATGATTGAGGGACAGTAGGTCCACAAAGAACATGACATTATTTTTATACTGGACTCTTCAGAGGAAACTGCCACAATCAGAAATCTGATCTTGGACTCTGTCATTTGGGGTATTTCTGTTTTATCATCTGACAAAAGGGAAAAAATCACTCATAGCACTGCTTTTCTGCTAACCCTTTCCATGTTTAACATCAATGAAACTATTATTTTTTTATGTGGTGACTGAAAAGAGAAGAGTTTCTCATTCAGACATGCTGGGAAAATGTTTTAACACAGACCAAAAAGCTGCAGCCTAAGGAACAGATCTATAAAGGTCTGGGAAAAGTCTTTCACAACTGGACATTGAAGCAATTTCACATAAAATGGTAAAAAAAAAAAAGTGTTGGTTTTGTAATATCTTGTTTTCTTCTGATAGGTCCTGATTACTGTTTCAGTATTACATATGCTGCCACATGGAAGAGAAGCATGACATCAGCATTTAAAAAAGTAACTGGAGTGATCATTCAAAGACTCCGCATGTAACATTAAGTGTACAAAAAATGCCAAAAGATGACCATGCACTACCCACTGGAGTCTCAGTTAGATAAGAAATTGCTGAGTCCAAAAACAACAAAGTTTTCACTCTCCAAGGCAGTGATAATGCCACATAAAATACCACTGTATTTCTGAGCTTTGAGCTAACTGCTGTCCTCTGTAACATCAGATGTATTTTAGGATTACTAGTGTTGAATTTGTAAAGAACTTGAGGTTTAATACAAATATTAGAGTCAAAAGAGAATTACAGATATGCATATTGCAGGGTGCTTTCACAAGATTCTGATACTGGAAGCTAAACAGAAATTAAAGTACTTCCAAAAGGAATTTGAATAGGGAATAGGGATTTTCCCCGCCCTGTAACAAGTTTATGAAATCTGTTTGATGTGTGTTTTTGAGGAGGACAGAGAGCCCTATGTTTAAGTTTTGAAATCATTTAGAGATCCAAGTAGGGCACTATTAACCTTCCACATTGACTTTTCTAATTGCTGTTGGATCTCAGTGACTTTTAACCATGGACTAACCCTGTCTTCCATGATTTAACCATGGCAAAATTCTGACTCATAAAAATACTGCATATCCATAGTGGGATTTAATACTAGGGCTGTAAATTCTAGGCAGGTGGGAATTTATATCCGCTCCATAGAATTTATACAGGTGTCTTTTTCATTGTCTCAGCTAAACACTGATGTTTTCTGCTAAATTAAAGGCATTAAGGGAGTTGATCCTGATGGGACTGAGGTTATACTCTGAGGCTGACAAGAATGGAGGTTTTTCCCTTTACAAGTGGAGCTGCTCCATTTCATGTGGTCTTGACTTCCTAAATTAGCCCTTTTCCTGTGCAGTTGCTCTGACATTTCTTTAGTTTCTCCAGCAATGATTTAAGTCTTAGTAGCTGACAGTGTTTTAAATACAACAGTGCTTGATCAAAGCAGATCTAGACTTTCAAAACCTACCTTTATTACTCACTCATATTTTTTCTGTGCAGATTATTCTTCCTGCTGTTATGATAGGTCCCACTGGTGAATGATAGGATTTACCTCAATGGAGTAAATGACTCCACGCTCGTATTTCAAGCCTTTTTCTATGTATTATGCATGTTTCTCTGTTTATTTGCTTATGAATGTACGAAACTTATTTGATTGACCTTAGTTCCAAAGTGACTGTGGCGTGTATCATCCTTTTCAAGTTAGAAGTATCGTGAAAGACAGGGATTGCTTGGGGGCACCTGCAGTGAGATGGACATGAGGGCAAAACAACAGACTTGTAGAAAATCTTCTCTCATAAGTTCTTCCTCTTATGGCATAATACATAACAACAACAACAGCAACAACATCAGCAACAACAACAGCAATAATAATGATAATAATTAGTAGTAGTAGCAGCAATAGTAGTAATGGTAGTAGTAGTAGAAGTAGTAGTCATCTCCTAAGGGCTGGAGATTCAGTGGTCTTTAAGTTACAGGAAAAATGAGTTAAATAAAAAAAAGGTGAGAGATTATAACCCCTGGAGCTGGAGATATTTCTTACAGCATTTCTTCTGCCCAGCTCATTATCTGTATGTCTCATTGTCCCAGTGCTGTTTCTCCCACAGAGAGTTAAAAAGCGATAAACAAATAGATCTCAATTTAGCAGCAAATCCTTCTGGGAGGATATTGTAAAGCTGGAATTTTTCCATCTTCCAAATTTCCTGGTGATTTTGTATCTGAATGTTTTTCACATATGAAAGTCTTTTCGTAATCAGCTTGACAGGAAGCATTGCACATACCACACTACTGAAAGTACCTAGAGTTTAAAATGAATGATGAAAAACCTGGCTTAGCAGGGGATGCAGTAAGAATTCTTTCAGTCGTCAAGCCAAATCTCAAAATGACCCCAAACTAATTTCTGTCTGGCTGAATGTTGTCTTTGAATCTTATTTGTTCCAGGGTTTCCTGGAGAAAGAAAGAAGATAGAAACACATTTTGAGCTGACTCTTATGTAGGGAAGCCCCATAACTCATGAGATTTAAAAAGAGCATCTGGTGAAAGCTCAGTAAGGGGTTGCAAAGGATGAATAAAAGACAGAAATAGGGCCCCAGTTCCTCAGAAGCTGTTTATCCTGTCTTCTAGAATGTCTCTTTGGCTGTTTCTCTGAGTCATGCCATGATAGCAACAATACTTTGCGCTATTACAAGAGGGGTTGGTGAGAGAATAGAAAAAGTAAGGTAGTTCCCTTTGCTCTAAGGCACCCTCAGTGAGTAAGACATATGACTCTTCACATTCAATTCCAGCTATCTTCAATAAAAGGATTGTTTATTTGCCACAGGGTAAAAAACCAAAGGTAAACCAAAGAAGAAATAAACAACAACAAAAAAAGTTAAGCAGACTGTAAGCACAATAGACCAAATTACTTAAGGGATAAGTTTGACCCAGCTAAATATATCATTGCAAAAAAAAAAAGCATTCAAGCTGGGCATGAAACTGACATCTTAAAACTCATTTAGTGTCCAAAGTCAGGCATCTAAATCTAGAATCTAGAATGAGAGTGCTTAAAAAAAAAAAGAAAAAAAGGAAAAAAAAAGGGAATCTTTCCTAAGGTGGTCACATTTCTGCAGTTCTCACAAATGTGAGCAGTACCTGAGGGGAACTGTGTTTTGCACCTTTACAGTTTAAGCACTCCACCTGAAACAACTCAGCACAGAGCTGTCGTGAAACTTCAGGGCATAGTGTTGCTTTGGCATCTCTCCTCCCTGCCTTCCTGCCTCTGGAGATGCAACGAAAATTCAGTAGAAGACACAAATGAGCAGTTTTGAATCTGGATTACAGCTCTGCCATAGGAAATGAGTATTTATAAGCATTTAACTGCTGTCCTCATTGTGTTTGTTCCTAATTTGCAGTATTTTTGCCTATGTTGTAGGCTCTCCAGCCTCTAGCTTTTGCCATCTCACTTGTTTAAACACCCTCTCTTATCTGTTGAAGCAGGGGAATGGGCTGCATCCAAGCAAGGATTGTGAAATATAAGCTGTCCTTTCCTTTTCTCTTGTGATATACTCTTTCTTTTCATTTCTGGGAAAAAGAAAACTTCCAACTCAAGACCATTTTTTAAAGGGATTTAAGTCACAATAGTTTGGATCTAAAAACTGTACAGTATTCATACTTCCAGTTGATTTCAGTGGGAAAGGAAGGAGGTAAATTAGAGTTATAAATACTTTCATCGACCTAGAGCCCATCCTCAGTATTGCAATACATCTCTCCCAGTCAATCAAATTGAGCTGTTTTTTCTATAACAGAAAACTCTCATTTTTACTGTAAAATTGCCTTAGCAGATACTGTGGAAGCTGCATGAACTGACCTGTGCATTTTAAGCAATATAAAGCCCATTCTTCTTTCATTATTTCACATTCAGTTTAGGCTTAGTCTCTTTTTGTATTGTTTACAACATTAATGATTTGCATTTAATCAAATAATTCCGGTCCAGTTCCATTGTATAAATTTGTTCTCCAAGTGTTCACATAAAATCCTATTAGTGTGTTTTCTCTCAGCACATTTTGGGATACAATAGCCCATTACTATGAAAATGGAAATAACTGTACTCCCAGGCAGGTGAAGTGTTGCATGGCATAACTGCTGTGCTACTAAATTTTACAGTCACATTTTGTTATACAGTATAATTCATATAAAAAATGCAGGATGGTGACTTGTCACATGTGGTATGTGCTGTGGGGGTTTTTAAGTTTTAGCAAAAATCAATCTAGCTACATGAGCTGTGAGAGCAGGAGCTCCCTCCCCCACCTCTTCCATATGTTCTGAATTAACTGCTGCATTCACATGAGCAAAACAGAGCTGGAAATAGAAACTGGAGCCCAGATCCTCCTTTGGCATAAACTGCACAAACTAGTACAGTTACACTGCAGCTAAAATGCATGGGTTGATGTAAATAAGTAAAGATATGGCCTTTAAGATTTCACTTATTTCATAGTCTTAGCCACTAAAAGAAAAGCATCTGTGCTTTGAAGACTACAAGCCCACTGTTGTAAAAGAGAATGTCCCCCTTTGAAAGTGCTGTGCTGTACATCTTCTTAAAAGTCATGTTAGAAAATTTAAGAAATATTAAGTCATTAAGTTTTATGATCTTTTTATGCTTTCACAATGCCATTAAAATTGCTCAGACTAGTATATTAACTATAGAAAATGAGAAATCTCAGTTGTTTTTGTCAATGTGTGGTTGAGTTAAGGACACCATGCTAAAGCAACTGGGAAATCCTGAGAGAGTTCTGAAGCCTGGGAATCCTGGAAGGCTTTACTGAAAGCAGTTTGTGCTTGAATAGCCCGAATTCTTTCTCTCGTGAAATGGCAGGCTCTGTGGATGAGTGGAGAACAGTGGATGTTTGCCTCAAGTTTAGCAAACCTTTTGACATACTCTGGAAAAGCATCCACATAACTTCACTGAGGAGATAAGGTCTGGATGTGCAGTAGTAGTTAATGACAGGAAGTTGAATTGGCAGCAGTCTGATGTTCCTGGGAATCTGACATTGAGGTTGATCCTGTCCATCATCTTCATCAAAAGCCTGGGTGATGGGCTGGCATGGATGAGTCCTGTGCAAGTTATGGATGGTACAAGTCTGCGGGATGCAGCTGGCATGCTGCAGGACAGGGCTTGCCAGGGAGGAACCTCAACAAGCTGGATGAATGGGCAGTAAGGAACATTGTGAAGTTCAACAAAAGAAAAGGTAAATGCCTGTGCCTGGGACAGAATAAACCCATGGATAGACACCAGCTAGAGTTTACTACGGTAGTAGCAGTTCTCCAGAAATGGACCTTGTAGTCATGGTAGTGTTAAACATGCCAACACTGTATCTTTTGGGGGAAGAAAGCTAAACACATCCTGGGCTGCATTAGCAAGGATATATTCAGCAGGCTAAACAAAGTGATTTTTCCTTCTGTTCAGTACTGACAAGCCACACTTAGAGTGCTGGGTCCAGTTTAGAGGCACCTCAAAAGAGTTGTTGGCAAGCTAGAAAGAGTCCAGAGGAGGGCTGCTAAGACATTGAGGAGATTGGAGGATGTGACATACAAGGAAAGTCTACATTTTTGTGTGTGTGTATCTAATTGCAGTCTTTCATTGCCTGAGGAAGCGTTAGAGGCAGCACAGAGCCCGACTCTTCTTCATGCACAAAAAGGGGATGAGAGATGACGACAATGAGTTGCAGAAAGGGAAATTATGGCTAAAATATTCTCAACACAAAGTGTGTCGAGGCAGGTTCACAGGATGCATGGAGGTGTGTCAGCAAGGTCCATCCGTAGTTGATGGTGCACAGAGTAATTTCTAGGGAAAAAGGGTACAAGAAGAAGAAACAGACAGATGGAGAGAAGGTGGTGAGTAAACTGCCCATGGGCCAGCTCGGAAGTCATGAGGGTCTCCATGAACACCTTCCTGCCTTCTATGCAGCACGGTTCCCTTAGAATAATTTTTCCACAGTAACTCTGTAGCTTCCACCAGCCCTTGCTCAAACTCCTGGCTGGTCACTCCTGCTGAGGAGTGTTAGCACTGCCTGGAGGGTGCTATGATGAGCAGCAGGTGCTTCATAGCTGAGCTTTGTGGATGTACATTGTTGGTTCTCTGATGTAATCCAGATGCTACAGCTGGAGGGAAAAGGGGAGAAGGGGAGAAAGAAGAGGTGACTGTCACAGCAGCGGAAACCCCCTCCCTGCCACAACAACACTATCACTGTTTGCAGGTGCTTGAGAGGAACAGCATGAAGGAGCAGCTTGAGAGCCACTAGAGAAAGACACCATGGCAGAGGCTCTGGAAAGCTCTGCCCTGGCAGCTGGTGTGAAAATGAGCAAAGCTGGGCATGAGAAAGGAGAAAAGGAGGTCTACAGCACTGCAGGCAGAGGGCCTTTTGCAAGCCAGCAGGCTAAGGCATCCATGGCACTGTGCAGCAAGGCTTAAAGGGAGAGTCCTTCACTGAGACAGTGGTGTGGCACTGGGTCAGGATCCCAGACAGGCTGTGGAATCTCACTCCCCACAGACACCCAAAGCTTGATGGAACAAAGTCCTGAGCAACCCCACCCAAAAGTAGCCTTGTTCTGAGTGGGGGCTTGGACTAGGTGATGCCCAGAGCCCTCTTCCAAATTAGATTACTCTACAATCCTCTATAATGAGTGTTGTGTACCATAAGCACTGTAAATATATTTCAATTGGTGAATAAAGGCTTAAAATCTTGTCTAAAAAATCCTGTAGGGGAGAAGACAGAGCTCATGCTCACATTGGACATATTTTGATCTTCATAGGAAGATGATTAAAAAAAGATTACTTTAATTGACATAATTTTTATAAGGACTTAATCTTTTTTTCACTTTCTTTGGATTGAGACTTATGAAAAATGTAAAAGATGATTCAAGCATAAGTACCAAAGACACTGAAGGTTTTGCAGTTATATTTGACTCAATAGTGAATTCAAGGAAAGCTATAATAATGAAGCTTTTTTAAGATCATGAAATCTCCTTAATAATACTATTCATAAAAATAAAAGAGTTTACTGCTTGAATTAAATGCCTCCCAAACATTAAAAAATCATCCATACATATCAATTCTATTTTCTTTTCCAGTCTTTCCAATAGATATTCTTGGGGAGATTGTATTTTCCTAGGTTTATAAAAAGGAACAAGAACAGGTGAATAAATTTATGTAGAATATGCATCTTCAAGGAGTTATGTAAATGAAACCTGAATTTTTCTATTTACTATAAATCAGAGTCCAGATAAATGAGGCCTTGTCCATATTGTGACTGAATTCAGTCAATTCATGTTAGGTTCAAATTTAAAAAGAGCTTTCAGTACAGTGACCAGATGCTGTGCAACCTTGCCAGCTAGATCACCAAAAAGTTTCATTAGAGTTACAGGTCCTAACTAGCACTTGAAAACTGCAGGAATAATTTTTATATGGTCTGCAAGGGGAAGTGAAAGTGTTATGGAACTGATGTCATCCCTGTGCAAGTGCATGGACTAAAAGATTTTAGTGAGCAAGAGTTTGGGATGGTGTTCTAGTCTATATCAAGTGATGGGAAAATTCCTACACAGTGCTAGATCCAGCTGATGAGAAAACTAAATGCATACTTTGCCTTTTTAGTGCAATATTTCCATCTTGGCAGCATTTTAGAAAATGTGGGGATTTGGTTGGGGTTTTTTCCCGCTTTATCTTATTAGCTACATGAATATGACTGATGGATACAGACCACTACAAAAATTGTCAGAGCCGTATTTTGCAGGAGGGAATTATTCTGTCCAATTATTTATTTACAAGATACAGGGAGGCACCAGTGGTTCCTACAAATAAACAAAAGGAATCAAGAGCAAACCATGGGATATCAGGGTTATGCTTTCTCCATGCTTAAAGTCAGCCAAGGGCACAGTGCCATTTACTCTGATGGAAATCCGCTTCGTGCCTTTGCCTGGGATGAAGAAGGAAGTCTTTGAAAGTACTATTGGATATGTGTAGGCTCATCTTTAGTCCATATATACAAGGGTTAGAAGTATCTACTTCTTCTGAGAAGAATATCCTTTTTTTTTCTTTACATTTTGGTTATACTTATTCTAGTTTTGAACCACTAATGCTTTATGGAGAGATAAATCAAAACAAGAACCTGTGGATGTCTGATCCTAGATTTAGAGAGGGAAGAAAGTAGTAAGGATATCTAAGGCTGTTTTTCTTTGCCATTTTGTCTCCTGGTCTGTTGTAAATTAAACTGGTATGATTGAGACTGTTAGGCCACTGCTGGCTCAGGTAATGGAAGAGAAGGTTGGAGGGAAGCTGAAAAGACCAACTGGTTTTAGCCCATCTCCTTGATCTAAATCTTATTCTTATATTGAATATTAGAAATCTGTCCCTACTAACCAATTTTTTACTGTCAAATAATGCAAAAATTGGGGTGCTGTACTTACCACTGAGTGATCTCTTGCTTTCTACTCAGTCTGACATCAACCATGAACTGCAGCGTCTGCTGAAGTAAGTTTGATGGAACAACTGAAAATGCAGGAACAACCCAACATATACAAGACTATATTTTCCCTGTTTTCTTCTTCATTGCAGAGATCAAGAGAGGACTAACTAATATGTTCTATTGTTAATTTGCCTTTGTAAGATATTACTCTCTGAGCCTTGAGATAGAAGGGTGTATCATCTGCTAATCCAACCCTCTCGAGGCATTTTAGTAGCTAATCTGGTTGAATCAAATCAGTCTTGCTGCATATGATTAATTTTGGGCCAATTTAATTTTTATTAGTCATGGGTTTCAGTCACCTACAGTTGCGTGACTATAATTGCCCTTGAGCACACAGAATTCCTTTGTAAATTTGATTTGAAAATGCATCAGGGTAGCCCCGCCTCCTCTTCATCTATCTGTGCACTGCTAATCTTATCATGACTAGATTCGTGCCCTCTTAAATATAGGTTGGCAAAATAAGACCTTTACAGACGAAATTGGTGAGTCAATTTGCCTTCTAATTGTGGGATTTCTCAAGTGAATTTAGTGCTTTAGAATGTGGTGCCTATGGCACCCATGAAAGGATTAGTTTATGAGGGCCAGCTCTTAGAAACAGCCCAACAATAGTGCCTTATCCTCAGGATCACTTATCAGTCAATGGGAGTTTGTTCTCAGGAGGGCCAGAGCCAATGGGTAAACTCCTGTTTATGCTAGCCGAGGAACTCTGTCTTCAATGTTTGGATAAATTATCACTTTGTATCCTGTTGAGGTAGAGTAGTACCGGGAGCTTAGAGGAGTCTTCAGCTTTTGCTCATGCAGCTTTGAGTCTCTAAGCTCCTGCCTTTGCAGCAGAATAAATTCACGTGGAGATACATTGCCTCATCTTGTGCCTCCCCTTTCCCACTCATAAATCTCCTCCAGATGAACCAACGAAGCTGGAGCATTCCCAAGAACCGCATGGGTCTTATGGGATCCAGACATATGGGATTCACAACAAAGAAGGTAGTAGTGCCTCTAAGAAGTGCCAGAAAGAATAATGATTTTTTCTGCTGTGGTTAGTGAAGAGGAAGTGACAACTCACTTAGTAACCACAGTGTTGGTTTTGAGAGCTGGTTTGGAACTACTGTTCCTGGTACCATGACACCACTCCCAGGCACCCATTTGGCTTTGCATGGACTGGATTTCTGCATCTGATGGAGAACATTAGGTCCTAGATGTTTGTGTTTGATTGGTGTGACTTGAAAAACTGCTTCTGGTTTAACAGATATAGGCTAAGAACAAATGAAGGGAAAGCCACACAATCTCTTCTAATAACATTCTCTCTTTACTAAAATCCCATAGAGATGTAGCAGACATCGGTGGTATTAATATTATGGGACTTAGCTGATGCTAAGAAGCATTTGGGAAAACTTTGACTGACTGGCTCAGGCAGCTGCTAATGAGGATATATCACTTACAGGGATATGGCGGAGTAAAGATGTTTATTTCTCAGTGTGCTATTGCCTCGTCTGAGAGATGAGAAAAGTATTCAAGCAAATGGGAAGCATGAGGAGTTGTGAACCTGTGCCCTGCCTCAGCCCTGATGAAGGAAGCAGCTAAGAAGGTTTTCTCCCTACCTTATCGCTGCATGGAGACACCATGATGCTGTGAGCTGCAGGAGGGACCTTTTTCCATGGACATCAACACTCAGGGGCAGCAGCCTGGAGAAAATACAGCCAAGAGCTGCTATCCTAGGTACAGCCTGATAAGAAATGGCTTGAGGCACCCAGGGGGCTTCCCTGTGCAAAACACTCCCCCCGGATGAAAGACAGAAATGTTGCTGATTTTAGATGCGTCAAAAGTTTCAGGATGTAGCTCTGCCTGCCTCTGTGGAAACAACTCATCATCCTTGTTACCCTTGAGACTTCTGGCTGATGTATCCTTCTTCCATTAGCCACCTAATTCTCTGAGGCTTCTCTGGGAAGGAATCATTCTGCTTTCCTCAAAGCACAGGAACAGGGATTTATTTATTTGTTTAGATGCTTTTCTGAGCTGTGCTTTTCCCTTCTGACAATGGAGGTGGTTGGAATGTGTGAATAGAGATAATGTGGACAGATTGATCTGCACTAAATGAATCTCAAGACAGTTTCTGTGAGAAACCTATTTGAAATGTCTTTATTATTTTAAAAGAGAAAACTTCAGCCACAAGATTTTACCAAGGATACAGTCACTTATTGTGTTATGGACTCCAATAAACCTTAGATTCCAAAATAGATACAGTCACTATGAAATCATGTGCATGAATTTTTCAGATTTATTCCCAGCCTTGGAGTGTATTTGCAAGTATACAGTTCTTAATAGTATGTTTCACCTAATACAACTGAATTCTCATATTGTCACTGTGGGAAGTAATGTGACATTGGGTTTAGTCCCACTGAAGCTAATGAAGTTCTCTGGGGACTACTCAACGTAGCCAAAATTGTTTCAACACTAGTGTAATGCAGAATAACAATAATTGTTCAGGATATATGCTTTTCAATGTACAACTCCCTCAATTTCTTCAAAAAACAGTGTAAAATACAGTCTTTAGGTATCTATATTTTTCCATCCAGAGGGAAAAAAACACAATAACAAAACCTTATCTGTAAACTTCAGGGTTAAAACATTTCTGCATTTATGCTCACACCCTTCATGGTATCTTTCAGAAGGAGGGTAGGCATAACTGGAAACCTGTAAGCACGATTTATATGCATTTTAAATGGGCTGAGCTAACATTCAGTTTAATTGGAAAGAGTCCTGAATGCAAAGCAAAGCCTTCCCACACTGTAGAAATCCATATGTTCAAATGCTTTTTTTTTTTTCTTTTAGTATTTCACAGCTCTGTAGCCAAGAGTTGCTAGAACAAAGACCCTGTGCCGTCCTGTTTTGAAAATAAACAAATTGACAAATCTGTTCTTTGTGCCACTGCCACCAGTTCCTTGGTATATTTGCAAATGCAGAAACATAAAGCTGAATAATCTGCTTCTCTCAAGACTTCACATTAGGCAATTAAGGGGGTATGTTTGCAGGCAGGCACACTGGGCATTAGGCAGACAACTATTAACAATAAGAATTGGGCATTTAATTCCCTTCATAGGGCCGAAAATGTATCTCTCCTGTTTAATGCAAGTCAGTGTAGTAGGATGTCACAAACATGGATCAATAGCAAAGGATTTTTAAATTTAGAATGCCGTTCCTCTACCACAGAACTGGCAATAGTGAGTGTTTCCCAGTAATAGAACCAGTCTACCTTTGCTGAGACAGGAGCAAAGTTATCTGAGGAAGTAGCAACACTGTCATTTATTTTAATGAGGCTTGTTCTCCAACAAATGCTGTTTCCGCACGCTCGGGAAGGTTCCAGTAATGCTATAAAAAATGAAAAAGCCTTAACAAATGCTCGAGCATGTCTGTGTTTATATAACCTCAGATCATGGCATATAACAGGGCCCTGTTTTCATACAGTAGCAGAGTTATTTAACCATGTGTGTTTGCCCTTGTTGAATATTCAGCTTTTCAGTCCAGCTGATAAACTGATTGTCACGTATCCTTAGGTGATGCATCTGTTTGTTGAGCACTAAAACCTCAGATTCAAACTTCCCCAGATGGATATTGAAAAACCTGTTGCTTTTAGGATATTAAAGATTCATTATTCTCATTCCTTTCCATGACATTTTTATAGAACCTTATGGCTTGCCAGTCCCATCCCAGTTGAGGGGAAGAAAAAATCCCCCAACAAATCAGTTTTGCTGTGGGGTTTTTCAGTGTGAGTGTAGGGAGAAAACCCTACATGCCAAAAGTGACATGACTCCTTTTACTTTAAGTTTGTATTTCATCAGTCTAGCAAACTCGATGGGAAACTTAATTTCTAAACATGAACATTATTGAATTACAGAAGCTGTATTTAGATCAATCCCTTCATGTCAAAATTATTAGACTTCACAAGGAAAAAATAAATTTTTTACTAGAAATATCAGCAGACTTATCAGCACTACTTGTGTTAAATGTAATAACTGTACTTTAATGCATTATTACTTAATGCTGAAGACCCAGTGTCTACTTCTGACATTTTGAAAAACCTGAGAAGCTTGCACCTGGATGTTTACAAATATCTTCTTTATCAGGTAATCATGCAGTCTGGATTAGACAGATATTTCTGTTAGGAGAGTGCACTTGACCATTTTTTTCCCCTGCCTGTGCCTCTTCTTTCTTCATGCTAGCACAAGTTTATGGTGAAGGAGATCTTGTTCAAGAAGCCAGTCTGGGAAAATTAAGATCTGGAAAAGGAGGAGGGAAATTTAGAGAATATAAACAGAAGAAGGAGCAAAAAAAAAAAAAAAAAAAATTATGCAATGGTATAGAACCAGTATAAGCATGTGGTGAAAATCTAATGTTCTTTTAGCAGGCATGTTTTTTGAGCATGCTAGTTAGAGTTTCTTTTACAGCAATGAGTTGTCATGCCTTGTCACATACAAAGCTGTGGGTTTATTATAGATTAACTTGTGACATTTTTAACTTTCCTGAAGCAATTTTGAAATGTAAGTTAGACTAAAAGCTTAGACAATGTTTGTTCCATGAAGCAGTAATTGATGAAAAGTGTTTGATGAGTAAAAGTTATGGACCTCTCATTGGCAATTAAACCTTATTCACGGAGAAACTTCATGCTAGGAAATTGGGGTTGTCGTGCTTTATGATTCAGAAAGAGTGGGCAATACTTGTAGCAGTGTGAAATAGAACTTGAGCTCAGCAACAAAATAATTTCTTTTCATATACTAGCAACAACTTATTCCTGATGCCTCTAACGAAAAAACAGCTTAAACTGGGGGGAAAAAATCAGAAAGGCACAGATTTTTCTGCAAAGTATAGTAAATGACACTTGTTAACACTTGCATTTAAGGTAGCAGTCATTTTACTGTAGTCCACAGTAAGGTTTATAATGTGTATGGTACTTTTTGATACTTCTCTTTTACAAGAAACCATGAAAGATAAAGCATAATTGAAGAATTCTGTGGTAAAGATGGCTATCATTTGCCCTTTCACCTTGTCATTTCTCTATTGTGAGCTTCAAGAGAAGGTGATAAAATATCTTGCTGTCAAAAATGCTACATTGTGCAGATTTTTTTTCCACTGTTAAATTCTATTTTATAAATGAAAGCCAAATTCCACACGTGATGGAGCCTTTTTATTCTGTTGTGGTACAGGTTTGTAAAAGGTTATGGTAAAGTGTTCTATTTCTATTTTCAGTGTATATTCTATGGACAAAAAGGGAAAAAATATTTAATAATATTTTTTATTAAGATCATGTCTTTGTTTGGCAATTTCAGCCTGTAAAATCCTATAAAATGGAATATCACCCAAGGGTAACCAAGGTTATCCATGAAGTATCATCAGATTTATGCCATGCCACCCTTCCCTGTGCTTCTTAGGTAAACACAGTGCACATGCAATACATGACTTTAAATATGTAGAAAAAAAATACCAATCCCTTTGAAGCCGGCAAAAGGTTTGTCAGAGAAAATAGCCAGGCAGTAAAGATGCTACAAGGGATAAGCAAAACCCACTTGATTGTTTAGATGCCTATTAGGAGGCAATGGCTTAATGCAGAAGCTGCTCCTATTTGCCACAGCAGCAAAAGAGAGTTGTTTTCTGTCAGAGACAGGCCTACCAAGGTGAGGTGTCTGGTCAGGTGTGGCAGGGGACACAGTGTAAAACATGGATCTGTGCTTTACAAATAACCTGTGTCTCACCACTGGCAATGCATCTGCTGCTATGACATTACTTAGAGGAATTAAGGAGCCCAGGCTGCTGTCCTGAGCAGACACTTATCTTTGACACTGAGGAACTGATTGGTGTAAGCTAGTTAATGCCATAAAATGAAGGGAATTATCCTTCAGAAATAAAGAAGTGATCAGATTCTTCAAATGCTGTGAGTCTAAAAATGAATGACTTACCCAATCCTAGAAATAGTCCTGCCTAATTTTATAATTCCTCTAAATTAGACTAGCCACATGCTTACTGCTAAGCTCAAATCTGTCTGCAGGATCTAACATATGTTAAATCATGTGTCTGATTCCTTGCAACCTATTCTGTAACTCAAAAATGCACCAAAGAGCTGTCCTGTAATTTTCATGATCTACTGGCAACTGAAAACAAATTGTGACTGTTGCTGAAATTTTCGTGATCCAGGAACATTTTGTGATAAATGCATTTGTACAAAAACTCATCAAATCCAAAAAAGAGGAGAAATCTATGTTCCTAGGGAATATTTTACTTTCTTGCAAAAAGCAGAAGCTGCAGTGGAAATCACTTTTCTCACCACAGAAATACTATCACCTCCAAATAACTATTTTTGGAAGTTTCTTCTTATAGCTGTAATTGACAGACTGTGAAGAGTTACTTCTTTTGAACATGTTGAAACTTAGTAATTCCTTTTCTGATTTTGTGAAAATGCAAAATTAAGTGCGATTTTTAAAGTATGTACTCTATTTGGAAGGGAAGTGGTTTTTGGCATATTGAAGCTAAGAAATAAAATTCAGGTCACACTTGTGAAGCACTGCCCTGATTTCTTTACAGACAACTGATTTCAGCATGTAATATTAGGCACTCGGTTAATATGCAACCTGAATTTTTACTCATGGTTTCTTGACTTAAACAGTTTTGTTTCTCCTGGATGCACGATGCTTGGTTTCTATACAAGTGAATGGGGGAAGCTCTCTTATGATGCTGGTGCAAAACCCAAGTGAAATTACTTGCAAACTATCTGGCTTGGGCAGGCCAGCCAGTTCCTTCTTTTCTTTCCTAAGAATTACCGCCTGCATCAGGCTAAAATATCTGGTAACTCAGGAAAACCTGATTAATTTCAAGGTTAGTCATTGCACAGCCCTTGACTTGGTGAGTGTTACTTCCAACACTGCCCTCTAATTGACCTCGACATTGGGCTTGTGGAGGGAGCACTGACAAGGGGTGAGTGGCAGTTCAGCTGCATGCAAGCTCTGAGCCAGGTGACTGAACAGCCCAGACCTTGTGTGTCACCTTCTCTTCGTGGGTGATGCTGCGGGCTGTGACCTTCGTGCTGAGGGTGCTGAGCTAAAAGCACGGAACCTGTCTCTTCTGGTGCCTGGTTTGCTTCCAAATGTCACTGGTTTTATAAGGTAGCAGAATCATTCTTTTGACAGGTCTAACGGGAAAAAGAGTAAAAAAATAACCCAAGCAAATGAACAAAAAAAAAAAAAATTAAAAACAATCCCAAACCTGGGAAAAAAGCTTCTGCCCTTTAAAACAGAGAAAAGTTCCACCGAGTGTACTCCACTGCAGAATGACGCAGTGTCAATGCTTACCTTACCATAATCTGTTGTTAGCTATCATCTCCCCACTTTGATAGTTACCTCTCACCTTCTTAATCAAATTGTCATAAATAGGTCAGGAATTCTTGCTACTGGTTTTATTCAATAGCACCTCTTTATCTCTTACTTGTTTTAAGTCCCATACAATTTTCTCCTATTTTTCCATGTGCTCTGTTCTCATGACAATCACTTCTGTTTGATTGCTGCTACAAGGCCCTGATTGCAATTCTTCACTGATGAAAGAGTGCCGGGACTTGGGGATTAGGGTTGTATTCCAAATTCTGCCAAAAACATCCTGACTTCAGGCAGTGCATTCTGGATGCATGTTTGGTTATACAGAATATTTGTTTACTCCAGAAGAAAAGAATAAACAAGAATGAGGAAAATTAATCCCAAAATGATTTTATATGTTTCCTGTCAGAGTTCATGGGCTATAGCTCACAATTATTTTAAATCCATTTTAACTCTGATAAGGTAGTGCTTTTCTTGTGGGAGGCTGGAGGTGTATCCTTGTTAATGATTGTGAGATTGTCCATAACAAGCTTTCCCAGAACATGACTGCTGTCTGACACCAGTCTGATAAGTGTGAATAAATCATTAACAATCTTAGTTCATTAACAATGAACCAGGTTGGTTTGGCTTCCTTATTGTTGATTGCATGCATTACAATAGGATTTATCTTAGTAAAAATACTGGCTTTTAATTGTAGGATTATACTGAGTAATTCCCAGCTCCCCCATGGGAATTCAGCTGTTTTTCCCCACTGACTAAAAGGAGATGAGTTTTCTATTGGTTATTGCACAAGCCTGGGAACTGGGGAGTCCAGCTTTAATTCCCACTTGTGTCTGTGATTTACTTTGGGATTTCACAGTGCCTCGGTTTTACCCGAATAATGGCGTTACTTACCTTTTGATAGGAGTGCTAGGAAAATCCTTGGGTCGTTTGCTGCTTCACTGAACATGAAGTTGCTCTGCACTTACTGAGGGCAGATCAGTCATTCAACTAATTCAAGCAATGGCTGGAGACACTGTGATTCTGCAGAAGGTTACAGCCTGTGTCTTGGTGTGTAATGTTCTGCATAAACTGAGTGTCACTGTTGTTCCAGCTCTATTGGGTGCTCTCTCCATGGTTTACATGGGAGCATTGGAGGATGCTGTGGCAATCTGAACAACTGAATTTTATGAGGATCTCTGCAGCATCTGAACTTCTTTAAATCTTTCCTAATTCAATTTCCAATCTGTTTAAAATATTCCCATTGTTTTTATCTACCCCTTCACCCCACCTACATGTGTAAATATACAAACGTACATTCACACACACTCTTTAGACTGTTAACTTTTCTGTCTTCTTTGTCCAGGCTGACAAAAATACGCACCAAAAATACAAACACCAAAAAATCCCAGCAACTGAGAAACAAGGGAAGATTTTAAATAGCTGTTCCTTTCACACATAAAAAGTTCTAAGGGATTAGAAATGAAAAGACACTTTTGTTTTTATTCAGGAGTGATATTGTGAAGCTAATTAGTTGTTAAAATTTTTTTTCAACACCCTCCTGTATATTATCATTATGCCAAGAGTAGGTGTACAATGCTACCTCCTCTATAGTGAAATTGCTTAGTTATATAATCATACTAAGATGACTAAGGAGAGAAGATAATATTTGGAAAATGCTTTTAGGTTTCAGGAGATTTTAGCCCCACATATATATATGAATATACATGCATCATGTGCATGCATACATATATTCTCTCATGTATATATATACACACACACATGCGTATAGCTATAGCTCCTTTGCCTCTCCACTGTGCATCAAAAAGACTCCCATAATGTCGCTTTCACAAGCTATTTTATTTCACAAAACTTTCACATCTCCCAATGACCAGTTTTAATCACTATCACCCAGTCCTCTAACAAGGTACAATAAAATAAACATTGGAGACCAATTAATTAATTAAGCCAATAACAGGTTATACCTCTACTTCTCCACTGTGAGTATTCGTAGCACCAGCAGAAGCTTCTGCTGTTCCATCTTTGTTATTTTATTTTTTGCTTTCTACCCTGCAGCAGCAACAGCAGCAACTCTGTGACAACCAATAGACGTGGTTGGCAGGATGAAATGTAAAATAACAAAACCTACAGTCTGCCTTGCTTTGTGGATAATATGCTGCAACAACCAGCCATTTCCTGCCTGTGGCTGTGTCAGCTGAGCCATCCACAGCCCATTTTTTCATTGGTATTATTTTTTTCAGTGTCTATGAAATCTGGACTGGGACACAGCATGCTTGGAATGTGGCCAGTATCCTGTTGAGTTAGTAGAATGGAAAGAAAATAAAAAGTACACTGACCCAATTTCTTTGACTAAATATACTGGGCCGTAACAGCAAAATCTGGGGATGTGTTTATACTTTGAATAATTTTTCAGATGAAGTGGCTTAGGACAATACATTAAAAATGGAGATGGAGGTCAGGTAGTGAAACCTACTCATCAGGTTCTCTGTTGGCTTCAAACATCTCTTCATATCCCAGTTCTCAAAGATTTAAAAGTAGGTTTCATTTTTTTCTTTTTGTTGTTTTTTTACCTAATTTAATTTACCTGAAAGTTTCTGTAGACTTTTTTTTTTTGTATCTGTTTCAATTAAAATTGTTAAACAAAAAACAAACAAAAAATCAGTCAGTGTATTTTTCCTTTATGTGACAAGTACCAACACTTAGGATTTGTGGAGATTGTGTCCCTTACTCTCTGGTGTGAGCAGAAATGCAGCTGGATGCATCTGGAAGTGAGGAGAAACATAATAGCACAATCAATTAGTTTTTCAAATGCAAAGTGGAGGATCCACTTAAAACCTGGTGATAATCTAAACTGAACAGCTTGTGCCTACCTTTGGCTCCCCCACACCTGTGCCATTCATGCTGCCATCCCAGGCAACAGTGCTATTCCAGTGAGGAGTGTGCCAAGGGGTCGGCTTCTCTGTTCTAGGAACTGTGTCCCAAGAAGGACCAAGCAAACCCTGTGGCCTTTCTCAGTTTCCTCATTCATAAAATGGGGACAATGATCTGCCTCCATCTTTTCAGAACACCTGGGTATATCTGATTGCGAAGTGGTAGGACACAATGGGAGCCAAACAGAACTGTTCTCCAATGCCATATGGCCAAACAGGTTGCCAGCATTCAGAGATTAAAAAAACAGATTAAATTATGAATCCTCCCTCAAAAAAGACCAAACTCAACAACAACAACAACAAGAAAGCCAAAAGAACAAACAGCAATTAAAGGCTTAATTTAGCACTAATAATCAAAATGCATTTCCGAAATGCCTGGCCAAATAAACATTCCCTTACAGCACTCCACCTGCTGGTACTGGCAGAAAAATAATAGTACCTGCAGTACTCCTCCAATACATCCCCACTTTCATTGTCTTCTTCAGACCTACAGCATAAGGTACCTATCTTACTGCCCTCCTGCCTTTCAGCTTTCCTTTTCAGAGATCCCTCCTAGAACGCTCAAAAACTCCAGAAAGAATTATACACTAAGCATGAATGAGAGAAAAATATAGCCAACCATGTGAATTTGGAATTGACTTGGTCCTGAGCTCTTGCCTAATTCAGAGTTCGTTCAAGGTGAATCCTGAGTTTGTTTCTGGCAGCCTCTGTCCTCAGCACTGAAACCCTTTGTCATGGGAGAGAGAGGCCAAGATTTGAAGAGAGGGAAAGGAGGGACGAAATACCTGAATGAGGGCAAAAAGGACATTTTGATGGATTTTGTAGATGTTTCTGTCCAGGGGAGTTTCCCTTTCCCTTTCCCTTTCCCTTATGACCACACATGAAGGTGCTTTAAGGTATCCTACTTGACTTGGCAGAGGAGTGAAGAAGAGTGGTCTGTCCAAAATGATGGCTTGGGGGCTTCTGAAGACAAAAGCCCAGGCTAAACCATGCACTGATATTACTCCAAACATTTAGAAAACAAAAAAGCAGGAATCCCAGGATCCCAGCAATTTATGGGTTGGAGTCCAGCTGTTTTTCAGGGCAAGGTTTTTCCATGCAAGAGTTTCAGAGGCAACAGCTGTTTCATAGAACATTCCTGTTGGCAGGGCTGGGTAAGCAGAGCTAACAGCGTGGTCGTACAAGGTCTGGGCAGCAGTTTGAGGGAAACACTATTATTTGTTCCATTTTTATTTCAAACAAGAGGTTTCTTTGCATGTGAATCCCCAACCAAAGTCTATTCATTGTAAGAACTGACAGAAGTGAAACTAAGTGAAGTAAAGCAGATGGCTTAAACATGTTGAAAAGAATCAATAGCCCCAGTTCTGATGCATCGATATTTTGGTGTGGAACATTCAGAATTGATGTTTAAATGTCAGCTAGGCCCAATTTGCAGCATTTCAAAGCTTCCTTTGTGTTTTCAATTCAGCAGGACTGAAGGTCAGAAGTTTTGCTAAGTATTTAAATCCAATGATACATTTTGCAAACATTCATTTTTGTTTGAAAAGATATTCTTTTCTCTTGTTCCACTGGTAGTAGCCAAGGTGGAAGATCTTAGAGCAGGCATAAGTTCAAAGCTTGGTCAAAGGATGACAGTTGCTTATGCTATCTTGACTCTAACACTCCCATTATTTCTCCTGAAAAACTAGATAGCTTCAAGTCTGATTTTTTCCAGTGTAGAATTATATTGTATTAATAAGTTCCTTTCTGTCCAAATGCGTAAAGATACTGTGGCAAATAAAACTCTTCACCAAGTTGGTTGGTTGGTTTTGATGTGTGCATCTTTTGTAGTAGAAAGAAGACTGTGTGGATTTTTAATAGGAAGTGTTGATAGCACAGAAAAAAAGAACATAAAAGATATGTATTTCTTTTTTAATGCTATACATTTAAATTATCAGAACTTCAATTAGCTCAATGTAGCGAAGTCTCTTTAGAACTGACAGAAATGTGCATTTAAACCATCTGA
The DNA here is from genome assembly GCA_013397075.1 of Rhabdornis inornatus. Lineage (NCBI taxonomy): Eukaryota > Metazoa > Chordata > Aves > Passeriformes > Rhabdornithidae > Rhabdornis > Rhabdornis inornatus. The sequence goes on along the minus strand of VWZS01002632.1, from coordinate 614,653 downwards.
AGAGTCAGTTATGAATCTTAAAATGCAATAGAAAAAAGATTTTAATGAAATAATATTAAAAAATATCCAGTGTATCAACATTCAGTAGAATAGCTTGTTTTCAAAATCGACTTAAAGATGTTTTTTAGTCTTGTCAAGGTTACAAAACAATATTTTGGACCTGCAGAAATCATAGTTCAGTTGTCCATTTCACAAACCTGAGCAAAGTCCTCCCTTCTTTACACACAATAAGAACTTCAGGAAGTAGTAATTGAAATTTAGGCAAAAAGAACATTATGAACAGGATTTTGCTAAATAAATTCAAAAGGACAGTTTAAACCCACTCTAACTGAAGCACATGTCACTCAGTGTGTGCTATGGTGGTGGCATTCACTATGTGCTTTGCAGGGGAGCAAAGGACTGCATGAACAAGACTAGTCTTCAGAGCTGTTAATAGGCTATAGTCCCCTTGAAATTAGTAGGACTGGAGGGTGTTCAGTTTTTCAAGAGAGTTGCATTTATTTTCATCTCAGCTACATTACATTTTATGAGTGACAGAAGTGTGGCAAAATAGAGTACTGAAATTTTACTTTCAGTTCTGAACTATGAAGATAGAACAATGCTTGTCACATTTCAAAGAAGATACAAAGGAATATCCTAAATAGTTAACAGAGACACTAGAAGGAAACAAAATAGAAGAGCTTTACAAAAAAAAATAGATTGAAAAAAATCCACCTATATTTATATCAGTAAAACAAGGAATCTTCAGAACTGTCTGAGTAACAGAGGAAAAGAATTATCTCAAAATCCCAGGCATCGAAATGAATTTGAAATTGTGTTTTATTTTGAAGAAAATCTTGGATGTACTTCTGTTGAGAAGAAGATTCTGTTTGTGAGGAGGGGGTTAGGAGACAAGAAGAAAACATTCCCAGCTTGCATGACACAGTCAGGATGTGTTGTCTGGAGGATCAGAATAGGATGCAATTACGAATTCATCCAGACATGAAGATCGGGCTTGTCCAAAAGTCATGTTAACAAGATTGTGGTTAGGAATCAAACAGACAGACAGTTAAAGATACCACCAAAACCAAACCCAAAATCAGCTTTAAATCCCCTTGTAACAGAAAAATTAAATAAAAAATGAATAAAATAAAAAATAAAAAATAAAAAAGAAAAAAAGAAAAAAGGAAAAGGCAGATTTTAAAAGTTATTGTGAGATTTTGTAGCTTGATATTTGAATATTAGAGTAAAATTTGGAGATTCAGCATACTCTGAATAATACCTAATTAAATCAAAGATGCGAGAATGGACACATATCATGAGATACCCTCTCTGGAAGAAAGCTGGGTGTTTCACAGAGGTCTTTCAGTGCTGCTGCGAATCCTTCACTGGGGAAGATGTACTTTAGGAGCCTTTCAGAATTGAAAGAAATTACATGCCATGTTTTCCTAGTCTATATTACAATTACTTAGAAAACACAAAGGTCTTACTTGTCCTCATTTATTCTGTGTAAGAGGAAAGAATAATTAAGTAGAGTTCTGAAAATCCAAAACAAAACAGGATCAACTTCATTGCCGTGTGCCCCATTCAGACCTTAGAGGCATGTTATGTCTTTAATATGAAAGAAAGGAAACTTCATTCACAAAGACCCTTTTGACTTTCTTGGAATGACATTTTACTTGCAGTGATTTTTAGTGGCTGGTTTGTTGGCTTGTTTGTTTGTTTTCATTAGAGGAGTCTGCTAAAGCATATTGACTTAACACAAAGTCACCTTGGTATCAGTTGCAATAGCCCCCAAAGCGGTGCTTGGATTTGCAGCCCTTACTGGCATTGTGTTCTGATGTTTTTTGAAGGCTTTTGAAAGTTGAAGTTGAATCAGTCCTTAACACCACTAACCATGCACCTGCTTCTTGACCCTAACTATCTGAAAAATAACATTCTCTATCATTGTTCCCCAACTCTTAAAAAAAAAATCTTATTCCTACCCTCATATTCCTGTTAGATGTTGTGATTAACTGTCCACAGCCTTGAGTTTATGACTGTAGAAGCCCCCCCATAGCTCAGGAGTCTCAATAATTCCAGTTACTCCATGTATGCTTCCTGCACTCTGAGCAAAGGGGAGATTTCATCCCTCAGGGTTATCTCAGCAGTATCTTCCACAAACACATCCCGTCTCTAAAAGAATAAAGTGTCTACCTTTTCATCCAGCTTAACTTTGTCTAGACAACAAATGCAGCCAGGTTTTGTACAGCTGATTTATCTTCCCCAGCTGACTAAGCTAGAGTAAATGTGATTCACAAAGATTTTCTTTTTATCCCATGTTTGTCTTTCGAACTTCTCTGGCTGCTTATCTATGCTTGTACCTGGGAAACCTGGGAAACTCTAAGCAGCTATCCCACTCCACAGGCTGAATGCCAGTCACCTCAGCAGGGATACACTAGTGGTAAAATGAGACTCTGGAGGGTCTTGTGGGTAACATGCAGTGCAGATGATGCAGATTTTTTATTTTCCATTTCAGAAGTTCTTAGTGTTTCTTCATGCAAAACAGTTTCATCTATAGCTGGCCTGTAGCTTATACAACACAAGTGTCTTTACAGCTCAGGAGAGGGGTTTTTCTGCATTCTTATTAATTTAAAGAAATAAATACCTTGATGAGAATGACCTTCATTATACTTCAGACCTGATCATTGCTCCCTGTGGGCTCCATTACCTCAGTGAAAGCCGAAGACAAAGTTCACTCAATAATTAGAGGGACTGGAGTTGTTCTGGTCTGAGAACCTGACACCCCTGCTGTGCTGAATGGCAGTGTACAGATGAGGGATTCGAGAGCTAAGAGACCAAACTAAATTAAGGCTGCCTGAGGTCTGCCTTGTGCATTAACTTGCAAATAAGGTGAGGGCCCAACAAAAAATGAGTGATCTTTCTCCTAAGTAGCCTTAAATCATTCCCACTTAGGATATGCTCAAACAGGTTGATGTTAGCTTTTTTTCGCGATTCAAACCTACGGTAAGATAAGAGGAATGTATAATAAAAATATTGGTGTGTCAACTGACAGGTCTAGTACTTACCCAACAAAACTTGTGTTTTTCTGTGTAGCCATCTGTTTAGAAAAGACATTATACACAAGAAATTGTTATAATATAAAATGTGTGATCTCAAGGCATCAGCGTAAATGTATATTTGTATACACACGTGCACATAAATACATATGTGTGCATGTATCTGAACTACTCAGTGCATAGCTGGAGTACTTATTACAAAGATCTATTCCTGTTAAATTTATGGACAAAATTTGTCTGTTAAATGGCATTTCCCTTCTATGTAGGTTTAGGTGGTAAACTTACACTGCTTTGAAGGACTATCTGGCAGCGTGACCCACAGACAGCCTGTCCTATAACTGACCTATGCACCAGGTCAGGGCTCAGGACAGCTCCTATGATAGAATGGACACAGGGTTTATCTGAGTAGCTCTCAGAAAGGCTGCATCCAGCTTGGATTTTTGGAAAAAACTTGGAACCATATATAGATATAACTGAGAATTAGGGACAAACAATGAATGAAGGTGCTTAAAATGGAACTTTGGTGGATTTCGTGCAATGACGAACTGCTAGTGGGTAATACAGCACATGTCCAGCCCCAGCTGTGATGGGGCTGTCCTGGTTTCATTTCAGGTGGGAGAGAGTTAATTTTCTTCCTAGTAGCTGGTACAATGCTATGTTTTGGGCTTTGTATGAGAATAGTGTGGATTACATGCTGATGCTTTACTTGTGGCTGAACAGAGCTTACTCTAAGCCATAGACTTCTTGATTTCCCATGTTCTGCCAGAAAGCAGGTGCACAAGAAGCCATGAGGGAGCATAGCCAAGGCTTCTGCCCTGAACTGGCCAAAGGATATGCCACACTGTGAAATCCCATGCCCAGTATATAAATTTGGGAAGTTGGCTGGAATGGGCTGATCACTTTTCAGGGATGGGCTGGACATCGCTCAGCAGGTGGTGAGCAGATGTATTGTGCATCACTTTTTTTGGGTTTTGTTCCTCTCTCTCCTTTTAATAGCTATTATTATTAGCAGTAGTGTCAGTATATTACTATTATTATTATTATTATTATTATTGTTATTGCTGCTGCTGTTATATTTTATTTTGTTTCAATTTTTAAACCCTTCCTATCACAACCCAAAAAGTTTACCTTTTCTTTCCAATTCTTCTCTCCACCAGGGGATGGGGTGGGAGTGAGTGAGTGTCTGTGTGGTACTTAGTTCCCAGCTGGGGTTAAACCATGATGTGCACTTGGTTATAGGGGTGAACTTCGTGGATTTTGTGGTCTTTCTCAACATGTTATTTCTCTGGAACAACTCCGCTTGCTTTTCAATTTCCAGCATCTCTTTTTGTAGGCATCCAGTTATGGCATCTGGCCCATGTGCAATCCTAAAGGCAGGAACAGCTACTGCATTTTTTTGAAAGTGCTTTTGATGCACACCAATCTGTATCAGCTGTAGAGGGCACTTTCCAAAATGTGATTCAGGCCATTTCATTTTTATTGTATGTTTTTAAGCACCCCAGTTTCCCAAAGAGTATATTAACAACCAACCCCTTGGTTAGGTGCTCCTGGGGTGGGAAGCAGGAAGGTGAGGCTGCCTTTCATCTCTGTTTTTGAAGCAGTGTATCTGTGCAGAGGGGAATGTCAGGCTATTCCATCGGCTTTTCCAGCTTGTCCTTTCGAATCAGATTTCTGTCTGAGGGGAAGCAACCAACAGAGCCAGTCTCAGATGCCTGAACGGTGGGTGTCTGTCTCTCTGTGCTCCCTGAGGAGCCCAGCCTGCCCTCACCTGAGGGCACAGGGGTCCTGGTCAGGAAGGAGGGGTGACTCATTTGATTATACCCTTCTATTTCAGCTTTGCAAGGGATTAGAGCAGAGTATAGCAATACTGGGGAAAGAAGTGCAACTGTGAAGGCACACAGGACAGAATGGAAAAGTTCACATTCCAGTAGTGCTGTCTTGAGCAATCATCACCTCTTCATTTATTTCTTTCCACAACAGCCCTTCTTTTCGCTGTCATTTATGCTGGTTAGGTTTTCAAGTGGGAGCAATTCCTCTATTCAGGATGCAAGAAGCAACAGTGCCTGGAAAAATAAGGGTGTGGTGTGGAAAAAAAAAGCAGTAGGAAAGGAAGGTAGATGGGAATTCTCAAAACCATTTTAAAACTCACTGCTGCTGAGCAGAAAGTTATTAGCAGAGTGTGGCATTAATTGTTAACATCATGACAGCAAATGTCTTCTTGATTCTCCACCTAGTTTTTTGCCATCTTTCTTGGATGCAGCTCCTTGGCTTTTTTCCCTTCTTTGTCATTTTGCCAGGCTCTTTTTGGATCCTCTGCTCACAGATGTGTTTCATGCTGTGGTCACCAAGGCCACATGGGATTATTCCTGCTGTTCTCTGATACGTTGGTGTGCTATATTAGCTGAAGGAGTCCTCTCCTCTGCATTTATTTCTTCCTGGTGGAGACTACCCCTCTGTTGTGGGGTCTCTGACACATTCAATTTTGTTGGGTGTTCAAGAGCCACCTGTTGGTCCTGCCTGGGGACCAAGCTGTCACCAGCTTCCACCCACTCCTGCTTGCATGGCCGTGGGTGAGGCAAGAGGAGCGGAATGTACAATGTGCTAATAGGAAATTTATACCATATTTGACAGCATTATTCTATTGATAGCTGCCAAGAATATGACTGGCATAACTTTCTTGGGTCTTTCTCTGATCTCAGATGTAAATTTGATATGTGTTCAGGCAAACACATATTTCAGGAGAATTTTAAAGAAGAATTTATTCCATATATAGCTGTATTACAAATATGTACTGCTGAACTGAATTCTAGCCATCTTTACAATTTCGTTTTGTTTAACATGAGTAGTCACCTATAACTGTGCAACCAATTTTTGGAATGAGAAATTTTAAAATCCCAACTGTGAACTTCCAAGAAATTTACTCTCATGTTCCTGTTTAGTAAATTAAAGAAAAAACAGATAAGAGACACTTGTATAACTGAGGGTAAAACCACCCACCTCTGTCATAATCTCTGATTAGTAATAGGTACAGTAATTTTTTTTTTTTTTTTTTTTTGTCTTAACACATGGCACTGAGATCCTATTGCAATGGACAATTTGAACCAAACATCTCCCCACCCCAGCCCTCTTTTATGAAGAACATTGTGCCCTCTTTGTGACAAATTTTAGAAATGTTGCCTTACAGGAGTGCTACACCACTACTCCAGCTAATTCCTAAATGTAGTGTGTGTTAATACTTGGATAGTGCTTTCACTTTTGAATGAGGAAATTTTTAAAGGAAACAAAGGCAGCTAAGGAGGTTGATAGGAATTACGTATCTATTTGCTTTCATAAACACCTTACTCTAACATATTGTGGCATCAAATGTGCACACGTTCTCTATTTGCAATTTTTCATACTTGATATTGGCTTTATATAGGCAAATTTTTATAATCCCTCTTGATGGAGGACAGAGTACTGGCATAGTTTAAGTAAAGATGTGATATATTAGTGTCCATCATTGCTCTTACAACTGGAGAAAATACAAACTTCCTCACTTCTATGTGTTCTACAGGAAACATGAAAATGTAAAAATCTTAGATAGCAGAGAAGGAAAGCCACAAAAATAATAATTTTGGATTCCAAAAAAAATGTATTAGAAGATTTCTTCTTTGCACAGGATGAGTGAAAATGAAAAAGAGAGCCAAGAAGCATTGAATTGGAGAAGCCAGGGTGAAATGGAGTCCTGAGCCCCTTTGCTACACGTGTCCAGGTAAAAGACTGCTTTATTTTCTGAGATGAGGTCAGCTTCATTATTTGTTTGCTCCAAGTCAGAGATGGGCAGTAGAAATACTGGTGAGCCTGGCAGAAAGGAGTCAAAGGAGCAGAAAGCAGCAGGGTGACAAAGTGGTGTACTGGCTCCTGGGCTGAGTTTACGTCACACAGGGCTGCATGACAGCGTGTAAAAAAGGAAATGCAAGAACTGCAGGGAGCAGGGAACTCTTCAGAGGACTGAGAGTCCAGTGCCTCTGAGCTTTTCTTAAAAAATAATGAAACAATCAATGAAGAAAAATATACAGTAGCAGCTAGCACTGGAAGTTGAAGGATTGTTTAACTCCAAAGCTGTAACATTAGAAAACAGGTTGAGAGAAAGGGGAAACAACAAGGAAGGCTTGGGAAGGGGGAGAGGGGAGACAGACTGTTGTGGATGACATCTTGCAGCCTGAGAAGAAACAAAAAAATTATTGTTGCTTCCCAGTCAGTCACCAGGACAACAGCAGATTGAATTTGGAGCTGCCTGTAATAATTTATAACTACTTTGTCTTGGTTGGATTATTATGTTGCTTTTCCTGCTTTTGTTGGATTCATTAGCTTGGCAGAGCTTCAAGCTTAGAAAGGCAAGGTAAGGGGAGAAGAAAGGGGAATTTTTTGAGAAATTTATATCTACAAAACTATGCTATGAAAATACTGGTGAACTCAGCACTCTTGCTGCTTTGAACACCTTTTGTGCTATGATCTCTTCCCAGAGTTAAGAGAGGTGCACACAAAGAGAAGTGAGATCCTTTGCTGCTGTACAGCCTTCTGATCCCTGTGTCCACTGCTGATCTTAAAAACCCAAAAACAAAGTTCAAGAATGAAGATGCTGAGATCTGGTAGGACCCATTGACCCTGACAGTCCACTGGAAGGAGAATCATGGTGTTTGCACTGCTGGAAAGCAGGGTCAGAACCTGTGGAGGTGGGAGGTGTTAGTAGAGCTGAAGCATGGTCCTGCAGAAGTTGTGTCTGGTAGGTTTTGAGGGCAGGAATTACAGGGATAGTGGGGAAGCTGCAAACAGCTGTTTGAAAAGACCAGTTCAAAAAGTAACCTAGCAGTGGCATGGAAGAGATGGACAAGCATCAGGCAACATGCTGCACTTAACCCTTCAGCTGTCTGGAGGATGGAGAGATGGAGAGTGGCAGTGAGGGAGGGAGCCCTTTCACAGCAGGCAAACAGCCGAGTGACAAAAATCCCATTAGTCCATTACTGCTGCAATATGCACACCTGTTAGGGGCAAAGTTGGTAAACTGCACACATGAGCAAATTGCTCACCATATGGTCTAATTTCCTTTGGAACCAGTGTGTGGTGAAATGCAGAAGAAACCGTACAGCATGCAAATAAAATGCAGTGTTATGGCACTGGACCTTTTAGGCTTGCTTTTTCTGGAACACATCAGAGGCATATGAAAATTTTCAAGCAACAATAGCAAGAGGGTACTAATGATTGGAAGGAAACTTATTTTACAGCTCTGAATTTTATCCTAACATCCAACTCTTGAGTAACCTAAAAGAGTGGAGATCTGTCTGTTCTGCTCCACCTATAAACCTATCCAGCCACATGACAAAATAGCCACATTCCACCCAAGTATTTAAAAAAACCCCAAACACCACTGATTCCTCCATCCTCACTGCATGCCCAAGTTTTATGGCTTCATTAAAGTGACAAATGCGAGGAAGGAGCAGTTTGGTATGTGTCATGCTTTGCACATTGCACTGATTTTATTACCTCTAACATTTTAAGGTGTCAGGGTAGAAAACATCCTGTCCCTATGCATACAAAGCACTTGTTCAATATGGTGGTTTCTGAACAGTTGGAATTAGGGCTCATCCCACACAAATATATTTGTGTAAATTATTCAGTATTGTAGCCTGTTTGGGTTGAAGCATCCATTTATACGCCTGTATTTTTCTTGACTTGTAGCTTTCCCTTCCAAATATGTTATGGCAGACCTCCCGTTCCCCCTAAGGCTGGGGTCAGCTTATAGTGCTGTTTTAGGATTACAGGAAATAAACTTACAGAAAACATAAACAAGAAAAAGAAATGGCAACTCTGAGCCATACATCATTTTTCCTTCACTTTTTCTTGCTCCCTACAGCTATTACTCTAGTCCTTTATGAACCCCAAATGCTCCTTGCTCTACTGTGGCAAGCACTATGTGAATTGTTTATTAGCTTGGAAAACTGTTTCTGTCTCTCAGGACAGGTGTCAGTAGAAGATATCCAGGACGAACACTCTGTGAAGAAAGTACCTTTATGCCTTAGGAAACAATGAACTTTTCCAAATGATCCAGCGCTCTGAACCATGCTGAACTGAAGACCAGCAAGTGTTACCTTCCATCTCTTCCAGTGACTTTAGTGCTGTCTTCATTATCATCTTCTGTTCTCCCTTGCCAATTCACTCAGCAGTTTGCCTCCTGTGCTACACACCAGCTGACAGATGTATCCTTTTCATTTCACATACTTTTAAAGCCTTGGGCACTGCTTTCTGGAGATATTTATACAGCTCTGGGACCCAGTTGCTGGAAAAGTAGTTTGTACTGAATATTTGTTTCATGTTCTACAAGATCCCACACATTATTACTTTGCATAGAGTAAAACAACAACGAAAAATGCCGATGCCTTTGTATTTATTTTGGATGAAACTTAAACAGTGCACCTTGCTGACAGTACACCTCATTCTGACAGTCTTTCAAAGTTACCCTCCGTAACAGCCTGAATTACATGATAGAAAAATTTTCGTATGTGCCACAGTGCATTCAGAACCCACCTACCAACAAGTTTCTTCATTTCCCACAAGAAAATGCAGTAGGAGAACATCTTGCTTCTGCTCACCACAAGACATTTCTTGTGTCCTTAACTCAAAAAGTGGTAGAGGAAGGACACCTGCAACAAAACACACCACTGAGTCTGTCCCCCCACATTAGTCAGGAAGAGCAAACAGTTTCGTGCTAATTCTGCTGTTGTAATTTCTTCCCCTTGTTTTAGTCAACGCTGGGCAAAGCGTGGAACTGATATACAAATCAGTTGGGTTTATGTTGAAATTCTCTTTATGTGCATTTCACTTTCAGCACACCTTAAAGATATGTTAGCTGTCTATTGAATAACCATGTCCTGCCTCTGCCAGAGGAAGGTGTCAGAATCTGAAGGGTTTTTTTGCCAAGTGTTTTACCACTGTTTTCTCATTTAGATGGTCTGCTAGAAAAAGCAATAAACACAGAATATTTGAAAAATGCCACAGAACCCTTAAGGTAAACCAGCTGGCCTTTGCCTCAGTTTCTAGGGCAGCATTTTAATAAACATTAGTCATGGTGATTATGGAACATTTTTATCAAGGATACATCATTTCCAGCATTATCCCGTTTTTGAGTCTATATTAGCATAATCACTTGCATTATTAGTATAATTTGAGACATTTTAAGGACATGGCTGGAGAATAAGAAGCTCAGGCTGGAAAGCCTCTGATTGCCAGTTGCTTGTCTTGCTTGCCAGGTCCAATTAACATATTTCTTCCATTTTCGCCTTTGTTTGACTTATCAAAATACGAATGTGCAGCAGACTTTCAGAATCACTTAGGCTCCTTGTTCAGGCTTTAGAAGCACATAGCAACGCGAAGCACATTCATGCAGATTAAGTGCTCTTTGGAGTATTAGAAACCACTTAATCTGTATAAATATGCTTCAGGTTGTTCAGCTTTTACAACACCTTGAGAAGGAACTGCAGTGGTTCAGAAAAGCGTGTGATGCATTATTTAAAAGAAGATATATAACCCATGATAAGTTTATCTTCCAAGTGACTATTGTCAGAATCATAGTTTATATTTTTTTATTTTGGACTTCATTGCACTGTGGTAATGCAAGTGACAAAGGGAATTTCCTATTACATACTCTATTACTTTCAAAATTCTGGTTTTATCACTGTTGATTTAGAAGATAAGCATGAGAGATGTATAAGTACTGAGCAATTTTACTTTACAAATTTCTGCAGCAGGAAGAATTTGCATTTTTAAACAGAAAAAGGTAAACAGTATTTATTTTCTCACTGAGTTAATATGCTATTCCATGCATAAAAGACCTTTTTAGTTTCCATTGACTCTAATTTTCATTTGCAGTAGGGCTGAAAAGAATGAAGTATGAGACAGGACTAAGAACATAATATTGTGATGTTAGATATTTTGCTTTTGGGGTTTACAGTGTCATTTAGTCTAATAACTCTTCATAGTATAGTTTAATTATTGCCAAAAATAGAAAGCATGGTTGCATTGTACAGCTTTCCCAGAGGATGTCTTATGTGTCCTGAGATAAATTTAAGCTCTATATTTTAGTATATGTGCAACTGTAAACGTTGTTGCAGTCTGAAATCCCTTGTTAGACAAATGCTTGCAGCAGCCATTAATAATTGGAAAGTAACCTGGACAAGACAGCGTTGATCTTAAAATGCTGAATCCAAAGAAGTAAATACGACTTTTTCGGACTTGATGCCCTCATGAAGAGCTGATTTTAAGATATTGAATTCCACTTTTTTTTTTGTTAAAGCACCGGACTTTTATCACCAATAAATACCTATTATGGGGAAAAAAGCCTTCATTCTGTGGTTGATCTCAAAGGATGATTTAGTAACTGCCTCTCTTCCCTGCTTGTACCTCTGAGGCTATTTGCCCCCTGAGTTGGTGGGCAGCATCCTTCCCAGCTGTGGCAAACAAATGCCAGCCATTGGAGGCGGCTGCCAAGTGCTCTACCCTTCTTCATTTGCTGGGCAGGCACCACTGCAAGCCAACCCATCCTGGTTCATCGCTCCTGGAGATTATCCTAGATGGGCCATAATATCCACAGTGGTTTATATTCAGGTCCCAGAGGAGCACTTCCCTTGGCAATATGATCTCAACCTCACTGTAGTTGGAATAGCAGCTGCCAGGGCTGATGTTTCTGGCCCTGATACCTGCACCGAGATGGGGCAGCAGGGGAATTCTTATTTGCATACAAAAGCACGCTGAAGACTCCTTTGAAAGATGTTTAGTAACACAAACGGGACTTGCAAAGGGCTGAAGAAGGCCTGTTTTTAGAGACATTGAATTTTAAGGGAGGTTGAATTTTAACCTCCCTTTTCTCCTTTTACGTAAAATAACCAAGGACATGACTTTAGCTGGGAAAGAAACTGTTGTGTGGCTGCTCTGGTCATTTCATTGTCCCTGTAATGAAGCATTTTGTTTTACAGAAATGTGCAAAAAAAATTTTTTTTTTCAGTGGGAATTCCAAATATTCTCTTTTGCAAAAATAAATCTAAAGAAATTATAAAGAAGCTTTGGAAAGTCTGATATTTTGCTGTGATATTAATGTCCAACTGCAACAGACTAATCTGGATGAAAAAGGCTTCTCAAATTCAAAATGGATTAACAAAATTCAATTAATTAATTAAATTCAATGGGTTCAAGAAGAAGACTAGATAATTAAGGAAAATTTCCTAATTTAAGATACAGGTTGCATTGTTTATGAAGCACACAAAAATAGCAATATTTTTTCCACTGTAAGCTTGGAATTAATTCCCTGGGTTATATCCAGTGCAAACACTGAAACGTTATACGACCTCTATTGCACAGAGGTCCTTTGCCAAAAGCTCATTGCAGTAATGGGCTTTAATATTTTTTGCATTGGATTTTACTCTACTGTTTTATCATTCTTGATCTTGGCAAATGTGCTTTATTGTCTGGATCATTTAATTTTGTTAGGCAAACGTGCTTCATTTTTTAATGATAAAATGTTAGCATACTCTTCAATAATAACTGTTTTTCCTTTCAGAGCTACTGATGCATAAAGTCTAATCTTTTGTAGTTGAAGGAAGATGTTCCTTAAGAACTGATTTAGGGTCTGCCTTTGTTTTACTAATTTTTAATTACATGCAGTCAGACCTGATTAATCTGAATTAGCATGCAAAGACCCTTTTTAGAACTAAATAAAATCAGATTAACAAGTAAAGGAGACATACAAGGATGTGTTCTAAGGTTGGTTAAAAGTTAAATCCTTCTTATTTTTAAACATACAGACATTTATGTCTGAACAGTTTACGTGTTCTAATTGGGTACACAGTTTTGCAGTGTAACAGAGGTTTAATTCCTTTTGACTTTTGAGTGAAGCATCTAGGCATCATAATAATATTATGCAATGAAATGCCTTTGCATGGTTTTATAACTGGAACTGGACTTAGCAAGATCAGTTCAGCCAATGCCCTTATGAACACAAGTGCATTTAAAGAGGTGGTACTATGTTGCAATTTCAGAATTCACATTACTTTTTTAAAGAGTACCTAATGCAACCTGATATGAACTAAGAGCAGCTGTGATGAGGGTGAAGACCCTGCCCTTCCTCTGAGCTCTCTTCTGCTCTTGCTCTTGGTTCCCACTTACTCTGTACTGGCCTTGGTGATGGAGCTCAACACAGCACCTCAACTAAATAAAATGGCAGAACATAACCTGGGAAAAAATGTATATGGAATTTTTCTGTTTGTAAAGCAAACTGAAAGAACTTTCCTGGGGGTCAGACAAGTACTGAATCTGATGAGATGGAGAGGANAAGGAAGGAAGGAAGGAAAAGATGAATCTGTCTTTCAGGCATTGTGGACCATTTGTCACTTCAGTCACAGTGTGGAACTGTGATCTGAGGAGGCCAAAGTCTCCAGCTCAGCTGTGCTTGAATACCCTGTTTACCTCACAGGAGTAGTGTCAGTAAATTCTGCTGGATTTAAGTATGTGCTTTAAGCAGAGGTAGATTTGACAATCCATTGTGGGCATCCAATTAAAATGTTTTCTGCCTGTGGTTCACACATGTATCCCTGCCTTGGTGGGAGCCAACTCTCCTGGTGTTTCACTAATAGGAGGAAACCTGCTCTTCTCTGGGCAGAGATCAGAGGTATGCAGAAACCTCCTCGGAGACAATTGCATTTTAAAATTTATTTCAGACTATTATACTACTACTAAACAATTACTTCTAGTTCTAAGATGGGCACAGTATAGTGACTCTACATCTCATCTCTATGTTTTTAAACCAAAACACGGCAAATTGCACTGGTAGCATTTTGATGGGGAAAAATTATTAGAAAGCTTTTCAAATACAATGGGAAAGGTTACTGTAGAAGGGTGCTGGTTATCTTAATTTGAAATGATAAATACGCATCTATTAGAGGACAAAAAAGCCTTTATACTTGACTAACCCATGCCCTATTTATACTACATTTTGCCGTGATGTATTTCCGTACTGTGTACAATAAAATACAAATGACTCAAATTCATCAAGAAGGGATTAATTGGCATATAATAGAGGATCTGGCTAATATACTGGCAAGCTGCCAAAAGAAAAGATGAAAGAAGCTTGTGGAGAAGGGGGCATAAAAATGCATGTGAGTCCAGAAAGCCAGCAACTATAGGAATAAGTTTATGTGCAGGCTAAGTCCAACTGTGTGACCTGGTTTATATCAAAGAACAGTAGTGATTCCCAACATGGAATTATTTCTATGAGTCATTCATATATTTAATTTTATTTAGGCTGAAACTGAATTGCTTGAGCAGACAAGTGGAGTTTTGATATGGCTGTTTGGAAGCTGTAGGAACCCAGATGAGCAGAAACCACAACTCTGCTTGCATGCTGATCACATCTTTTCAAACTGAGAGGCCAAACATTGTAAATCCTTAGCTCTCTGATTAGACATTTTGCTTAGCTGGGGCCTAAGTCAGGAAAACTCATTACTCTTTTCTTCTTTTTTTACTTTTCTATTTTCCTTTTTCTTAAGATTATATTCTCCATTCATTTCTTGTACTGCTGTAGATTTCCAACAATGATCACATTATTGGTCAAATCCAGACCCTCTTTCCCATCCCCCATCTGGAAAGAACAAACAGTTTCTTACAGTTTCTTAAAAATCTGCTGTTGCACTTATGAACTTTAGCCGTCAGGCACTTAGATGCAATGTTTTTCAGGAGGGAATACAAATCTATCCATTTCAGTGCTATTCCGCTTACCCTTAATTCTCCTCCTTCATTCTGGATAAATAAAAAGATTAATTCCCACACATTCTTGAAGCTCTGCTTGGCTCTAAATTAGATCAAGTTGGGAGTTTTGCTCATTACAGCTCTTCTTCCCTGCTGGCAGAGAGACTCTTGTATTTGTCACTTGTATTCTTCCTGTCCTCCTGTCCTTACAATTCAATTGTAAATCCCGCATGACCATCATTCAACCAAAGAACAGACTATCAGGGCTTTTGAACACGTTTCTTTCTGTAAAAAGTGTACAAATAAATGCACATTACTCCCAGACAAACCCTTACACCGCTAATAAAGTTTTAGATGCACAGAAAATAATGCAGTTGAAAATACAGTGGAGTACAAATTTTAAATGCTGCTTATCTCATTAGAATGGCATTTCGGCATTTCAGAGTGCCAGCGTGTCGCTTCTGTTCTGTTGGTTCTCCACTTCAAGAAGAATTACTGTCTCTCTTTATGCAGGCACATTCTGTGACAACAGTTCCCACCATGTTTTTAATGCATATGCATATATATCTCAGGCACAGAAAAAGCTATACATAGGATGAATCATCTGTTTCATAAACTCGACTGTGCTGTTGTCAGAACCTATAAAAATAATGTGACAGGCAGGCCTCAGCAGAGTGTCTATCCACCAGCTATTGTGAAGACAATCAACCACCTTCAATCTTCATCATCTTGGCTGGAAACCTGCCCCTGGAAGCCCCAGGGGGAATACAGACACGCAGGAAGCCAAAAGTTTGACAGATCTGATTTTTCAATAACCAGGAATATGTGTTCCCTAGAAGGTTTTGAAAACACCTTGTCAGTCCCACCTTCTTGTTTATACTGAAAGAGCTCCAGGCTGAGCAATTTTGTTGATTACAGAACCAGTGTGACTGGCCAATATGATACCATCTAGAAGCACCTCTGCTTTATAAAACTTGCAACCTTTTTAATAGCACGCTGAAAGTTCATGCAGGCCTGTGGGGTATGGTATGCTCCTAAACATGAGCACACACAAAGGAGGTCTCTTTCCTGCTTGTCATTCTGGATGGCCACCGACAAGTACCAAGATTTTTCAATAGCTGAATATGTTCGTATTATACTCAGCAACGTCACGTTGAGATTGCTAATGTTTGCTTTTTTTCTGCAAAGCCAAGTGACAAAGTGGGGTGGCAAAAGATGGCAGTAGGTTCTGGTCTTCTTTCACCAGGGAAAAAAAAAATCAACACTCTCCAATCCTAATGTACAGATGGGATTTTTTTCTTAAAAAGGTGCTAAAATACCAGGACTGGTCAACACAAAGAGGCCAAATCACACAACAAATTGGCTTACAAAACTATTAGTTTTGTAGGAGCCAAGGAAATTATCTTGGCAATTTTATCCCCCTGTAATCACTAAGATGATTTGAGTGGCCAGTGTGGACATGGGGATTTTGATTAACACTAGATCACTGAGACCATATTAATTTTATCATCATCCAAAAGTGTAGGGACAATAATAAAATAACCCCCAAAACACCTTTGGAAATTCATACAAAGCCTGTTTTAAAACTACAAAAAAGCCAAAATAATGCTGAGTTCAGCTATCAGAAAGTAAGACTTGTGTCTACTATACAATTATGTGATATTCTATGTGATTTTGTTTGATGAGGTTTATGATTATGTGCTTCTTAATAAATCCTTCTATATTTGCACAGTTGAGGTGAATTCCATTGAAGAAATTTGGCTTTAGATGAAATTAATAGGTTTTTATACTGAAAAGCATTTATGAATGAGAACAAGAAATTGTACATATCTTTTTATTTTTCTTGAACTATCATGTTCATTAAGGACATTTAACAACAGCTTAATACATGCTTGACCTTGAGCCCTTATTTGGCCTTGACTTTAATGATATGCAATTTCTCATTTGATCTAGAGCATAGGTTAAAGCCTCTTCAAAAGTGAAGATAAATTTCCATAATGCAGATTAGTCTGAAATTCAGATAAGACACAGGCAGGTGAAATGTTACATCATGTTGATATATACTATATGGCTTTTTCTTCTGTTTTTCTTCTTCTACAAATTTTCACCTCTAAACCCCTACATCCTGGTTTCCATATTCAGACACACGGAAAATGTCAAAAAGGAATAATTTTCTTTTCCTAAATTTCAGTAACCTCAATTTTGCCTAAATATGAGGCACAAAGCTGTCTGAAAGAGAATGGATTTTTAATTTATATTAAGATGGAAATGTAATAAACATTTGACAAGTACAGAAGCATTTCTAAAAGTGAAAAATGTGTATCTAATAATAATACTTGTAAAGGTAGAGAGGGTACAGGGGCTGACTGTCTGGTGAGATCAACTCGGCCAGATATCTGTTTCCCTGGTTCAGCACTGGAAGTCCCCTTGCTTCTTTGAGAAACAGCTTGAACAAAACACTAATGAATATACATAGACGATGCAACAAATCCTGTGCTGGCAGAGGTACAGATTTTATGACCTAATAGGTCTTTTCTCTCTCCAAAGGCTATAATTCTCTGAAAAATGAATCCCTTTCCATGGAAATGTGAGTATCTACTGCACAAAACAATATTATTTTATAGAGTGATGTGACTTGGTTATACTATGTGGAGATCACCTGCACTTTGATAAAGGTAGAAAATTAAGAGATAACCAGTCTGTTAAAAATAAAGGCCCCAGGAGCGTAAATGACTTCTTTTTTAACTACCTTAAACAATTACCCCATTTCTAGGCAACCCAGCCTGCTGCCTGAATAGTTTTGTGTTTTCCATAATCCCCCTAAAGTCTTACAGAGTCTTGCTGAATTTAATTTCTTCAGTTTCCTTTTTGTATCCCTGTACTTTCTCAAATCAGCCATTATTCTAGTGATGTTGAATTATACAGAACCTTTTGATTATAGTGCTGCAAGACACAAGGAACCTTCAATATAATTGTGGCTTCCACAGTGGTCAAACCAGCCTCATCTGCTTCTTTTATGCAGAATTACAGAAACTGTGTGACGTGGCACACATTCCTCACCACTATGGCAATCCAAAACATTGTTTAAACAAGAAGGTACTTTGGCACTACATATAATTCCCAGAAATACAAAGAAGAAAATTTCAGAACAGTATGACTCAACAAACAGCCTTAAAAGAAAGGTCTTCTTTAATTTCCTTCTGGAATCAGTAGCAAAATAAATTTCAGGCTCCCCCTCTTCCCCCTTCTTATTTTTTGGCCAGCATCAAAATCAGCTCTTTCCAATGTGGGCCAAACTGCTGCTGTTCATTTGCTACTGCTTTCATTTGTGCTCTAGGCTAGACTATGCAATTATTTTTTACCAAGGTCTGTTGTGTAATTTTACTGAAGATCGCTAATTTTTACCAAAGTCCTCTGGATAATTTTATTCAGGTCTGCTCAGCAGGAAGCTGCTCTGGCTTCTGCTCTGATGGTCTAGACAAATTCTGGATGCTGCCCTCATATCTGGAAGAGAAGCAATGCACTGCAAGGGCTTCTGAAGAGAGCAGGGCGTGTTACAGATACAGTGGCAGGAATGTGCCTGCAATTTGGGTGAGGTCTGCTCAAAAGTGCTTTTATTCCTAATTCATCTGGAATCTCTTGTTTGAGCTGATGCAGTGTGCATGTTATTAATCTGATATTTTCTTATCCCATAGTGGTGTAATTCCATGAACTTTCAGGATTCTTTTTATGCACAGTATTGTTAGGAGGGAAGAAAGAGATCCTTTACTCAGGAGTTTTTTCTAAAACTTAGAGCTCGCTGTCTGCTATTTGTGACAGCTTAGCTGACAACTTCTTTTTGATGTGATGATTATATTATTTGTGAATGCGTTTATGTCCTCCTTTTCCATAACAGGTTAAACTGTAGATATTTCAGTGCCTTGACTTAATGAGGTCTTTCCTAACCTAGTAAGCACAGCTTTCTACTTCCTACATATGAAATAAAAGGTGAACAGACAAAAAAATTTTTTTCTTCCTTTTCATGTGAAAAACATTTTAATAAAATTGTTGGTAAATTGTGTATATCTGTGGAGAATAAAGACAACTGAGTCATGTATCTAAAAGCCATTTTGAAACCCACAGGGGCTGGAGGTACTTCAGGAAGAGAAGATCAATTCTTCCTAAAGTGTAAAACTTCAGAAAAGATTTCATATTGATGTGTGTATTTTCCATATGTTCCCTTGAATGAACTGAGGAATCAGATGATGGAGGCTTTGCTTCTGAAAGTACACATTCCTTTTTGAAAATTGGGAGAAATTGTTTCAAAAACCCAACTACATTACTTAGGACGTATAACCCTAGTCCTATGGATACCAGAAATCTCAGCATGGGAAGGTTTTCCTCTTGTCCCCCTGGTATTTCACACACGCTGCAATCAATGCTGTCTTCCAGCTGTAATAAGGAGTCTAGAAGAAGTAGAAACTTTTATCATTTACATACCAGCTGAATCCAAAAAGCCAGTTAAACACTTATTTCCCATTGACTTTTATTTAGCAATAGCTCCTAAATGCTTTAGTGGATCTAGCAAGTAATATTTTCATCTCTTTATTGAGAAGGTAATTTTATGGCCAAATTCCTTCAAAAACCAAGAATATTTGTATCTCTCAAATACATGATTTTGAAAACTTGTCAGTGTATTTTACTGCTGTGCTCAGAAGCATAATTGCATGCTTTATAGAGCATAATCAATATTAGCAGACTAAGGTAGAGAATAATCTAGATCACTTAATTTGCATGGCTCCCATATTACTACATTTTTCAGTATGTTTGGCAACATTAGCAATTAAATGCCATCATGACTTTGAGAGGGAATTAGAAACAGCCTGGGTCCAGTCTTCCAGCTCCTCTTGTACATCTTTAGAAATATGAAACAATCTCAAATGGTGTTTGTCTGACCCATCAGACTAGTTTTACATCTTTTTTCTATAGCTGGGGCAGCGCAGAACAGCCAGAGCATGCTGATGACTTTGGCTCATTAATTTTAGCGAGACACTGGGTCTGAAGGTTGTTTAATACTTCTGGACTGAAGCTTTCTCTGCCTCTTTGGAGGCCTGATGAATGCAGTTGGCAGTACTATGTCTAGAGCACCAGTCTTCTGACTAACACTTCTTGGAGCCACACTGAAACACAGCAATGAATGCAGCTATCCAACAATCAAAAAGTGCATCCTGTCACCCTTTTATTTCCTTGCTGCACTTTATGGCCAGCTCGTTTTCAGAGAAAAAAATGCTCCCTCTTTAGGAGATGAAAGGGAAATCAGACCCTGTGGGCAATGGTGGAGGAGCAAGTCTGCTCTGCTCTGCCAACTTGCAGTGGTCCCATGGGGCAGTTACCATACCTATGAATCACTGAAGGAAGTTGCTATATTAACCTCTTTCTTACTATACAAGAGCAGTGCATGAAAGAACTTGTGTGGAAATCCTCAGCTGCTGTTACAAGGCTTTTTAAAGTATCTTGCAATGTCAAGAGTCAGTCTGGCCCTAGCATACCTTAACTTCATACTTAAGATCAATGGGGCAACCCTAACATAAAAACAAGGAATGTATAACACTCTTAATCTGAAAAGGTACTACATTTAATGACACATTACCTAAAATATATTGTCTACTGGTTTCAAAGTTAACACAAAAATATAAGGCAGGTGGCTCAGTCTGTGAAATAAAGTTTATGTCTAGAGGTTGTCCTGGTTCTTACCAGAACACCATCCAGCTCTCTTCTACCCCATAAATATCAGACTTTGGAATACTCCAGAGCAGGCCCAGCTATAAAAAATGTTATTTGCTATTAAGAAACTCTGTGCACTATCTGAACAAGATTATGGAATTCTAGGAGTTGGCCATGAATACATAATTGCATGAACTAAACAATTATATGATTCTATGATTTCAGCAGAAACACTATAAGGTCTAATATTAAGAAAGCATCATGCTATTTAACAATCTATCCATCTTAAAAAGAAAATCAAATTTCAAATATGTTAGACTTACAGTAAACTGAAGTGATCTGGTACCACAACCACTAATCTGCATTACCGAGATACAAGCCAAACCCATGTATTTGTCAGTCCAGGGAAAATCTTGAGTTACTTTAAAAAAAACCCCAAAAACAAAACAAAACAAAACAAAACAAAATAAAACAAAACATCCCAAGCAGACAAAGAAACCAAACCATACAATTTTGCCAATACTGACTGCGATCATGGGATGCCATAAGGGGTATGATCTCTGACCCTGCACCAAGCCCAGACATTACAAAATTATACAAGTGTATGATTACTGAAATTCTACCTTCTAACTAAAACTCTACATGTATTTTTTAAAATGGACCTTTTGTGCCTCTTCCCCATTACCTGCTCTTACTAACTGAAAATTACTAGAAGTGCCAACCAGTCCACAGATGGGATGAGATAAAAACCTAACACTTCAAGGTTCAAGTGCCTCTGAGGCAGCAGCAGCCCTCACCAGCCTCCCAAAGAGCCCACGGGAGACATCTCCACCAGTCAATAGAGCACTGTCTGTCAGCCCCACTCCTCCCGACCTGGCCCCTTCCTACCTACCAGCTAATGAGGGAGCTCATTGCAGGGAGGCAGAGATGCTATGCCCAGAGGCAGCTTCTTTGAATAATGCCCATTTACATTGGTATTCTAGTCCTGCTTTCCCTTAAAGCTGAAAATGTAGGGGCTTACAGCAATTAACTGTCCTTATGCATCCTTATGAGGATGTGAAGTTGAGCCTATAGGGTTTCCCTTTATGGGTGCTCTTCAAGGAAAGAAAAGGGGAAAATCGATGAGTACAGAAACTAGCATAAAATGAAATCTTGTGAAACACACAATCCTACATTTATTTATGCTCATTTAACATGTTAAATGGGCTATTAGGAGGCCATAACTTTTCCAAGTGTCTCTGCATAATCCAGGCCTTATGTTGCTACTTCTTTAGCACTTCTAGAAAAAGTAAGACAGCAAAGAGATTTAAAGTTGATTTGTAACTAGTTTCTGTGAGTAGCAGTGCTCTGGCTGCGTGTTTATCAATGTGCCTTCCAGTCTTGGAAGTAGAAAAATGGGTGTTTTCCTCTTAGCACTTGCACCCTGTTAACCGAGTAGCACTCAGTTGTCAGCTCCTCTGAACTGTTTCAGCAGCTATGGGCTGAAAATTGGGCAGAAAAGGAAGACTCAATCCAACCAAAATTGACAACTATGAAGCAACACAAATCTCTCTGTTCACTTTGGAGACCGTGCACCTTGTTACCTTTCTGTCGTGATAGGATATGAGGAAAAATGAGGGATACATCTGGAAGAACACTTAGAAATGCACAGGAAGGAGAAGTAAGTGAGCCAGCAGCAGACCAAGTAGCTTACTAAGCATTTACATCTTGGAGAAACTCTCCGTGCATTCCAGGCCGCTCTGATTGGTGTTTGTGCAAACTTGAATTGCCTTCCTGAGCCATGGTCCCATTTCTCTCTCTAGATGTTTGTATCTCTGTTGTCCTTATACACCCCAGCTTATCAGTTTTATCTAGTTTTCTTACAAAAAAAGTGAAAAAAAACTTAAAGCAAAAGAAAGAAGAACATCTATCAGTATATAAAATGCTTCAGGCAGATTTTCATCCGGAAAAATGTTAAGGAATGAAAAGGAATGTATAAGTGAGCTACTATGAACAACAATAAAATGTAGTGATAAAAAGTACACGTGAAAGAGAGCTGTGGCATCGGCAGTAAGCCCACAGGTTGCTCCTGTAGCATACAAGTGTCCAGCCTGACATTTGAATGCCCAAAAGGTCTGTATCATTTGCTTCCTCAGTGCACTGTGAACAGTGTCCTTTAACAGTTACTCTAATAAGGGGTTCGAGGGAAACACCCTCGTATTTTCCATTGGTATGCAAAATGTTTCCTTAGAGAAAATAAATAAACCAAGCATGAATAAATTTCAGCTGTTAGATTGTGACATTCTTTACAAGTGAAAATCTGGGCCAAGAGTCAGCTAAATGCATCAAATATATCTCCTGAAACAAAAAAAAAAAAGCAGCCCAACCAAAACTTAACATCTCTGAAAGAAAAGGTGTGATAGAGAAAACAGTTACATAAATTGTTCTTATTGTTATTTCATTGTATAACTGGCTCCATAAGGGACCCATCAACATCAGAGCTGAACCTTCACTGTATCAATCTATTAGCGGCTTCTGAAAACATCCCTCCAGGTCAGTGTTGCTGATTCTGTTCCACAAATGATATTTAAGGTCATAAAAGAACATAAGGAGTGCCTTTGCTCTTTTTATTGCTTATCTGCATCAACAATCCATTTAAAGCATGAGCAGGGAGAGAAAAAAAGGAAAGAAACAGAAAGAGCTAGTTGTATCTAAAACCTTTTCAAAGTTGAGAAACAGGTCTGGAGGCAATAGGGACCAGGGTAAAAAGTAAGTCTTGCTGTGATTACTTTCTTCACTGAGATGAAATGGACCAGTGTGGGGCACTTGTGCCTGTTCATTGCTCTGGGCAAAGAATTTGCTCAGCAAAAAGCGTTAGGTTGCAAGGTTAAGCCGGGCTCAGCCCTCTTGGCCGCGGCTTCCTGCCTGTGGCAAAGCTGCAAGCAAGTTTGTGCTTATATACTTTGAACTTGGTAGCCTACATATGTGGTTTCACTGTGACTGAAGGCTACCTCTGTGATTGCTGATGTGGGCTTTCCCTTCCTCCTTCTGTGGCCCTTCTTTTGTGGAGAGATTTGGGCAGAACAGCCCCCATTTTGCAGCAGCTGCTGCAGGACGCCACCCTGTGCATGGGACACAACTTCTGCCCAAATAAAAGAGTTGTATTTCAGAAGAGCAATGTGTGCTTGTGTGGGATCACCTGCAGTTTGCTGAGTCCTTGCTCTCCCATCCTGCAGTGTTGGGAACTCTGCTGTGGGGTATGGGTGAGCTTGTCGAGTTTGGTCTCTGTTTTCTTGGGGACCAAGTATCTGCTACAGGGCAGGCAGAGGGGCACTGGACTCAGTAATGCTGATGTACTCCTTGATGCTACCCTTGAAGAAATGTGGAAAATCATATCCTTTACATATCAAGAATCAATCTTACTTGTATCAAGGTTAATGGTAAATTTACAGCTTATTTAAGAGGAAACAAGATCAGGTCACGGGTTGCTAGAATTAGAGCTTGGAGCAGGAAAAGACATTGAAAGTTAAAAAGGTGGTTGTGGTTACATGGACATTTTTCCACTGTTGTGCTGACTGAAACAGCCCTGCAGTCACTTGTTCTTGCCCTATTTGTTACACTGACCCCAGAGTTTGTACATGGAGCTAAATTACTTTTCTGTGTGGAAAACAAGGAGTTTTGGTGGGGGTTAATTTGCAAATGCATGTAATCCCTTATGTTGCTCATTCTGTGCTTGCATGTCACAACAACTGAGGGTGACAGGGAACAGGGACAAATGACCAGAGAAGTTGGGAGTTGCTTAAACTACTTTTAACACCACCTCAAATTTACCTTTTTCCTATTTCCATTTTCAGACGTGAAATGCAAAAAGCAAATGATATTTCATCTTGTCTCATCATTGTCATTGCTGCCTGTGTGGCCCTGTCATCTTTCAGAGACAGTTCTGGGTGGAAGCACTGAGGGCAAGTCCAGGTAGATGAGGTGACACAACTCTTACCCTGGAGCTGGAAGACAGAAAGTTGGCCAACACCCTCACAATCATTCGGACTTTGTCCACTGGATACTGGTGTGAATTAACAGCCCACAGCTTATCAGTGGGAGTACAATAGCTGCCAATGTGTGTGTCCTCAAGCGAAAATAAAGTGAGCTGCCTTACTTAAGTCACTCTTGTAGAACCCTGAACTAGGGCAAATTGCCTCAAATTTCCTGGGCCAGACCACTGTGCTGATGCATGATGACCTGACTGCATCTGAGTCCTTAGTCCAATAGGAAGCACATGAATATTTTAAAGAACCTTCTCTGAAATATTAAGGCATTAGTCTATATGTCACCAAGCAACTATAGTATGACAGTCTCTTCTGGGAAATAATACACTGTAACTTACCCTGCCTTACAGTTTATTTGCCTTCCAGTTTTGCACCTTTTGCCCAGGAACATTTTTGTTTCTTAACCTTCTTTTAGAAGTGCCATTAATGCCATGGGCCCGTGCCCAGCTGCCGTTACCGCTGATGGTCCCTCCCCATAGCTCCTCTGACTCAGCATCTTGTGAAACCACACTTGGCAGGAAACACACTTTTAGTGGTACCAACTGTAATTTAGACAAAAAAGACCATTAGCTGCACTCAGCAGCAATGGCAAGGCTGCTATTTTGCTGCTGTGTTAAAGCAGACCAAGGCCAGGAAGGAAATATATTATTTATGTTCCCTAAGTTTTAGATAGACAGCTTCTCAAAACTTACCCTGCTTCTTTTGCATTATTTTGTTCAAATAGATGACAGACTCTGCTGAGAGAGCCTGCTCTGTGGCATTAAGTAGTTAACATCTAACAAGGAACAACCCACAAATCCACAGATGTTTCTGTGAGCGCTTCAAAGGAATGTGGAATTTTCTAAAATGGGAAGACCATAGTATGTGGCAACCAACAACAGCAAGGCCATTGAATCTGATTCCTTCTCCCTGTAGACTGGATTCCCTCCAGAGCTGCCTGTTATCCTCATTAGGACAGAACTACCACTTCTTCCACGGCCAACCAGCCACTGGATCTCCTTTCGGATGTCAAACACTGGAGAAAAGCAGAGGTAACTTTAGGTGATGTATTTACTTCTTGTCAAGGCTGGGGGATATTTCTTTTAAAAGAGCAGAACTCTTTGCTGATACAGCCAAGGTCTCTTGGAATTGTCAAGGTAGAGACTTAAAAAAACTATATGGTTTCTAACAGGAAAAACAGAAGTTTTCTGTGGGAACAGGGCAGTCAAAAAGTCTATTCAGCCCTTACTTTAGGCACAGCATTAAGGACAGGTCAAGGATAATGAGCTGTGATTGTAAGAGTCATGTGTCAGAGACAGATGTAGCAATGTGTCATTTCAATCACGGGAGAGTGAATGGGAAGGGTATTTGTCTTATGCCTTCTCAGGGAGAAATCTGTTTCCTCCTGCAGCACCATCATTGCCTCACAGCAGTTATTGGTCTGAACTGGCAGGTTCTGCTCTTGTTTCTGGACCTCAAGAGAAGGGTGAGAGCCCACTGTAGCTTTTGATCTATTGCAATGCCTGCCTGCAAGACAGCAGACTGGGCAGTGCAATGTGGTGAAGTAAAAGCCATCAGCAATTAAGCAGAATATTCATGACAGTGATTGAAGATGACTTTATTTCCTGCTGCCTTTGTTTAAAGAATGTCCTTTCCATATACTCATAATGTACGCGACAAATGACTCCATAGCTGTGGGGGAAATACATAATACTCTCTGTCTCCCATCCAAGGTTGACCACCAAATGATTAAAGCAGTGTTGTTTAAGGTTATTCCCAGGAAGGACTTGCTAACTTCTTTGTTACTGATGCTTATTTGGGCAATTTTGCACATGTAAGTTATGTCTGCAATTGAAAAACTTTTTAACCTCACATTTGAACTCATGTGTGTTTGCATTTGTAAACATATCTATGTATGAGTAATTTAAAATATTAATTTTATTTAAATGTCTTTCTGACAAAGAAATTACTATGGAAACAAGGATGAGCAAAGGTAAGTGAACACACATTTGCTTTTGTATGAACAATCCATTCTCTTTCATTGGAAAATTTGAACATTTTGGCTAAATAAATTCTGAGAAAGGTTAGGGTATTTCTTTTTTTTTCCCTGAGAAGGAAGGAAGGAAGCACCAGCAGGTGTGATCAGTCAGTGCAAATGAAAAACAAACAAACCAAACAAAAACCCAACCAAAACTCTCCCTAGTGCAGCAGGTTGGAAGACATTGATCTCAATAGAAAAGCGATGCTCACTGGTTGAAATCTCCCCCAGGAAAGTTCCCCCATGGATTTTGTAATGGATTAATTTGAATAGAAATTTTTAAGAGATTATCTGATAATGTGAGAGTTTAGCTTTTTTGAACAGCTTTCCAGGACTGCTAGCCTGTTTGAGGTGTATGCTCTCTTTTTATATAAAATCCCAGTTATTTTAAAACAGAATAGAATTCAGCACTACAGACAATCAACAGATCCGATTACAAATTTAATGGCCTGATTCACCCCTGCTCTCCTTCAATTTTGGAGCAGTGTGAATCCAGTGCTTTTTATCTTCTCACCCCAGACACAATCTGGACTAGCACAGCAAGAAACAAATTTCTGGGAGCTTAAGCTTGTTCCGCTTTATTTCTTTTTTGTTTGTTTGATTTTATTTCTTTTTTTTTGCTTTGTTTTGTTTTGTTTTGTTTTGTTTTGTTTGAGAGCAGCTGTCTTTGAGATTTGTGATCTTTTCTAAAAGCATGACCATAGTGATCATAAGGGCTTGGTGATTTTATTAACTCTACTTGATTAAATCCTTCTTTGACTCCATTTTGAAAGAATTAGTTCTGGAACACAGATTTAGATCTCCTCTACCGTGTATTTGCCAGATGTAAGATGAACTTTATAAGCATTTTTATTGCTTTGGACCCGACCAAGAAATATCACAATATGTTGTGTAAACCACTAAACACAGAAGTTAAAGATCATTAAGATTTCTTATTCCAGGCCCTGAACTCTGGAAATGGATTATCCAATGGTACCCACCTTCCCTTGCAGTCCAGGAACAAATGTGTGACCCTGGCTTGACAAGTAAATGATATTTTGAGGGATCCAAAAGTGGTTATATGTTATCCCTGAACAGTGTTTTCCTGACTGAAAAACTTTTGATGAAGGAGGTTGTGTTTTAATTGTATCATAATCAGATATTTCTAAAAAGACATGAATCTTATTAGATCTCCAATGCAAAGATGTCTAAAGGCTGAGCATTTGGCTCAGGAAGAGAAACAACCTGAACTTCTAAGTTGTGGAAATTATATTTTCATCACATCTACTTAGCTATTAGCAATGGTTTCTTTTGTTTAAATATGACCAAAACTCTCCTCTCCTCCTCTCTTTCCTTTTATGAGTTTTTTTTTTCCCCCACAGAAATCATTAAGTTAATCCTTGATAATCCAAGAAAAAAAAAATAGAGGCAGTAGTTCAAGCTCTTCTGTGTGTGTGCTCAGCAAAATGTGATACAACTCCACCATTAAAACTCTTGGGTTTCTATCCAAATTCTAATAAATACTATATGATGTATAAACTCATAAATGTTAACAGCACACAAATGGGCTGCCTCTGGAAATTACATGGCTTGAGCACAGCATGATTAGATGTAAAGGAAAGGAAAGAATTTGCTATGACGTTTCAAAGCTTCATATAGCACAGTAACATCACCTGCACTTGCCAGCCTGTTACCACAGGGCTGTGGATTGTTATTTAAAAGGCTTATCAAGGTTTTTCTTTCCTAAAAATAATGATGAAATTAACCATTGTCATTTAAAAATCTGTTTAAAACGGGGTTCTTATCTTCTGCCACTCAGTAGCAGTGCCTGGCTTAGGGAAGTGAAGAGGATGTGCATGATTAGCTAATGTCAGATGATATCCTAAATGACACAGTGTAGTGATTATGACACTTGGATTTTTCTCAACTTATATTTTAGTGCTATATAGAGGTGTTAAAATGACAGCTCTGGAGGCTGAAGTCTCCTCTTTGCTCAGCAGTGGACAGAAGACAGGATAATCCTGTCTTGCTTCATTCAGGTTGGTTTTCATCTGTCTTCTACAGCTGCTGTTTGTTTTCCAATCAACCGAAGTTTGCAGTAGGGATTTCTCAGGACAATTTAAAAATTAGATTAAAAGTGGAAGACCACTGGTATCTTTTATCTAGGAATCCATCGTCAGTAGCTTTTCTTTCTTGAATTCATGGGCTAGTAATCTAGAGGCAGAGACTAATTTTCTAATAATATTTAAAATTAACCTCATTGTTTACCTGCCTTCTAGCTAAAAATGCACCTTATAACATGCAAAGCTTTGCAGGCTGGTTTTGGTGTGAAAGTGTATTTGAGAAGAGACTGGAAACTATTTCCACAAGTGAAAAGGCTGATTTACACTTAAACAGATTGTTTCTTTAGAAAGGAAGTTTACCTAGGGTAAATGCTGGGTGGGAATGTTCTTTGAAAGGATGTTAATTGTACCTTGGTTCAAAGAACTCCTTGAAATGCCTGTAATGCAATTATGCTAAGTGAGAGGAAGCTAAAGGATTGTGTATTGGCAAAAATGCAGTTAAAATCCCAGTTGAAGTCATGTGTCAGAAGTGCTATTGATGATAACATTGACACTTGCCTCAGATAACTTCAAAGCCGGTGCTCTCTGTATGAACCTAAGTTCACTGAGCTCGGCTAGCAAAAGGACAATCCCAGACAGAGAAACGGGTCCAGACCTCCAAGAAGTGCAAATGGAGCTGTGCCACTTAACAACAGCACATCAAACCCCAGCTCAGCACCTTTTAACACAGAGGATACAATGGTGTGCTCTACCAAATGAAACCCAACATCTGTGGACCTACAGCTGTTCATCACAGGCAGAAAGGGATTTCTGTGACTATCTGCTTTCCCCATGCAGGTGGGAAAAATGAGATTGCTCTGTGTGAGTTTCTGAGGAAAGACGGAGTGTAAAAGACAAATTCCACACTGGTTTCTAAAGGCACTGAGGTTCTAAGGTTTCTGATGTCTTCTGGGCGTGAGTTCCACCCTTGTAGGGGGCCATCTTCAGACAGAATGGTGGCAGATTTCTTTCTGTCCCACAAAGTACTTCAGAAATAATGAAGCCTGAACTGATGAACGCACCCAGAACTTGAACTTTGGCAGTAAAACTCATTGCTCTGTGTATCATCCAGGGTTTTGTAAACTGCTGTTTAACAAAAATGTTTGTGCATTTTGAGTCTGCCTTGATAATTTCTTTCCTTTCAAACATAAATCTCATATTTTCTTAATTGCTGCTCTGTTTGCGCAGTTCTGTGAAATGACAAGCTAGAGATGAGAAACCCTAAGATCACACACCCTGTTGGGATTTGGCTTTCTATTTGAAGTAAGAGTGGTTTAGCAAAAGTCCAAATAACGGAAATATTAATAAATACATTATTAACATTTTTAGGTTAATAATCCCTTTTTAGGGGACTTCGGATTTTAAAAATAAGGTGGGAAAGGGCTAGATTTTAATGCCCAAAGCCCTTCTAATTATTTGGTTCAATGTCTGCCGTGTCACAGAGGCTCTACCTTTGGATTCTGGTCCTTTGGTTTCCCCCTCTGCACACAAATGGAAACATTCAGTAGTTCCCACCTCAGTCACAGCTATATTTTCCTTTTTTGAGGAAATCAGGAATAGGAAAGTTGCAGAGCAGTCTGGGTCTTCCTCAGTTTGGAGTCCCCCTGTAGATGAGGAACATAACAAGATCTAGGACTACAGAGCTCTTCCAGCTTCTTTAGCAGAGATGCATCCAGCCCAGACCCTCAAGTATTGAGGTACCCCAGGTCCTCACTCTCTAGATTCAGTCTCTTATTGCTACTCTCCTCAGCACTGAGTTCTGTCCATAGCATAACTTAAACAGTAAGAGCCGTGGACTTCATGTGAGGAAATAATGGAGGATTTCAGAATTTAGGATTTTTCAAGGGAAAATACTCCTCCCTGGTCATATGGTCTTACTGTGTACACACACCAGAGGTGCTTCTGATCTGTTATTCAAATGAATTCTCAGTGAAAAATCATGTATGTGTAGTGAAGAGGAGAAAAAATAGCAGAAATGCTCCTATAGTGGAACTGAAAAATATGGAGTCATAGAATCCAGATGACAAAAATAGATTAATTTTTTACGTAGTGCACTGCGGTTAATCCTTGTGCTCACAGTATACTTTATTTAGAATCACTGCAGAATTCCTCCTCTGGTTTTTCTCCCTGAAATTAGACTGTAGTGATATGCTTCCGACTTCACAGGAGCCTAAAGGTATTTGATTTAATTTATATCTGTGAGTTTTGTTCCTTCTTCCTTTATTTTAATCACTGTTGGTTTTCTCTCCCTTTGACTATCCTAGATTTTTGCTCTGATACATCATTGGTTATTCTCATCTAAACCGTTCTCCACTGAATTCAGATTCCCCAAAATTTCAAAGTACAGCAATCTCATTTGAGAATGAGTATCATTAAAAGGAACTGTGGGATTAAACTATCTCAGAAGCAGAATGTGCAGTTATAATGTTTCTATAATGTTTATAGCAGTAATTCCAATCCTCATGCTAGCACCTGAGCTTTTAATGAGATTTTTAACTTAGTATTTTTAGATACAATTATTATTTTAAAGAATATGTAAGTATTTGTAAATATTACAATGCGTTAGGATGCTGGGTTGTTTTTTTTTGGTTGTTGTTAAGTATTCAAATGCATTATTTCATACTGTATTCAAAGTTAAATCAAAATATTTCACTGCTGTATGAAAAAATATTTGGATACTGAATCTTAAAAAATTAAAGTGATTGACGCCAATTGCCAGAAAAAAATAGAATAGCATATTCCACAATTTGAACCTGACATCCATTTGTATTTACTTACTCAGTTATCACTTTTCAGCATGCAATTACATTAATATTTTTAGATGTTGGATGGTTTGACATTTTGTTCCAACCCTAGACAGCCAACTATGCCTTCAGATGGGTTTCTGCCAGCTAAAAATACAGTCCTAGACAAGAACATACAACCTCCACATTAATATTAGTGACACCCAGAAACAGACTGCTGAGCTGAAATAATTAACTCCAAAGGATTCTATGGCTTGTCCATTACTACGCTAGGTCCTAGCTTGAATATATGCAAGAGTAGAGAGCTGAACAACCTGCATATCTGAGGGGTAAATGGCTACCTCCATCGAAGAACTGTGATCTGGTAAAATCCTGCAGCTCCTAGCAATTTAGGAGCATAGGATACAGGGGAAAAAGGAGTGTCTGGGTCATGGAAACAGATTCTCACACCATGGTGCTTTTCACAGACATTGCCATAAAGCAATACCTTTAGTTACTGTTTAAAATTGTTCATTTACTTGAAGCTTACACTATCAGAAGGTTACTCCAGATTGTGGCTTGTACAAAGTGAGAAAACTTTTCATTCAAAAATTAATTTGTCATCAGTGAGTCACAGCTTTGTCTTAAACTCTATGCTGGTGTGTCTAGCATGGCAATGCAAGTTGATTCACCTCTTCACAAAGAAACACAGTGGAGGCTCCCCGTGCAGATGGACAAAAAAGTTCTCAGTCTTGCTAGAACAGAGTGAATACAAAAACTTCTGGTCACTGCCAGATGATCTCTGTAATCCAAGTTTTGAATCTCACTCTGCATCAGATGAATCAGTTCTTTGATGACAAATAAAAGCCTTGTCTGCATTGGTGGGATTTATGATTTCCTTTTCAATAAGCAGAGGGATGTTTTATTCTTTTACATACCAAACTCTGAACATAAGGCAGCGTTCTAGATGCCTTACTGTTTGAAGGTTCAAAGGCTGCCTTGCAGAAAGGAGATTTAGAAAAAGAAAGGTTTAAGATTTTAAGTATTTTTCTCCCTGTTTTGCTCCTTATATTACATTTTCAGGTTCCACTCACATAAGTCATAAAACTGCAGTATATTTTAGCCACAACAGATAGCTTGTAGTTTTTTCCATCTCTCTCTGTCTCTCTTTAAACCATTTTTCCTGAGATAGGTGAACCTGTATTTGTTGTGCCAATATTGGTGAGCCAGTCTTGCCAATATTTTTGTACTCCACACAGAGAGTAACGTCCTGTGAGCAGAAGATGCTTTTGGGAATACTTCAGCCCTGGCAGTCAAAGGTTTCACCAACATTGCTTCACTGAGGACAGAAAATTCAACAATAGCTGAATTGCGGAGTTCCCTGAAGACCATTTTGTTCTGAATCTAGGGTGTGAGAACTTTTGCTTTTAAATCACTGTGCCATGTAGTTAGAGCAAAAGATGTTATAAAAGCAGCATTTACTTATCTGGATTCCTTGAATTTCTCTTCCACTGTTTATAATGGACTATTCTGGTGCTCAGAAAAATGTGAAAAGGCCTCTTACAGAAAGCAGTAGAAAGACATTTTATGTTCCTTTTTACTGATTACTTTTCCTTGATGCTAGGAAACAATTATTTTAAGTGGATTACTTCCAAAGAATAACTTAATTTGATAATAAAACAAATACTACTTTCCCATTTATTGATGAATCAAGCAAGGTAATTGGATTTATTACTTCTGAATCTATGAGTAATCCTGTTTCCAAATCACATATGTGTTTCCTCCTCTGCTTTTATGTTTGTCAGGAGATGACAATTATTTATTCATTCTCTTTCTGGCAGAATTTCCTTTTTTGTTTCTTTTTTTTTTTTTTTTGCTTTTTTTTTTTGTTTTGTTTTTGTTGTTGTTTTTTTTTTTTTTGTTTTTTTTTGTTTTGTTTTTTTAAATCTGGACAACAACAGTCTTATGCATTTCTGAGCTCAAAATAGAGCTAATTTATACTTAACACAGTATACGTCTTTAGTGGAGAAAAGTGAGTTTCAGTCATTCTGAGTACCTAAAAATACCAGTTAATTAAAACAAATCTTGCATCAATATCCACAGTATGCCCACTAGTTGGGGAATAGATATAGAATTGTTGTGATGCTGTTTTGTACTACTGAATGTCAGGGCCTTGGAAGCTGAGAGGCCCTTGGGACATACATCCCAGGCTGGTATGTAGGAGATGCCTTTGATGGGCACATACAGCTAATCTGGGGAGTGGCCATGCAGAGTGTTATTGACGTTTCTCCTTCCTTTGCTTTTTAGCTTTATGCTACAAATCCACCATGCTGAGACTTTAGAAGATTATAGATTATCTTAGACTTGATAAAATAATGGAAGATTTTTCAGCTAACTGAATTAGTCAAATATTCTCTTTTTTTAGCAGTTAATCTACCAGCATTTAAGAATTTCACTTGGAGATCTCACATCAGTTTGCAAACATTAAGTAAACTTAGAATCTGTACTTAAATTCTTAATTTGTTTTACAGGGGTTGTTTACATCTACAATATAAACATCTACAATATAAACATCTACAATGGCCTACCAGTATAGCTATACCCAGCATATATATTCACACCAGCATGCTTCTGAAGTGGAAATGCAGCTTCCATTAGAAAAATTGTTCCTCCTTCAGTTTTTCAGAGACTAAAATCTGTTCTTTGAGGAACTAAGTCTCCATATTCTGGTTTAAAGTGTGATTTCTCTTCATACTCCTGTTCTGCTCAGTAATGCTGGCAAAAGTTTTAAGAGTAGATCAAATCATGAGCTGGAAGTGCTAAAGAAGTTCATTCAAACTCAGATTATTTTCTTCTGTAAAGGACAAATGACCCTTGTGCTTGAAATACATTACTGTATTGATGGGATTCATTGATCAGGATAGGCCTTTGGTCCCTTTGATAAAGATGGAAATCTGTTCCCCAGCTCCATCACCTTTACTCCCTGCATCAGTGTTGTCCTCTTGCCTGATAAAGTGTTGCTTCAAAAGGGACTTCCAGAGCTGAATGAACCCATCTGTAGAGCTTGAATTGAAAAGCCAGCTTCTGTCACGTGGAACCATAACAAAATTGCATCTGCTGCAAAGCACACTGTTCTGTTAGCCATCATGGTTTTACTATGCATCTGATAATATTTAGACATTTATTCTGGTCATGTTCTTTAATGGTGGTCAGCAGTGAAGGATGAAGATTCACTTGGGAGTTTCCAGGGTTTCTGGGCTACCAAGCTCCATAGTGGTTTTCAGCTGAAACATTTCATTACAACTTTTCCATTTGTAGATGTCATTTGAAATCAGTGCTGCACTTTTTTTTTTTTTTCTCAAATGAGAACAGAATGCGGTGTTACAGCTGAAATACATTCTTGGGTGGAATAGAAGAAGAGAGAAGAAATGATGTTATTTGCTAGCAAAAACATGCAATGGGCTTTGTGGTACTGTGGCAAAGATTGCTCTTGCTGAGTCTACTAAAATACACAAATCCCATATCCACATTTCCCTGATTCTTACCACATTTTTCTCTGTGCCTCCTTCTATGAAGTGACAGAAAAAGCCAGATCTTTTGGACTAATGTGATATACTCTTTCCTCCTTAGTTGCTTCTGTCTCCCCTCATTTTCCCAGAAAGGGAGGGACCATTACTGACCATTTCAGGGCACCGTAGGGCTTTCCCACATCCCTTCCAATGCATTCCTGGTGTCTGGTCACCCAGGAAGAATCTGCTGTGTTTGATTTCTGTCTCGGGTCACTTGTCTCACAGCTACGTGCCAGGTCAGTGCCAGTGAGCTGTCCTGCATGGCAGAGCTTTGGTATACAGGCTGGTGGGTCAAGTTTCACATGCCCAAAAGGAGTCTGTGTAAAGACGAAGAGAGACAGCATGTGTTTCAGTGCTGGTAATGAATAAACTGCCACATCAACTACACAGCATGAACATCTTTATCCAGCTGTGTTTATAAATTATTTTCATTAATTATGGTTGTTTCTATCACTTGACACAAACAAGGACTTTTTTTTTAAGTGGCCGTTTTATTAATCCATTATTCTTCTGAAGGATAATATCTGCCCTCCCCTCCCTGCCTTCAAGTGGCCAGAGATACATCACTTTCAGAAATAAATCTCAAAATGCAGCCCTGCAAACTCTGCTCTTTGGATCACCACTTGTAGAAGAAGATACCTTTTTCTTCTGTCCACCATGAATTAAAATTAAATTGCTTATAATCTATCTTTTAAAACCCTGCGGTCAAATTTATGCCTGGCATCACACTGCAGGAAACAGCATAATTGCACAGTGGATGAACTCAGTCTCAAGAGTTTACTTGTGCCTTGAAAGCTTTTTGATGTACTGTTGTACTTTATTTATCTTTTAAATTTTTTTGTTTTGTTTTGTTTTGCTTTTTAATACTAAAGCTGTTTAGGAGCTCTGAACTTTCTAATACTGACTCTAACTGGTGCAGAATCCTAATAAAGCTAAAGGCATTTTAGCCTTTGTGTCAAAGATTACAGTGCAAAACCAGCAAAAATTGGTTATTTTTCAGATATGCATTTTGAGAGACTGGAAGTACTTCTGCATTTTTTGACTACACAGAAGCTTTTTGAATTCAGACAAATGTATTTCACACAATTCATTTCGGGGCTGATTCATTTTATCTGTGTGTCTCCTGTGCCAAGTGGAAACATTAGGCCTCTTTAAAAAATGATGGGGCATAATAAATGCTCCAGGCATTTGTTTTGCTGAAATGAAGTAAAGGCAGGGAAGCATATGGTAAAATATATTTTTAATTACTTTTCAACAATGTTAAATGTTTTTTCCTTATTTTCATATTTAATGTTCTTGATCAAGCTTGCTAAATAGGCAGCTCTTATGGAACACACCACTTTGTGCAATAACACATGACTAATTTTATGGGCAGTACTGTATATCCCTGTGTATCAGCACTGTATTAGATGTAGAACTTTGTTTATGATGCTTTGTGCCATCCAAGGAAGCTGGGATTGTGAGGGGGCTGTTTTTTTCCCGTTTCATTTTTTTCCCCACTAGGCCCACAAGTCTCAATACCTTTGTTGAGAGGTTTCGTTTCCTTATATTTTTGTTTGTGCATGCAGAGCAGGAAATATGATTCCCCTCTGCTAGACTAAACAAAAGGAAATCCACCTGAGACTGAGAGGAGACACCAGTCTCCCTTTTAACAGCTTCACTTCTAAATCACCCTTCCATCCCCTTCCTTCATCTCCCTCCCTGTAGCACAGGTTCCACACTAAAGCAAAGTGAACAAAGGACACCTGTTCCCAGCCCTACAAAAGAGACAAGAGCTGCTAGTGCCTAAAGGCTGAAGCTGAGCTGAAAGTATTATGGCTACAGGTGATGTCTACGCTGTAGATACACCTGCACAAGGGAAACATGAGCCTATTGCACAATTCCAGTAAACAACAACTGAAAAGTAAGTGACATCATGGGAGGGTGGCAGGGGGAAACCAAGGCATGACTGTCACCACTTGTCTGCACATATATGTCACCTTTTAGGGATGCACACAAAGGTTCTTTCAATACAAAACATAAAGACAAAGTAAGAAAACCTGGCAATTTGCTGTCAACACTTACAGCAGGCGACCACATTCTCCCCTCACTTGCTACAGAGGTGGCACAAATCCTTTTTCTGAAGATGTCACGGTCATCACTGGTATGAGTGGAAGAATGCTGCTTGTAGCACACCCTGGAGATCAACAGTCCCAGGCTATTTCAGACCAGTGAGTCCTTTTCAGAGATGAGAACTCCTCACAGAGACTTCTCTGTAACCATCACCCTCTTTTTCAGCTTGAGTGGCTTTTCTTCCTGCAGCCGTGGCAGTGTGGCAGAAAGGAGTTGGGATGGCTCTCTCACATGTCCAGCACTTCCTTTCTCACTGCTAGTGATTCAGGGGATTAAAGCAGCAGGATATAAAGTGACAGATGGGGATTTCATTCATTCTCTGTGCTTCGAAAACTGACTCTGAGGAATATATCCATTGTTGTTATTGTGACCTTCAGTATGCAGCATGCAGATTTAAGTTTGAGGTGGGAGGGGGATGTCTATGGGTCTGAGGCAGTGGCCACCACTGCAGAGAGAAACACTGTGCTGATAACTTATCCACACTATTCAAGCAAAAAAAACCAGCTTGTACCAAAGGTCAGAGCACCGAACACATAAAAGATACTAATTTTTCTCCATCCCTTCCCCTTCTCACTGGAAACCAAGGCAGAGGAACAGAAGCAGATGGTGTGGGAGTAGGAGAAGTGAAGCCCAAGTATTTCTGTTGTGATGAGTTGAGATCTCAGACCTGCCCCTGGTACTGGGAAAAAAGCCAACAAACAAACAGAGAAGAGAAGCAGGAAGTTGCCTGAGGGAGAAGCAAGGCCATGGCAGTCAGTGTCCTGTCTCCCACACTGCCTGGAGCTGTGGAGGAGCAACCAGCCAGCTCTGGGACTGCTGGTGTGACTTTTGGGACACACTTCTGTGTGCAGAAGAGGGAACCACTGCCTTTTAACCTCGGATCAGTGGGGTGACCTTGTGTGGGTGGTCTCCAAGAGGGAAGAGAGAATTTCCCATAGTTCTTTCTCTTCCCACGTTGCTTGCCAGTGGGCTCCCTGGGCAAACCCAAGGCTTCAGCCTCAGGATATGGAATGAAAAAAACAGCCTCCAGAAATGGTCTCATTCTTATGAGAATGAGAAACAGCCTCCAGAAGTGGTCTCATGTTTTACAAATACCAAAGGGAAAGATTAGTCCCAGGGAAGCTTTTGCTTCTGGGACTCCTAACTTGGGAGCGCTGTAAAGCTTTCAGAACCTGGGTGCGGGGGACAACATTATCTTTACCAGAGTCTTTGCTTTTAATCTTCTCATGTAAAGAATTGGGTCAGTTGTGCATGGCCAGAGACAGCAGTTCCCCTTGCACTGTAGCTTGCATACTGAAAATAACACTTCCTATAAATCGACAGCCTGTAAAAAAATGACAAAAACTGTGAAGTTCAGCTTGCCAGGAAACTGTTATTGTTAATGTGTATTTTTTAGGAAAAAAAAAAAAATCTAATATCCACATCCCGTTTTGTCAATCTTTTAAAACCCCTGACGGGGATGTGAATGTTGTTCAAGAGCTATTACATGTCATGATGATAATTTGTTCCTTTTGAAGAGTGTGATGTCTGAGTCGTTTTTGATTATTACATTTCCTTAGTCTGTATTTATTCGAAAGACACTATTCAGACCTGAGAATTGTTTTCAAACAGCTGTTTTCAAACAGTATGCATAAATGATTAGTAGTGCTTTCAGTTGTGCAGTTTGATACCTTTTCCCTTTAGATGTTAGTCTAGGTGTGAAGAGCTGTGAAGACTATGCCCTACCTGCTGCATAAGAACAGATCTTAACTGCTGCAGCAACTGAAAGATTTGGAATGATTTAAAGGTAAAACCTGTCACTTCCCACAGAATCATAGAATCATAGAATGGTTTGAGTTGGAAAGGATCTTAAGGATCATCTAGTTCCAGCCACCCTGCCATGGGCAAGGACACCTTTCACCAGACCAGGTTGCTCAGAGTTCCATCCAACCTGGCCTTGAACCTTTCCAGGGATGGAACATTCACAATTTCTCTATAAGGTCTCATGGTAATCTTCTCTTTTCCAGGCTGAATAGCCCCAGCACTCTCAGCCTGTTTTTACAGGAGAGGCATTCTAGTCCCCTGATCATATTCATGGCCCTCCTCTGGACTTCTTCCAACAGGTCCACATCCTTCTTTTGTTGGGGACCCAGAGCTGGACACAGTATGACAGGTGGGGTCTCACAAGAGCAGGGCACAAAGACAGAATTGTCCCTTTGACCTTCTGGTCACACTGCGCACTTTCAGGTTCCTTAGATATTCTTGAGCCTGATCTTCTCCTACAGCTGAAAGTTCTTCATTCTCTCAGTCCCTGCCTTTGTCTTCTCAACTTGAGCAGCGTAGCTGGAACACTTGCCAGTGAAAACTGAGGCAAAAAAATCATAGAGAACCTCAGACATCTGTATATTGCAGGTAACCAGGTCTCCCATTTCCTCCTGGAGACAAGCAGCATTTGCCCTAATCTTTCTTTTATCACTGGCATATTTGTAGAAGATTTTGTTGTTGCCCATGACATTCTTGGTCAGATTTAATTCTAACATGGCTTTAGCTTTCCTAACATGATATCTGGTAGCTCAGACAATTTCACTGTGTTCCTCTTAGGCTACTTAGGCTACTTGCTCTGGCTTCCAACATCTGTAGATTCTTTTTTTCTTTTTTCTTTTTTTTTTATTTTTGTGTTTGAGTTTGTCCAGGGGCTCCTTGTTAATCCCCAGAGGCCTCCTGGTGATTTTGCCTGACTTCCTCTTTGTTGGGATACATTGGTCCTGAGTTTGGATGCAGTGATTCCTAAATATTAATCCAGCTTTCTGGGGCCTCTCTTTCCTCCAGGGATTTATTCCTCAGTATTTTACAAATTTAGCAAATCCCTGAAGAGGCCCAAGTCTGCTTTTCTGAAGCCCAGGACAGGGGGCTTTCTGTGAGCCCTCCTCACTGTTGTAAGGGTCTCAAACGCCACCAATTCATGGTCACTGCAACCAAGGCTGCCCTAGAACTTCATCTTCCCCACCAGTCCCTCTCCTTGTTGGTGAGAACAAGGTCCATTACAGCACCTTTCCCCTTTGGTTCCTCTGTCACTTGGAGAAGGAAGTTACCATCACTGCGTTCCAAGAACCTCCTGGATTGACTGGCCTGCTGTATTGACTCTCCAACAGAAGTTGCCCCTTAGGACCACAGCCTGCAAATGTGAGGCTGCTCTTACCTGTCTATAGAGCACCTCAGGCACTCAATTTTCCTGGCTGGCAGCCTGTAGCAGATGCCCAGTATAAACTCACCTGCCCCTGCCCTCTCTTTGATTCTGGCCCACAAGTTCTCTGTTGTCTTCTCATCCATCCCAAGGCAGAGCTCTATGCAGTCCAGCTGATCACTGATGTAGAGGGTGACACTCCTTTGTCATTTCCACTGCCTGTCCTTCCTAAAAAACCTGCATCCTTTCCTCCCAACACTCCAGCTGCAGGAGCCATCCCACTACTTCTCTGTGATCACAGCCCTGCAGGTGTGAAGAATAAAATCAGTCAGAGCTCTGAGTTATCAAATCCTCCAAATACTTTACCCAAGCTAAGGATGTGGTGTTGAGTAGCAGAATGCTGTGTAAGCCACTGCTGTGTAAGTAAATGCCAATGCTTCAAACACAAGATTTTCTCTTTTGAGCTTCAGTCTATCACCTACGTGTGACATAGTCTTACTTTGCAGCTACCATGCTACAGACTCTAAATTGTCTTCTAATTTTTCAAATTCGAAAGAAACTCAGTCTGTTTAGTTGTTTAATGCTTCTCTAAAGAACCTAGGCATTTTACACTAGGCTCACCAGAATAAATGTTTATCCCAGTCATATGCCTTTGAAAAGAAGGTTCTTCATCATACCAGTAAAAAAATATTTTGTGAGTACTGCAATTTGTTTTCCTGCTAAGTGACAAGCAGCATTTGAGTTTGGATAAAATAGGTGTGTATATTTTCGTTGTTGTCAATTGTTGTTTTGTTTTAATACTCCATTATTATTATTTTCCTTTACCATTTGACAACAACAAAGGAAAATTTTTCTTTAGATTCCCTTTATCTACTTCAAACAATAATTAAACACACAGTGAATTGCCAAAGCCAAAAAATCATTGTGTTTTAATAGAACATATTATGTACTGAAGTCTGTATACCTCCTCTATTCTGAAGAATTTTAGACTTGCATCTATTTGGGAAAAAAGTAGGAAACAGTTGTTGCACAAATTGGGTTTCAAATGAGATATGATTGAGTAGAGAGACTGATTTTTAAGTGTGCAACAACCATAAGATGCATGTGAAATGAATACCAACTCATTTTATCTTTGTCATTACTAGAAGCAGTATATCTGACAGCTTTTATAGTATTTGCTGGTTTTTTGACTCGAGTTTTTGTCTCTGCTGGTCCTGTTCTTGGATCCATTCTTTCTCCTCCCCTATCTGACTTGATACCTGTTTCCAAATGAGATATGCCTTCTAGCCTTGGTTCTTGAGTGGCTTTTCTTTTCTTTTTACCTTTTTTATTATTTATGTCCACAAATTATATTAAAACTCATATGACAGGCTTCATGTAATGTGGACATATATAGTTGGGAACAAGGGGATAGGGCTTCTTCGCTTGTTGC
The DNA here is from genome assembly GCA_013397075.1 of Rhabdornis inornatus. Classification (NCBI taxonomy): domain Eukaryota; kingdom Metazoa; phylum Chordata; class Aves; order Passeriformes; family Rhabdornithidae; genus Rhabdornis; species Rhabdornis inornatus. The sequence continues at coordinate 573,018 of VWZS01002632.1, read as the reverse complement.
TGCGATATTTAGGTAATGGACAAATGTGATTTAAGCAGATGTTCTCTGAAATGCAGAAAAGGTCTTGTATTGTGTCTCTTTTCTTCTTGTTGGTAACAATGTGTCTTGAAATTTACCCGATGCCTCAGTTCTTCTACATGTCAACTTGTGGCTGTAAAGCTGGAGGGAGGAATCACATCCTGCAATTTTAGCACAGAGGACAAAAGAACAAATGTCTCAAATCAGAGAAGTACTTAGAGGCCACCATTATGCATGGAGATGAGGAATGGCACAGCTGGAGTCATGCATACAGTTTCAGATGGCACTAAAGTGTTTATCTGGCGCTGGTGTGAGGGTGGAGGAAAGCACTGATGTGACATTTTTATATCTCTGTTAAATCCATTCCAAGTACTTTAGCTTTCTTCTTCCTTTAAAGAAACTGAATGTCCTTCAAAGGACACTGTTCATCTATTTGAAATGAATTTTAAATCTTTTCCTGAATTTGGGCTTGCATCAGAAATGGGCTAAGAGAAGAAATGAACCAGCTCTGTGAGACAAACCAGAGTCTGTATAACATGTACCACCTTAAAATTAGTTACTGTCGTCTTCTGAAAGCAGTGGCAGTGTATGACTCGTCATCTTGATGTTCTTAGGCTGTCAGTTTGGCTCTAACTAAGCTACCATTTAAGGCCAATTTGTACAGGGTGTAAGAGACTTACAAAAATAATCAACAATAGCTGCTTCCATTTTTCCTTTTCCAGAGAATTGTTTTCTATTTGATTCTAATGGATGTTCATCAGCAATTTTATCATGGATATTTCTGATTTTTTTTTAATATTTGTTTGTTCTGTCAAATCTGCTTGCTAAAGATGCTATTTAATTTCATGGGCCATGCTGGAAAAATGTCTGTGACTGGAGGTGAGGACTCTGAGTCATAGATGCTTTTATAATCAGCTGAAATAGAGCAAATGCACACCTTCAGAATTACAAATTTCAATACCTCTTCTGACAGTACATCCAAGATAGTATCATTTTTTGAAAGCGTAGTAGTATTTCTAAAATCAAATTAAAGATCTTACTTTCAAGATATCTCATTTTCTGTTCCAAATAATGTTCAATCCACAGTGTAACTTTGTCATCCATAAAAAACCCTGAAATTAAGAGGAACATTATATGATCCTAGCATCTATTATGCATTTTTTTATTTGTTGAAGGCTTGCTGTAGAATCTGCTTGTTTCCAAGGAATGAAGATTGCTTATTATCCTGGATAATGAAAGAGAATGTCGTCATCTATAATTCCTAGTTTAGGATACTTACTGTACCCTTCTATTATAGAAGGGTTGGCAGAAAAAGAGTTCAGTAAAGGAAGTAGTTCTTAACATTTTTCTTAAATAAAGGAGGGATTTGTTTGCAAGTGAGATTTCTATGTCCTTGACAGCATAATATATTGGAACAACTTTCTTAATTGACAGATTGTAACCTGAATAAGAATGTTATTTACTGAATATAATTAATGAGTATTAAAGTTATTTTTTTCAATGATCATAGAAGTGTGCTTCTAAATATACACCTAAGTGTACCCACCTGTCTATGTATGAGCGTGTAGGTGTATTGTATATGCACTTACTGCTTTTTTTAAACACAGAGCTCTTGCAGTATCTAGACATTTTTTCCAGTCTGCTGTTGTTTTATTTCCCTGATTAAACTCTTGCAAGCTAATCTTTAGAGCGTAAGAAGGTTTGCTTTAACACTCTCTGCCTAAATATGACAGTTCTGTAAACAGCAGCTGTATGTGGTCAGTCACAGGATCTGGAAATCAAAACTATATGGGCCATAGTCACAGCTCACGAGACAAACATGATGTGCTGGAAATTGACTGCCAGACAGCCTGGATTTGATAAGTTGCACTAGACTGTATGTCACACTTTCTGCAGCAGTAACATTTCACACACACGCACAAGTGTTTATACAATTAAAAAAAAATAAAAAGAAGAAGAGAAAAAAAAGAGAAACCTACTCCAAACTCTATGATTAAAATTATTCAACTAGAAGGACATTCTTAGGAACAAATTTTCAAATATTTGTGCCTAAAGGGCTAGAAAACCAGTTTAGACCTAAACCCCCGTGAACATCAGGTATTCAGAGCAGTTAGCTCTTTCCGCAGTTGCAGAAGTGAGCTTTAAAGATGTGACTGCAGTCAGCCAGCAACGATTTATGCCTACATGGAAGAAAAAAGCTCAGCACTGGAACAGTGAACCCAAAAAACGAAGAGATGAAGAAAATAAGAGCTTTTCTAATAAGGAAAATAATAGTGAAAAAGAGTATTAGTATTGGAATCAGCAAACAGTACAGGAGTTCATAAAAAATCTCCTCCCGATATCAGTGGTGGATTTTTCACCTAAGCCAAGATAGCTTTCATCCGTCTCACTGACATGTCCTGCCAGGCTCAGGCTAACTCAGCCTCTGTTTTGGATATCACTGCAGGGATGTCAGACTTGAGAAAGAAGACTTCAAAATGGTTGCAGATCATTTCTAAACACACACACGTGCAAATCCCCCACAGTTAGCAGATATAGCATGTCCCTGCAAGCACACAGTCACAGCTGGAAGCCAGCTTTTGACTTCTGTCTATGCCTAATTAAAATTATGCTAATTCTAACAACAATATTACAACTTTGTTAAACAAAACAAATAAATGTATTTTCAACAATGCCTCTTTATTAATCTATCCCTTCTCTTCACCTTCTGACAGAAAATAATGGGAAAGGTCTGATGGGCAGCAAAGGAAAAGTGAAACTGTCCCTGTCAATTCTTCAAACATTTTTGTAGAGCTTTCAACTTGAAAAACATCCATGCTTTTCTGGGATACCCACATCCCATTTATTTTCTAAATTCCAGCCTAGGCAAGGTGACATTCCCAAAACCCTCAACCACATCACAGCTCCTGCTATATTCAATATCTTTGCGTGCAATACTGAGCTTTCAAAACCTTTTAGCCATTCTTCCCATACTTATGGAGATCCTAATTAATTGCTTTTGTGGTGTGCAGGAATGCTGTTGCTTTGTGAAGAGCTAGAAAGAAGTTCCCCTGGTGACAAGAACTTTTGGGTCTCCATCTAATTAGGCTGTACACTGCTAGGAAGTAGGCATCATGCTGTGCTTGCTTGTTTGCATCAAGTCAGACACATTCCAGCACAGCTCAGGTGTTTTGTAAAACACAGATATAAACCATTTTTTTTCCTGAGATGGTGGTTGGTGAAGTTGGGGAAAGAGAGATACGTTTTGGTCTCATAATTCACCAGTCTTAGAGAAAAGAAGAAAGATTCATGTTCCAGCATTTAAATTGTGATAAGTTGTAAAGATTAGATACCTTTTATTTATAATGTCTCTATTGTTTTATTTGGGAATTAGACAGGAGGAATCTTCTTTTTAGTGTGGCCACGGTGATGAAATTGATCTTCAGGGGGAGGTAATCTTGGCAGAATTTGCAACAACAGAATGTATATTCCTTTTCTAAAGCCATTTGATGTTATGAAAACTGGATGCTGTACTGTGGTGATAGAAAAGTCCATAATTTCGAGATAGTCCCAGCTCAGCCATTGTGTTTTCTAGTACTTCAGCCTACAGTCTGTGCTCAGAACTGGAGTCCACAAATGGAAAGTAGACTGTAAAACAACTGGAAATTCCGGAATAAAATCCTTAACTTCATCCTTCTCCATGCATTTGACTGTTTTGTAGTACTACCAGCTTACAGTTGCTGTCAGCTCTTTTGCTGGATATGTACATTCAAGAGCACTCTTCTTGTGTGACATTTTTTTTCCCCCAAAATGATAACACGGTGCTAGGACTGAGGAAGGTCAAGAAATACAACCCTTTGTAGTTTGTGCACACACACAGAATTAGCCTGCACCCACACAGATTGCAAGCACAGTATGCCTTTATTGGAATCTGAATTTGAATTCTTGGATGCAAAAGCCATCTCTGTGCTGTAAGCCCATGGCCTCCCTATGGTCAGTGGTTCTCACAGGTGGCACACATTCGGCAGGACCCCTTCAGGAGCACTTCTGTGGCTCCATGTGGCTTCAGGGGGCACCAGGAAGTCCCTAGTTTGGCTGAGAGCTGCAAAGCGGATGATCCTCTGGCTTTGTTCCTCATGGGGGCTTTTTACCTGCTGTCTGGATGCTGACACCTTGGAAATACCCACAGAGTTGGTCTTTAGGCCTCACAGATGTTGTGAATCCCACCTCACATCACTCCCATATCCAGGGGATTTTCACCAGGCTCTGAGAGAGAGGAGGATTTATTATGATTAGGGATGCTCTGCTACAGTTTATGCCATTTAGTTGCCTTCAACCAAAGACAGAAGGGAGGGTAATGAATCCTAATGCTGTGATCTGGAGGAATTATTTCAGGAGAGGGTGGAAATTTGGTTAAATTATAATTTTGAGAATGGCAAGGAAATGTTCCTAATACCATCAAATGTCCCAACCTGCTTGATCTGAGCTGTTGGGGTCCAGGTCAGTAGGTCATCTTTGACTACAAAAGAGGATCATTTCTACCTTAATGAGGCAAAGATGGCTTATTTCCGTCTAACAGATGGCAGTGGATATGAGTCATGCATCTGTCTGGGATGTATTTTTCTGAACAAAGTAATTTGGCCAGCAGTTTCCAGTAGCCCCATGCTCTTCCCTATGGCTCCTAAGATTGCACGTGCTTTATAGACTCTGACCATTTACTGTTACATCACATTTGGGAGGAAGGAAATGAAACATAGTGTTAAAAGTATGCTTATTTACATTTGGGAGAACCACATTGTTTCAAACCAAGGAAGCACAAATGTGGAAATGTGGAACCTGCTTGAAGTTCTTATATATTGGTTTTTTTTTTTTTTTTTTTTGGTTTTTTGTTTTTTTGGGTTTTTTTGGGGGGTTTTTTTTTTTTTTTTTCCCCTGGCACTACTCCAATCTGCAATGGGAAAGGAAGCAGAGGATGCTCAAACTGTTTGTATATTTATGGATCTGTTTGGCTTTTAACAAGTTATTCTGAGAATGCTGGACTTCTTGCTAATGATTTTGTATCTTCTAATTATCCAGGAGCTCTGATTGGGATGTTTGCTGCAGTGATCCTGCAAGTGTGGATTACTTGAAGTCTGATAAAGTGAGCTTTCGTGTTGGAAGTGGTCTCTTGGATCAGCCAGAGCATGCAGAGAGTTTCTCTCTGCTGCCAGTTTATGAGAAACTTGTCGAGAATTATCTTTGCGCTTTCTACCTTTCTTCACAGTTGAGGTGAGCCACAGGATTCAAATGTGTATATACACACTTGTACACAGTGGAACTGCTCAAGCCTTGCTTCCGGAGGGAATCGGGCTAGAATGATATGATGACTCTGGGGCTGCAAGGATTTACAGTTCTGAGATATTGCAAGCTGACAGGTTCAGCAGCAGGGTCTGTCTCCAATTTGATTTTAGAATCTGATTTTTCTTTTGATTTTAAGAGCTGCTTTCTGAAGAAAGTAATGGATTTTTAAATGAAAAACCAACTTGCTCGAAGTACTTTTTTTTTTAAGTATTAAATATTTTTTTCCTTTTAGCATGTCTGAAAAATCACCAAACAGAGGGTTTTCCTGAGAATGCAGGATTAGTCTGGGATGTGGTATTAACTATTTCTTCCTTAAGCAAGTTTGAGTAAAGATAGTGAAACACCTGGTGTTTTTCAACTTCTGCTGTAAGTAGACTGAGCTTTCCTCGAGCTTAGTGGGTTAAATGAAATAGAAACTAGAACAAGAAACAAACCAGCAATCTTTACCATATAACAGATTATTTTGATACAGGTCTAACTGAAGAAAGAATATGAATTAGGATTCTATGTACATCCTTGAGAAGGTAATTTCAAGATATTTGTATCCAGATTTCTAAGGCAGTGCAGGTTATATGGTTGCACTAGTGTGTACTAGTGTCCTCTCAAACTTTCAAACCTGCTGGTAATTTCAATCAGATTTAAATGTAAAGTAAAAAGTCTGAAGGATAATAGAGCATATAGCAGTAATTATTCAATTTCACAAAAGTAAGTATATCTTTGTGGGAAAAATTTTCCTCCACATCCCTTTCCAGTCTTAGACTGGCATGGTTGATGAGTGAGGTGCTTTTAAATAGCACCTTCCCTCCCATTTTTGGAGTCTCCCTTGCTGGAGACATTCCAAACCCACCTGGATGCATTACTGTGTAACCTGCTCTAGGTGATCCTGCTTTGGCAAGGTGATTAGACTAGATGAACTCCAGAGGTCCCTCCCAACCCCAGATATTCTGTGATTCTGTGATTTCACTGTTTTTCCTGGAGCTGTGGACTTTGCAGGACTTCTTCTCACAGACAGTTGAGTCTAAGCACCTGAGTTGACAGCAGTTTCACTCCAGTTGGAATAATGCTGCAGATGTAACAAAACAAAGCAAAAAAAAGTTTTTTAAACGCATTTGATGCTTTTTGCATTTAAAAGATGACCACCAGGTTTATCACCAAAAGCCAGATTGCTTGTGGAGAAAATCCTGTGAAAGAAGAGAAATGGATTGTTGTCCACAGGAATTCACCTGCTTTCTGGACATCCTTTGGTACACAAAGAAGCATGGTCTAGGGACAGTTCTGTTACACTAGGTGCTATACAAAGGCAGGGTGCAACCTCAGCTGTTTAAGGTATGTATATATATATAAATAGCCCCTGTGTCTTAGATCTGGCTGAGCTGCCTGTTAGACTTTGGCCAGACACTGGAATATGTGTGCCTTAAGCCTTGAAATCTGAACAAAATCTGTATAGTCCTAGGATTAACTTTAGTCCTTGAGATTTGTCCTTATTTCAGATTACCCTTTCCCAATTTTTATCTAGCATGAACATGCTGAGCTGCAACTCATTTCTCAGGTGCATGTGGTGCTGTAAACAAATTATCTTTATTCTCTGCTAAATAGAGCAAGAAAATCTTCAAACCTGCCTAAAATAACAACTCCTCTTTATATTCCCAGTGTGTCTCTTTTCATTCTGTGACAACCTAAGCTGCTTCTGCAGCTTGTGTGTTAACTCCTGTTTGGCTTGTCCACAGGGATCTTCTTTCTTTACTTCCTTCACTATCTCCCTGTTTTGTTTTTTTTCCCCTGCATTCCATATATTTATTTTGCCTGTGGTTACCCTTCCTGATTCCAAACTCTTTTTTTATGTAGTGGTGAGCCTCTTAAACTTTGGTTTCTTCTGTCGCAAGTGTTTTCATCTCAGCAGATAACCATTAAGATTTAATTACTAACTGCTGCCTAAGTTCTGGATAGGTTGTAATGCAGACCTTGGTCAGCAGCAGTACATGTGCACAGGGATATCCCAAAATACACTTCACTTCTTAGTAACAGCTTCATAACATCAGCCAGAGATAATAGATTGTGCACAGACCTTCCTCTGCCTAGAATGTAAACCAGCACTTCCTTGATGCCCTACGATGCAGCTATACAAACACACTGATTTTTTTCTTCCTCTAGCTCATTTGCTCAGCACTCAAGCACCAATTTAGAATGATGGATCTGGTTTTAATCCAGATGGCTTGTTGTAGTGGTTTCTCTCCCTCTCACTAACTCCCTCCTTCCTCTCCTTATCCTGCAATTTCTCTGCTTTGTTTGGTTCTGTTTTACAACCTTTGCTAGGACAGGTATTCTGCTTTTTCCTTTGCTGGATATCTGACATTTGTGCTGCCATTGTCAGCTGAGTCTTTCAAGTCACTCCCAGAGATGTGGTCTTTAAAGGCAGTTCTGCATTAGAGAGGCACAGATTGTCTCATGGTGTGGCATTACTCCTACATGTTGCAGGTATTTTCCTGGCAGCTTGTCTTAAGCTTAGAGTGGAATGGCATAACTGATAAGGGCTAAAGATGTCTGCAATATGTTAGTAGAGCTCTGTAGAAGAAACTTATGCAGCATTTGTTTGTCTCCAGCACTGCCCAGTATTGTAATCATGATATTGGTAATCTACTGGGTGCTTCTGAGAATTAAGGAAAAAAAATACAGCAAAACTGCTCACACTCTCAAGATGTATGTGTGAAGATAATGAATATTATTATCCTCTCTTTTAAAACTGAGAGGCTGTGCATAAATGATTTACTTAGGGCCCCAAAGGAGCTTGTGTTTGACTAGGGAGCTGAACTTTAATTGTACCTGACTTTAATCCTGTGTTCTGACTGTACCTCCCTCATTACCTACCTGTCCATTTTAATTAGTGCTCATATCCATCAGCCTCATTAATAAATATGTGAGGGTGTTTTATCATGGCTACTAAACAAGAAACTTAATCGAGACCTGGTCTGGATGTTTACTTGCCTCAAACACACATTTGCCTAAAATTGCTGTCATTTACACTGAATGCCAGCTATGTTATGACATTAACCATGACTCATTTAATGTCAGCCATTAACCTCAGGTTATGGTCACAGAATCACAAGTGACTGAAGTACTGTTTTTTTAAGAGACTAGTGCCTGCAGCTGGAAACTACTGTCCGCAGAGGGAACAATCCTGTGACAATTTCAGTCAGTCTAAGTCAGCGTGTCCATGGTTCTGCCTTTATTGGCAGCTCCTGAAAGATGTTTCCATTCCTTTTCTTTCACTGGCACCTGCAACTCTATGCAGTTCAAGATGAAACAGTTCAGAGAGGAAAATCCCTCCAAAAGTATTTTTTTTTTTAATAATTGCTATTTTTAAAGGGCTACTTTGACTCTCTGAACTCTTATTCTCCAGTCATTCAAGAAGCAGTGCTGGCACATCAGAAAGTACAAATCATTGTCTGCTCTGGTTTATGCTGTTCAGCAGCCTCAGCTGAAAGTCTGGTGGTTGCCCACAAGAGCTGGGAAGGTCCCAAGTCCTTGCCATGCAAAATAAGAACAACTAACTTAAGCACCACTGAAAACTAACTAGGAGTAGACAAATGTTCAGTGTCTGTCGCATATGAAGAGCATTAATTTCTCTTAGCTAACTTACTTGATGATGTGAAATTATCCTGCTCTACCTACAGAACTTGTGTTGGGCTTGGGAATGGTGACTGGAAAAATTTTAAACCTGGTTACCAGCTCCAGCTGAAGTTACTGCCTGAGTTCACCAATGGATATGTTTGCTTGGTGATTGAAGTTTAAAACAGATATATGTGATAAGTTAAATTGCTTCCCTTGGTTATGAGTAGATCTGCTCTCAGTAGTACACCTACTACTTGCTCTGCTTCGCCCTGTAACAATCTTTTGCAGGGGGGGCAGGGAAGAGAGGCTGGGGAAATAACTTCCTCATCTTACCTGAGAAGAAATCATGTACCAGAGTCCTTGCCAATGGTTTAACACAGCTGCCACCTGCAGCTACTGCTGGAGAAGAAAGTCTCACTTATGGGGAGTGTATCTATGAAGGATTATTTCAGCAGCACTGAAATCTTGAAAATACGGAGGACAAAATGAATGATTTTTTATTTGTTGCAGAATATAATTTCAAGTTTGACTGGAATAGCTTATGAGTTTAGATCAAGTTTAGTTAGAGGTTTGGCAGAAAAAAAAAAAAAGATAAAATAATGTTTACTTTTAATTTAAAAGACTTTGCTCTCTCTCTTCAGAAGCATTTATTAATCCAGCTGTCTTTGCTTATGCATTACTGCCCTAACCTTCTACCTAGGTGTATCACAGAGTTAGTTTATGAGCTCTTGTTGCAGCTGATCTATTTTGAATAACTAATGAAATACTAATTTGAACAGAAGTACCTTAATCATAAGTTGATAAATTCAGTCAGTCTTAATTTCATTTCTGTGATTAAGGACTAGGCTGGGTTAGTGACTAAAGAACTTTCATACCTGCATGGGAGCTTTCATTCAGCCTTAAATGAAGGTTCTCACTGCACCTAAGGGGATCTAAGAAGTGACTTGCTGACCTTAATAACTCCTTTTTATCTTGTCCCTCACACCAAAACCAAGGTTAAACCAAACCAAGACAAAATAAAACAAAAACAGCTGATAAAACCAGTGATTTATTGGAGCTGCCTTAATAGCTGCATGAGAGGCTTTATAAGAGTTAGAAAAGTACCATAGCTTGTGGGGAAAGGAGAGGACTGCACAGAAAAGAACAGGCCTTCAGCAGATGTAACTTAGACTTGTTTGCATCTGTTGAAGCTGTTGGGAAACAGGATATCAGGGAACAACAGAGCAGATGCGCCAGCAGTGGTGTAGAGCTGTGTGTGTGGGTGACAGCATGGCCAGCATGGCAGTGCCCTCTCACACACAGGATGCTGCCCTGTGCAAGAGAAGAACAAGCCCAGCAAGAAGAGCAGAACAGATCCAGTGACAGTATCAGGGTCCGCCCCAGCCCAGATCTGTCTGTGGGTCCATAGGGATAGGATAGGCCCAGGGACAACCTGGAAATAAACCAGGGTCAGGATCAGCAAGGCACATGGCCATTGCAGACACGTGGACAGGTAGCTCAGGCAAGGTCTTGAGCGTAATTGCAGCTATAGAGCAAAAACGAAGGAGGGAGGACCAGCAGCTCATCCTGTATAGCCCTCTCACAGTATCCTGGTCCCTGGTCCCAGGGTGGCTGTGCCATGTTGGCACTGGCTTTGAGGGCAGGCAGGGAGTCACTGGGTGAGAGGAACTTGCAGATCCTGATGGCACCCTCGGGACCAAGCACTGGATGCCAAAAATGACCCCATATATTCCTGGTGTAACTACATGTTTATGTTATTCATCTGAGCTCTCTTCCCTTGACCATTTCTGTTCAATTTTTGCCTCAGCTGTCCTACTGCAGGCTGGGGTGCCAGGTCCTTAAGCAGGTTCCTGAAGCCTTGCTGTTAAAAAAAAAAAAAACAAACCCCAAAACAACAGCAAAGAGTTTCCCCAAACCTTTCAGATCTCCTCAAGCAAATATATCTAATTGTTGGGAGGACTGTTGGGAACATGGGAACTTAAGTTGACCTCACTGCCAATGAAAACATGGAATCAAGACAAAGCATCAGTCAGAAGACAGGTTCTTTGTGGATTTTAGCCTCTGAATATGGATCTTTCTCTGCCTGCTAAACTCACTTCACTTGCTTTATTTGAGAGTACATAACCTGTTCATGTTCTTCATCAAAGTGCCTTCATCTACTTAGAAGAAAACTATATTAAAAAACCCCCCAAACAAAACCAATACAGCAAAGCAAAACAAAATAATAATGAAAAAAACATAGGTGGGCATTTGCAATGGATTGCTTTCTTCCTCTGCCTCCAGTGGTGTTTTCAAGACCATGAAATCTATTGCAGTGCTTCAGGTCACTTTGCCACCTTCCAGAATGTTACAGAGTAAATGCAGAAGACTAATAATAACATGGACTGATGATTCACAGAGGGATGTACTTTAGAGGGTGTATAGAAACAAAGGTGCTTCCCTAGGATTGTGCTGAGGAAAAGATTAATTTGACATATAAATGTATTACATAACTTAAATGTGCTGCATTATCCCTGCTAACAGTAAAGACAACAACTTTACTGTCTGAAGTTTTCTCTGTCACTGCAGTATAATTATCTGCCCTATTGCTAAGGTCACTGCATACAGTGCTTGTGTTTCTAGTTGTTTAAGACTAATGTAATTACTAAATGCATCACAGCTGCATAGACTTTTCTAGTAGGAACTCCAGAAAAAACACAATCCAAACACTTTTATGGCCTCAATATCTACAAACCTAACAAAATACTATTTTAATACCAAAAATCTGCCAGAGAGAAAGCTCTAGTTTTAGCTATGTCTTGTGGTCCTGGAAAGCTTTTCTTGTTCCTCTTATCAAGGCTGCAGAATGCACACAGCAGTAGATATGCTGACGTTATCTGTAGGAGGATAAAAGCCCACACAGCAGCTACTCCATGCTGGACAATTTTGAAGCTGTTGGGAACAGTTTCTGTCCTTTCAAAGTATTAACTGCATGCACATCAGGGGCTGTGGTACTGTCTGGTCTAATTTAATCACTGTGATGTGGAATCTTTCAGATAATCTTTCAGACTACCACACAGCGTGGGATTTGGGTCTGGCACCCTTCAGTTTTGAACATCAGTGCTCCAAGACTGCATCCCTTACAAAAATAGAACTCAAATATAAAGAAAGAAACAGAGCTGATTATCATAAATTCAAGAACTAAAAATGAGGAGAAGAGAAACAAAGAAAAAAAAATTACATGGCTCAATATTAAACTGAATGTTGTTCAAGATTTTACCAGTGAAACTGAGATTTTTTTCTTTTTCTAGGGCCCTTATAACAGGAAAGGTATTGTTAAAAAGTTTCACAAGGTAGAATTAAAATGTCTTATGATCTGTCATTATTTTCTTTTCTTCCTCCAAACCCAAAAATCTGTAGTTACAGATAATAAGACATTCACTAAAGAAACAAGTAAAGCTTTATTAGGTAACAAGTGCTGAATAATATATGTTGAAATCCAGCGTAGAAATATGTGCTGTATTTTAATGTGCATAAAGCTTTTAACTTGTGGAGTGGCATTTAAAACCCCCATATTAATAAACAAATTTCCTGTCATGGAATGAGTGTAATCATAGTCTAACATTTTTTATGTAGCTCACTTAACTGTGGCTAGCATTCAGATGCTTGTTTGATAGATGGCTTAGAAATTTGAGATGTTTCTGTTAGGCAATAAGATGTGCTAAGGGTCTTTTAAAGCTTCTTTGTTAAAGGAAACAGGTTTTGTCGACTCTCTGCCACGGTAGTTAATTAACTTACATCTATTCAAAACGTTCAAGCTGTCAATACAATGCTTAATTTGGATAAAAATAACCTACAGAACGTTTATGTTCTCCAAAGCTTTCCTGCAATGTCAATTAGTTAAATAAAAGCTATACAGCTTCTCTGTTTCTTGCCAGTTGTCCATCACAACTGCAGTAAAATCACCACAATGGATAAGGGCAGTAAACTGTATGAATTTCCCAAATCACAGAAACTTACGATCATGGAAGCACAGAATAATTGGGTTTGGAAGGGACTTTAAAGATCCATCTAATTCCAATCCCACTGCCAAGGGCAGAGAAATTTCCACTAGAAATTTCACTAGAAATTTCCACTGACCTAAACCTACTCTCATTTCAGTTTAAAGCTGTTTCCCTTTGTCTTGTCACTATATGCCCTTGTAAAAAGTCCCTCTCCAGCTCTTTTCTAGCCCATTTAGCTACTGGAAGGTGCTCTAAGGTCTCCTCAGAGCCTTTTTCTCTCCAGGCTGAATAGGCACAGCTCTCTCAGCCTGTTTTCATGGGAGAGGTGCCCTGTGCTCTGATCATCAATGATTAGGAAATATTCTTATTATAAACATTGATACATAAGAGACATTTGGTATGTGAAAACATAAAGCAGAGAGCTAGACACAGCTTTTTGCTTTTCAGACATGTGGATCAATGGTATCTGAATTTAATGTTAACATTTATTTACATCTCCACTCACACCTTTCAGGATGGGAAAACACCCACATGTTGCAGAAAAAGGTGACTGTGAGTTTTCAAAGCATAGACATCCCTTCAAATTAGAAATACTCAGGTGCACGTATTGCTGTGAGCAAGCTAAATTCTCTTAAGGAAAAGTAAAGCCATTATGCATATATAGGAGGTGATATAGAATAACATTTAAGGTCAAGGCTGTGGTTTACTTCACTGAAAACTGCATTTTATCAAGATATTTCAATGGCTGAATTTGTCACAAAAAGACCAGTTCTCCTCTAACATCATCTTTTCATGCACCATTTTTTGTCAGGCTAATTCCTGATGATTTTGCCAGGAAATGCATTTTCCTTTAGGCAACCTCTCCCAGCAGTGGTCAGCACATCATATCAGAGCTGAAAAAGCCAGATGGCTTATCATAAAATCAGAGCTGTAGTATAGTGAGTATTATGTATATAAATTATGTATATATTATACCATGGTTGGGATTGTAAAAAACACTATACTAAAATTTATAATTATGTTATTGCTAAATCCTCATTCTAAGCAGGAAAAGGCAAGAAAAAAATTAATCTAATTTATTCTGAATATTCAGATTTTTTGTACTTTATAAAATATTCCCATACAATTAACAAAAATTCAACTTACTCCTAAAATTCTCCTTTTAAATTTGGAATTATATTTGCTATCACAAACTTTAAGCCAAAGCTTTAAGAAACTGAAGATGTCTTGATTAAAAAAAACCAAACTAATCAGAGCTATGTAAATGCTTCAGTAATAAAATAATAAATAGAATATTTTAAAATATTAAAGAATTATACAATATTATTCTCGTTATATCTAGACATAATATTAATCCCACTGTGCACTGTACTTGTTGTGTTTCAAAATAACGTGAAAACAATTAAAGAAATTGCATAGTTTAATCTTTCAACACCTTGAAAATGTTTAAAGTGCAAATTAATATTTCCCCAAAAGAATTTAGATTTGCTGAGACAGCCAGTCATTCTGAGCATTTTTTAAATCAGTATTATCTTTTTAGTACATTTTCAATGCATCAAATACCTTACCCAGGATATAACTAGTGATGCCACACATATGTTAGGGAAAGACAGCAAAGAAATTCAATTCACCATTCATCCTGTCCGCAGAATTTCAGCTGATGATCAGCAGAGCTAGCTAGCAGGCACACACTGGAGGAGATTTCACCTGTGACACCACTGCTATTTCAGACCCCAGTCTTCTCTAAAGTCGAACAAGTAAATTTATGACAATTTTACTGTCAAAAAGAAGACTTGGATTTTTTAACATATGCTAACGGGGGCATATTATTAAATATACATATAGCTATTAATAGCTGAGTTTTCAAAATAGCAGGGATATCTTGAATACAGCTCATGGAATTATAGCTGGCACAATTTTTTCCCCTGTGCTCCAACTGGGCTGGCTTGCTAATGTGTGCACTGTGTATATCTATCTATCTATCTATCTATCTATCTATCTATCTATCTATCTATCTATCTATCTCGAAATTATAGCAACGTATTTGCATTCCATCAATATTACTTGAACAATAAGGTATTATTCATGGTGAAGAAAAATATCCTATAGCCCATACGGAAGCATATAGCTAATTTTAGAATGTATCTCCCCCTCTTCATCCTTTTGAGCTTCACATTTGCAGTGGGACAAAAACATGCACATGGCCACTTACTGCAGACATGCCGTAAATCAGAACCACAACTTACTGAACCTGTGGGGAAGGAACTGGTTTTGATTTTATCTTTGAATAAATGAAGGGGTCCTGGCACAACCCATGAATGATACTTTTATATGAATAAATGCCCTTTTGTTCTTGCTCTGCCTCATGAGAGTTTTTGCAATCAATCGAAGTTTGGACCCAAACCCTGCCACCTCACAGTACAGAACACTAAACAGATATTTATGGCCAAGGCAGAGTACCTACCACTGGTGTCTGGTGTGGCTAGCACACAGCACTAAGTCATTTATATTGGCACTGACTACTTAGCCAGAAATTTGGTTGCTGTGTGCTAATACTGAAATTCACACATTTCCTACTGTCTGCATTGTGTAAACACTACTTTTTATTTTGACTTTCCTTGGTAAATGTCCATCTCCTGCACAGGGAACTAACTATCTCTGCCTCTGGTAGAGAAGATGTGTCAGAGGCATGACCAAGAGAAGGATAAAAGGAAGTTTTTTTTGTGTTGATTTCAGCTCTTTGGGTCAGTGATGGATGAAAAGGCAGCTAACACAAACTATCACAGCAGCTGAGGGAGTTGTAAATATTTTCACACCAATCCTTCTTTCATCTGCAAAGAAAGAGATGGTTGGGCTTAAATAAGAATGAAAATAGAAGTATGCTTAAGGAGTTTCAGCAAATCTTAGTTGAAGGAAAACTGCAAAAGTAGGGCAGAAAGCTGTAGTGGTATTATCAAAAAGTAAAGCTGTCATGGTTGCACACCAACTTCTTTCTGCTGAAGTGGAAAATTGCTTGATTCTGATGGCTGTAAAATATTCAAATTATCAGATTTGTTTTAAAAGCAAGTGGAAACATGCAATAGAAGCAACAACAAAAGTTTTGATTTGTAGCTAAAGATGTATGGAGATTTTCATACAGGGTACATGCTGGCTGCTGTTAGCAGTCGTGGTGACGTACTGGGCCCCTTGGGAAGGCCATTGCATGGTTTGTTAGGGGGGAAAACACAAACCATATCTATGTTTGTGATGATTCCCAGCTGGCTTCCCTACTAGTGACAGAAATAATTAGCATAAATAGATTTTTCGCTCTTTAATGCCTCTGACAGTATATTGCACTGAGAATACATTTCCAGAAAATCATAGAGCTTGTTATAACTTTTTAATGTTTTATATGTGATTTTTTACTCCTTTTTATTTATTATGATTTTTTTCTATTGTGAATATACTTGCACTGAAATACTCTTTAGGGAAGGGTTGCCTCAAAGTGGAAAATGAAGTACTGTGAAGTGACTGCTCCCAGTACAGAATATACCAATTTTGTAGTCAGAATCTATCTATTGCAATTCAGTATATAGCTCTGTGATTTGGCTTACTTCTTAACCAGTTTCTAACTATGGAATTGACATGTTCAATGGCAGGGCTGTCTGCCAGCTGTGATGTACGATAAGGCAAAAGTCTGATCAGATTAAAAGTTTTCACCTGTAATTTTTGTGTGTGTCATGAATACGCTCATCAAATCAGGCCTCCCTGTGTGTGCAGAATAAATAGGAATAGTTAAACGGTTGCAAAACTGATGGAGAGATGGTCAAACAAGTGCAAAATGACAGATTATTTCTCAGAGTAACTCCATATAAATAGCACATATAAGTGTGCATGAACACCCTTTATCATAGGAAGGACATCAAGTATATCTGACTAAATCTTCAGCTGTGTGACAGACCTGGATTTTCATCTCCATCACAGAATGCTTTGTGATACCTTCACACAGGCACCTTTTCTGGTGCTGAAAAAGTACACAGTGTTACTCTCTACGTGCTCTTTGACTGGTGATGATGAAAGTGTCTATTGTGCTATCTATTCATAACATGCACTGAAAGGTGAAATCATTTATAAATTGCCATCACTTTGCAACTAGATGTTCTAGACAAGTAGCTCTCAGGAAAGCAAATTCTTGCTGGAAAAGCCAAGATTTCAGTAGTGGAAAGGCAACAAAAGCAAGAGTTTGTTTTTTAGCTGTCCTTGTCCATTATAGAACCAACATTAAAGGTACAAATTTATTTATATGAAAAATCTGACAGTTAAAAATGACAATGTTGAGGTATTTGATATATATGGACAGGTTCACTAGCATTCTTTGGCTGCTTTCTGCTGTTCCAGTAATACAACAGAGCCATAAACTCAGCTGGATTTACAGCTGCTTTGTTTGCTAGAGCAATGAAAAAGAGGCCAGGGTGTCCCTGTGAAAATGGCTCATATTCTGCAGCCTAGATTCTCAACAATAGGGACTTAAATCTACATTTAGGCGATTAAATAAGTGGCCTTCTTTTCTGAAGTGCTGAGCCTACTTGTGTCCCACTGAGCCACTAGAGAAACTTGAATTTAATAGTTTCTGATCTGCAGTGGCTTCAGCTGTGGAATGAAGGACTGGTTTGGAGATGGGGCTTGTATCGGCTGTGGAACAAGTTTTCCAAATTGCTGGATGAGTTGTAGTCCTAGGATTGTGTGGAAAAGGGATGATTAGGTGACAAACACTTGGCACTTGACATGTAATTGTCCTGATTCAATGCCCAGCAGCCTGAAAATCCGAATGTGCCTGAGTGAGCCTAAAACCAATTTGACAAGAGTAATCAATCCTAATAGAAAATACACATATTTTTAACAGCAAGTTGCCACTTCTTTAAAGTTGGACAAGAAAATGCAACATCATATCAACATGTCTTTGAATCTCCTGTTCATGTTTTCTAGCTATGATGCTTCTTGTGTTTATTTCTGCGAGGCTGGCAAGGATTTCTCTTGATTCTAGAGAAAACATTAACACTGCACCTTACTTTAACCAAGAAGGAAATGGATATTGCAAGAGCAGAGAATAAAAAAGGTAGGTTAGATTTTCGATCTCTTCCAAATCTGAAAGCAAATCCTTTGGTAGGGAATGTAGATGGGGAAAAAAACCTGCAAAAAATATGGCAACAGTGCTCCTTCAAAATGATTAATTATTTTTAAACCCTCCACTTCGGGAGTGCAATGCACTGTTATTAACTTTTGGGGTCAAACTAGATAGCTGGAAGCAAACTGGTTCTGAAACAGTTTTCTTACAGCGAAATCAGAAAGGTTTGTTGAAATATAAACTTCTTGAACTATTGAACTTTTCCTCCTACACACTGAAGGACCAGATTTGAAATTTGTTCAGATCAGTACAGAACAACAGACTGCAGCTCAGTGCAATTTATTTATGTCAGCTGAAGATATTATTTTCTCTGCTAATTTTTCTGGTTCCTATCAGTGAAAATGGACCCATGATACAAGCATTTTAGAATTTAAGCAATGCAACCTACATAGGAAGGTTAATTTTGCAGCAAGTCTGCTATTAGCAGAAGACAGAGGATGTTAATTTACCTTGATTTTCTATGGACTTGTGAGAGAAGGCAGATTTTTTTTTGCTCCCTTCAATTTAAAAATAGTTTTTAATTTTCAGTATAATGGAATGATTTTTAACTGGAAAGGAAATGTGACATCCTGATTTGCCAAAACGCATAATAAATAAGAAGGAAATTGTAAGCACAAAACACAATAAATATAGTCTAGATTTCAAGTATTTCCTTTACCTATGATTCAATAAGTCAAATGGTTATTTTTAATTTCACTGCTATAATCTAATAGACTGTAACTTAAAAACTGAGTTTATCACACTAGCCTGATACTGAAGCAAAATTTTGTCTGGCCATTCTAGTTCAGGAGGTTATGATAAGGCCCTCGGGGTTGTTGAAACAAGTGCATTACAAAATGGAAATGATTCTCCACTGAAAAATTCCTGGAGCAATTTTTATGCTTATCTGGGAAATTTCAAAATGGAGTAGAGCATAGTCAATCTTAAATCGAATAGAACTCGAACCCCCTCAACCTCATCCCCCACCAAAACGGTCCTCCCCAGCCCCCAAACCAGTCCTCCCACCCAGTGTCTTCTTTCTCAGCCTTGAAAGATAGTGTTTATGAGCAGAGAAGTCTCAAATGCTTCCCTGGTCTGGGAAGCATGGATCTAAAACATTTTGTTAGAGCCAAGAATTCCTTTAGTACCTTTGCTTCAAAGATAAAGTGATACACAGAGCAAGGTTCAGGGGAGGCAGACTTGCTGCTGTTCCACATGAGCTTGGTCCCCTAACAGAGCATCCTTGGGGGGATTCCTTCATGCGGTTCCTTTAAGCCAGCCTTTCCAAAGGCTTTCATCCATAGCAGAGCAGAATGGGGTATCACAGTATGTGTGTTTGCCCTCAGGAGACATGGCAAAGGTTATGAGGCATTATTGACCTGCAGTGTAATAATGTCCCTCAAGACTAACCTTAAAACTTTCAGTTCTGAGTGAGTAAGATGAGCTGGATCTTTTCTATGTCTCTGGGAATATTGTAGCTTTTCATAAAACTATGTATAAAGAGTACTGAAAAAGGGCAAGAGGAAATTGCCATCTTCTCTGAGACAGGCCTGTAAGGCACACATATACTGGTTTAAACAAATCTCTCTTTGTTAAGATGGTTGGTCAGACTTGTATTGCCATACAATACAATCTTGACAATGCTAGGAAGGAACAATCTGGCTACATCATATCTTCATCCTTTCATTTCAACAAATAGAATGAAGCTTAACATACAGCTTTATTGGATTCATAATTGGTGTACATTGGCTTACAACTTTGAATTTGATGGAACTAAAAATCTTTACATTAGTTGAGATTCTGGCCTCTACTGTAGATTACAGGAGCAATATCCAGCATTGCTAAAATCTTTTTAAAAAGAAGAATGCCCACTATTTTTCCAAATTAATGAAATATATAATTTTCATAAGGCATAGCAGATTACAAGACCTATCTGTTTTTCTAGGAAGGTTTGCCTTGGAGGCCAGAGATGCCTAGTAAATGGTGTAGCGTCCTTCATCTTAGCTGAAAAGACAGACAAGCAAGAGTTTTAACTTAAAATGAGATGAGGCTTGCGGAAGAGTTTTTGAAGAACTTCTAAGCCATTTAGAATCACATCAAATGCAAATTTCCCATTTTGAATACCTGGTCTTGTAGTTTCACAGTAGTGGATCAAGGTATATGTGACAGAGGAGGGTTACTGGGAAGGGCAAATTTGTTCCAATACTTTTTCTTACAATGTCAATGAAATTTCTATATTTATAAAGTAGAAACTGCATGTCCCTTCATACTTATGTTTTTCAATACATTAACATTTTTATGCTGGAGCTGCTTCTCACAACAACCACTAACTGCTTTACCAGTTCATTCACCATCTCAGAATGTTGATCACTACACTAAAATCTTTTTGGCTCTTTTGTACCTAGAATAATTTACAAAGTATGCTTTAGGTGTCTTTGATATAGTTGGAAATCATATCAACAGCAGCTTCAGAAAGGTCTGTGTAACTTTTTGACTTTCCATGTCAAAGTTTAAAGTAATCCGTGGAAAAATGATCCCCAAATCCAGAATCATATAAAAACAAGAGAATAATATTAATAAAAAATCCAGTACTGCCTGTCAATCTCTTTTTCAAATTTGATCAGAAATACTTGACCTTGATGAGATTTCAAAGCTAATACAAACTAACTGAAAGGAAGAGAAAGGTATTTAATTGACAACACTTGAATAGAGTTCTGTCTCATTAAAATTTCAACTTATACTTTATCACATCTATCAAAAACACCAGGAAATAAATCTTTGCCTTGAACTATGTGATATATGTGAAACATATTTGTCATTTCCACCAGGTTCCTAACAGACAAATATCCATATCACAAAGCTGCTACTTATCAGAGAATCCAAGGAATGAAAAATGAATGGATGCTGATTCACTTAAAATTTTCCTTTAGATGACTGGCTGCAGTGAAAATCTCCTGTAAGAATATCACCCTTAAGACCTGGTGGAGAGCAGCACTCTTGCTTGCTAATGGATCAGTGGCACATACTACTTGAAAATTATAGTTTAGGAATCTCACTTTCACATTTAGTGATTACTTTAGCAAACTACATTTTTCTCTTTTTTTGTTTCTTTCTAAATATTGATTAGGTTTTTTTTTTTAGCCCAAGCATTATTTAAGAAAATGATGTAAAAGAATTTTATATGGTCATTAAATTGTTTAAATCCATATTGCTAACATAGGTCTTCTTCCACTGGTCTCATTCTATAAATTAAAATCATAGGAAACAATAATTCAGTCAAAGCCCTTTCTTATTAAACGATGTAGAAGAACTGATCTCTTTGGAGGGTTGGGAGGATGAAACCCCAGCCTTCCAGCTGCAAATCTGGAGTCCTAATAATCCATCTAATCTCTTTCAGACCATCAGTTTCTAGGAGAGGTCTGTTAATCTGGCAACATGAGAAATGTAGGGGTATTATGATGTGATGAGATCTAATCATAAATTATTTTAACTTGAGACTCTCTGGCCTGGTGAGACTCAAGTTTTGGAATAAGGGATAATGAAAGAACTCAACAAACAAAACCATCACCACTAGCAAAAGCAAATGGGAGAGATATTGAAACTAACGACTGCAATAAATGTTTGCATTAGAAATCAGTTACCACTGAGTATCACTAAACAGGTAATTTTCAGCAGGCTAGCAGCTAGATTACCTTCTTAAGTGAATACAAATTCTAAAGCCAGAAAACTATGTTATGTCAATTTTCTTGCTGGCAATGTAATCATGTTGAATACCTTTTGTTCTAACACTGCTAGGGAGAGAGCCATTTTCTTATTACCAAAACCCAGCATCCAAGGTTAATGCTTCAATAACACTAAAAACTCTGCTTACTTTCTGTACACATTGATGTTTCTGTCATTGCAAGAGGGGTGATTTTATCAGCTGAGTTAGAGATGGCCCAACATTCTATTTTGAATGAACTTTCTTATTATGGTTAAGCAAACTCCAGGTCAGTTCAGAAATCAGTCCATTAACTGAAAAGTTGTGGAAGGGAAGAACTGGCAATTGGAACTGACAGCTGACTTTTAAGATAGAAATTGGGGAACACTCCTGAATGTAATTGCTAAGGAAGCAGCAATCTGCAGCCTGAGTTACTTGAGAACTGTTCAGTGCAGAGCAGGACTGGTGGAGTGCTTTTCCTTGCCTTCTGGTGACAGGAAACATGACCTGGCCACTACACATGGTCACTAAAAAGCTTGCAGTTAGCTTGGCATTGATGGACAAGTGTATCCTGCTCATTATTGCTGCTGCTTAGCTCTTACTTTGAGAATGAAGCTAGGCTGCCCTTCAGCTCAGCTCCCAAACCTGTACAGTGGCACTCTCCTCAAAGTTAAAAGAGTGGCCTCTGCCACTTCTCCAGTTAAAACCATTGGTCAGGAGGTGACTAATAAAGTACTCACATTGCTCCCTGCAGGTGAGCAAATTATTTCCAAGAATTTTCCAGATCTTACACAGCGTACTGCAAAATATGAGGACTTTCAGGTCCAGCATAATCCCCAAGCATTCCTGTGCGGAAACCACCTCATATCTTGTTGCATGTTTGGCTAAGGCAGTTAAATAACTACTCCTTTGCATGTTATGGAGATCTCATATTACTGTCCACATGAAAACTGACTGACTGGCCCAAAATGATTTCCCACATCCAACCCCACAAACCCATGCTCAGACAAAGTGTTAGGAGGGAAGCAATGCTGCTGTGACTACTCTTATGTCATGGGCAGTCATGGCTGACAGGCATCAATACGATGAAAGAAAACCTGGAGTGTACACATTTGGATTTGTATTTTGACTGTCCAATTGCTTCCCAAGGTAAGGGTATGAGCTTTTGGATCATACATCTAAGGCACTCGATTCTCTCATATTCTATAGGGAGCACAGCTCAAAGCTCTGGATTTTGGATGATACTTCTGGGGACAAATTCTTTAAAACAGGCATTGTTCTGCCTAACATAGATATATCAAAGTTTTTTAGTCGATCCCGTGAGGAACAAAAAGCTTAGGAATCTTTGACTTCCTTTGTCAATCAAAGTCAGTGGGAAGCACATTTAAGTCTGGAACAAATACCACTGTGGCTGTTCAGTGGTAAACCTGCACGGAGGTGTTTCTTCTACTGTTACTGAAGCAAAACACAGTGCACTATCTGTTAAAGACTTTTTAAAAAAAGCTTAAAAGTTGGAGGAGAGTTTTTGACTTTTTCTCACAGCTGCTTCTTGTTCAGCATAAAATTCATAAGTGTGATGTACACTTATGAGAGAGGAATTCTGCAGATGACACCGTTTTTTCAGTTTACCATTGTGTAAATATAAGCAGCAAATACATTCCCTTTCTGTAAAACACCAGTTTTAGAGTTTAATTTATTGCCTGTTTCATCCTATCCCTGCTATGAACTGGTGAAAAAATGTGTACCCTCCAAAGAAGGCTGTGGTGATGCTTTTTACCTGTGATTTCCACAGGCCACAGTTTGAGAAACCCTGGAGTATGGAATTTTGATACACCTGTGGTGTCCCCAGATAAAGCTTCTCTTTAATGTTTGATAATATAATTTCCAAATTGAAAGAGAAAGGAAGAGAGTTGGTACCTGGATCTAATTTCGCATAAAGAATAAGGGGTCAGAGAACTTGTACTGGAGTTTGTTCCATGTCCACTCAAAGAATGTTAACCCTCTTTTTTTCTTGCTAAGATGAGTCTCTCACAAGTGTATATTACAGATGATCTTGTCTCTACCTAGGCGAAAAATAGCATATAAATTCGATATTTTTATTACATTCATAGTATATGTTTTTAAAAGCAAGTGCTAAGATACATTGGTGCAAAACAATTAGGACAGAAACATATAATTTTAATGAGCCCTGAAGCCAATATAACAGCAATTATGAATGTAATTCACTAGCATAATAAAGTAATTTATTTTTCATAATAAATTATCTCAGAATTAAAAAATAAAATATTACTTTAGCTACAGTCTGTCAGAGGGGGCAGATTTAGGCATTCTGCTTTAAATGAGACATTGGAAAATACAAATCAGGCAATTTTATATTAGATAATTAAAAGCCTTGTGAAAACCAAACACATTTTGAAGAGAAAAAAGAAAATGTAATTCCCACTGGAGCTAAGAATCTAACTTTCTCTTCAGAAAAAGAAGTCCATAACTGAGAGAAACATTTTGCATTTTATTATTTTTTTTTTTAGTTGAAGAAAAAAACAAGTGTAGATTTATATTCTAAAGATTAAGTTATAAAAAGCCCCTAAGAATGACCTCCAGCATTTTGGAAGAAAGCCCAGTGAGTAATGAGGGAGTAAGAGAATGAGAAAAACTCTTTTTTTTTTCCTTTTTTTTTTTTCTACACTCATAATGCCTTTAGGGACTTTATTTCAGTACGTTGGATAAACAAAACAATGGAATTATACAGGTAGTCTCTCCCTCACCACAGGTTTAAATTATGCAACAAATGTTTGATTGGTGGCTTTGTACTGAAAAGTGTCTGAACACTTCAACCTTCTGGTAAAAGAGAACATGACTTAGAGGGAAGTGAATTAGAAAATAATACAGCAACACACAAAAATTTGGCAGCAAAATCACTATGAGAGATTGAAGCATCGTCTCTAATATAAGCAAGCAACCCTGAGAACTGGAAGCAGAGGATTTCAGATAGCTTGGGAATTTGGCTGCCTCTGCAGCAGATACAGTAAACAGCTTCAGAAATGATTGTGTATTTCTCCTAATCACTTAGGCCGTAAGATAACAGCTAAGTTGACATTTTTTGTGCAAGAAGTGAAACTTCTTACTCTGGTTCCCTATTTTATGTCATTTTTGCAGAACAGTGACTGTCAGCAGTGCACCCTGAGTGCAATAATGGTACAGCACATAGGCAAAAAGACAACCTTGAGACTCACGTGCCCCCAAACACAAGCCCTCTCTGAAATTTTCTCATGTTTTAAAACGATAAATGTTGCTGTCTTTGCACATCATCTAGTAAGAATGCAAAGAGTGAAAAAAAGAGAAAGTTGAAGGTTACTTGGGCCTTCTTTTTTTAGAAATATGCCCAGCACTTGATCTTCAGCTTGCTTTCTTATCACACTTCAATATGCAGTTCCATCACTGCTGTTTAGTGATAGTTTCATGACTTGGTGTTGCAATTGTTTTTTTTTGTTAGAAATAATTTAAAACATTTCTCTCTCTTTATCCACAGATGTAAATTTTTATTTGCATTCAGGTATTGCTGCACCCAGACTTTGCTGAAAAAATTATTCATGAGACCACATTGTAATTTTCATTGATGATATATCCTTGGTAAAGACAGGTCTCTTTTGAGTAAGGTAGAAGTGGCGTTATAAGAAAAAAATGTGAAGAATTATTTATCTTGAAGTCAGATAAAATTTGCTCTTCATCAGGTGATGTAAAAACTCACACGTAGATACAGGATAACACTGTTTCAGACTTTGGTCTTAGGCATTCAGAAAAGGGCTTCTTTCTTCCTGTGCCCCCTTCATTTAAATTTAATAAGAAATGCAGTAGTACTGAAATGGTCTATTTGTGATTTGGATGTAGTATCACTCATAGTCTGTAATGTTTTCTTCTGATACTATGTTTTTCCTAAAGTTACAATTAAAATACTGAACCTATCACAAGGTGCAATTCTCTCTAGTAAAAGAGGCAACACATTGTCTTCACATTTCTGCATGCACATAATTAGATGCTTACAGTTATTACCTTTGTTAATTTCACAGGCAACATGTGATTTTAATGCTGAAGAGAGGCTGCCTATGGCCTTCAGCAGTTCATCTTACCACTTGAAGTGGTGAACACCCATAATTTCTTTGGAAGAAACACATCTAAAATAGGAACAGTTTTGTGTAGAAATTCTGACAGTCCATCCTTTCCTCCATTGAAATTATGGAGATTTTTACCAATGGGTGGGTGAAAATCTTGCTGAGTGCTTCCATCAATGATAAGGGAAGTGTCAAATCACATAACGAGTAAATATGGAGAATATATTCAATTCAAGCATTTTGAGAAGCAGAAAGAAAATACCTAGAGACATGAGAAATATGCTATTTGGTGATAAAGGAGAGTAGAGGTAGGTGTTTCCATAGGAACCATGAGAAAAAAAAAATTGTCTGTCTTCAGAATCACTTGCGTGACATTCAGAAAGGGGTCAGCAAGTTTCTTGGTACAATTCTTCCTTTTCCTTCCGCTCTTGAAAACTCTTTAGATACTTGGAAAATGAAAAAGAATTTGAAAGGTGGACAGAATTCAAGACTAGGGCAACTGCAAAGCCAGTCTTGCTTAATTTGCACGAGGTCTTCCATGATATCAAGTATCTTTCAGTGATAATTAATGCATGTGTTTATAAGGAGCTGATGAGTACTAACTAGGCCACGTGTCTACTTTGGATTGTTAGCTCTGTGAAATATGGAACATAACACTTTTCTCCTTCAGCAGGATGATGAGAAAAGCAAGTAAATGTCACCAAAACAGTACTGGCTAGAGAAAATATTGATATTTTCATGTCCCTACTTGTAGTGATGAAAAGTTTTTTTTCTATAAGTGGATATCCTGACACATGTCCAGGCAGAAAAATGTGATTTGTTTATAGAACAGAACCAAAATTCTTCCAAAGCCCAGATATTCAAGAAAGAAGTATGTGAAATGCTTTGTGCAAGAAAAGATCTGGGGCTGACAGCTAGCAAATAGCTAGGAAGGAGCTAGTAATGCTTTGCAGTGGCAATAAAAAGCAATGTGATCTTGTGTAGTAAACCAATGGAACAATTACTCTGCACAGCAGCATTGTAGTTGTACCTCTCTGGCCAGATCACACCTGCACTATTGCCTTCAGTTCCACCACCTACAGAAAGGTACCCATAAATACAGAGTTGTGATGATTGCAAGAGTGAGTTAAAGATGAGGAACAATTAAAAGGTTCCTACTATTTTACTCAGCCCAATAGCAAATACGGAAACGGATGAGCTCATATAAGCCAAATATAATTATGAAACAGGATGAGAAAAATATCCAAACTTAACTATGGTTAAGTAAATATAGGCTGCACATGAAAACAGTGTATTTTTTCTCATAGTAATATTTTCCCCATGGGAATGCCATCATTTTTACACCAAGTTTGATGAAAACCCTGGAGACCATATGTCAGAGAGCAATCATAAATTTGTAGTTATAAGAATGCTTTTAGCATATCTTTATCATTCTTCTTCTTATTATTATATAAATAATATTCATTTAAATATAACAGGTAGGGGAATAGTGAGCTGCAAGAAAGAAGAAAAGTTGTAGGTATATGCTCCTCATCAAATTCACAAATTATTGCAAGAAATAATTTTTTTTTAGTCAGATGTAAAAGGAAAAATATGGAGAGCATGAGGTAAAGATCTGTGGGAAGAAGGCTTGAATGCTCAGAGTTCTGCCATGAAATCATAGAAGCTTTATCAGGTGACATTGAATGGGACATCTCTTCAAGGAAATTAATTTTCCAGAAGTCTGGACTTATTTTCTCTACAGCTTGAATTTCTGTAGACCCCAGAGACAAGGTTTCTGGTAATGCTGCTTTCTTAAGGCAATGCATCAAAGAGAAGCTTTGCCTTGAGTTAACATTAAGAGTTAGTGAGAAGAAATACACCAGACAGCCAGACTGTCTGTTTTGGACTCCCTTCAGACCAGTGGTGGCATGAGCATGGCCAGGCAGAAGCCAGCTGAGAGTCTGGGTTGTTTGGGGGAGTTTGTTGCCCTTTTCACTTCAGTTTTAGACAGCAGCTGCTAGCCTTGCTAAAATGGGTTTAAAATTGGTTCTTGACAAACTCCTGTGTAGTCTCAAGGCTGTTATTCTTTCACCATCATAGAGATTATTGTTGCTCTGCAGACCATACTTGGATCTTGAAAATGACATACTGCAGCATGTCGGAAAGTCAGTCATGTAAAAAGTCAAGAAATAAGCTAGCAAACAAAAATTCACATTATCCTGACTGGCTTTGCCAGTTAGTTTAAATGAGAGTGATAAAGTTATGTTTCCTGCACTGGCACTGTAATTCTTTCCTTAGTTTTCTATAAGCCTGTTGTGGAAGACAGAATTTAAATGTCATGGATTATTGCCAGCAGAAAAATGAAACTTCTCTTGGGTGGGAGCAGAGAATGTCAATGGCTTGTTTGAGCTTTGGATTCATTTTGCAGACACACAACTCAATTCAAGGAGATTTGGTAGGATGAGATAAACAAGTGTTGACAAAATGTAGAAAAGAAACAGACTTTCACATACTTATGGAAGGTAGGTAAGCTGCTTCTCTGAAAGGGAGCACTTTAGAGGCTGATGTCTTGCCAGACTTAAGCTGCAGATTGCTATGTAGCTTGTCTGTGTTTCATTTCTTTCCCTGAGTTAGGCATGGTTTCTCATCCCCCAGAAATGAAAGACGGATGGGCAGGAAAAAAAGAAGGGAGGGAATGAACATCTTTTTCTCCAGTTTTGATGGTATCACAGCAGACATGATCCAAATGTGGCACCATCGCTGATTAATGTGAGAGTTATCCATGCACAAATCAAGACAGTCTAAAAATGCACCTAAAGAAACGCCCTTGATTTTATTCCTGCAGATTAGGTGGAAAATTCAACTCTGAAACTCATTTTAGTGTTCGGTTTTTTTTTTTTTTTTTTTTTTTTTTTGCCAAGACACTGATACAAAGTTCTGTGCTTCCAGGCTAAAAAAGAATACATTTCTAAAAGAGTTTGAAGGATGAAGCTCTCTGAGGTATCTTACTCACTGATTTAGTAAACAGATTTTAGTGGGATAATTTCCATTATTAAAATCATGCCAATAAAGCATTTGTCTGAAACAGGGTCCTATGCATTACTGAGGTCATCTTTTCCTGAACAGGAAACAAGATTAGGGCTTTGCAGACAGAATTATCAGTTCTGATTGGGTGGATTTGATGTCACTTTCTCACTTTAAATGTGCATAATTTAAAGTCATGTATTCTTAAATTTTTTGTCTTTCACAAATGTTTCTGTGCACCCTATGGCATCTGTACATTAGTGCAGACTACTGGTTAGCCTTCTTTTTGAAGTAACTTTTCCCATATAGATTAAGTGAGGTTTTAACCAGTGTGACTGCAGAATTCAGTTTGGCTCAGAAAAGGAAATAATCTAGAGAGTTTGCATTAATGTGAAAGACAGTGGGATATGTTTTCTCAAGTGGGATAACACTGGGTATGGTTGCTCCATTTGTGCAGGTTTTTTGTGTTTTTATCAATGCCCGTATGACACCAGTAATGCATAGGTTGAATGACAGGTAACCTGTCAGGGAATAGAAAGATGGATAGAAAACTCTTAATGCATACATGCTGTGCATAGTTTCTCATTGTATAGATTTTTGTATCCTTAGTTAAGCCCAAATATTTATGAAAATAAAGATGAGTTTCATTGGCAGAATAATATGAAAATCTCCATCTACATTGTGAAGTATCTATGGAAAGTAAACATGAAAATTAAATGACTGTATAAGGAGATAGTTTCTTATATATGTTCAAAGTCCTTTGTGTATACAGATGTTCATTTGCAAGTACTGACTCTTATAGAAAATACATTGTGTCCATGAGAATCTATATACAACTCAACTCCTTGAAAATTAACCTCTCCTTTTCTAGATATCATATCTCTCAAAGGATCAGCTATTAGATTTTCTTAAATCCTCTTCAAATTAGCAACGTAATTCAATCCAAACTCTGATTCTCATAAGTAGTGCTCATTATATGTTATAGTATATTACAACTGTTTTAGCTTTTGTCTGAGAAATAGTGATACACCAAATTCTATTTGCACATAGATTTTTTCTATATTTTTTGGCCCAAGCAAAATAGAGGAGAAAAACTGGTGCAAGGCTTAGGCTTCTGTTTGTTATTAACAGACCCTGGGTACTTTGTTTCACCTGATGAAAACAGTACAAAAATGCTGACTGTACCATATACACAACAATCAACTGAGCACTGACACAGTGCTGAAGAGGAAAAGTGAAACAATGTGAATCATCACATTAATAAACCCCCTGTATTTAGTATAAGTTCTCATTTAAATATTTCTTAAGAAATTGAATGGAAATGTAACTAAGCAAATAAGCATCATTATTCTTCTAGCAGTAGGCTGGAGCAAAGGCAATTCAACACTGCATGTGGTCCAAAACAGAAGCTGGGGTGAAGGAAGGTGAAGTCCTGCTCAGCCAGCCCTATGATACCCAGTGACTACCCTCTGTTTGGATCTCAGAGCCATCTATGCCCTTCAGCAAGTCTTGAATCTGACTGTGGTGGCATAAGGGAAAAAAAAAAAACAAAACAGGGTGACATCCATAAACCAACTCTAGGGCAAAATAAATGTCATCAGGAAAAAGAATCAGGACCATCATATTCATAAGCAAAGAGTCTGCACATCATTTTCCTTATTAATTGCTCAGTAATGACAACTTCAAAAGATTATATTTCCATTTACTTTGACAACAAACACATTCAATCTATAGTTATTGAAGCTGGTTATTTCAATATCAATTTATTAGCAGCATTAACATGAATGCTGATTGTTTTTGAATGGAAAACAATGTCTTTGTCACTAATTTTAGAACTAATTTTAATTTGAACTTGACATTAATATAAACATGACAATGCCACTTTGCCACTGTGTATTGCCATCATGTATTTTTATTTTCTCATGGGAACTGACAGAATATGATTCATAATGACAATATTAATATAAGCCTATGAATAACAATAAGGATTTATAAAAATATTAACATACATAACATCATCTCTATTGAATTTGTCAACATTAATAACTTAGATTTTTTTCCCAGCGTGGTATACATTTTCATGTGTCTATAAGTGTCTTCATTAATATACATTTATGATTATTCTTAAACTTATGCATAGCCTCTCTTATTATGCAAATACGGGTTATAACACACACACAAAGAGAGTGACTCTCTGTACATCACTTTTATTTTTAATAAGTCCTGTAAAAATAAAGTAGGTTAAAAACTCATCCACATTAATTAAAATTGGTTTACATTCTTGAACTGAAAATGTTCATAGTAAAGGATATCTATGAAGCTATTACATAGCTTTTGTATATAAAATTTCTCAGAAAAAAATGTGCAAGAAAAAGTATTTTTCAGAACTGACAAAAAAAAAAAGGAAAAAGAAGATATACACAGCTTGTAGTGAAAGTTTTATCCCTACATACATCCAGGTGCAATTGGGGACAATAAGACAGTCACAAAGGCAGTTTTAAATGATGCATAGTTGTTCGAGGACATATGGTACATTTCACTTTTAACTGAGACTTTTTTCTACCCTTTTAGTGCTTTATGTTAGAATCTTAACAAGATTTGTTAGTCCAGCTTGTTTTCTTTAAAGTACAGTTGCTAAAAAAAGCCAAGGAGGAAAACTAGTGTCACAGCCATCTGTGAAAAGAGACAGAGCAATAAATGTGTTGAATTGTGATGAGATCTACACCATTAATGATGAAGGTCTCTGGGGAAATCTTCACATGCTGTTGATCTTCTAGTGAACTGGACCATCAAACATCGCTAACATTACAAGCAAATAAAACCTTTTTCCTCCATCTTCCTTCACTGTCCTTAAGAAGAAAAACTCATCTGTAGACATTAGTAGTTAAACTATCTCAAGATGAAAGTGTAAGTGACATCTTTTAGCCCCAAAGAGTTTTGAAATTATCCTTCTGTTTTTGTGAGAGTGCAATTAGATTAAGTAGTCTCTATTGTCCATTTTGAGAAAAAGCTACCTGGAAGTGAAGACTTTGATGCAAAGAGGATTTTTTTTTTTTTTTATATGTCTGTAGGCAACTCATATGTTCGTATTGAAGCTTCAGCCTGGGAGCTTTCCTGAATGGGGATGTAAGGTCGTTGAAATCCATACAGCCATGCCTAATGCAAAATTTCTGAGGCTCAATACCATACTTCTTTCTCCAGCCAGTGTCATCATTCATTAGCAGATACAACTTGTCATGTATGATTAAAAATGTATTAATTAAAATTACTATGTCAGAAGGTTAACTATATGATTTATGCTATTTGATTATAAGTGTCTTTAGAGAGATGTTAGGCTGGATTCCTATTTACACCATAAGATATATTCCCTTTTAATTCAGAAAGATGAGTTTCACCAAGGGAAAGAGGAAGGATATGTTGAGAGAATACTGCTTTTACTCTGAAATGGCTTCAAGAACCCTTTCACAGGTAAGTTATGTTGGGGTAGGCAGAGGGAACCCTTCCCTTGGAAGTGTCCTGGAAGCCACTGTTGCATGTTGGGTCCAGGGAGAGACCATGCTGCTTCTGGAGGGGGCTCCCCAGACCTGCACTGCAGCACTCTCAGTCACAGGGGCAGCACAACCTGTTTCTGTCTCCTTTGGTGGCAGCTGCACAGTGAAATCCGGCAGCCAAGAGGCACAGCCAGGTTCTGGCAGGAGTAAAGCCGGGAACTTCCCATTCCTCCTGATCTGTCTGCTGTTTAAACGGTGGTCTGTGTGTTTATGAGTGGCTTCCAGAGTCAAATATGGACAACTGTGGTTCTGTTGTAGGGAATGCTATATTTACTGCTGTGGATGGCTGCTGTCAGTTTGAATACTTCAGGACAAGGTACTGTTTCAGCAACTACACAAAAAATACCCAATGGCTAGGAGTAAAATTAATCAACATGTTTAAGAATCTTCCTAAGAAATTACAGTTATTTGTGGCTTTGATTTCGGTCCTTTGGGAGTCACATAGAATATAATGTGATCATCAATGTTTCATTTGGATTTGTCCACCGTGAACCTTAAGTTAAAATTGGGCTAGATTTCATGTCATCTATTGTATTTAAATTTCTTCCTCTCTTGGTTCTGTACACAAAATCTTTGCACAGGAGAATCAACATGAGATTGAGTAGAGGGATGATTTTGGTCCTGTTCAGTTCTTACTATATGAGCCGTGTTGAGTGGTATTTTTGCTGTGACTCAGGGTCTTGAGATCTGACACACACCAGGTGAATCCTGGAAAGAACAGAATCCAATGCAGAGAGTGCCTTGCTGTCTTTGTTATTATTTTAAAACTGTATGAGATAAAGAGTAATTGAAAAAGCATTTAGGGAGGGAAAGTATTTTGATATGGCAAACTGAGTTAAAACTATTTTTTAGATGTGTAAGTGCAAAGGAGAGCTATTTCATCTTTATTTTTCTGAACTACAGGTTTTGTCTTTGGTATATTGGTTGCACTTCCACTTGAGTCCTGTGTTGTCTTCAGGATATGCTGGATCTGCTATTGGAGTGGGAGTTAGGAGTGAAAACCAAGGAAAACAATGTATTCTTATGCTTTAGGAAAGATATTTTGAGTTAATATGTCTGCAGATTTACTACTCTCAGCTGTTTGTTTTCAAATATTCAATGAAAAAAACCCAAGACTCACACCCTCTCAAACCTTCCTCAGAGCAGCATGCAAGACTGCTGCCCAAGTAAAAAAAAAAAAAAAAAAAAAAAAAAAAGAACAAAAATGTCAACAGAAACACTAAATTAATGAATGTTCTGTCATATATAATAAGAATAATGAAAATACAATTAGCTATGAAATAGTATGCAGAATATTACATTAAACTCCTAATTTGTAAGGTTTCACGGGTATTGAAAAAAGGCTTGTTTTTGCAATCTTTATTGTGTGGTTGAATTTCTGTGTTTTATTTTCATTTAAGATGCAAAGTCTTTTATATATTGAGACTCGTGAATTCAGAAAAGAAAATTGAATTTATTTTATAAATCCTACTTAGAGATTTCTTTATAGGCTAATGGAAATCTGCTAGACCTCTATTATAAAATAATATGGTGCAAATATTTGATTAGATGTTTTTAATCTCTAATATTTTTCACGACATTTTGACATGAACTATTATACCACTGTAATTGTTATGTATGTAGGCATTTTCATAATATTTGGAAATAAATTACCTATCAATTCTTAATGATTCTTGCTTTTAATGAACAATTTAATCTCAGAACTTTTGTATTGTCCTTATAGCCTCCTCTAAAGGCTAGTGATAAGTAACTCTATCAGAGGGGCATAAAGTCATGCACGAGCTGTAAATCATAGTTGATTTATTTGGGAAGACCCTGGCAGGGGGTGGATTGAAGGGGTGGTTTTGTCAAAGTAAGATCAACATTTGTACCTGATGAAATCAATTTTAAAAATTTGGAAATATTTCCCCCCATCTTTGGATGCTGTTTAGTGAATTCTTGCCAGAATTAAATTTATTTTTTCCATCTTCTTCATTTTACAGACATTTAGAGTGACCAGAACCAAGCTAACCACTGTTCTCTTCCCAGGAAAACTGGGTGATGGTACTGTTAATGCAAAATATTCATGTTAACCTTTACATTGTCCCCTACTAGCCTCAGCATCATCATTAACTGAAGTGTGACTCACTTGCCTGAGGATAAATTGTTCCATTTAAGAGGCCACATGAAGAGCATTACCTGCACAAGTAGGGAAGAGCACTGTGAGTTTGGCAGATGCCTCTTAAGAAGAAGTGCTGGAGCAGGCGACGCAAATAAGGGGAGCATAACAAGGGCCACAACTCCATTAGACTGCGCTGCCCAGTTAATTGCTCTTACTCCCATTTACCCCTTGGAATACCCATGTGGATAAATGATATACAGAGGCACTGAAAAGGTGAGAGAGAGCTGTAGACAGCTGAGCTGTCTGTCTATTTGCCATAGGAAAAAAGAGACTGTGGGTGTGCATTTAAATTAATCTATTGGCTGGTTTTCTCTACTTTTTTTGCTACTCTTACCTTTCCTTGTGAAATATCTTTTCATGGCTTGACTTTTTAAAGGACAAATCTCATAATTTGATGCAATTTAGAACTGTCCTGACTATACTGGATTCAGAGTGACATTATATGTTTCAGCCTCAGCAGTTTATCAGCTATATTGAAAATAATATACGTAAGACGAGAAAATATATATTTTTTTAAATCAAATGAATATACAGAAACAGATTCAATAATTGACTAGTTCTTTGAAAACTGTTAAGTGTATATAATACGACAAACTGTGCAACTGATATAATTTAGGAACACTTTCAAAAAGGTACAACCCTTACCAGAGCTTCTGTGAACTTCTGGACACTGGTTTTGCTGAATTTTGACTTTCATAGTTATTTTAAATTATAGACTTAAACTAAAAGAGCAACCTATTAATAAATATCATTCTATTTCACCACAAAAATTGGGCCAAAGTAATGGTAGGGCTCTGATTTAAACAAGGAGGAGATTCAAGGAAATAAAGCCACAATGACATTACAACATAAATTTCAGCTATCTGAATTGCAACCCACTGAAGGCAGAGTTTGTCTTAATGTTTATAATTATTTTGGAGATTTTTCCTCTGTAGGCAGTGCAGCTTCTCAAAAAAACGCTTTTTCTTTTGTCTTTCTCTGCCCTTATCCAAATCTATACAATCCAAACCACTGTAACACTCAAATAATGAAAATCATCAACAGAATGTGTGGGGGAAGTACTATTATCCTCTGTTTTGCAGATGAAGAATTGAAATCAAGGCAGAAGTAAAAGGAATTGACCAGTTTCACCTAGGAAGTCTGTGGCACAGTAGGGGATAGAATGTAAGTCTTCTAAATCTAAGGTTAATTTCCTAACTTCTGACCCATCTAACCTCTGTAATTAGTCTCCTTTCCCATGTCCCAACTGAGTGTGACTAAATATAGCTCTAAGATATTGTGTTGATCCTTGATTTGTTTTGTTTTATGTTGGCTTCCTCCCATTACCACATTTTTATTCTGTATTACTTTTATATAAGGTTTTCTTTTTTCTTAGGGGATAGCATCTAGAAAATATAGAAATAGGTAAGTTCATTGCTGGGTTAGTGAATTATTATGCCCTTGACCCTTAGTGTTGATTCAAGTTTTGACAAAAATATACACTACATAATTTTCAGATATGATGAAAATTGTAAGTGATATAACATGACAGACATGAATTTTGCCTTTGCTTTTCAAATACATAATTCTTAACTATTAATCTTCTATTAGGAACAAAAAAAAAGAAGAGAGGAGAGGAGAGGAGGTGTTCATCCATTCTTTCCTTCCTCAGAAGGTTTTGTAATGCTTTAGTCTCAAAAGACATTTGTTTTCCATGGTGTTCTGTCATCTTTATCTGACCCCATTCTTCCTTTCATTCCCTAATAGACTGGTCTGGGAGGACCTCATTTGGATGGAAGGAGGAAATATTCTCCCTCAGATAGAATGAGGGCAGATCTACTCATCTTCAGCAGCTCGATACACAAGTCCCAGTTACGTCAAAGCAAAGCCTAGGTGAGATCATTAGGGAAGGAATTTCTGAATAAATCTATATAAAAGTGTCTGAAAAGGTTAATGTTCTTTCTGGCTAAGACTTCCAAAATTAATTTTTCTACGAGCAGATTTGTACACTAGTCTCTTTTGAAGCCATATGACCACAAATACATGCAAGAAGTACCTTACGCCACTTCCTGTCAATCTTAGTCCTGTCTTTAAATATTCAAAATTTTAACAGTCATAAAATATCCAAATATGTAGAAGTTTCTGCAGTTAACTGAGACTGACTTTCAAAGCTAGGAGCTTTTTGATCTCCTAAAGATCTGAGAGCATTTTGTAGTTTACACTTGCAAAGAGGTGTTTCAAAAGAGATATGATTATCTCATGTTCATAAAAAAGCTTAATGAGTTATTTTTATTTTTTAAATATACAAAACATTTATTTTTGTGAATATTTTTCCAGAAAACCCCAAAGGTTTATAAGACAAAAGATCCATAGAGCATTAACTTTGAATGAATATGAGAGTACAAGCGAATTTTTTATCCATATTATTTTTTTTTCGTATTAAATAAGTGAAAATGTTCCCTTAAACTGAAGAAATCCAGCACAATGACTTTTATGAATCAGTTTTCTGTCATATTTAGTGGAAGAAAATACATGTAAAATTTAATGGGCATGAACTGACTGGTAAGAGAAAGGTTGCAAGCTAAAAAGAAGTACTGAAAATTCTTCAGATCTCTATTTTCTCGGTCATGTATGATTTTGGAACAATCTGTGTATGTTTTAATCAAGTAGAGATCATATTTAAGAGAAAAAAAATATTTTAAATAATTCTGTAAATAAAATGTCTATTTTCCCAAATAATTTCTAGTTTGCATGAATAATCGAGATTATTTGAACTCATCAACAGAATTCAGTATACCCACATTTGGAAAAAATTGAACTTTGCTGAACTGAAGCATATAATTTCCACTCAACTAATTGTTTTTATTGATTTATTTTTTTCCAAGAGAATAAGCAGGTCAGTCAGTTATAGAATGTCTGATAAGCAAAAAAGATATATTCTTAAACATTCTCCACACAACAATTTTCTCCTCTAGAAGTGAAGGAAAAGCAATGTTGTCTTAAAATTTCTGTGCAGAATTGACAATAATTTCTTATTGTTTTGGCAAAAGAACGTGGATAATATTGGTTACACTTGAACTGAATACTGTGATTTATTTTAGAGTCAGTGTTATTCAATTTGGTGTTTAGCTGCCTTTTCATC
Organism: Rhabdornis inornatus; assembly: GCA_013397075.1. Classification (NCBI taxonomy): domain Eukaryota; kingdom Metazoa; phylum Chordata; class Aves; order Passeriformes; family Rhabdornithidae; genus Rhabdornis; species Rhabdornis inornatus. Next base: position 535,298 of record VWZS01002632.1, on the reverse strand, counting down.
ATCTCTGTACTTATATCCACTGAGAGAAGAAGTTGCTGGGCACTGTTTATGATTGTTTGGTATTTCCTACTGGTATACTATGTGTGTTCCTTTGAGATAGGAAATATGAATCTTTCCTGGAGCGTATGTGGCCCCAAAATGAAAAACCCAAACCTCTAAACTCCCTCCTTCGAACCTCTCCAACAACTATTTTCAAAGGATCTCTCCAGCTCCCTTATCTCATTAGTACACCTGATGGCTCTGCCCAACAGCTTTCCCATCTCTCTTCAGGGCCCTAGAAATGTCCAAATTGACTGCTATAAGCAATGTGTTTGGCTGTTGTTTCAAGTGAAATATGGACAGAATGTAATTTTCTTTGTTTCAGTATCATATTTTTTTAACTACATGCTGTTGTCTGCCCAGAACACGTCTGATGAAACTGGAGAGCCTTATGCTTTCCTGAATCTCTAAGCACCACTATACTTAAGTAAATCTATTAGACAGTGTATGATGATTAACGTATCTAGTGAGTGATCAGCTCAACTACATTTCCACGAAAACAAGGGTACAAAGAAAAAATTAAAAAAAAAAAAAAAATGGAGCAGAGATGGTATAGGTCTGAAACTTGTTTCCTCATATCACCAGTGTGTGAAGGAGACATACAACTGATTCCAGGTACAGAACCCATGTGCAGCCACAGGGATATGTGATGTGTTAAAAAAAAAATACTATCATCCTTCCATCTGACTTTCTTAGGTAGCTAAGTATTGCAGAAATTTTGACTTATATGTGTAATGAACTTATTATCAAAATGCCCATTAGGTAATGTAAGAAGATAATCTCCATTTTCATATTAGCAAGATGTGTACCAAAATAGCTGGGGCTTAAATTTTCAAATATTGCATCACAAAATATTGATTTTTCAAAGACTTTAGCATACTTAAAGCATTTTCTATGTGACTTTCCCATGGTTTTAATTACAGATGTAACTATTCAGGACCTTTGAAAAACAAACTCTATGTTTTTAAGATGGTTTCTCAGAAAATTAGAAATTAGGAGAGTAATTTATGAAAAGCTTAATATGAGTGACTTCACTTATTTGACACAGGAGTTTGTTGACAAAATCAGAGATGAAATTCAGTTCTTTGGGCTGGAGGTCCAAACAACACAAAATTTGGTTCTTTTTTCTTTTCTTTTTGGTACAATTATACCAACTATTAGTACAAATGTTCCTGGAGTCCTACCATTATGAGCCATTATGTACCACCCCCTCCTTATGTGCAAAATACTGTTCTTTGCACCTCGTTAGAGTTCCAGCCTTCAGATCATGTTATGCCTTTTCTTGCTAAGTTAAAAATCATTGTACTATCTGAAAACTTCTATTTATATTTGTATCAATGGTATTTAGAACTTGAAAAGAAGTAATAAATTTAATATCACATTCAAGTGGAAGGAACAATTTGACTCCATTTTACCTGTAAAAATGTGATGTATTGATCTATCTCCATCTGTAATGACCTGCAGATTTACAATTCTCTGTTTTAAGAGGCCTGGAAATCTAATCCAAAGCTATATTCACAGAGAATATGTAAAGTGGGCATCCACTTCCCAGGAACACGATTAGAAGGCTTAAACTGGAGAAGACTGCATTGGATTTGCTACTGCAAGATTACATTTCCATTTTTATGTAAAATTGGTGTCTGGCTTAGCATGTACTACTTATAGTCAGGACTCTGCATTAGCGGGACACCATTTGCTTTCAATACTCAGTTTGCATCTTTGTGTCATGCTGACCCAAAATGTGTAGATGTAGAAATCCACTATTAGCTTGGTGAATTTGTGCCTGGCCTTTGCACAGTCTAATTGAATTCCAAGGTGCCTAAATGTTCTTTTGTGTTTGACTGGCATTTACATCTCCATTCACCCCTTAAATATCTAGGTGCACCTTAAATTCTGCTTACAATTTTTCCTTGAGTGATTTTTTTGGGTATGCTCATAATGAGCCAAATCCAGATAGAGTCAAGCAGCTCAGTTCCAACTTCCCAGCTATCTCCTGGAACAAAGGAGATAATGCTTTATGCTCTCTCTGACGCAGTATGAGTTCTCTGAGGAGAATGAGGACAGCCAGCAAGGGGAGGGAAAGCAAACTGAGGAGAGTCATCTGAGCCAGAGCTCCCACCTCCCCAAGGACTCCTCTAGCCAGCAGTGAAGCCTTGTCTCCAAGGCACTCTGATATTCACAAGTGCAGCAGAAGCATGGGAGCTAGAATTGCTTGGGTTTTTGTTCAGTTTGCTACTTAAATGCAGTGTGCCGTGCTCTCTATCATTATTTCTGGGAGGAAGGTTATCTGACCAATTTTTTCTGAATATTTTTAGCTTATGCTGCTTCCTGTCCCTCGGAGTTTAGTGAAAGAACTGGAAACAACAACATGTATTTTGTGAAATATTTCTCTTTGTCAGTTTTTGATATAAAATTTTGTCATTATTTCATCCACAGGTTTTCCACTAGAGTAAGGGTTGTTCAGTCTGGCCCTCAGTTTTCATCCTATCCACACTGGAACTAATCTTACTGACAACAAACATAATCTTATTTGAATGAAAAAGACTGAAAAGTGATATCAAATTCATTTCTACATTTAAAAAAATATTTTAATCTGCTGTGCTCTTTTTAGTTCCAACAATGACTGTATTCAGTTTAACATTCCAGACATTCCTTCCTGTAAACTTCCTCACCAGGTTTTGAAAATACTTTTTTTTTAAGGGAGAGCTATTTCACACACCCTCCCACTTTGTCTTAGGAACAGTCACGTGGGAACTGATTGCTGTCCCCTGAAAGGATGTTTTCACTTAGAATTAATATGGTTTTATTTAATTTATGACATCACATGACATGATAAATTATGAATTAAAAATATCATTATTTTGTGTGTGAATGCTTGTCATCTATTTTGATATCAAATTAATTCTGAAGCTTTTGAAAAAAAGCTTCCAGCAGCACACAGTAATGTCATTAGTAGCACAAGCTCAGAAAGGTCCTTTTGCAAATTGGGAGTCCTAGAGTGTGCACTGCTCTGCTTTGTCTGGCTTTTATAATTTACTAGGTTTTCATGTATAGTATATTGTATTCAAAGCTAAATAGAACCAATTGTGTACACTCAAACAATAGTTTATAGTTAGCAGGATTTAAATATGACACACGCGCTGCCCATCAGTTCTAGCAAGGAAAGAGGTCTGGATCCAGCTGCCAGTACTCTATCGAGATGCTTGTTTACAAATTGCTAATTTGCATACCTGCCCCAGCATACAATTTTATATCTTTTTAAAATCTATTTCTTATCATTTCCTATTGTGCATTCATTTGCTTTCAAACTCATCCAGACATGAAAAAATATTCTGCATACTGTTAGATATATATCTAAAAAGATCCTCTAGGTTTTTTAAAAAACACGAGAATATTTTTTCTGTTATTTTAGTATTTTGATTTCACTAGAAAAGACGAAGTGATGGGCTAGAAATAATAATGGAAAGCTAACTAAACCCCTTTTTATCCTAGAACATTTGAAATTGTTTGGCTGAAGTTACAGTCAAAGATTTGTCCTGTTTCTTCTTTAATCTGAACTGATTCACTCATTCCAGTGAAGCTAAGAATAGATTTTCTGTCTTTGTATGATTCCTGACTGTCTGTAATCTGAGGAAATTAAAAAGGAATGAAATGACTTTTACATTTGCTATGGGACAGTGTTTGACAGAAATTCTTTCTTTGGTACTCAGTTTTAAAGAAAGAATCTTGAGAACAGCTTCCAGCTTATTCAGCATCACACATAAACTGAATCAACAGCACCTCTCGTGTGGGTTTCTAGCTGTGCTGCTTGACTGAAATATCTCATACTGCATCTGATTTTCCCTTTTTACTGAATATAGCTTTTGTGGCTTTTGTTTAACCTAGGCTACATTTTCAGTTAAAGGGGAAAGAAATGAAAGTGGGGGCAAAGATCCAGCACTACACAGACATCATAAATCCCAGTAATATGAACCAGATAAATATGGCTCAGAAAAACATGGTTAAACTTTATTGGTGAGTTTGTCTTTAATATGCTTTGCAGAGCTTTAATAACAGCCAGTTTTGGTTGTTGTTCATTTCAGACAAGAAAGGTGAAATGTGATGGGAGCTACATATAATTTGGGTGGTCTATATGAAGCTACGAGCCAGTGTCTGTCTGTCTGCCTTATTTACAAATATGGCAGCTATTTGTGGTGGGTGAACTGTATGTTAGGAAGAGAGGCAGCTGCTAAGAAAGGAAAAACAATAGCAAAGGGAAAAGCTTATTCAGAGGTTTCTGCCAGAGGAAAAAAAATAATCAAGGAAAGGTCAAGCTAGAGGAGGTTCTGAGAGTAACCTGACAGTGCCCAGGGCTGAACAGCTGAAATAAAGTGCATTCACTGTAAACACACTTAGGTTGTTGATTATTCTGGTGCAAATCATGTCAATTGCACCAGTGTCTGGTGGGCAACTTGAGGGCAATATGTTTACTTCACTTAAATTTAAAGAGGAAGCTTGTTTAGAGCTGAGTACAGACAATGGGATGGGAGAAAATAAATAAGAGTAGTTAAGTCCTGGGAAGTTTGCTGGGGTGATATATGTGTAAACAAACACCTAGAAGATTTTTGGTGATAATTAGAGTTTGACACTGCAAAAGACTTTAGCAGTCATGCATTCAACGAAGTATCCGAGAAGAGACAATTTCACAGTTACAGGTAGAGCTGTGAAAGACACTGTGACAATTTCCATAGTTAAATAAGTGCATATGTTTAGGTAGCTCACACTGAACCATTGTATGCCATTCAAAATACTGTTTATAAATTCTAGACTTTAAAGAGCAGCAGCACATCAAATGTGCTAAAAGCTCAGACAAAATAAAGGTTATTGAAGGAAAGATTATTCTTTTGATAGGCATCCGAGCTGTATAAATGTAGCCCTTTAGAGCAAAAGAAAAGAGAGAATGATCAATATAGCAATTGCTCCAATGACAGTTCAATGAAACTTTGAAAGCCCTTATTAGATATGTATTGCTGTTTTCTTAACTGGATTATCAGAAGCAGCACACAGTATGCCATTAATTTTGTCTGTTTAATGTTTTTTTAAACAAAAGATTTGTAAATTGATCTTGGCCACTTAACAAACAATAGGTTACATTGACATAGCTAGCAGAAAGAACATTTTTTAAAAGACTCCAAGTAAATAAAAGGAAGCAAATTAGAAATAATAATTTTTTAAAATTATACGTGCCAGTCATTTGGAAATATTTAAAATTTTACATTTTCTAAACCCGCAGCAAAAATAGTCTTTTGATTGTTAAATTTGTGAGGGAGGAAAAAAAGTGAAGCATTATTCCCAAAGCAAGGCCTCCTATATTTTTTTCTTTTTTTTTTTCCTTTTCTTTTTCCCCTCCCTTCCCTGTTTTAACAGAAGTCTTTAGATTCATACAAAGAGTTGCTGCTTCTGGTCCTGCTAATGTAAAACAGGAAGACATAGTTTATTATTAAGAAACATGCAATACCACAGATATACATTTGAAACAAGCAGCCCTAAAATCCCCGAAACACTAACACTAAAAAAGGCAGACCAACATTTTAATGACATTAAAATGTTAATTCTGTCTATGTTACAGCAGTCATTCTCTTTTCACTGTATCTCCTATGAAGAAAAAGGTCTTCTTCAGGTGTAACAATGGAGTACTCATTCCTTTATCTTTGATGACCAGTAAAGAATCAGAAAAAACATGGGCTTGCTATGAACAAGGTGGAAGGAAATTCAAGGTGGAAAAATATTTATTACATTGATTATGGATTCCCTTGATTTTTCTGTACATAGGCCAAAAGTCCACCAGAAAACTTGGAAACCAACACAACACTGAGTTTTACCAGAGTCTTGACTATTTTTACATTTAGAGTTTTTTTCTGTTGCTACACTATTCAGGGCTAAATAAGGTGCTAAGGGTTCTGAGAGTTTGTTAGAAACTGCGCCGTAAAAGTCCTGTGATTCAGATCCAGACTTGATCTCTCAGTCAGCTCACTGGAGATGCTGACTAAGACAACAGTTCTGCATAATTTCAGTTATTTTAAACATTGCTATGCTTGCTCAAAATCACTGCTGCATTAATGTCTATGCTTGCCATACCTCAAGGCTTGCTGTTAGAGTCAAAAAGCTTTGGCATCAGAAGGACAATCACAAATTGGCAGCCCAGAAACCTGCCTCAGGTTTTTGACATTTTCATACATTTAACTATAAATATGTTTCCCACTATCTGAAGTGCAAAGTAGAATTACAAAGCCTTATGTTTACCTCCTGCATCATCATCCAGATGGGTAGGTATGGTTTTTATTCTAAAATCTTTATCACTGAAAAAGAGAGGAGAAGAATATTGTCTGCTTTCCAAGTAACATGTGGAACTGCAGTACTGGCAGTCAGAAGGATCTTGTTTTGACTTGCAAAATGAGCACAATTGATAAAGAAGTCACTGAGGGGGAATAAATGTGAAATATTAGATGCTATTTTTATAGCATCTTTTTTCTAATTATAACAGTCACTTTTAGGAAAAGTAACTTTGGCAATAATTTTATTTATTGTTTACATCCAGTTTGAATAAAGTTGAGACATAGGAAAGCAAAAAATAGTACCAACATTTCTGAACAAGATACAAAAACCTGTATTCATATTGTGCTTCACAGGACAAATGCAAGGAGCAACACAGAGTTCATTCTCCTCAAGTGTACATGTGGTCTTTATTTTTTTCAGTAAATCAGATCATTTTACATTTTCACATATAATTGGCTTCATATATATTAAACACGGTACAGATGGAAAATGTAAAAAAAAAAAAGCATGAAATCAGCTTGAATTATCATAAAAATAGGTTTGGAAAGGTGACTTTGATATCTATTGTAACTTAGGGACCTGAGGGGATGCAGTAATAAAACACAGTTCTGGGACAATGTAAAAATCAGAGTAACATTGCCCCGGCCTGTTCTGGTGTGGAAGTTTTAGTAGTTCAATTACAACAGTGCAGTAAGTTCCCTTCCAAAGAGAAATGCAAAAACAGAGCCCAGAAACCTTTGGAATAGCTGCAAGTTTTCATTAAGAAGCAAGTATTTTAGGAGAAGCAAAAGCATTTAACAACTTTCTGAAAACCAAGCCTTTCTGTTGTTTGCTTTCATTACTCTTTCTTATTTTTTTCTCAAAAACTCAACTACAATAGATCAGATCAACTTATTTTTTGAATTATATTATATTGATAACAGTTACTATATTACAATTATATATTATGTTGTGATTGATAAAAATGTGTTCCTTGTTTTGGCTGGCACAGAGCTATTTTATTCCTATCAGTTGTTATAATGTTGTATTTTATATTTAGGACCAGAATATTGACCAAAAAAAAAAAAAAAAGATATTTTGGTTATTGTTAAGCAGTATTTGCACTAAATCAAGGACTTTTCTCATACCACCTGACCACTAAGAAGGCTGGGGGAGCACAAAAAGCTGGGAGGGGACACAGCTGGGACAGCTGACACAAACTGGCCAAAGGTATATTCCGTGCCATATGACATCATCCTCAGTGTATAAACCAGGAGGAAAGGTAGCTTTGGGGTGATGTTTCAGAGCTGACTGGGCATTGGTCAACAGGTCACAAGCAATTCAATTGTGCATCGCTTATTTTGTAAATAAGATTTCTATTATTATTATAATTATCATTATTACTTCTTTTCTGTCCTGTCCTACTGTTTTTATCTCAAGTCATGATTTTTACTTTTTTTTCCCGTTTCTCTCCCCTATCTCCGCAGGGCTATAAGTGAATGACCGTGTGGTATTTAAGCACCTGCTTGGTTAAACCACAATGGTCCTTTTCTGGTGCCCAACGTGGGACTTCGGCACTTGTCAACTCTTTCTCTAGTAATATTATGAAATCTTTGCCTTCTGGATAACCCATGACCACTTCAAAAAATAATCCTGAATGGCTGGGATTTTCTATTCAAGCTAGTTGAATAGAAAATCCCAGTAAGTGGGTCACACTAGTGTGAACAGTGTGACCCACTTACTCTGTGCAGAATCAGCTGCATGATGTGTAGAGGGGCCCCTTCCTTTCGAACATCCAGCCCAGCACTGGCAGACAGTGTGCTAGCAGGAGCTGTGCTTCAGCACAAATAATTTCTGATGCAGCTCAAACCACTATTTTTTTTTATTTGGAGTATAGCAGGCCTCAGATCCTCTGTATCACAGACTCAAAAACCTAAAGAGTTGACCTAGAGTCTCAGCTGGTGCTTTCTGCCAGAGGTTCCAGGTAGAGACATTTCTCTTGGCAGTGTTGTAGAGCAGATTTTTTATGTCTTGCTCCGTCCACAGCGACCCAAGGTCTTCTGCATGAGCTGTATCCTGTTTGATTTTTTTCAAAGGCTTGTTATTGCTCAGGGCCCCATTTGAAATCGCTCTTCTTCTGGGTCACTTGATAGAGAGGACTGACAATCAGATTGTATTTTGGAACATATATTCTACAAAACTCACAATGCCTAAGAAAGCATAATTGTTATTTTATTGGTCACATCCATCGATCCACTGGCATCTGACAATGTCCATCTTGCCATTTGTTGTCTAAAAGCTGATTCTCCCACGCAGGTCCCATGACTTTACTTTGTTCTATGGCAAAACAGTTTTCAGAAGGATTCAGACCATTTTCTTCCCCTTCTCAAAAACCTTTTCTGTTATATAGTATGACACAATAATATCATCAATATATCTCAGATTTCTGGAGCTCCACTCTGTTCCAGTGCCGGCTGGATCAGTCTGTGGCAGATGGTAGTGTTGTGTTTCCATCCCAGGGGCAGCTGATTCCAGGTGTTCTGGACACCTTTCCAAGTGAAAGCAAATTGTGATCTGCACTCTTCTACCAAAGGGATGGAGACAAATGAGATATCTGTTGTGGCATAACAATCACTGCTGGGGACAGGCTGGGCATCAGTCAGGGGGTGGTGAGCAATTACATTGTGCATTACTTGGATTTTTTTGTTTTATTCCTCTCTCTCTTTTTATTATTATTATTATTATTATTATTATTATTATTAATAATTATTATATTTTATTTCAATTGTTAATTGTTATCTGTAACCAAAAGTTTTTACTTTTATCTTATTCTCCTCTCCATCCCACCAGGGTTATGGAGATGAGAGCAGTGAATGAGCAGCTACATGGTACTTAGTGTGTCTGGGATTAAACCACAACAGAACTATTAGTAATTCACCCTTATGTTCCAGCCCAGATCCACCTGAGCCACTTCAACCTCAGCAGCTTGATCCACCTTCTGGATTTTCTTTTTTTTCTGTATCCTGGGTTAACCCACAACAATGATGAGTGTTTAATCACTTTTATGGGCTTCAATTCTAAAAGTTAATCCTTGCAACCCAGTGAGATGGTGAAAGGAGTTCACATGCCTCACACCTTGTCAGCTGGCTATTACTGTAGTCCTGCTGGAGAGTAGCACCCCTTTCACACAGCTGCAGAGGGGAACATTCATCCACACTGCCTTTGTTCCAGTTTGGCTAACAAATGTATGTTGAAGGCTTCTTTTGTTTTAGCTCTACTGAGATTTGTGATGTTTTTTCCATCTCTGTCCCCTGGAGAAGTCAGAGGCTGACAGCCTCCAGATGGATGTAGTAAGGGTGAAGAATCTGGCCTATTAATGGTCTATACTGGAGCCATGAGACTGTTTCTAAGACTGTGACTGCAAGGCAATAAAATGCTTAAAGAGATCCTCGGTTCTTGCATTTACTAAAACCAGGTCTTGATAAGATTGTTCTTTAATTCTGAGCTCTCGTATGCCATGTATTTTCCTTCTTCTGCTCACACATTTTTAGTCCATGTTTTTTCCTGCCATAATCTAAGCATTTTATGAGAAGGCTTGTCCATATGTTCTTTTAAAAATATTTTTATTGCTAGAGCTAAATTCAAGGTATTTTTTCCTTTCTTGGCTGGGATTTTAACTAGTGCTATGACATAAACCTTCCTAGTGCTCCCTGTTTGTTTACTTTCCAAGGACTCTCTATTACTGTATAAAGACAGAAAATTCTGTAATTTGTTTATGTCCTGCACAGCGTCCTAGCTTATAAAAAGGAGCCACTTAATTTCTATCACACTTGTTTAGGCCTAGTTATATTCACCTTGACTGGTAATTGCTCTTTTTTTCTTTAGTTTCGTGCCCTAATCTGTGCTATCAAGACATAACCAGTTTTCCAGAAAGCAAAATATGGGCTGATGAGGTGTCATTTTCTTCTAAAGGACTAATCTCTCTACAGGCCATATTCACTCAGGGGTAATCTCACAAAAGTCAATGAAATTGCAGTAGAGCCACATCTGGCCCCACAAGTCAATGAAACTTCTTGTTACGTGGGTCTGCTTCTGCTTTCCTTCCTCTTATACCTATTAAGTTTGCTGAGTGAACACTAATGACCTGGTTTCAGACATGCCTGTTGTACTTATTGCTTGATGCATTCCCCTTAGTTTAACAACTAAATGGCAGAAGAGAGGAAGAGTAAAGAATAAACTTTCTTGTTCTGTGATCCTGCTGGCTGTGCTGTGTGGGATGAGTGTGGGACGAGTGTGAGCCTGTCCTCTTCTTACATCCCGCTTGATGAGGACAGGAGGAGAAAGTGGCAAAGTGAGTGGACATCTGTGGGAAAGGATGAGTTTGTGGATGATGAGATCATACAACTGCACAACAGAGCCCAGATCCCCGGAACTATGTACATTTCCTTTCTAAATCTCAATTTATCCTTGTGACCTTGGTTAAGTTAGGCAATCACAAGGCAAAGGAAAGATAAACTGTTAATTTCTGTGAAAAAAAACCCACACATCAAACCAAATGAAAGCAGACCCTGAGTAATCTTTGCTTCTATGTATTACAACTATAAAATAGATTTCTGAACTCATAAAAACAAGCTTCCCACATTACTGAGGAGAAGATTGATGGATGGAAAGAAATTTCAGCAAAAATTCTTCCATTGCAAACATTACTCTAACTTCTTTTCCCAGAGAGAGGCAATTAAATTTGGAAACAAGTAACAGCTATACTCACATATTTACACAAGTGATCTGTGCTATTCCATCAGTTCTGCTGCCTCATTTGACCCACTAAAAGCCCTTACGAAATTTAAAGTGTTCAGCTCCCTTTGTTATTTTAATTCAGCTTCAGCCACTCAGAAGTCATTCTTGTATGATAATAAGGTTAATTCTTTAGCATAAGCACTATAGGGGAGTATAACTGGGGTAACCACCCTGGAGGCAAGTAGCATTAGGCTCATTTTCAGGGGTCTTCAAACACTTGTTTAGAATTGCCTGCAGACCTCGGACAAAGCTGATCTGCATAGTATGGGGCTTGTCTGAGGATGAAAGTGGGCATTGTTATACATAATTAAAGAGAAGGTCAAAATTGTGTAAATATTTGTTTCAATGGGAAAAATATCATTTGAATATATTTTTATTCACTACAAAGAAACCTTCAGACAGTGTGCTAAAAGTGATGCTTTCATCAACATTCACATAAAACTAGGAACACATCTGATCTACAGCTAAAAATACTAGGTATAATTGATTTAGTTGCAAATAATAAAAATAATGCTTCAAATTGAGCCATATATCTGCTGGTATTTTCTCTCCTGGGTATTGGTTTTATCTGTCTGCTGTCACCTCAGCAGCATGAGCTTCTTTCTTTGTAGTCGAGAAGATTCCTAGGGACTTCAAAACTACACAGATTTCCTTTTATTTACTTAAAACTGAAACTGAAAAACAACAGGAGAGAGGAGTATCAGCTCTTCAACTGCATGAGATTTTTTGTGTGTAAATTCATTGTCTTCTAAAGAAAAATTCAGACTCATTTTATTGGAAAAGTTCCAGAAATTGTGTGTAGAAAGACTACTGTGATGCTCTGGAGCACCCCAGCAATAAGTCAGGGGTGGAAGAATACTGATGGTGGCTTACACTGAACAAAGAAATTGGAAGGGAATTTTCTTGTGGGAGTTGCAGTCCTGCTGGTTTTGTTAACCTAAACTCTGTATATGCACTTGCCTGGACATGACAGTGTAATTGACATGCACTATTAAGCTTGATATGGAATTTGGAAAAAACAAACACAGTTTTTCTGTTATTCTTTAAAATGAAAGGTCTGGATAAACCATATAGAAAACAGTGTGGTCACGAAGGACTGAGAGAGAAGCATAGGTACAGAAAAGTGCCATCGCAAGGTTGTGACTTTAGCTCTGCTTCTGTTATTTTACACTCAAATATGTGTTAGTGTGATACTAACCCAGCAAAGCAAACAAAGCAAGTAAAAGCACCCTGTGCTGGGACTGAGTGGCTGCTGTCAAAACAGAGAAGTAGAATCTGACTCTCAAGTACCTGATCGGCTGTGCCACATCACATCAGGCAGTAACACAACTGGATGTGTCAGTCTGATAAACTGCTGGGTACAAAGTAGTTCTTCAAAAGTTAAAAGGAAAAAAGAAAAGAAGCAAATGTTGTTGCCCCATCTCCTTGCATCAAGCTCCCTTCTTGTATTTGGGCAGTTTGTTTTTCTTCAAGCAAGTGTATTGAATTAACACAAGTACAGAGCAGCCAGAATAGAAAGGAAAAATGAATCTAATGGCTCCCAGTAGATTTTTTCATGGTGTAGGTGACTAGCAGTTCACAGAATCACAGATTATGCTGAGTTGGAAGAGACACACAAGGATCACTGAGTCCAACTCCTGGCCCTGCTCAGCACCATCCTAGGAGTCATTCCAAGTGACATTATAAAAACTATTTACTCCCTAAGTGAACCAGCAAGTTATCTTTGTGCCTGTGGGATATTGAAACAACCTTTTTGAATACACGAAGGGTCATGTGCAATCTCTCAGAACCAAGGCTGCTCCTAGGGCTTCCAATTCCTTCTGTGGTGTATATGATGAAAAGCTTTCATGTATGCCATTTTCCCCTTCCATTCTACCAAAGTGCAGCATTTACTAGTTTATTTGCATCCTTTGAATACCTGCTGAGTATGTAAATCATGCCAAAAATTAAATAAAATTATCTGATTCAGTAAATGGCAACAAAACAACATGGACATCTACAACCCCTTGTGAACTGCTATAGATATGGACCTGCAGATTTTGGAGCACTTGATTTACTCTACACAAATCACATCCTGTTTCTAAATACCTATCACAAGAAATGTTTCTGGAAGACTGCCTTTTGCCTTCAAAGTTCTTTCAGGATGCTCAATCTTTAAACAGAGCCTTCCATTACCTTTATACAAAGAACAAGTATCAAGCATTTTGCTTTTTTCTTCAAAGCAGCACTGTTTTAAATAATGAGCAGTTGCCAGGAGCAATGGCACAGGCTTATTTGTGATTGTGTATTTGTCTGTCTGATCATTATTTCTGCTCTTGACCATCTCTAAGCCAGCAGGTACAAATAAATCCTCGGGGCTTAAAACCTTCCTACAAGTTGTTTTCTCTGGTCACCTGTCAATATCCTATTATTTTTTTTAATATTTTTTGTTTGTTTTTGTTCTGAAACACACTGATTTTGTTATTTTAAAAATTTTTTTTAAAAATTTTTCAAGATGCTGAAATCCAGTGACTTTATTTCTGTCTTTTACTATAATTTCTGTGAATATTACTTGATGCTCTACAGATAGTAGTTGAAATCTTTAGGGAAAAAAAAGCACATTGCTCAGTATTCTTAAGAACAGAAAAAAAGGAATAGCACAGAAGTTAGATGGCTATTTCCTTTATTTTTTCATTCCTCTAAATACCATGGCAGTAGAAGAGGAAAGGGTATATACATCAGTGATGAACAGTAATGAAAACAAGTCCTATGTAAACACTGTGTCTAATAATGACATTTTACACGTCCTGAACCTGATTTTCAGTTGGTGCAAGTAAGAATATTTCAATTGAAATCAGCATGTCATTTGCATTCCTTGCAGAAATAGCACATTCCATGAATCAGTGGTAGATTTTGTATACTCCAATAAAGACTTCTCATTAATTAATTTTTACTGCTACCGTATTTATACTCTGAGGGGATTAAAGCATTGAAACTGAGGGAACAAATTTTGTAGATCCAATCTAAGAGTGTGCCTCCACCAGCCACCTTGGAATTGATCTCATGTGCCCAGGATTCTGACTGGATGGGACAGCAGAGTTGTTAACAGGCTTAACGCATATTTAATGCGTATTAGAAGGAGCGTCTCTGTCTCAAATGACAAGCTTCTTCTGTACCTGGGAAGCTACAGTTGTTTGGTGTCATGGTTTATTAAAATGGAAAGTTCTCAGGAAAATGCTTTTTCTTTGGCTTTCATCAGTAAAGTTAATGAGAACAGAAGGGTAAAACACTTAGAAAAACAGTCTGTAGAATTTTGAGGATGGGAGACGTCAGTCTGCTGCTCTGAACGGACTTCCATGTCCCTGGTTCTGAACTCTAAAAGCCTCTTATCGATGTGGGTTCCTTCTTTCTTTACATTTTTTTTTTTAAGAATGAAAATTTATTTTAGAGGAAATTATGAAATTGCAAAATATTAAGCAGATTAATTGTTTCCATTTCAGAGAAGCAAAACTGCAAAGGATCTTTCCATCAGCAATTGCTGCACTGCTGCAGAGCATACAAAACAGTTGCTCCTTAAATCAGCAAATTTGCCTTTCATTTGGATGCAGTAGATGTTCTGGAGATTATGGAATTTGATTTTCTCCTATAATCTGGGAAGCTTGCTAGTGTGTTTTCTTTAAAGTTAACCTTTCGATGTCGTTTCAAAAACCTGCAGAATTCAAGATCCAGAGAACTTGTCACACAAAGTATGACATAACCTGAATTGAATTCTGGAAATTATGGTTCATTTTTCAACAATTCATCTCTGTGTTCTTAGAGTGATTTTCTTTGTAATTAGATCCTATAAGCTGACTTTTCTCTGAAAATTTGGTGGTGACACAGAAAATTCATTAATTTAAATATCCTAAACATATTCAAAATCCACCAAGTGATTGTATATCTTAATAGGAGAATTTAAAACCTTTGGAATGGCTCAAATGTTAATATTAATTTATGAGTAGCATGTTTTATGCTTGACAAACTATGATACTTTTTTATATGATCAGGTTTGATTTAATAAGAAAAAACATCTTGGCTTCTTGGACGTAGACTAGGATGGTTAGAAACACATTAAATTAAAGGTCAATTTTCCCCAGAAATAAGGAAAGATTAAATCAGTCAGATTATACAACTAGTTCAATATTATTGATGATTATTCAGACAACTGTCTGGCAGTTTTGAAAACGTGCAAAGGTACAAAACTTTGAGAAGTGTAATCAAAAATCAATATTAATCTTAAAAATTCCCCTAGAAGTATCATAGGCTGTAAATCACAACCTTCTGGTCTTTATTCTCTGGCGTAATTGTTTTAGCTGTCTAGGTGCAAAAAGGTGTACTATCATGCAACCAAGCCACTGACTATAACAACTACTAAATAATAAAAAAGAGAAAGAAATACTATGTCAAATACTATTTACCTGAGAAGTGTACTTACTGAGATCAATGTTGATTATGACAATTTGTGACTAAGAAGCATGTATAATCACACAGATTAATCTGAAATGTCATAATCTAGATTATTGTAACAGTTCCTTAGTAAAGGAGAAAACAAATTACAGGAGGCTTAGATTTTGGAGAAAAAAAAGAAATGGGACAAAACCCCACTTTATTCTTTTAATATTAAGGCAAGTGAGTAAGTTTTATGGAAGTGCATGTGTCTCAATAATCAAGTTATGCCTTTATAAGGCTTGTAGTAACTTCACTGCGTATGTCAGGAAAAACCTGATGTTTCCTTTTCTGCTGGGTCGCCCGAAAGCTCTGCACATTGAAGTGTCAATTTAGGCAAAACCATTTCAGACCTAACCTACTGCAGCTTTCTTAAAGTGTCACCTTCATTGCTGTCTGTTTTGAAGCTTCAGATTTAGCTCTGGAAAAACAAAGAAAGGCTCAGAGCTTGAGAATAGAAGACAAAATGAATGAACAAAAGAAAGAAACAGGAGAGTTCTGTTCCTGATGATACTTCACAAGATATGGGAAATTATTTTTAGAATTTCGAAAGTTTCAGACAAAAATTTTGTTGGTAGGAACATGCTTCCTCATATTTTCCTTAAAGGAAAAACAAAAAAAACCAACCCAAACAGACCACAACGTCATTGGGCCTGAAGAAATCTAGTAGAAATAAATGGTGATATTACTGAGTTAACAATCAGAAAAGAAGTGCCATTTAATTGCAACTAGCAAATCCAGTTCTCTACAGCCACTGGTATTGGTATATCAAGAATATGGGATTGGCATATTATGAATATCCTTGTGGTGCTGGAAATCATAGACAGTCACTTAATATGGGCTGTACAAAAGTGGGAACAGTTTCCAAAGGGTAGTACATTTAATATTATTGCTTTTAGAGTCACCGAATTCTTCTTTGAATGCAGCCCATCCCAGCATATACATGTATCAGGAAGAGATCAAGTGTATTTTTCCCTACATCCAGTCAAACACCATTGCTTCTGTTAGAGCTGGATTACAGATTAGTAAAGGCCTGTGAATGATTATTGGCAAAAGAATATTCGTAAATGGTAGCCAGGATTAAAAAGTACCTGGATGACTAGTCCAGACCTAACAAGTTAAAAGTTCAATCTATGATTTATTTTCTATCTTACATAGAATTAAGGCAATATTCAAGAGCAATTTCATAGTTCTTCTCTGTGCTCTCTTCTCCCTACATGATTATCCAAGCTCTGTATCTGATGCATTAAAATCAGAAGCTGCAAAATAACCTATTTCTAGGTTAGACATAAATAAATGAATTTATAAATCAATTAATTAACCAACATCAGGAAATTAAAAAAAAAAAGAAGACAAAAAGAATTGAAAAAAAATCTGCAAACTTACTGCCATACATTGGTGAAAAATGAAGGAATATCTCAAAAAATAACTGTCCAGCTCTTGTCTTCTGCCTCCAAGTGACTATTCAATTTCCCGCAACTACTGTTCAAAATGCTGAGTGTAAAGAACTTTATTTCAAGTTGACGATGTATCATCACACAGATGAATAAAATGGTACAGATCCTGCTAAAGAAACCAAATGCCTCTATTATTTGCATTGGGTTTGCAACTGATTTTTACTAGGCATAGATCTTTCCTCACTTATTTTATTCCTCTTCCAGTTTAATGCTACTGCTGACCAGATATATAGCACACCATCTGACATGATTTTTGACTATGTCAGGTAAAGCCAGACTTTTCAGCACATGTAGAGGGGCAGGGTATTTTTTCATTTGTTAAAGGTGCTGAAAGTTCTCACTTCAACAGTAACTGAAAGTAGTTAGTTATCTGATGAGCAATCATGTCTAAGGGGCTTTTTGTAAAATTATTTTTCCCCAGCTATGCAGTTCCTATGAAAATATTCAGCTCCTCGGTGAGTCAACCATCTTGCCAAGTTATCTAAACCAGGTCTCCTGCAGACAGTGTTTGGTTCTCTGGATTGGGAGTCACTCCCAGCCGCAGATTTCTGAATCTACATAATTCTGACGTCCTTATCACAAAAGCTGATAGAAAGGCATCAGGATCACAAGATCCAGGCTCGGAAACTGCTTCAAGCCTGCCCTCTTGCATGACAGCTTCTGAAAACTGTAACCCTTGGATTCTCATTTTGCCGTTTGAACTGGGAGGGTGACAGTGACTGGATGTGGACTGATGTCAGCCCCCATTAAATGGTTATCGGGGAAGACGAGTGTCCCTGCGAAAATGAGATGACAGTTGAGCTTTCCTCCAGAGTGAGAGAATTATTACTCCATTTGGAGCCACTGAGTGTGCGATGTGTAGGTACTGAAAGAATTCACTGTAGCGTGGTACACGGTACACGGAGCTGCAAATAGGGTCATTCTTCTGTTCAGAGCCCCAATGCCCAGAGTAATTAACTTCACATGCCATGGCTCAATGCTGAGGCTGAGTTCAAGTGAAGTGGTGAGGAGCCCAGCCCTGAAGGGCATGGTTGCTTGAGTTCTTTATTACAAACACAATGAAAAAAGTAATAGTTTTTGCTACACAATGTTTCAGTGCTTCTGCTCAGGAAATGAATTTTGATGTGTTTTGTATCTCATGAATTCTGCATATTTTATTCCCTGGAGTTTAGTGTAAAAAGCACTTTTTGTATTGCTAAGTAACATGACTAATTGCACAAACAAAATAAAATCGGCCTGGTACATTACAAGGTTGAAATGTCAGGAGCCATCAGGAGGTCCCCAGGAAAGAATGCCTATGTCATTTTAAATATTCTTTACACAGCATTATCTTAAGGCAAACGCAGACTCTTTTAGCCCATTTGTGTTTTAAGATTAATAGGAGCAAAAGCAATTTCAGTTTACTGTTATTTTTAACCATCCTAGGCAAAACAATTTTTAGCACTGCAGGTATAAGATTTTCATGTAATAATTTGTACATGTAAGTATAAATAAAGTACAAGGTAAATAATAAATGCTGAGAACTAACTCCCTTCTTTAAACAAACCAGAAATCTTACCCTTAGTACCAAACCATCTGGAATGCCTTGATTTGACTGAATTATAGCAGTCTAGTCTGGATAATAAAATGCTTTCCTTCCTCTCTCTTTCAAATTTTGGTACTGATTTTCATCCTTGGATTTATACTACTTTTTGAAATTGGTTTGGGAAGGCACAGGGAAGGCAGTTGCCACTAGCGGGCATTTATTGAGCCTGAGGTGTGCTTTGTTTCTTCTCCTCTGCTACCCATTCTGCTGCCTACCTAAAGCAGGTCATCTCTGTGTTTCCTTTCAGTTTGTGCACTGATAACCACATCTGTGGGTGGATGAAGCCAGTGTGAGCCGGCTGCTGCCTGCATTGACGCTTCAGAAACAGATAATTTAGGAACCCAGAGGTGTAACATTCTGGGTTTTGTGAAACTTTCCCCAGCCTCCTTCCCTATAATCTAGGGGTTCCACTTACATACCAGAGGGGAGTGTGTGGGGAAGTGGGTGAGAAATAAGAGGGAAGTTTTCTAGACTTCTTTAACAAGCTGTTTTTTGTAAGCAGTTTTGTTGTGCTGCATCTCTCCCACAGGTTTTGGTGAATTGATGTAGACAGCCAGCATGCACGTAGGCATACCTGTTATTTTGTCTCCTAGGGAAGTTTCTCATAAAAAGAATTAGAAGTGGCTCACAGCAGAAACCATCTACAGTGAGTGGTGAATGCATGAGGGTTTCTCTTGCACATTATCTTTATTGTAGGCTTCAAACCTCTGGTTAACAAGTCCTGATGAGTGGGATAGCTGGGTAACATCTTCCAGTTTGACAGAAATCTGCCTGAAGAATACTTCTCCTATTGGGGAATTGTAGCCTTTGAAGTCATGTATTTGCAAAATATACAGGATAAAAAAGGAGTAAATATTTTAAAGAAATCCCAAAAAGGACCTTCAAGAGTCTATCATGTCCAGCGTTTGCTCAATGATAGAATAAAATGTATCTGTATTTTTTTTTCTGACAATCCTTCATTCCTGTGGAGAACTACTTCACATACTGTGAGTTATGATTAAAAAGCTGCAGTGAATTACTGAATAGTCTGTGTGTGTTGGGGAATTTAATTTGTAACCTACTGACAAGAAACCTGTATCTATAAAATAGGTTGAAGGACAAAACTCATTGCCACTACTCAACAAGTAACCCCTTAAAAACTCTGAAAATCAGAAATTTCAAGACAAATGTCTTTGAGGTTTTAAGGAAAGGGGATACAGTCACTACTCTCTGCAGCAGTAGTAAAGTGGAGACCTGTGGAGTTCTGGGTCTTTGCCTAGGGCTTAATAAACTGTTTAAAGTGGATGACAACTGTGAGTCTAAGCAAAACTCACTCTGATCTAGGATTCATCACCACATGGAGGTGGCTGTGAACATTTCACAGAAAATAAAATAAATCATTGCCTCTTCCTCAAAACTTGTTATAAAATCCCAGAGTCATGAGATGTGTTTCAAACCATTGGCTCAAACCCTCCAATCTTCTGTTGTACAAGTGGATTTAGAGAGCTGCAATATGGACACAGCTGCTAACCTGCTCCTTTCATCCTTCCTGTCATTAAAAACATGCTGTTTTGCCCTGAAAATAGGATCAAGACCTGAAAAAGGGTTTCTGTAAGCACTGGAAACAACAGGCAGCATTAGTCTGCTGGGCAATGCATATCCAATAACAGAGTTCCAAGTCTATATAATGTAAATAACCAGGCAAATTAATAAGACTAGTAAGAATACCACTAGAGATACTATTGTGCAAACTGAAAAATGATGCAGTGATGATTATGTAAAACAGGAAAAGATCAAGGAGAAAACCTGCAGCTTGACAGGTCTGAAGGGGCAAGGAGAGGAAAAAGAGAAGAAATAAGCAAGTACTGCAGACAGAGCTATGAGGTGCCTTATAGGTGAATACATAAAATTTGAGCTTGATTTGGCTGATCAGCCAGAGGGAGCTAAAAAGGGTCTATATTTTCACCATTATTTAAAGATAATCATCTCTTTTGAATGCATCAGAGGAGAGCAATTAAAATATCAGAGGACAAATCTTCAGCAGCAGATTCATTCAAACACTGCTGACCTTCGCTTCCATTTACCTATTTACTGCTTGATAGGTACTTTGTATAATTTATAAGGCACAAATTAGTACTCCCTAGAACATCAGAGAAATATGTACTCCCAAAATCAGTTGCCAAGCCCAAGCTGTTTCTCCTGTACGAATGAGCTCACTAAAGATATGAAGAGTGATTTGAAATTCTCTGACAAGCGAGTATGTGAAGTTAAGCCAAACTGCTGCTTCCCTGCCAGTCTAGTTTTTGTCTTTGAAACAAGTGGCAGCCTCATTGAGCAGCAATACAGATAGCACGGTACTACCTAAAATGTTAGATACTTATTAGATTAGTTACAATGAGAGAAAGATTCTATCAAATCGTCATTCTGTTCATTAAATGACCTCTAAAATTATGGAGAACTGAAAGAAATGATTTTCCACATACAAAGAGATGTCTCCCTATATATTAATTTAAAGAAAGGAGAGCAGACATTACATGTGGTGTCAGATTTGTAAATCTCAAAGGGTAATGTATGATTTCATTATCTTAGATATATTCTCACTAGATAATAAAAGAGGTACCAACAGTACAATTTTCGACAGCTGAACTATGCCTAATGGAAGAGATACAGTACAGTATATCTTTTTATAATTTACAATGTAGTGCTAAAAAAGCTCTGGCCCAGTTGGGAGATTCTCACTTATTCAAGTGGTTCTATTTAAGTCAATGGAATGACTAGTGCCAGGGTTTCTTTGCCTTTTCATGGGAAAGGACCTCTTGAATTCAGCTGATTAGCACATTTGGATTTCAGGGATAATGGTCTGATTATTTTTTTTTTCCTCAGAAGGGGAATAGTCTTACGAATATCAACATACTTTTTTTTTGTGTGTGTGTGTGTGTGTGTGTGTGTGTGTGTTTGTTTGTCATTCTATAACAGAAGTGGGACACTATTTTATTTTAGAAGTGAAAGACTGAAGAGACTAATTTATTATTTGCTTTATGCAGTTTATATCAAGGCTTAACAAAATCTCACTGGATTAAATTCTGCAAATTTCCCAATTCAAAGTTTATTTGAGACTGTTACCAACATTAATTGCTCTTCTGAATTGCTGTATTTTTTTTCCCCAGCTTCACATATTTTTTTTTAAAGTTCATTTCATAATTTCTCAAGGCTTTGCTACCTACTGGGAATCATAGTATGTGTAATAGAGGTTCCAAGATTTATATATTAAAAAACCAGGAGAATTCATAAATTTACTAACTGCAACAACTACATTTGGAAAGCATAATAGCTCTTGAGAAAACACTGTTGTACAAAACACTGTTGTACATTTATGCGAATCAGCCAATTTACTATTGCTTTCCTTAATGGTGAAAGGTGCTTTTAATGCACAGAGTTGTGCTTCATGAATGATAGATTGAACACTAGGATATTACCTCATGTCAGCTTTTCCACTGAAATTTGGACTGTGTCCCTATACATAAGTATATCCATGTTACACACAGCAAGTAACTGAGCACGCTACTAAGTTAATGCAGGACACAATTTTAATTTGTATTTACTTTATTTTATTATTTCTAGTGCTTCCTTTAGTGGAATTTCTGTTACTCCATTTACACCATAAAGAGGACTCTGAAATTTAGTGACTAACCTGTTTTGGCACAGAAATGGCACAGCACAGAAACAGGTGGTAGCACGGTGGCAGAATAGCCCACAGGTGTCTCACAG
This sequence comes from Rhabdornis inornatus, assembly GCA_013397075.1. Classification (NCBI taxonomy): domain Eukaryota; kingdom Metazoa; phylum Chordata; class Aves; order Passeriformes; family Rhabdornithidae; genus Rhabdornis; species Rhabdornis inornatus. The sequence goes on along the minus strand of VWZS01002632.1, from coordinate 512,915 downwards.
GTGTGGTGCTCTGGCAAGCCTGGTATAAATGCAGAAGGAAGCACTTTGAAACTAGGAGACTGCAGAGATGAATCACAGATGGTTTGAAAAAACCCCAGTTCAGCACTGAACTCAAGTGAAGTGAGAGTATTGTCAGCTTTCTGAAGCTCTACTGATTTGCCTTTTTAAGAGGCACCTACACCTTGTTCCTGACTCAACTATGGTTGCAGTTTCAGACTGAATAGGTGCAATAATGTGGAATGACATAGCCAGAACCTCTGGCTTATCTTGGCTGTTTTACTGGCCTTAGGGTGATGATGTGATGGTTGCTCCAAAAGAGCAGGGAGAGTATAAGGTGAGCACCCCTCACAACCTACTGTCTGTGCTGGAGGTAATTACATGTCATGGGTGTTGCTGGTCTTGCTTGGATCTTCTGAAGTCACTTGATCCCTAGTAAAAGGCTTATATTTCCTAGATATGCCTGTTTATGCCTGCTCCTTGCTCCTGATAGCATCAAAATATAACTGTAATAATGAGAGGCTACCACTTCAAATGACCATTTTCAGAGAGGTTAGTTATCAGGTATGATGGAATTGGAGAAGTAGATTTACTAAGCAAACACAGCTTAGTAAGAGAAATAGCCACAAAAAATAGTGGTTCCCTCTCAAAAAAAGTTTAAGACTAACATAATTTAGCTAATCTCACAGTTAGAAATATCATTGCACTTTTAAAGAGCAATGCATGTTATAAGAAAATAACACTAGTTAGTCGTGAGATTATTTGCAGTAGGAAGTAGTGATAAAAGTTTTACAATAGGTCTACTGTCTTCTACACCAGGAATATATGTTCTGAGTTTCCTACTTAGCCTTAAGCAGAGCAAACATGCTCATTATTTTAATATTGTTTGCTTTCAGCCATGCCTGACATGTGCCTTTCTGTATGGGGAAAAGGAAACCAAAACCCAACATCCCTTTCTCCATTTTCTGTGTTCCCTACACTAAAGTTGCAGATGCTCAGGGAGTAAAGACTTGCTCCTGACTCCAGATGTTTGTAATTTCTCTCACCAATAGATGGGGCTGGGACTTGTGAGAAGCTGAAAAAAGGAAAAGTGGTCATTATGTCGCACCAGTCAATAGACTGACAGCATCATAGGTGCTATACTTTTAAAAGACATTTTACCAACTCTACAGCATTATACTGTGCTGCACTTACTTTACTAATCTTTTTTCCTTAAATAGACCAGTGCATACAGTACACCTTCTGTGGCAGTTGCAAACCTATGTTTTGCTCAGATTCCTGCACTAAAATTTTAATGCAAGCTGGAAAAAATTATGGTTACAGTCTGGCCTTTCACTGTCATGAGGTAATTGTTGCCATCTCGTATACAACACAGTTATACTGAAATAAGAATGTTGGACAGAAAAGAAAAGCAAGTATTTCAGGATGTTTTATTTTTTTCCTTGCTGTATAGATTGCAAGCTTTTAGGAGAAGGCAAATGTAATTGTATAAGTGCTGCTTCCATTAAAGAACAGCTGATAAGGCTAATACTTTTGAAACTGTGTAATAGGAGTTTGTAACATCTAAAAATAGTAACATCTTTTAAAGACTTGATTTTTAACTCTTAGAATACTTAGTGGTTTGCGAAAAATCTCTTCTGGACAAATAGCTTGAGTTCTGAAGAAGGGATAGACACCCAAATTTTGTTTTGTACCAGGTGATGTTTTGCATGTATGCGATATTCTGAAATCTGGCAGAGAAGGAATCAGAAGGTCTAAAGACCAAAGCCATAAGGCAGGAGTCAGCATTTACATGAATATTCAGGAAATAAATATTTTATTTGCTTGCAGTTACAGCTTTAATGATATAAAGGATTTTATATCATTAGAGTGATATTGGATGGATTGGTCAAACACTGAGCTACTTGGGGAAAAACTACTTCCTTTCTATTTGGAAGCATCTGATATTTCTTCCATCTGACCAACATAAATTTATTGTAGACTTCAATACAACATTTTTTTCCTGAGCCCACTCAAAATTCATGCTGCATTAAAGTAGACAGAATTCTTCTCAAAGTCCCGTTTCAAACACTTTGCCTTTTAGGTCGCAAAGGCACCTTTTAGGTGCCTTTGAATGTGGGTGTTTTGTATAACCCATTCTTCCATTCAAATATTCATTCATCTGTCTCAAGAATGTGCTTGTTCCAATAATGTGCAGATAACCCTTGACATTAAGTCTAGTGCTTTACATCAAGCTATACATCAGCATACATCTGGTCAACTCCTTTTCTCTAGGTGTGGAGGAGACCTGCTCCATTCACATTATGTAGGTTCTGCAATTATTCTAATCTCTTCAAATATTTGTGTACTATCGAGCTATTCATTTAGCTGGGTGACAACTTTGTGCTATAGGTAAAATTGTTTTTCTTATTCTCTTCCCAAGAACAGATTGCAAGCAATTGCCATTTTGTTTTTAATTTTTAATTTAGAGAATGTTCCTTTCTCATGCACATCCACATGCACTTCCTTCATTAGTGCAGGTGTTGGGGTTTTTTTAATTTTTTCGTGTAAGAATATGAAAAGGGGCTGAAGAATGTACCTTGCACAAGGCGAGGCAGGTCTGGATAAAACAATAATGAATTGCAATATATTTAGATACGGCATCAAAACTACAGCTAAATGAAGACGCAAGTTAGCCACAAGTTGTGGGATAGTAATGTCCTTTACAATTACTGACATAGGCTTTAATCCCGTATTAGACATATCTAAGGCACCTATGTTTTTTCAAATCCTATTTGTTTCATTTTTGGGAGAGGGTAAAGACTCATATGCTGTTTATTTAGGAATTAACATTCTTCTTATTATGTGTTAACCAGCTATACACAACACTTCTGGTTTGAAAATATGCTGTTTACAAGAAATATGTAAGCTATTTTCTGCAATTAAATATGGACTGATATAATCCTTTGGAAAGAGGCATGTGGCTTCAATGTGGCAGGGTTGGCACATGATAGGACATTATCAAAAGGACATTTTTCTTTTTCTGGCAAGCTATTTATGCAAATCCACTACATTTTATGTTAGGGATAGGATCTGAGAAGCCCCTGAGCAGGCACCTTGCCACTATTACAAATGAACTGGAAGGCAGGATACTGTGCATGTCTATCAACTATTTCTGTAAGTATCGCAGCTATTTTTCAGGGTCATTAAACTGGACTATCCATTGTGATTATGTCTAAGTGCCAAAGGTATTTAAGGAGAGGTGACAATAAATATTTATGGCACCATGATTCACGGTGTTTCTTCATATAGATTTGAAAGGTTTATATCATTAATTGCATGGTGCACTTTGGCCAGCTAGTTGGGTAATGTTAGTTGGAAAACTTGTAAGTTAAGAACAATGAGCTGGGCATGCAAGTAATGCTAGTAATGTCAGTTGTCAAAGAGCATTGTAACAGTATTACAGGGAAAGCCAGAAGGCTCATAAAAAAGAAATGTATTCTTGCTGCAAATCTGAGAGACTTTAAAAAAAAAAAATCATGAAAGCTGTTTGACAAGGAATGTAATTTTTCTTTAGGAATTATGTGGTCCAAAGAAATTAATTAGCTTAGTTAACCCACTTGAAACCCTAAAATGATGAGAGCATTCCAAAAGACCCAAGTGTCTGTTAGCATAGGTGATCTTTAAAGCAAACTCTGTGAGTGGTTTTTGCCTTCAGACAGTGTCATGCTGCTTTGACAAGATTCTAAGAAAAGCACTGGCTCATAGCATGCTACATGTCCAAGTTAATATTTCAGCACCTGGTAGGTGAGTTTTCTATGGTATGCATTCCCCAGTAATGTTTTCCACAGTGTGCATCCAGAAAAGATTATTTTCATCCAGTACTTCGTTCTTTTCTCGCTTTCACTATAATGTTGCCAAAGAAATGCTATTTAATTTAAAACTATCTCACAGTGGACTGCAGGGCCATTAGAGCAATCCCTGAAGAATCTCTTGGAACTCGCATAGTCTGGGGGAAAAAAGAGTCAGGAATACGTTCCACTGCAGGGACCAGCTCCAAAGCATGGAGGAGTCTGTGATGAAGCTGTCAACTTTCAGGAAGACAGAGTCACTAGGGAGTAAATCCCCATCCTTCCTTCACAGTATAGGCCACCAGAAGAATGAAACTTTTCTGTGACTTGAGGCCAGCAGTGAAATGCAGGCAGTGAATGAAAGAGAGGAGCTAAACCATTGGTCAGAAGATGGCAATGCCATTCTCCAATAACGGCTGTCACAATCCCACACTTTCCAAAAAATATAGCTGCATTCATAATAGAGTTGGTCTCTTGAAATGACATGAGATCTTAAAGGCCACAGAGAATCTTAGGACATGCCTCAGAATGTACTAAATCATGGGAAATGTGAGATACACTGGCCTTGTTTACATGACCATGACTTGCTTTTCACAATAACTGTAATCTACTACTTTCTTATCTCTTATAATATTCCTTAATTCAGCTGGTAAGAGATGGGTTTTATGGCTTTGGTGATAAAGATTTAATCATGGCTTGGGACCAGAGGCAGTCAGTAACTGCAGCCGCAGTTAGGTTGCAACTATTAGTGGCCAGTGTCTGTTGAACTTAAATATAGCGGTTAAGCTGAACAAAATAGGGGAAGTGGTGCAACACGAGTATGTGTAAGAAGAGAAGGAAATTGCCATCAGGCTCAAAGTTAGTCTAGGAGAAGTTAAATGTTAGTCAGCCCAAGTTCCATTACTATAATTGTTAAATGGGGAATTTGTATAGTAGTTGTTACAGAAATCAGTACTTTCTCATTAAGGTTGCATTTTTGAAAAATCATCCTGGAAATATATTTTGATTTTTATTTATGTGTCCCTCGAAAATACTAATGGAAACTGTCCCGACCAAGAGGGTACTGTAAGAAATATATATGTAATAAATAAATTGCTTACATTTACTTCTCCTCCAGCTTCTAATCTTCCATTTTGTACAGACATAAACACTACATTAGTTCAGATGGAGAAATATAAAAGGAAATTTGAGCAGAAAATATAATAATACTAGGAGAGAAGAAAGTAACATCATACAAAATCTTTCTATTAAGAAGCCTGATATTGTAAATTCTATAAGTAAAAAGACCTAGAATTTTGGAATGGGTTTTGAAAATGAAACACACAAGTTTCTTCCACAATTTAATAATCAAAGTAGTAATTTGAAATGAAATATATATCCTACTTCCAAATATAATAATGTTGGACGTGCCATACTTGTTCAAATTTGTGTATACTACAAATTGAGTCTTACCAAGTGTTTTAAAGACAACTCCAAGAACTTTCAATGGCAATAACCATTTTATAGGGAAGATTTCTTTTTTTTATCCTGACACGTCATATCACAACTGGTGCTTAGAAGCCTGAGGATTAGTAAGAAACACTAAGGTAATTATGGCAGTCTCCATTAACTGGAAATGCAGCTATTCATTTTCTTCTTGATGCTCAGTGCTATGCTGAACTGTCACCATTATGGCAAAGATTTTGCAGGTGGATTTTGTGTACATGGAGGATTTCATTTCAACATTTTAAAAAATGCTCTCTTTCCAATTTCACTGGATGCTTCATTGCTGGTTCAGCAGACCCGTTTATGAAAAAGGAATACTAGAAGTGTTTCTCCTATACTACAGCCTGTATTAGTATATTTATCATGATCTTTCTTTAATTTTCTTTTCAAATAAGGCTTTTCAGAGAACATCTCTGGACATTTTTTCATGGCTGCTAGCGTTCTTGTTTTCTGTTTTCAGAAACTGCCTAGTTACAATGCCACATACAGAAAAGGATTAAATCGTGTAAACTAGAGTAAGAAGAGAAAATATCATAAATCTGATGTTAAAATAAGTCTTACATTATGTACTTGTAAATGTGGAATATATATCTGTTTTACATATATAAAAATATATTAAATATTTCCCCCTCTTTTTGTGTAACTTTACTCTTTTGATTTTTAATAGCTACATTTCAACAATAATGATGGGGCCTCTCATGCTTCTTACGATGAGAGGAAAATACCATTGAGCTATCCCCAGCAATTCCTGTACTGTTCCCTGACACATTGCAATTAATTTCATGTGTATTAGATTTTATGAGCTGTAGAGACAAGTCAATTCAATCCAGATCCACTGAAACATTTGGATGTCAGGTATAACAGGAAATCTGTTGCAGTGCATGGATTTGCATCCAGGTTAGTACTAGCCCTATCCCTTTGATTTGAAAGGAATGTGCCAATGATCTCTAGTTGGAAGCTTATGACACAAATATATAAAGGACATGAAACAGACAAAGAAACTTAATCAATTTTGACTGAGCTTGGAAATATTAGACTGGTTCTTTTAGGATGCCGTTGCTTTAAAAAAAAGAAGAAAAATTCCTATTCCATCCTCTACACTCCAACAAAGAAATCAATAAAGTAATTAGAAAAAGGTGAACTGTATTAAGGTTAAGTAGAAGTTCAACTCACTTACTTGAGGAATTGTCAATACTTTCTGATCAGAAAAATATAAATGCATAGGATTTACTGATTATATAGATTATATTAACAGACACCATCTGCTAGACAATCCTGCAATCTAGGACTTTGCTTCCCAGTGATGGTTTCTGAAGGAACAAAGAGAAATAACTAGCCAAAATATTTCTGAAAATCTTCATTAGTTTATAATCTACCTCAAAGTTGCATTCTTGCTTCTTCTACTGAAGCAATACTGTTAAACATATCTGCTTTAATTGTTGTTAGTCGGGAGAAAAATCTTTGATATGTGATAATATTTGACAGTCTCAGTGTCAGTATCAGGTAGAGAATGATGAATTACTAAACAATAAGAGGTGAGATTTAAGAGAATGGATATCAATTTATCTGTTGCTGAACATCTTAGAAAAGAATTTAGTCCTGATAATGTTTCAGGACAAACAGATAATTTGAGGATAACTTTCTCTTACAGAAGATGTTTAGCCTTAGATTTCCTTATAGTCTACCTCAAAAGACCTGGAACTGCTTTTTTCCATTGATGAGTTGTCTTACCAACCAGTTCTGTTCCTCTTTTCTGTTTTTGTCCCCCTTGCATCTTCTGTCTCTCAGGTTTAGCCTGCTTTACAGTCATTTCAGCACTGAAATTCGTGGGGTAGGAAGGAGGATTTTACCCTATCATGTCCATATCCTGACTTCCCCTTGGTATTAACTTCCCAATTATAAAAGTTTCTGGGACATTGAGTAAAAAACAGAATTAAAAAGCTAAATGATTTAAGGAATTCAGATATTTGTCCATAACTGAAGCCACAGACAATGCAAGTACATCAGTGACATACATGATGAATGAAGTTTGTTTCCCTCATGTCTCAGGATTTTTGGTTTGATTTTATTTGCAAAGCTATTGATGCTTCCATTTTGTTGACTAACTTCAGTTTGTTAGAATTCTTTTGCTCATCTCAGCTATGATTATAGTGCTAATGCTTGACTATGGCATAACCAATATATTTGTCATCGTTTTGATTTGTCAATTAAGATATACTCATTTTCTGTTGTGAGACAGAACCAGGAGTAGAAGCAAGGCAGGCCTAAAACTTAAGAGGGTATAACAAGAAATTTATTAACTACACAAAGGGGAAAAAAAAAATTCAGAATAAGATTGTTAGACCACTCTTTCCTTCCCTTTCTCAACCTTCATAACAACAGAACAAACATACAAAAAACTGCTTTAATTAATTCCCAACTCAAAACCCTTCTTCCGTTCACTTTGGAGTGAGAAGCTTCCTCTTGTTAGGCTATAGGGATTTTTTCCACAAGAAAGTAGAAAACAGTCTTCTCGTGGTTTCANTAAAAGAGTTAAGATTTTTACAGAGAGAAAAGAAAAAAAACCAAGGCCACAGTGCTGGAGATATTATTTACATGCTTTTGCATTTTTATTCTTCTATCTTTAGTTTTTATTTGGGAAATAGTTTGCTCTGAGACTTTGTGTTCTTTCCTCTTCTCCACTCATTGTCAAACTTTCTGTGTAAGAGTTAGTATGTCTGAAGAAACAGTTTTTTATTTCTCCTCCTGGCAAGACTCTAAATAGGTTCGCTGTTATGCTTATACAAATACTACGGGACAACAAACCCCAGCTATTCTGAATACACTAACAAAAAGCATAAAAATTTTTCCACTGTAAATAGATGAACCTTGATGCATTTCTATCAGCTTAGTCTTGCACGGGAACCCATAAACTGCAATAGAATACTGAGAAAAATTTCAGGAAAAATCAGTGTGTGGGGTAAGAAAAAGGAACTACTAGAGCCTGACCTTCCCGATTTTAACATAACTTGAAGGCAAAGATTATAAGATACACTGTTCATCCAGATTTTCACTGGCATCCTCAGCTCATTAATACCTTTGTGGTGCAGACATTGTTATGAGCCAGTTACTATATTTTGTCAGTTAAGCAAAGCAGCAGAAGTAAACAAATTAGAAAAATCCAATGTTGCTTATCTGAATTCAAAACAAGAAATTAAATTGAATGTGGGCAATCTTAAATTTGGTCCTAATGTAGATAAACAAGGATAAGTAAATTGGTACAACATTTACAAATATAAGCAATATTTTAAAACATTTTCATTTAAAAACCCAAATATTTGCTCTATTTAATAGCTATCTGTTTATTTTTGGAGATGAAATAATTGCTCTACTCTCTGTCTTTATTAAACACTGGGTTTAGAAAAGAGGAGTTCATACAAACAAGAACTCAGCTTTGCCCACGCCACACCAAATTCTGTAAAAAGTAACAATGTCATTATTATAATCTGGTGCCCTGTGTTTTGCTTTTCAGTACACAGCCAAGCATTATTGGTAGGGTTTAGAATTATTTGATGCTGTTGAAATGTATTCCATAAATTTAAAAAATATTTTGGCACAAGACTTTATTCTCATTTTTATTTGATGTTTTCCAAGAATTTTATTTCCCTCCTCCACCAAAAGAAGAGCCATTGAGAATCAGTGGATTATTGAAGTGAACTTATTCAATAGAGAAGTCACATTTTGAAGCTACCTGAAGAAATAGCTGATATCTTGAAAGGTCACTTTCAGCTGAAAATAAAAATACATTCCATCCTCCTATTTTCAGATCTTAAAACAGTATGTCCTGAGCTACCACATCAGTCAGAAGCATGCCTTTCTTTTTCTTTATAGGCATCTCTAAGGTAAGTACTGACTCATTTATGTGGGAAATTTGTGACTTCCAAAGGACAATGAGACAGCTGAAGGTAGTTCTTAGAGAGGTGTGTTCACTTGAGTAATACGGCAAAATACTGAAATAGAAATTTCATCTCTTGGGACACATACTTCTTATGAAAAACAAATACATTAGGCTGTGCAGTCAGGTTCATACACTTTCAGTTTCCTGGAATTGCCAAGACATGTCAAGCTGTTAATCATGTTCTGAAGATCATCTGCTGACTCCAACACTTCATTTTAGTAGGAAGTGTCATTCCTGAGGGTTGAGTTTTGCATTCCTTTCTCCAGTAAAACTTCCAGCAGAGGTTTTTGCTAAGCAAAGTTAACAGGATATTATACAATAGTGCATATTCATGTGGTTAATTTTTTTCTCTCTCTTCACTCTCGACACAAAAAATAAATTGGATGTAGTGAGAAAGAAAGGAGTACTGCAAAAGAGAATAGCATAGCAATGATGGTACAACACACTCTGGTAATGGGCAAAAGTTCATTTCTGTTTCGATAGCTTGGTGTCATAACTTAATGAGGTGCACCTTTGCATCCCACAATACACAGACACAGAAAGATGGAAAATACAATAGGTTTTACCTGTGATAAAGGGGGAGCAGTCTTCTATTTTCTATCAAAGGCTAATTCCCCTCCCCGAAATTTTGTGGATACTGAATTGTTATAAACACATTATGTTTTCCAAGCCTGAGAATGCATTTCAAAAAAAGGCACTTTGACCAAGAGCTTTTATTATTGTTTTAAGCTGTGGTGTTTTCTAGAAGATACTGGATATGGATCTACATGTTTCCTGGTCTGATTACCAATACGAAATTTACTAAGACTCCTTGTTTAGCACAACATTGGTGATCAATGTTAAAGTGAAAATTTAATCACCTGTTAAATCTGAGAAACTTCAAAGACGTTGGAAAGAGTGAAAGAAAGCTCCAAACAAACTCAAAGGAGCATTGTCATCTTTGTAGCTTTTAAACCCCTTTAAAGATGACCGAGCTGGGGAATATCCCTCAAACATGATGAATTGAGTAACATGGACATTGTCAGCCTCTGAGTGATCATGGCAATCTGGTATATTCAGTGCTAATTACAGCTGAGAGCAATCAGCAGTCATCTAATTTTTACAGCTGGTAGTAAATGTTGTCATGCATCTATGAGGAAGACTAGGAATTTAAAGCTGTGCAGTCAAGGTGCTTCTATTTGTCCTGAAATGGTAGCCATGAGGTACCCCTCAAAAAGGACAGAATGGTTTCTATACCCATTTAAACTGCCAAGAGAGGACAGAAGGATGCCTTTTTTTTCCCACCATCTAGAGCAGAGATAGATTTGGACAAAAGTGTAATTTTAAAATGTTGAGATAGGATTAGTAGGCAGAATTTAGACACACGTAACAGAAAAGGCATGCCTGTCATACGCTTTACATCTCTATAGAGAGTACAAGCATGTGGAATGATGTGTATGTTTATTGTGGAACTATTTTCTTTGATGTGCATAGTATGTTATAGAAAAACAAAGTATTGCTTTATATGCAGAAATCACTTTGTGGCATAGCTTTGGGAATCTCTGTACATTTAATAAGGAGTGCTGTGAGAAAGAATCACTTTGGCTCTCTGGTGGAGGGGGAAATAAATAATTAAAAGAGGCTGATTATATAGCTAATACTACATTATGCAAATATGCAACCCAGGGAGGTTTAACACACAATGCATTGATTTATATGCCGTTTAAGGGCACCTTATCTTTCTGTTTCTTTATTTATAAGCTGGACTGTGTGTATGCAGATCCAGAGAGAACTCAGGAGTTGCTACTCGCCTTGGTGTCTCAGCCCACAATTGGGAGCTGGTTGAAATGGGGATCCAAATAGAGAACGGGGCTTAGTATGCACCCATAAATACCATGAACTTCAGCCTAGGCTGTGAGCCCTTGGGCAACTTCAAGAAGAGGGAATGGATATTTCCTTCTTGGAAGTTTTTTTTGTTCTTTGGGTGATGGGTCAAATGAAAGAATGTTTGACAAGGGTGATTTTACAATAGATTCCTGTTAAATTATGGTGGTGAGTCACCATATCTATTTACAGAAAAAAAGGATGAATAGAGGTACTTTTCAATGTAGAATCTCTCTTAACAGAGAGGACTGGATTTAAGAGAGAAGGAAGTTCTTATTTAGAAGGATGTCAGAAAAGATGAACTAATATGAATTCTTAAGCCATGAGTCTGCATCAGTAGTTTGTTGAATAAAACAGGATTGAAGCATATAAGTTCCACCACTGATTTGGGTTACACACTTCCTTTTTTTGCTAGGTATAAGCAGGGAGTCCCACAGAAGCCTAATTCTGGAAACACACAGAATCAATGAGTACTTCTGGTGGTAGCCCTGGAGGCTAGCAATGTATTTTTGATCTTGCCTTTGATTTGCTAAATTTTTAAAATGTAGTTTTCATCCCAGTCCACGCTAGTGTCAGTGCATGTGAGAACTAAATTAGTGTTTGTTCATCCAATGTTGCTTCACCAGATGGAAACAGTGACGTTCAGCCTGTCCTGGGGATATAGCTGTCAGAGAAAGAGTAAAGAGCCGTCAGCTGGTGATGGCTTTTGGATATTACTGACGTGGATTAGAGTTGATCTATGAATCGGAGTCTTGTATTTTTTATCATTAATTTGTGAGAAGTTACTGTTGTTGTGACTTTTGTTTAAACTGTACTAATCTAAGTTCTTAATTATGGAAACTTTTTTATCCATATATTACCCTTCTGTATATATTCAGGGAAACATAAAACTGTAATACTAAAGTGAATTAATAATAAATCTAGCTCTGTAGCTTTGGGAAAGACAGCCTATCACCATATCTTCCCATTAGGAAAAGAGAATAGCTGAGATTTATTACACTGTTTTTCACAAGTGTAGATGTCATAGTACAGTGGACTGAGATACTAGCAAAATGTAAGTAGAGACTCTACTAGTATCTTAGCATATGTTTCTGAAATGCTTTTTCTTATCAAACATGGCCCAAGATCTGTTGTGAAGCCACTGATGGATTATCTATCAATCCCTCTACCATGATGAGTAAAAGCTCTGTGAAACAGTGACAAGTTACAAGACAGTTTCCTTAAAATTCAGCACCAGCAGATTATCTTTGAAGTGAACTTCCCTGCATATTTTTTCTGATAATATTTGGCTGGGGAGAATTCTCTCTTTATCAAAGGTCTGTTACCCCAGAGCCAAGATGTTGATGGCTGATGAAAGTGCTACAGTGCCTTGTTACATTCAGCAGCTTAAAAGCCAATAAAAACTAGTTTTTGTCTTGTTGCACTCTTTTCTTCCTTTCCTCTGGAGGTGTTTGCTATAGGCAAGGCAAGCTATTAAGTGCTTCTTTAATCTGAATCAGAAGACGTTTCACACAAGGTTTAATATTTTCTTTTTAAGTATCCTGTTATCAATTGAAGGAAGGCTGAAGACTAGAGGGGCTTCGTTTTTCTTACCAATGACAAAAACTGATAAAAAAATTAGCAATTTCAGTGTATTGTTGACGAATGTTGATCCTGTGAATAAAAGCATGTGGACAGCAGTTGTAGACACTATTCTTTGAGAACAATGGCCATATGCAGTACTTTAATTGAACTGTAAAGTCACGGGTGATCAATACAGGGTAAGAGTTGTTAAAATTAAGATTTTGAGTGAAAACTAGGCTAGAAAAAAATGTAACCCTTACATCTTATTTGGGAAGAAACCAACAGTCCTTGGATTTGGGTCATTTCATCACTGTCCTAGGAGATGCAGGGTCATCACGTTTAAACAATGGGCTTGGAAAGCTTTGTAAGTGGTTTGTTGATCCACAGTTTTGGTAAATGCCTCATTCTATTTCTCTCTTTCCCTCTTTCATTAAAAACAATAAATCGTGTGGCAAGACATTGCAATCTCAGGATTACTTCCTCCATTTTTCAGGCCTTGCATTGCACTGGACCACTGCATTACGAGAGCCTAGAAAATCTTAGGAATCCCTATGGTGACCACAACAATGTCAGCTTTCTAACTTTCCAATCTGAACTCACTTCCCACACTTCCTTACTTCCAGTTCTGCCTTAAAAAGGACAGATGCATCTCTGTGACCTGCTTTGACAGACTTTTAACTGTTCTTCTTTGTTGTTTTTTTGTGTGTCTTGCCATTCTTACCAAAGCTGAAATCTCAATATCTCAGTAGAGCAGCTGGAGGCTGATAAGTTATTACAGCAAACGAATGTTGTCACAAAATTAAACTGTAGTGCTGAGGTTTGTGTGGAGGAATGTGTTTCTATTACTTGATAAGATGCAGATTCTTCCTATGCAAGTTGTATTAACACTGTTTTCTCCTTGAAAAATACCTGTTCTCTTTCTCCTTTGCTTCTATCCTAACTGATAAAACCACAAATCTCAGTGTTTTCCCAAAGCAATCGGCTTTCAGATGTTTCAGTTACAGCCAAGAAGCTTTTATTCTATGAAGTGTCAAAAAAAAAAGATAAAAGGAAAAGTACTTTTTGAAAACTTATATGGCGAAGATATAATCATTAAATGAATTAGCAGCTTCTTAATTTTCCCTAATATTTAGACATTATCTGTCACAGCACAAGTTTCTTCTTTCTAAATCTCACTAACACCCTACCTCTCTCAGATAACGTGTAAATTAGTCTTTCTTACCTAATCTTGTGTGTGTTCATTTCAATACACTATTTTGTATAGTCTGTTAATAAAATGTGTCATTTATGCTCTACCAATGTTCCATTCAAACTGAAACCATGTGTCTTTTAGCCTTTAGTGATTGCAAGCTTAGCTGTAAGTGACCATAGTAATTGATAATATCAGAGTCTGATTCACTGGCTACCTCTCACTGTATTATTACCCAGAGCAAAAAACCCACATGAAATCTACTCATCAATTTGGAGCCATATTTAAATAATGACAGGGATCTCACTCTTATGCAGGGGCCTTTTAAGTCATTCTGTGCTTGGTAGCATACTTTTCACATTCTAATTTTAGGCATTAACCACATGGTTGAGAGGAGAGGAATTTCTCTTTCAGCTCCTACAGCACTGTGTGTTTTTTTCCCAAGTACTTCCTGCTGTAGTTATTGTAAGTGGAGCTGCACCAGTTGGAATGAGGGGGTGGAAGTGTTGGTGTGGAGCTGGTGGTGGCCTGGGTGTTTGCTGTGAGCTGCTGTGATAAACTGCTGGTGCTTGGAATGCGCCTTGTCTACTCCTGTTAACATCATTTAGGCACCGTGTGGTGGTGACAATGCCAGAGGTCATCAGTGCCAGGTCGAGCCTGAGTGTTGTGTTTCCCCTAATTGCAGCAGAGGCCATTTTGGCTCTGCAGCAGATAGGGTATGGCAGAGCTGTGGGTACTGCAGCTCCTGATTGCAGGTGTTCCAGCTCCCTGAAAGCTTGGGTCTTGAGGATAGTCTTGAGGATAGCATGATTTTCCTTTTTAGCAAATCTGCTCATAATGTTTGAGTTTGCAGGCTTATTCTTTTTTTTTTCTTTTTTTTTTTTTTTTTTCAGGGAAATACAAACCATCTAAGTTATTCAAGTAATATATATTGGTTTATGCAGAAGTGCCTGTATCACTGAATAAACATTATAAAGTAAACTAATGCCCACTGTTCCTACTTTTGTTGATTTAAAAGTTTCTAGAACTGAAGCATTGATATAATTTAGCCTGAAATGAAATGGGATTGTGACTGAAAGAGAGGTTGCATTTCTGAATGTCACTTATTCAGGTGCTCTAGCTGTAAATGAAATGCACCATCTTCCACGAGTTATAAACCTTCAAAACAAGAGCAGAAGTGCACAAGCAAAGGAAAACACACCTATGAGTTGTCTTGTCTCACTTATTTCAAGTAGTTACATATATAAACTTCAGTAAACCAGGGCTCCACATGGGCTTGTGCAAATCCAAATGTCTGTAAAGCAACTTCATTAAACTTAATTTGGTTTGTTTTGTAGTATAATAACATTCTTTAGTTTAAAAGTCACTGAATGTTTGATGAATTTGATTAATATTAGGAATAAACTGAATTTTATTTAAAATATTTCTAAATATAGGTAAAGAAGGTCTAAACCCAGAAAATTGTTTGGAAAAATATTGAAGGATGCATTAATTTTCTTTGCATTTTGCTAAAATTAAAACCCTGCCATGCGACCACCCTTCTGAAGAGGTAAACTGTACCTAAAGCCAGTTCACTGTAAGCTCCCCATCACACTTAAAAACAAGCTAAAAAGGGAGAAAAACAAACCAAACCAAATCCAACCAAACTCTTCCCTCCTATTGTGATGCGATGGGATATGGAATTGTTGTGTTTTGTGAGATTTATGATTGCACCAGTTTTGTTCAAATGTAGAGACAAGGATGAGTATTGTCTGTGTAGTGGGCTTAGATGTGACCCTGTACCTCTCTTTGAGCTGTTGGAAGGCATCAAATTGCTGTTCCACAGAAGCAGCTGGGAAGTATAAGCTGGAAAAGAGCTCTAAATACCTCTCACTTCATCCTAGTGTGGATGTTATATTGGGAAATATCTTGAAGATATTGAATTTGGACATAAAAAGCAATAAAAGTTTGCTAAATTTGTCATATTACAGTGTCCTAAAAACCCAGGTGTCCAGCAGCCCAGGGGATGACATGAGCACAATAGTGACCCAATTTCATCCACTTTTTCCAGGGAGATAATGGAAAGGATGAGAAATTGAGTCTGAATAGACTAGAAATAATGAAATGACACATACAGATTTGAAAAAGTAGAGTGAACTATATGTGGACACATTTCAGACAAAGATATGGTCACAAGCTTCTCATTTGTGGTTAAATTTATATATAAACACTCGGCAAAATACACAGCTGAGTAATGCAATGTGATATAGCTTATCTTTCCTTTAGGAAGTGTATGGACACAGGGGTTTTCTCTGTGTACTAATGCTTGGTAGTATAACAGACAATTCCTGACTTGTATGTTGGAAGAATGGAGGAAAAAAGTGTGAAAAAAATGTTAACTTGTTTTAAAACTCAAAAAAGGCTCAGTGGGAATTCAGGTCTGCTCTTATTTTAGCAGATCTGATTAGCCTATTTATAATGATAGTAAAGATGGTACCAACAACAACAACAGCAAATAATTAATAATGATAATAATTTTATTCCTTTGAAGTTCAATGATGGATGTCTGATCCCAAGAACAATGGGCTTTTGTACTCATTATAGCCATTTCCCAGGAGCTATTCAATGCTCTGGAGCCCCCACACCCTATCTACCTCCAAGCTTCCTTTAGTCCATGAGGACTCCCTTATGGTATAGCTTCCTGCCTGAGGAACAGCATTCTTGGGAAGAGCAAGGTTTGACTTCCAGAACTGATAGAAGCTTTGGAAGAAAAATGTCATCTTCGAGAAGACACAGGTTGGATCAGTGACTGGACTTCCTAACAAAGTTCATCCTAGAGGCATAAGACTGCAGATGCTTAAGGAGAAGATTGAGTTAGGCTTGATGAATCTTGCATTAAATTTTTGGCTGATTGAGGGATGGAAAAGGAGTTGTGTTTTTGTTATTGTTTTTCCGTTGTCCACCCATGGAGACATTTTCAGACAATGTGAATAACTGCTTGGTTCTACCAGAGAAGCTGAGACCTCTGAAATGGCCATTTTTATTTTTCATTTTTTCTGCCAGTGACAAAATCTAGTATTTGGACACAAGGTGAGTTCCCTGCAGGAAAGCCACCAAGCTGAATATATGCAACTCAAGTGGAAGATTGCTGTGCTGAAGTTTTCTGTCACCTCTACACTATGGATACAGGACTCCCTCTGTGTGTACCACAGGCACCTTCCAACCCCAATTTGCACTCTCTTCATCCACCTTCTGCCTACCACAGAAATGCAAGGAACCTGTATCCAAAAATCACACCATTGGGATGATTTCTGTATTCCAAGATAAGCACATGCAACTTTCCTGAACTTGTTACCTTTTGGTTCTTTTCATGGTAAAGATTATACAGATATATCCTACAGGAATAATTTTCTAAACACAATCACAATTTGGGCCACCTCTGAAATTTCTGCTGTGCCTTTTTGTAACACAGTAGGGTGCAGTTTGTAGCCAAAAAAGTTGTTATTACTTTTTTTTTTTTTTCATGTGGCAGAAATACCAAAAGCCCATGTCATGTGGTAGATGTCCATAATTTCTAAAAATGTTTTTAAACTCTTAAAACATTAAAATAAACATTAAAATAAAGCTGATCCTTTATCTATACCTATTAAAAGATACAGACTACTTTAAGATTAAATAATGCCATTTAAGGTTTTGCAGAAGGTTTTGTTACTTAAAATAGGAAAAAAATAAGGTCTCTTACGTAAAAAGAGTGGAAAAAATACCCTCAAAAGATTCAGAAACTCTTTATTCATTACTTGTCTAGACTGAAATTTTCATACATATATATATATTTAAAAATATCTATAAATGTTTTGAGAGTAAACAATAAGAAGATTGTACATCTGGATTAAAAGTTATATCAGAAACAAACAGTTGTGCCACATTCTTTGTGAGATGTCCTGGCAAGCATAAGATGTGCTAGGAATTCAAGATGAGGCCCCAGATTTCATCAGGACACCAATTACTGTGTATGAGTTATGAAGCACTTCTATTGTTTTCCTCTGAAATATTTTTTCGAGTGAGTTTAGCACACATGAAAGATATGGGAATGACAGCTCCAGAAAATGAGGGTTTCTGCTTATCTTTGTAACAGGCAAAAAAAGCAGACAACTGAGGAGTGAGTTTGCTCAGCACAGTTCTGGGAGGAGACTTCTAGGGCTGGGAGCACAATAATGTATTTTGACCTTTATTCAGTAACCTAAAGAAACCATACAGACACTGTCAGTCCAAATAATCACAAATGCTAAACATACCCTGCATGCAAACCTAGTTATGTGTATTCATGGCTGTTTTAACTAATTAAAAAAAAAAAACAAAAACAAAAGAAAAAAAAACAAACACATAGAAAAGTCACGTAGAAGTAAAAAAGCATATCATCCCCCCACTTTTTTTTTTGTACTACCATATTTTCATGTTCACAGCCTTTGACCTCTCCATTTCCACTTCTACAATGATACCCATTAGTGGCAAAAGAGGTTTTCTTTTTTGTAGAGGTTAGCAGAAGCAGCAACCTCCACAACAACTCCAGAATCATTGCAGCTGAAATACAACCACTGGACTGTAACAATGATACAACAAAGCAAGAGGAACTCGGCAATAGCTGAATTGTCAGTAAAACCCCTCACCATGGCTTAATAGTCTTTCTAACTGTTTTGGTAACAAATGGCAGGAAGTTAGTTCAATAAGCATGACTGTTTTGTTTTGTTTTTTCTTTTCTTTTTGGTTGGGTTTTGTTTTGTTTTGCTGTTTTTTGTTTTGTTTTGCTTTGTTTGTTAGGGTTTTATTTCTTTATTTTCTATTTCTTCTTCTTTTTTTTTTTTCCTGTTATTTTGTTTTACATCAGCAGCAGACACAGTGTGCTTGTGACCAGATCACTCTCTGGTCTCAGTTCCATCACATTTAGGCACATGTCTAACTGAACAAATGAACAGTCATCTATTTATGTCTACGCACTGTCTTAGTGGAATCCAGTCTTTCAGACAAAACACTTACCCTTCTTTATATGTAATTCAAGGTTTTAATATAGTGCCAGAATCTAGAATACAACATATTGTTCCCTAGAAAGCTTTGGATAAATTATAAGACATGAATGTCTGTCTGTGAGATTTTGCAAACAAGAAGAAAAAATTAATGGCCATCACTGGCTGTGTGTTTTCAGCAAAATATGCTCCAGGGTATATTGACATTTGTCAATTAACAATTAATCACCCTGAAACACCCAGTGTGGACAAAGAAGGATTACAGCATTCCCACAGTATAGCTGTTGGAGAAAACTTTAATTATCTATATTATTCTAAATTATCAGGGATGTGAAAGGAAGGGCTTATCCTGCTCCTCTTCAAAATAAGTGCTTTAAGATGACTCACATTTTCCTCCACGCCTTCTAGAAAGACACCCCAGCCCCCCTTTCATCATCCTGTTTTGTAATCAGCAGCTTTGTGTTTTGTTATATAGATTCAGGCATCTTGGGACAGTATTGCTGTAAATATTGATGGATGACAGAATATCAAATGAATTGCTGTAAATATTAAGTGGCTGTATTCTTGCACTGCTGAAGAAATTCAGCAAGCATATAAAATGAGATGGCAAAGTCTAAGTAATATGATAGTAATAAATGAAATCTGAGGGCTAAGTAAATAATAGCCATACTTAGTTTTGTTGCTGAACTTTAGTTTCCCAGACCAAGAAAGGGAAGTGGAGTACAGCTAGAGAGAAATCTTTCCAGCATGGCAGCGTGTTGTCTTGCATCACACTGGATTAGTTGCAATAAATTTCTTTCTTCTCTGGGGTTTAGAATTTGTGATTCAGAAGGGTTTTGCAGTCCTGTGTTTCTCTTTTTATTTCATCCTTTCTTTAAGGAAAACAAAGACTATTTACATTTTAGATCAATTACTTATAAATAAACCTCAAACACGGGTCTTTATTGTAGGCTGTTGTATAAAATTGGACTGATATTCAAACATTCTGCCCACTTAGGGCTCATACTAATTTCTAGTCGCCAAGACTTTTTAAAATTAAGCTCTGCATGTGCTTTAGTGTAATATTTAACAGGAATCTTTTGGTGCACAAGTTTAAAGACTGAGATGATGTGTGTGCTAGTGTAGATAAGTGTATCTTTAACTTTGAACACCTAAGTAGTCAATCTATTTTCAAGTCTCGTGCCTAAGACTAAGGCTGTATTTATGTGGAATAAACAAGGACTTTGTTAGAATGGGGATCCATGTCACAAGAATGAATGTAGCCTACACCAGTCACAAAATGACACATCATTTGCTTCAAAATCATGTATTTAGTGTTTTCTGTGAAATGTTTATGACATATCTAGCCTTGGGGTTTTTGCTTCTGCTTTCCCACTCACTTGGTAAGCTCCTATGGTTAGGGCCCACCTCCTGTCAAACCCATTATTTGGAAATGTCACTAGAATAATGACATAAGAGGAAGGTGAGAAGTTGACATATGAGGCTCCAGATACAGCAAGACTTGCTCATCTGTGATAGGAACCTGTGATAGAAACAACAGAAGCTCTCTCTTTTGAATAGGGTAGAATCAGTTCATGTGAAAGGGATAAGCTACTGATTCCAGACTTGTGACAGTATATTTTATTGTACCCGTAATTCTACACAAAGATTTGGGGTTGATTCACAGCGTGTTTATAACTCTCTCAAGCTTTGTGGATTCCAGTGGCTTGGTTTTCTTTCAGATTTGATCAGTGTTTTATAATCTGTTACACCAGTTTTACATTAATGAATCAAACCCTAATTCTGAAATGGTATCTGCCATCTTTTCATTTGACTGTACATCACCTGGCAGCTGCATATGTAGTTGCCATGTAATTTATACTTTGCAGGTGTCGATAACTCCATGTCAGAAAACAGAAACATGCATGGATGTATTTGGTAATTACTGTGTTACTAACAGGGTAATTGCACACTTATTTCTCTCTACAAATTACATGGTAGTCACACTCAGAATTACCATTAAAGACATCTTCAATAGTTGCCAGTAAATAATTGCTTTTTAATTACAATATAATTACATGCTTATTACTGTCTGGTAGAATAAAGCACTACTTGATTTTGTATACTTCATGCCATTGTCACAGCAGCCAAAGGTCTGTGGATGTCATTCACATGAGTACTGTCAGTGGCAACACACCAAAATTTTTGAAAGTGTGTTTATCTGAGAATAGGAAATGGCTATCTCTAAGGGGGTGATAACATTCTTTGAGGAATCAGTTTATCCTGTTATCAAAGTACCTCTCAGTTAAGGTTAAGTCTGCCATGGTTTTCTAATGTCATGGTGACTCCTCTGTTTTAAATTGACAGGAATGGTGTCCAAGGGTGCCCAAAGCTCCAAAAAATTGCATGTCACTTTACCATTGACAGTGGTGAACACTCACACAGTAATTGACTCTGAGCTATCCTACTATACCTGGCTATGAATTAGAGAACCAAAGTAGTATAAAGTTCATAAGCAGTAGGGAACAGCAGAGTATTCAAAAGATAGATTTGTTTTCAGGGAGGTCCACTCAAATGAATCCCAGGAAATCTAATGGAAACTGTCTACGTGTCATACCAGTAGCAAAGACGACTCCAGATCTCATGAAGAAACAGGACATTCAAATTCTGCTGAATTTTCTAAACTTTCTTAGCTAGGGACACTTTCCTCTCTGGTCCTGGCCTAGATGAGCTACAAGCTTTTAGCTACAGCATCACCTTACAAAGAACCACATACTTGCTGAGATATGGGTAAGAATGATTAAATACTTTACTGTAAGATTTGAGAGTCTGGTTTATTGCAAATGCAATAAGAAAATTACATGAGATCCAATTAATCATTAGGATTTGGATAGCCTGAGTTCTGCAGAGTGTTAATCACAGTAGCATTTTCAACTGTTTAGAGCATGCTGTGCTGTTCAACATCCTTTACAAATGAATTAAATTCTTCCTGTGATTCTACATAGAAAAACAAAGCAAACTAAACAAAACCAGGCACTGAAAAAGCTCAGTCTCTGTTTTGACTTCTAAGGTGTAAAAAGCCTTTCAGTTTGCTAGTTTATCATCCTCCCTAGTGGCACTTTCAGGCAGTGCTTATTCTTATACATTGCCACTTTCAATAATGTTCTGATTTGCAGATAATGGGGAAAATATTTTCTGTTTCAAGTTTCAACCTGAATCTGATCTTTTATACAGGCAGAAAGCGAAATGATTAAATGTAATGGAGATGTAAAAGTTTTAGCTAATCATGGATATTGAAATAAGATAAATACTTTCAGTTCACCTTCATCTAAATTTCTATATAGTCCTGCCAGCATTCCACTCTAGCAACATTTTCACCCTCAAGGATAGCTTATATCTTGCTCACAAATTATCTTATCAATAGATGAGGTTGAAATGCAAAGAGCAGTCAACAGCTACTGTGAACAGAGTCAGTAAAACCATTATCTTTTTCACATACTCCGTTGATTTCAGTTCATTTAAATATATTTTTAAGGGTTGGCAAAATAACAGTAGGCTAAAATAATAAATTTCTTTGTACTTGACCAATAATATTTTTTTTTGGTCAGAATTTACAAAAGGATTTGGCATGCATGACATGTTGGCAGTCTTAATTTTAAGGGACTTCCCTTCTAATCTAAAATATTGCACTTAAGTTTTGAAACTGAATTGCTGGGGTGGAGAACAAACTGCAGACCACTCAGTGGTACTGCAAATAATTCAAAGGGAAATGCAGTGTTTGAAAGCAATATCATTTCCTAAAGGTCATTTGCTAGCAGACAGAAACATGGACAGAACTAGTGTCTCAGATGAACTCTGTAGCACAATAATGTCTTGTCAGTATTGGGATTTAGAAATTAAAGGTCTTCTACTAAAATGGCATATTAGGATGAGTGTTTAAGAAAACAAGGAACTGCTGGACTCCCAGTATTCTCAGAAGCCAACATCAAGTGGGCAAAACGATGCTTTCTTCATGGACTTCAGCAGGTCTAGCATAATTTCCCTGGAGTGTATGCTATCTATATACTGAAAGTTTTCACTAACTTTTTGCTTTTCTAGTGTTGAAAACCAGTTTTGATTATTTTCCTGTGATCCATCCCCTTCATAAACCAAAAGAAATCTGCATCATGGTTTCTATAATCTTAGAGGGGTTAACAGGAGATTCTGATTCTACTGGTAGGGAGAGAAGAGCAGTCACAGGAGCTCCCCAGTTCAGCATTTCATCTCCACTTAGAGGCTACGTGATCATACATACCACATTCTTGGAACAAACTTTTTCACCTTCAAAGATTTTTGCTGAAGCAGCAATATTCTGTTGAGAGCATTGAAGCAGAAGAGTGTTATATAGAGTGGAGAGAAGCATTAGCTGATCTGGAAAAAGGACCATTTCAACTTGATGCGTTCATTCCCCCCAAAAAAATCAAGGAAGACTTTCATCCACCATACTCTTGATTCATGCATACTCCATTACTGGAATAATTGAACCTGGAGCAGTTCCACTAATTAAAAAAAAAACAAAAAACAAAAACCAATCAAACAAACAAAAAAACCCACAAAATCAAAATACGGGAGGAAATCAAAGAAGATGGAAAAATCTGGTGAGCTGGGGCAAAAGGATATGAAGCAGGTGTGGGTTTGCAGCTTGTTTCTGTCTTACATTTCAGTGATCTGAATACATTGTATAAGATTTCAGTATTTTAGTAGGCCAGGTACAGCACAGGAATAGCAATCCTTCCTCTGTTTCCCTTTTCCAGCCTGTCTATTTCACCTGTAAGCTGTCTGACACATGGGCTCACCTCAGTGTCTGTTTACAGCATTCCAGTTTTGATGGGGGTGTCTGGCTGACACTGGTAATTGATGGTACTGACACAAATCAGAAGTCTTTTGCATGGACCTTTCCTGTGTGGCCAGGATTTACAAGTGATTATATGTGGCAAACACTGTGTGTTACCCCCTCACTCCCTCTCCGCACAACTTTTGTTTTCTGTTTCTGTTCATTTGCTGAACTGTCTTACCATGCACTTTTAAGCATCCTTTTTTAGCTGTATTTTGATTTAATCCCTTTGTGCTCTATATAGGCTCAGGGTTTCCTGGGCTTTTTAGGCATATAAAACTGATGTTCTACAGATATATCTCCTTATCTAAGCATAATATTTTAAGCTTTCCTGTAGCCTCATTAAATGAAATTTTTAAAAAAAGGAACAACATATAATTAGGCTAGTGTCATGTACAGTGTGGGTTTGGGCTTTGCTATTAGGAATAATAGAGAATATTATTTACTTACCAGTGACTGTGTGCTGTATCTGTGCATAGTTTGGACAGAAAAGGCTCAGAAAGAAAGGATATTCTGAAGAAAGTTCGTGTGGATGGAGCTATCTGCAAAATACTGAAGTAGTGCTGCTTGTACCCATTTTATTTGTCATTTTATGGGAGGAAGTTGAAAATGCAGCTGGAGATGAAGAGCAGCAGGGAAAAGAGAGGGCTATGAGTAAAGCTAAAAAGGTGGAAAAGTCTGAAAAAATGCATGAGGAGCAGCTAGTTTGGTAGGTTGTATTGTCTGAGTAATGAGAGGTGAGAGAATAGGTGGGAAAAACTGGAGGTGAGGATGAGTGGTTTTCTTTTTTAATTGGATGAGGAATCCAGGTGTAAGTGTCAGCAAGGGACACCCAGACAGTCATTTACTTTCAGCATTTTCTTCTATCCTTTTTTGAGAAGCTACCCATCCAGACCAGATATTTAGAATTTCTTTTACAGACGTTGTCACAAAGACACACATGATCTGTTGTCTATGAATTGAAGCTTGTCTATGGTATTTTGCTCTAACTGTGGATTTGGACACTATAGAGGGAAAACACATATTGCATGCACACACTGTACAGAAAAATCTGGTAACAAACAACTATAGTCTGACTGACAAAGACTGTTATATCACATCCAGAAAGACAGAATGATTTCAGGTTGACAGCATTATTTTATTTTTTATTATAACATGCCTCTGAAATGTGTTGTGACTAATCATTTGAAAAACTAACGTTTGTTTTTGAGTGAGTGGACTTGGGTAGGCATGAGAAAGAATACACTCTCTACTAGCAAATCATTTTTATATTAGTCAAAGCAAAAGCTTCACAGAAAATGTATGTAAATCACTAACTTTCAGGGCACCGAAGGGAATGTACTTCATGCTATAACTTAAATACTAATGAAATCAAGTGAAAATGATATTCATTAGTCAGCTGTGCCTTGATAGGGTTCCCTGTGGACTGATACAAATTCACCATTAGAAATGGATTCTCTCACAGTCCACAGTGAGCATTTAATCCCTCCGTAAAGTAGATTTAAATTTGATGTTTAATATGTCGGTTTTTCATTTCAGGTCTCTTATGTTTCCGTATTTGCAGCTTGTGTTTAATCTTTCTTAAGTCACTCTAAGTTTTTTATCTGCATTCTCTTGGTTTTATGTGCATATTATTGGCCTATGTGAATCATACAGCCACAGGTATTAATGATAATCAGTGAAAGTGAACTAATTAGCACACAGCTCAATATAATGATGTCTCTTACAAGCCAAATGACCCACTTTGGTTCCAGTTCATAAAAGGAAAGTGTTTTAGGGGTAGCATCTTGAAAGATGTCCAAGAAAAGGACAGCCATGAACATTTTTCATCTCTTTCCATTCAGAAAAATAATTTAAAATACTTTTTGCAGCATCTGATTCTGACAGATTATTTGAAAATAGATAAACAGAGGCTGACATGTCCACATACACAGACATGCACATGTTCACACACAACTTCGGAAATCTTAGCTCAGATAATTGGAAATGAGTAAGAAGTGAGATTCTTTCCAACATTCCTGTGGATCAAATCCTGCTGCCTGGTGTGGTGAGTATATTCTGCCCTCTCAAGCTTTGTACTAATGCTAGCTCCTCATTCCCTCATATTTTGTCAGATTTGCATAGGAAACACCAGTGGACCATGAACCAAATTTGATTTGAGCAAAATCTTTACTCAGAGAAACCTCACACTTAAATGAATAGAAACCATTCTCTACATAGGAAAAAAAAAAAATGAGAACGTAAAATTCATAACATTTCTTAGGAATATTGCATTATCTCCATGCTTTCTTGACTTACTACCACATCTAATAATATTTAGTATTACAGCATTGCCAGACTATGAAAGAAACAAGGTACAGTATCAGTGTCTCATGCACACTGTGGACTTTTAAAGTTGGAAGGGAAATCTCTAGGAGTAATGAGCATTACTCTGGGCTGTGTGTTTTGCAACATTATAAATTATAAATCATAATGAAATGTAAAACCAAACCAGAGAATGAGTTCAAGCACAGATTACTAATTGTCTAAATTCCTAATAGTCAGCATGTTCCCTCCTAGTCAGCACTTTCCAGTAGAAAAATCAGACATGGTTCAGGCCATGGCTATATCATTCCTAACAGGTAATGTGGACAAGACCACACAAGATATGGTTCTCTCCAAACTTCCAGGGTAAAGTGCAAGGCCTAAAATAGCCTTCCATGCTCTCATTTCATCCTTTACATGCCTTTCTTCCATGTTCTCCCTGCCTTTCCATTCCACAAAATCGATCCTTTTCCTTATTCATTTAAAACAGATGTTCATTTCTGCTCAATCAGTCTCTATACAAACCCCCCAAATTCTTAAAAACATAATAAACCCTTCTGGTACTAGATTTGAAGCAAACCCTGATGATGTTGATGTTGAAGAGACCTCTGTGGCAGACAGATGTACAACAGTTGGTCTGCTTCTTTCATGAGCACACAGACCTGACCTGACACTGCCTTGCAGCCAGGTGTTGAAGTGCTGCTCTCCTGTTCCTTTTTGATGGTGTCTAGTCTCTGGTGATGATACAAGAAAGTTGATGGAACTTACTTTCTTCCTAGAAAGCAAAATTTTACCTCCTCTCTGGTTTGCATTTTCAGTCTGATTTTCAGCTGAGAGTATTATTGGTTTAATCAAGCTCTGGTCAGTAGTTCCCCAATCCTGCTTTACATTAAACAGTTGAAATGACCATACTGAACAGGAATTAAGCTAATTCCTACTTCTTTATCATAGCAAGATTAATAACTGGAAAGCACCTCCCTGCAAAATTCTTTCAATTGGCAGGTGTGAACTTCATCAGCACAGGAAAAAACAGACAGGTGTTGCATAAATCTATTCTTTTAGATATTTTGGATTGAGTTTTGAAAACATTTGCCTTTTAATCTAGCAGACTTCTTGTGCAAAGTTATAAACTTTTGGCTTGTTGCTGTTGCTATTAAAACCCTTAGCTAAGAACAGAACACAAATTGCAGGTAAACTCCAATCAGAGTTTTTGGGCAAAGAGAACACAAATCAGGCAGAGCTTTCAGCACTTTTCTGATTCATACAAGAGAGGATAAAAGCTGTGGGCTTAACATGTGACTCCTCCTTCCCATCCCCATGTTACTATTGTGGCTGTGCTATGCAGTCTGTCATCTCTCTTCCTCGGGACTCCATCTCTACAGTGTTTATTTCCCACTCTTATCTTTCACAGTGGTCTGGCCTCTGCCCTGAGGAGTGCTGGAAGGTGGGAAAACATAGGGTAAAAGGGAGAGCAGTGAGTGCTTTCAAAAATGTGATGAATGTGCCACTTATGTTCAGTTTACAATTTAGCAATGTTGAAGCTAAGTATGCCATTTTATGACATATTTTGTTTTCACAGTTGCTAAGCAGGGGGTGAAGTGGAATTAGTGACCTACCCTCTAAATCCAAAAAAATCCCCAAAAAAGCAAACTAAACTTTTTTTTGATGTAACTGCCCTTTGTAATAAATTGGGGACTGCTGTCTAATAATTTATGCTGGCCTGACATTAGTTTGTTTTCTGGATGAATGTGTTGGTCTAATTCCAGAGGCATCTGCCTGCAAAAATACACAGAAAAGACTACACTCTAATAAACTTAGCCACTGCTTAGCAAATACTTGAGGGGGGAATCATTAGGTCAGATTCTGGTTCAGCATTGTGAATCTACTGGACTTAAAAGACTAGTTTGCCTGCTAAGGCTCGAAGCTCAGGAACAAACTGTAAGAACTGATGACAACTAAGCACTAAAGAGCGCCAAGGACAATTCTTTCTTCAGATAAAGCCATCAGGTTTTTGAAGTGCCCAATTCCTGCTTTGGGTATGTGAAGAATTTAGTTTAGGGAACCTGAAACTAGCAGATGAGAAAGCTTTTTTTCTGGTTTTTTTTTTTGTTTTGTTTTGTTTTTGTTTGTTTGTTTGTTTGTTTGTTTTTTGGTTTGGTTTGGTATTTTGTGGGTTTTTTTGGTTTTTTTTTGTAAAAGAAAAAAAAATATTATGGGCACTATTGATCTCTTAAAACTCCAAGACACTGACAAGGAAGTGACTTTGTTGCTAGCAATGTCATATACACATTTTGTTTCAAGACGGTTTCCAAATGGAAGAAATGCAGGTTTCTGAACTTACTTCAACCTGTAGATAACTGCACCTCTTGATACTTGATACTTTGATGCAGGGAACTTTAAAAGGTGATAATTTTGAAGATATAGAACAATAACGTAATATAAATCAAAATGTACCTTTTTATTTTTTTAACAGCTAAGGGTTCAGGTTTGATGCAACTACTTTTCTTGGAATATTTAATATTTTTTAAAACAAACTTGGATGGTCAAAAATTCCAGTAAAATGGAAAAATAAAAAGAAATGGAATCATAGAACAGGCAAATTTTTCAAGGCCAAGTATAAGACCTAGAACAGATTGAGACCTTTTTTTTATACCTAGCTTATTTACAGTGTGTAGTGATGGATCTTAGTCCTCAGCCTCAGTTACTTTTCACAGCCTCTCCTATTTACAGAGTTATAGTGTCCAGTATGGTTCCTTCATGGAGAGTTGGTCTTCCAAGCCTTACACACCTTACACACCTCAGATAAATTGGGGTGACAGTAACAGAGACTGACATGAAGCTACAGAAACCACATGGACACCCAGAAAGAACTGCTGAAGCTGAGGTTTTCTGGAGAGAAGTTTATGGCCTCTAGAAGATCTCTTCCAATAAATTTTAAGTGACAAGGTACGAGGGCTATGTCTTTGGCCTTTTTCACAGACAGAACAGGTCCTGCCTGTGCTCAACAAAAATGTGGAGAAAAGTCTGATGGAAAAAATTCTCAGGAATAATCTATAAAATGCTCTCTACTTTCTCTCCTTTCTTCCCCCCAGCACTGCACACAGTCTGAAATCAGAATTTACTGCCATTTTGCTGATGATTCAAGAGGCAGTGACCTTCTTTCCCAGAAAAATAATGAGTCATCAGCACAAAGCACAGTAAAACATGGTCTTTGAGTGGCCCTTTTTCCATGTCTGCCTATTTATCTAAAAGCTGTGAAATACATCATGAGCATTAATGCCTGTAAATTAGCTGGCAGAAGGTGGGTTGATATTTCTAATCCAGAACAGAGTCCTGATGTATTCAGTGAGATCAACTCTATTTTAACTCTACTACCTTTTAGTGTGTTTATTTAGCTGATGAAACCCACTAGCCTAGCAACATTTAGCAACGTGCTTAAGGTCCTGTATGAACACAATGAACAAATTCAATAATGAACACAGAGATTTTAACTCCCACACCTCTGTTTCAAATACATTTTCTTGGTATGCTCCACGGATGTTACTCAGACAACTCATAGGGAGCAGATGTTTTTGTTGGGAATGCCACTTTTCTGGCAGTAACATTTTGAAGTGATGGTTATTTGAATAGCACAAATGACCTCCCTCTGCCTTTGTTGTATCTGCTTGAGAATTTTCTTTCTGAGTTTTAGCTTGTAATTGTGTTTTAAGGGCTGCTTCTGGCACCATTCATAGCAGCACAGCAGTGATTAATTCTGACTACCTTGATTTTCTTTTTCTCTTCCGTTTAACAATTTTTTCACAAGCTTTTATCAGTGCAGATGAGGCCAGTGAGCATAGCAAACATAAAATAGATCTGTGAGACTCACTCATTAGACACATTTTATTTAAATGTGGGTGCAACTTGCCACAGTGCCAAGCCAGGCAATGCAGCCAGCAGTGATGAGAGAGGGGAGCTGGGGTTGCTTTCTGCTTTGCCTTGTCCTCACACTGCTGTGTGCCTCGGCGATTAACCTGTATTATTCACACAAGACCAGACACATGGAGAAAGGTAGGTATGATCCAAATATAAAACCTAAAGTTTTAACTTGAACTATGCATAGCTAGCCTTAAAACATAAAACATTTATTTAGGCATGCAGCTAAGGATCACAGTGTTTATAAGCTTGGAGGGTCAGTAGTTTTTCCTTGCAGAGTGATGTTTGCTACATTTTAAACTGGTGTGTGCTGCTGGCCACATGTGCCTGTACACATATCTTTACCCATACTTTTGTATGCATATTCTGTGGTGTGTGTGTGTGTGTCTGTTTAAGGAGAACATATGTACTTACATACAAAATGCGTATGCATACAATCCATGAAAATCCATCACATTTCTGTGAAGCTCTGTGAAATACTCATCTTTTCTCTCAACTAACCTGGAATCAAAAAAAGTCAAGTCCAGTATGACACCCTTTTTCTCCCAGATGAAATAATGCAATGTGAAGAATGCAACTGGTTGACGAAAAACCTTTACACATCTGGTTTATGTCATCCAACATCCAATAATGTTTATCACATAACTCTCCCTTCAATCCTGTTCATCTGCTTGCTTTTGTGTTATTCCTCCACGTGCAAATTGTTTGGTAGGCTAGAAATGTGATGTGAATAATGATCTTGCTAGTGCTGAATGAAATACATTTCCTAAAAAATAAGAGGCTACAAGAGCTTTTATAGATATTGGAAGAAGGAATGTATCCCTTATTAGGTATTTTGTCCCTTCTGCAGCCCTCTGAGATGTCTGTGATTTACTTTCCTATTTTGTTTTTGAAAGTTCATAGATCTAGACCTTGTTTGCATCAAAAAGATTGCAATAGTCTTAGGGAAAGATATACCAGGCCTTTATTCCTAGATAAAGTAAACTTAAAATTTGATTAATTACATCTCTTTTTATGTTAGATCTGCTTAAAAATTCTATTCAAACTATAATGTCATCACTAAGGATCTTTCAGCATGGCAGAACTGACAATAGTTAGTTCCAGCATGTAATTAGGACATATAAAAACCTCCACTATAAACAGAATTTTAATACCTACAACATCATCAGAGGAGAGATTTTATTTTATGGATTGCTTTTATCCTATTTTGAGCATCTAGCATGAGCTGGTGTTTTTTTGTTAATGTGCAATGAAACAATGACAAGATCAAGTCAACTAGCATCTAAATTGTCTCATGTCAGGAGGAGTTGTGGGCTTTTTCCACCATCAGCCTCACATGGCTCTTCAGTGCTAAGGCAATGCTGCAGCAGTTCTGACACAATATGTGAGATTTAATAGTTTCAACAATGTTCCACTCTTACTTAGCCAGTGTCCATAATTTATTTTCCTTTACTGATTTATTTCTTTTTGCTAGATGTGAAGATAATAATAGAGCTAACTTTTATTTTGAATAGATAGGTATTAGAATGGTATTCTTTATCTTTCTGCCTGTATGGATTTAGCTAACATTAATTTTCATTTACAATCCTGATTGCAAAAAGCGCCCACAGAAATCCTTATATTGCGGTGTTCTTACTGGAGCACAGAGGTGTCAAATACTATCAGGTACTAAATTAGCAAGGACATTTTCACTGAAATTGATTTCTTGAGTCTTTGGAATCCTTGAAATCACTCAAAGTCCTTGTTGCTTTTCAGGTACCCTATTAATCTTTATAGTGTTGTATTGGCATTGTTGGCTAAAGCTTTCCTGCTCTGCTCCCTGGACAGATGCGAACAAACCACAAAAGGGCAAGGATCCACTTTTAATTCATAAGAATACACATCAGGTCTCTAAACTGGAGAGAAAAATCATATTGAAAGCAGTCATAATCACAAGGTGTAAATGAGACATAGGGTGCTGAATTATTCCTGGATAGAGATATGTCTGTGTTGATCCCTCTGCTGACTTACCTTTGTTTGTCTCTCAGTGTGGTTTAAAATCTCGTAAAGAAGTGGCTCAGAGCTAGATGAGTGATTCTTATCCAAACTCAACATCTACCAAAAATTAATAGTAGAAGCGAGAAATAAAAAAGAAGAAGAAAAGGAAAGAAAAAAAATCTTGTAACAAGGAGTAGGGAGTGTAGTAGAAGGAGGGAAGGAGGTGGACTGCAATTGTAAAACCCCATTTGCAGGGAAACAAAGAGCAATCAATGTAATAGCAGTATAAAGCAGTCAAAAAAGGACAAAGGCTGCAGTCTGACATCTTTTATTCCTGAGCCCAGGTGGAGCTATAATTGGCAGTCCCAGCATGAAGATGAATACAGTGTAAAAGAGTCCTCCCCTTGGAAGAACAGACAAAGAAGTGTCAGGTTTTCAGAACAGTCAAAGAATCTCTCTAGTTTTTTTAAGGGGGGAGGAGAGGACCAAAAAANAAAAAAAAAATAAATAAAAGTGGTCATAGGGGGATAAAATCTTGGCAGGTTTTGAAACTTGTGGCTCGAATCTGTGAATTCCATGGCTGCTTTACTTTCCTGCTTACAATCGTTATAGAGCAGCAAGAACAGTCACCTAAAGAGTTCCTGACATCCTTGCAAAATGTTGCTGGCCATATCTGCTAATTTGGGTGCCAAATGCTGATCTCTCTGCTCACAGTTAACAGGGATGACAGGAAATCTGGGCATAATCAGTCGTGATCACTGACATTTAGATTTAACTAAGGCAGAATGGCTGCTTTCTTCCTCCACAAGACAGATAAAGCATTTTACCACTGAATATCCTCAGCCTGTGCTCAGAATTCCAGCTATAAGGTCCCTACCACAGAAAGGAACACACAGACTGTGTTGAAACATAAAAAAAATCAGTGTAAGCAGAGAGGTAAAAATGATTTATGTCTTTTTCAATGTAATTTAATATCAATACCTTGTGTCTCTCTTTTCCTGGCTCAGCCCTGTAAAATTAATATCTCTCTTTTAAGTCCGTGAAAAATCTCTGAGGTGCAGATCCTAAAGTACATAGATTTGGTGATAAGAGTGCTTTATTCCTTTTCTGAAAAACAGCAACAGAAAATATCTGAAAATGTATAAAAGACAACATCTAGGTAAGAAGTGTAGCACTTACAGCCTCTCCTAATATACTAGTTTCTTAGGAAATAACTGCATTAAAATTAATCAGAAAGCTACACTTCAAATTAACCAGCAAAAAATGCTCATTTTCTTTTCAGATACTATGTTTAAGGGTGCTTAACTATCATTTAGTCAGTGGGGGACAGGGATAAAAAAGGCATATAATATGAATGCATTGGTCTGCTCTTCTGGCCAATAATAGATCAGGACTGAGAACTTAGTTTTCTGAGGTTGCTAATTTGTAGTCATTGACCTTCTGTTTCAGTTTCTAATTTGAACTCTGGATGGAATATTTTTAACCTCTAGAAAATTCTGCTATTAGTTGTTGACCTTCCAAATTTATGATCTTAGAACGCCTACTCAAAGTGTTCCTTTGCATTTTTGGGGGTATGTATGTGTCTATCTATGTCTGTGTGTGTATACACACATGTACAGATGCACAATCCATCTTAAAACTTATTTTAGTGACCTACTTAGGTCTATTCCAGGATTCTACTACCAGTAGTGGCCATGAGCAGATGCTTAGAGTAGGTACAGTATGAATGTGATCCTTGTGACTAATATTTCCCTAACACAAATTATTTTCAACCAAGATAATTTACTGATCTGGATTTTGTGTCTGCAACTCTCAGAAGGCAGTGTCACAGTGTTCAGGCTGGCTAATGGAAATAGCTCCTGACAAGTGTTGTCCCACAAACCATATCCAGGCATCATCTGGCATGCGTCATAAAAATGTTAAGGAGTGTGATAATAATAAGAGTACAGTACTGTACTTTACTTCTGACTGTGCCCTGACCTTATTTCATGTAGTAGGATAAGTGTAGGCTAAATCATTCTTCACTTACTCTCCGTGTATGTGGGCTCTTCCCAGAGACCAGTCTACAAAAGAAACAGCATCTGGAAACAGATGTTATCTCTGCCTAAGTGCAGCAGTTGATGGAGTGTCAGCAAGCCTTCATTCTGCTTCCGTTTCTGTTTTGGATCTACTCATGCACATTTCTCCATGTGTAAAAAATAGGAGCTAGATATCAGTAACTAATCAAATACATAAAGCAGGTGTTGATCTTCCACTTGCTATAGCTAGAATGGGGAGAGAAAGCTAACAGTTGCAGCATATGAAGATGTTGGTGAGCAGCCCAAGCACTGCATGTGAAGAGACCACAGATCTTGTTTTCACCTCAGATGTGCACAGCCTGATTTGAAGGGTTAGCTCAATGAATTCGGTGAGACAAATCTGAAATTCCAGAGCATTTTACAGTAGGGTAGTTGAATTTTACACTGACTCACTTTGCTACTGGGCCTTCTGTGACTGCTAGACCTGAATGTCAGACTGTGCTTGTTTGCCTAATGTCATCCATCAATTATAAAATGGCATCTCTCCCTGGAATCAGGGTAACTAGGTTGATGAAATGTGCACCATAAGCAACAATTATGATGAAAATTAAGGAGAGTTTTCTAGTGAGTACATTTATGGACAGTGATTCAAGACTGTGACTTTGTCACTCATTTTAACATCGAAAAGCTTTCTAATCTACTTTTTTGCAACCCATTTACCCAGCTTTTTCTCCAGTGACTTTCCTATACTTACAAGTATAAAACAGAATAATGATGTCAAAGTATATCAATACGTATTAGCTCTACACATACAATGAACTGAGGTGTGCAGTAAAAACACCTACATGCACTCATAATTACATGCATTCTGAAATACATGCAGAGCTTTGTGATTGCCATTAATCTTCCTCACTAATTTTTAACTTTTTGTGTAATGCATATACATATGGTTTCTAAGCATATGTAAAATTATTATGATATTTTTATTCACGGAATTTATGTGCATCTGAGCATAAAGTAGCAAGTTTTGTACTGGAAGAGCTTAAAAAACAAACTGCTAGAGTGGGATGCCAAAGACAGGGCAAATATAAAACCTAGGTAGGAAGTCAGGACATCTGTTTCCTGATAAATGTTATGCATTTTATTTTTCACTTATCCAGCCCTGTGCTATTTATCACTTGTGTTTACCTGCTGCACTTTCCACACAGACTGTGAGTGCCTGAGGCAGGGACTGTTTTCTTTGTTATATGTCTGTACACTACATAGTACAATCGATCCTTGATTACGTGCCTAGGCAGTGGCATGGTGTATATAAATAATAATAACTTTCCAGTGCATGGCCTTTTGTGACTGAATTAAAGACAGAGTGGGACGGTGAAATAGCTGTATTGTAAATTGAAGTCAATAAGGACAGCAGACAGGCTTTGTTGTCCCTGAATACATCACAAAAATAACATGCATGAACAGTGAAACTCTATTTTGGTTCAAAAGACCCATTAACTAGCAATGACCTATATTCACTTTATTTCTTAGTGGAGTTTGGATGACCTTTCATACTTGTCAGGACCCGGCTGGATTTTTCTGCCACTGCCTTGGAGAATGACAGGTCTGAATGGTCTTCATAATCTATTAATCCTAATCCAATCTACCAGTACAAAAAAAAGGTTGTTAATTAATACAAGCAGTACAAACACTTAATGAAGTGGACATTTTTCCTCTTGGAAAATATTTGGAATAACATATTAATGGAAAGATATATTCATCAGGGAAGAGTATACTTGTGAGGCAATTGTGGTCTTGTCCTACTATTATTAATTTTAAAAAAAATTTAAAAAATTAAAAATTCCCCCAAGTTTATGTCAAAAGAACACGTATCTAAGTAGTTGGGAGCTTGAAAGGAATGTCAGTGGGCAGAAGCCTATGAGTATGGCTGGGTCCTGCAGTCTTCCTTGATGGCCTGCTATTTCAGCGTCAAGTAGCTGAAAGGAGGAAGAGTTACGGCTGTCTGAAAATCAGAGTTTGTCGTCATTGACTTTCTGCAGACGCTGTTGGCAAGTGTGCAATAGCTGGACTGGACTGCCATAGGGAAGGATGTAGCCTCCTGGGTACACAGTATTCAGCAGAACTGGAAGATTTAAAGAATGGCTTCGGTCCTTGAACAACTCCTGAAAGTGGATTTTAAGGCCTAATGAGGTCCCTGTGGTCTCTGTGATGAAGCTGACTGTCCATGATAGTCCCCTCTAGACCAAACTTCTTCCTGGGAGACAAAGTTATGGAGGTGCATTTTACTCATCTGTTTTGTAGGTCACAGGGGTACCAGTAACTAGGATCAGCTTCCCACCTAAAAGACATCACTGAAATAGTTCTGTTGAGCATAAAATTAAGAAGGAAAAACATTACAAGGCAGGAAAACCTCTTAGGAATAAAGAGCAATCAAGAATATCATTATAAATTAAAATAAATTATGCTGCAAACATTATTTCTCAAATTACTCTCTGCCGAGGTCTTAAAAAAATGTCTCTAGTAAACCAGTTTTGTTTCTGTCTTACCGTGATCTTAACTCATCCAGTCTGTTTTTATCCAAGTCTCCATTTCAGGAAAACATTAAGACAAAGACCTTCTGGAAGAGGAATTCTGAACTGGCCTCATGACAGTGGTGATATCATCACCTTTATCACAGCTTGGCTAAGCTTATCCATTGTTCTTGATGGTGTGTTGGGAATGTGGGGTTCCAAAGAGCCTTATGACCACTGTGGGAATAAATGATTTCCTGATGTTATTCCTGGGAAAATCCTGGCAACAAGAAGCTGGCCAGTCCCTGAGTAATCCTATCCAAGTCTGACGGGGTCTGGTAGTGCAAAACTTGACTGGTTTGAAATTCACTTTTACTGAGAGGCTTATTAATGTTTTCTGCCAGAGCAAACATTTACTTGGTAGAGATTTGATATGATGTTGAAAAATTTGGGTCATCCCATTTTTTAAATCTGGGAAGTTCTCATTAGAAACAAAAGTTGTGAAAAAACCCCAAGTTTGAGAAAGTCTTCTAGTGTATATCTCAGTATTTTCCAATAGTACAAATGCTGCTAGCAAAGAATGAGTAATTTTCCTTGTTTTTACATTTTAAAACTTGTCTAAAATTTTAGGGAAGAAATTTAGGAAGTCCCCCGTAGCCATCTGGATCACCTTAAATAATATGTATGACTTGCCTGTATCTTTGAATTTGCTCAGCAGAGATTTAGCAGTATATGTGGTATATCACATGTAGCTGTCAGGGTAGAGAAACTAAAAGCAAGATAGCAGGGGAAATAGAAAGGCTTGCAAAAAAAAAAGCACTCCAGAATATTTTTTTTCTCAGTAACTTTGTTGCTTCTGTGGTTTGAAGTTTTGCACACCGCACAAAGTAGTTTATGAGTTCATAAAGCTAATAAAGGCAGTTAGTACCCAGAAGTACTGTTTTTCTTGCAGTGTAAGCTTACTTGCCACTTGGAAAGATGTTTGAGCTAATACAAAATCTTCCTAGGTGAAGAGAATGTTATGCTGTTTAAGCACAGTAAATTCAATTGATATGTGTGTGTATGTAGGATTGTAAGTATACATGTGTTTGTGTGTAGGTACTATATGTTTAAGTTGGATTTTCTTCTCGCCTTCTCTGAGCTTCTTTATCACAATATCTCAGTCTTGGCTCAGTTACTGATACATTTTTACATCTTAGGTAACATTTTGAAACGTGCCATTGTATGTAAGGAAGTAAATGGCATTCAGACTGCAGGCAATTTAGGTGCTTTAGAAAATGGGGTCAAAGTTTCCTTGTCATTTGGATGCATAAAAATTTTTACTTTTTGTGGTTATAACAATTTATTATTAGTATCACAGTAACATAGAGGAGGCCAGTCATGTGAACAGAACTCCATTGTGCTAGGTTTTGAATAAACACATTCTAAATAGACAGCCTCTGACTCACAGGATTTAGGAATTACTTTTTTTCACTCTGTCTGCCCCTCTCTTTTCTTTTTTTATTAGTTGTTTTTAAGCAGAATGCAAGTAATATTAAGATTTAAATGTACAATGTTTGAGTAGTTTGGAAGGAAACAAAACTGAATCCACTCATCCATGGTTTTTCGTAAGAAGAAAGAACAGTTGCAAAAATGCTAAAAATTCCACTTGATTGTGTAAAATAATTTATTAGATTTCCATGTATTGTACATTAACACAGATGTCGATTCATTTACAGGAGCGGAGCTGTGTTCATTTGTATCAGATCCACTTGGCCTCTAGAAGCACTTAAAAAATTCTAGCTGAATAACTGTGGTCAATGTTCTTTGCTTGTGTAGATATGTACATCTGTCAGCAAGGTAAAAGAAATTTACCCTGTTATTCTTTTCACATGATCTGTCTAAAAGCCAACACCATTCTAGTACAGTGTCACAAAATGTTTCTCGTGAACTGCAAAAAATGAGTGGTATTTCCTTCCCTGATCTGCACTTGGATTCACGATGTGCCAGGGATGTCAGAAAGTCTGAGGTAACTCCTGAGGAGATGGATGTACATCTATGGTCAGATTCTCCTCCAAACTGACTAGTACAAGTGTGCTGTGGTGTGCTCAGGTTCTCAGCATCTGCCATCCAGAGCACCGGAACTCCTCCTCTCCATATTTCTGGAATTCTTCATCACAGAAACCACTGTGTGTGGAGGCTGGTATTTTTCCTGATTGTCTCAGCAAGTGAAGTTGGAACATGTCTGGGATATTTATCTGAACACAAAAACTCCACAATTTTCCCTGGAGATGAAAATACTAGAATTTGTTTCTCCATATCCTTAAAACAATAGAATGCTGAGATGGTTGTGTAGAACCTAAATTTGTTGTATTAAACATATGAGATGTCACTTTATTATTTAGCTTTAAAGTCTGTGGGCAAATAACAAATTATTTTTATTTGTTGTTGCATATGTGAGTTTTCCAAATTGATTAAAATATTTGTACAGAAATTACCGACAGTGACTGAAGTAAGTGCTTGGGAAAGGAGGAGATAAATACATCTTAACTAAAGTTTAGTGTTACGGGTTTTTTTGGGCTTGGTGAGTTTTTTGTGGGGGAGGGAGCAAGTGGGATTTTTTTTGTTGTTCTTTAACCTGGAGCTGCCTGTGAACTAATTGGATGAAGCAGATAGCTCAGGTCTGACCTAAAAAGTAGTGAAATAAAGGTTTCAAAAGCATTTTGTTAGACCTGTAAATGCAAACAAAAAAATGGAAATATATTCAGAAACTGAGACCATTTGCTTCTTAATTTTTAAATTTTCTTCTTTCTTTCATCTCCCATATATTTTTCTCTCCCTAAATATTGATTATTGACAAAATGTCTATACTTGCATTATATTTAGATTTTTTAGCTGCTAATTGCTGGAACTTGACTGTTTACTGAGTAGTTTTCAAATGGCCCCAATCACTTCAAGCTCTGGGGGTCTTTTGTTTTATGACTGAGACATAAATGCTGCACAGAATTACTCATGCACAGAGAAACATGCTAGCCAATAGAAAACAGTACTATCAATGATTAGTAAAAGTGTCCTGAAAATCAATGCACAGTAAGGATTTGAAATGTTAGTGATTTCACCAGTGTTTCAAGATTCATCTACCAGTCTCAGCTACACCTTAGCACTAAAGTAATTTCATTTGGCAGGAATCAGTTAAGTGTTCTACGTTTTTGAAATTGCAAGAGCCTTTTAGCTGAAAAAGCCCTGTATCTGCAATCAAACGTTCCACAGACTTGGCCATATTGCACATGCTTAAACACAAAGGGAACAATTACTGCCTATAATCTCTCTCTGCTCCTTACAGAAGATATAGGTGGAGCATTAGGGAACCGTCTACAACTACGTAATCTGTAGCCCTGGTTTTGGCAATACTTACAGTGATTACTGTGCTCACTAAATTTTGTCTCCTCATTTCAGTGCAATGATGGAGCTCTGGTTTATCGTGCTGAATTATACTGCAGCAAGATCCCTTCCTGCAGCACAGGCAGGCTACAAAGGACTGGGAAAAAGCAGCTGGTACAGGGCCAACTGAGTTACTGGTTCATGAGTGCTATTGCACTGGAATTTTCCGAAATCCTACTTATGTCATTTACCTCACCAAACCGATGCTTTAAACCAGGATGTTTTAAAAAACACATTTCATATGTGAAAGTCTCACATTTACTTTTGTGCCCTACTCTGACATTTTAAATGGAATTTGTGAATCTGCTTCCTTTACTTCTTTTCTTTGGTATGCTGTTCATTCAGACTAGAAGTTGATAACTCCTACAAAAGCCAAACAGAGCTTTTTATTTTGGGAGATAGAGAGATGTTTGGTTTGCAAATGAAATAAGAAAAATAAATTGAGATTTTCCTGTGTACTTGAAAGCATTCCTTTTTCAGAAAATCCATTTCTCCTCCCAATCTATTTCTTTTTGAAGAAGAGTTCTTTGCCTAACCTTTGCAGCCAGTTTCTGACCTTTTTTTGCCTCATTTTAATATATGTGTGTACATGTATATTCAATGCTCAAAGATAGAATGCTGGTACTTCTTTTCTCATCTTTGTGCTAGATGAATAGATGAACAGATCACATGCTAAGGATTTTCTTCTCCCCACCACGACCACTGTGAATATGTATACACACACACACACAGAATTCCATCTAAGTCTCTTGTTTCTGAAAATATTTAAATAAGAAATAAAACCATAAAACCAATAAAAAATGTAAAAGACACAAAAATACTTATAGGTTGGAAAGTTTACATAAGCAGCAGGGAAATCTTTCATCTCCTGTTAACTCAGGTGTGTTTTACTGGTCAGACACACTTAGTTAGCTAATATTTTGAAATACAGATATGCGAGTTGTGTTCTGCGTTGTTTTTCCTATGATTTTTATATTCTTGCCACAAGCATATGTTAATAGAACCAGTCATAAGTATGAATGAATAATAAAAGGCTGATAAGCTTTTAAGGAACATGTCTATTTTAGTAAAGAAAGTGAATGCTGCATCTTGGTTTTTGTTTAGTTAATCCTATTACTTCCTAAAATAATTCCTCATGACTGGCCAGAATTAAATCTAGTAGCAACAGCAAATGCCAGTTCAGTCTCACTTAATCTGATCCTAATCTGATGGTAGACATAGTGACTTGCTTCAGCATGACCTTCATGTGTTTCTTTGTTCTTAATTGGCTAATTGTTTTACTTGATCAAACAATATTATAAAAAGTCTGGAACACAAAAGTTAACCTTACTTTGCTTTATTATTACAGAATTGAAGTTTTCACACGGAAGCAAGTAAGGAAGATCTGAACTATGCTAGTATGTTTTTGCAAAACGGTAGAGAAAAGAGCTGGAGGGGCATCAATGATGAAACTGGCACTGATACTTGCTGAGAGATAAGGCAGTTCAGCTTTTTTTGAAAGCACCTTTTTTTTCCTTTTTTTTTATGACAGTGAAAGGGAAGAGAGAGAGAGATTTAACACTCTTTCAATGGGGAAAGATCCATGTAACATAATGAAAAGCTACAAAATTTTTGACTTTCATTTTCATGTTACATGAATATAGTTTTCAAATCTGAATGAGTCAATTGGCTTAACATGGGGTTAATTAGCATTATTTGAAATTGACCACACATATTAGAGAAACAAAAACAAAGCAAGGAACTCCAATATGTCAAAAAATTTAGTGGAAGAGATGGAAAAAGAAGATAGACCTATCCGTAGTCTAGCATATAAGCTTCATTTTGTAAATCTTAAATAATCATATATTATATATTTTTAAAATTTATTAGATTTTCACATACTGATATTCTAGTGACATTACAAGTAATTTTTTTAATCTGAAAATTTTATCTGATTTTTTCCTTGATTTTCTATTCATAGATTTGTTCATTTTAACATTGTTTCTCTTTCAATATTGATCTTGTTATTCTTAACAGCAGTTGCTGTTACTCTTCATTTTTTCTCCCTCAATATTTTTTAATGTTTAAGAGGAGAAAAAGTATAGCAAACGATAAAAAAAGATTTTTAATTTTGTGTTGAACAATTTCCACTTCCTTCCCTTATACATTTATCTTTAGAATTTAGCAGCTAAAGTAATAAGAACTATCAAAATGCATTTGAACATGTGAAGACTGATTTATTGTAAGGGCTCTTCATAAACAAGGAAGGCAATAAGTACTTTTGAGTGGCTTTAGAGACATTCATGCAGCTTCTGTGA
Source organism: Rhabdornis inornatus (assembly GCA_013397075.1). Lineage (NCBI taxonomy): Eukaryota > Metazoa > Chordata > Aves > Passeriformes > Rhabdornithidae > Rhabdornis > Rhabdornis inornatus. The sequence goes on along the minus strand of VWZS01002632.1, from coordinate 470,755 downwards.
TCTATGGGTAATATAGATAAAATCAGACCATTATTTTTTTTTTTTTTACTAATTTCAGGGTTTGGTCTCAGCAAAAATGTTATTAATACTGATGCCAATCTTGATTTGTTATCAAAAATCCATTTGATTTTTTTTTCACAAGGCTTATTGCAGTTTAGTGATCACACTAGGTCTAATTAGTCATCACTTCTTGCTTCTAAAATTTACATGCACAGTAGCTTATTTCCAGAAATGTGAAAGACTCTTTAATCAAGAAAAAATCCCCAACAAAAACAATCAAGCGGCAAAACAAGAACAACAAAAACACAACTCAGAGGATTTAGTCATTGGCTGATGGGGTGTATGAAGGAAAAATGTATGGAATTAGGTCCTCAATGAAACCAGAGTCTGCATTGCTTTCCTAAAGAAATTTCAGGGCAAAACTGTCCAAGAGAAATCATAGGAAGCAAATTAGATACTGCTATGTAATCCTTGGTGTCCAACCTGTCACCCAATTAATCAACATTTTCCTCTGGGGTCATTTCATTCTCTGTCAATATCCCAGTTTGCCTTGCCCATACCTTGATCCCCCCCACTTCCAACAGTTAAATGTTAACAGGGTGAGACATGGAAAATGAACCATTTGAGGAGGGAGAAGCAGTGTGCTTCTCTTTAAAAACTGAGGACATGATTAGTTATTGCAGGAGCTACTTGATGACATGACGCACAATATTCTCTGTGTCATGTTTGCTGTGTTTCACGGGTGTTCTGGGTACTTAATTTGTTTCTGGATCACTTGAATTAATAATGCTCAGCGTGTAACTGGGTAGCTCCCATAGCCATGCAAACCTGCCTGGACATGAGAGAGGCTGCAGTAACTTTTAGTTTCAGTGGGAACTCTTATTAGTTTTCTTGTGAAATTTGAAATTAACATTCTCAGTGGCTCTAATTTGTAAGATAAACCAGTCTTCTTTTTTTTTTCTTTTTCTTTTTCTGTTAAAGAAAATGGTAATCCAGACTTGAAAGAAACCTGCAAACTGAAACAATAAAAAAAGTGAAAATACAGTCTCTCTAGTGTCACAATAAGAAGTTGAAAACTGGCTGAGACTTATGTGCTTATACTTAGTTTTGGTTTGGTGCTGTGGCAGTGTAAAAGGCCAATATTACCAAATATAAAGGGTACTAACTGTCAGTCCATAAGTGTGACTTGACTATAGAATGTACTTGCATATAGTCTCCATGTCAAAGACATTCAGCTTTAACATTTAACCTATGAGTCAGAACTCTCCATGTCAGCAGGGGAATTTAGGTATGATCCTTTAGGTATGATTTAGGTATGATCCTCACCTTCCAAAGCCTCCATAATCTGTTCCTGTGGGCCAGAAGGTAAGGAAAAAACTGCTGCTATTTTTTTCTAAAATGTAGAGTTTCTATATTCTGTCAGAGGTCTTCCATACAGCTCTCAGCTGGCAATGCTTCGTCCTGACTAAGAAGCTGTGTCAGGGCTGGATGGCACACTGGAGGAACAGCTGGGGGACCAGAGGTATAAAACTACTCTCTTTGTCCTCAATAGGGTGAGCAGGGAGCCACCAGGCAGCACTGCAAAAATCAAAAGTATAGGGAGTTGTTCGGAGAGCTGAAAGTAATGTTAGATTTTCTTTTTCTAATTCAGATTTACTGGTGAATATGGCTCTAGGCTGACTAATAAATGGTTGTCTATGCATTGGTTTTCAGCCACAAATACCCTGATCAAGAGTTCAATTACTCTGGAGCCCATAAAGAATTTTTTAAAAGGAAAGTACTTTTCCTTTTTCTACAGGATTTATCTGACTAATATAATGCATCAAAAGAATAAATAGTGTTTCAGGTGAATTAAAGTTGTTGTTTTGCTTAAGTTTGTTCCTTCCTCATTTTTCTTGTTATGGACATATTTCTCCCACTGAAAATTCTTAACAATATATTTTACCTTAATCATGTTTTTCTATAAATTTTTTGAAGCTCTATTTCACTTGCTTTTTTAAAATTAGAAAATTACCATAGAAACTGTTTCACGTTTTAAAAAAGACATCAGCATGGTAAGGAAAATGTAAAAATAATGCTCACCATTCAACAGAAGAAAACACATTTACGTTCCATCATTTACCTAACTAACTTTGCTTCCCATTAAAGAGAAATGTTTTTGCTAGTAGCTCATCTTGGTAGCCTCGTTTAGTTTACATCATAGCAAGTAAGAACAGCTTCTGACAGTAAAGAATGGATCTCAAATGACAGCACCCTGGGGTGACCTCCAGAGGTCCTCTGGTCCAAGCCCTCCAGCTCAAGCAGGGCCAGCTGGACTCAACTGCCCAGTACTGTCCAGATACACGTTTAGTATCTCCAGTGCTGGAGACTCTACCACGTCCTTGGGCAACATGCTTGAGTGCTTTGTCAAGCACTTACAGTAGAAAAACCCCACAACATTCTCATGAGGTAAAGTGGTATTTTGAAAGAGAGACCATGAAGGTGGAGACTAAACACTCCGCTGTAGATATCTTAGAATGTTCAGCATCTTCATTTCTTGTTCAGTTCAACAGAAGCTGATGGAGTTGATATATACTCAAAACCTTAAAAATGCTTTTCTTTACATACCAGAACCAAATCCTTTGTGTTTTATACCCTTGTTTGTAGTCCACTTTAAGGGCCTAATATCACAGGTGCTCCAGTTTGTGCACTCAGGGCATGTGGGTACCTTATTCTGATCATGAAAAATTGAAAGCCAGGATGCATCTAATTTGAAAATATAGCGTTTCGAATCAGAGTAAGTGTTTAATATATTAAAAGTTCATCAGCTCTGTGATCTTTTCTGCACTGGTGGCAATAATTATTTTTTGAGAAACAGCATGAGATGTCATAAACACAGGGTTATGACTTCCCTCAGCTGAAGGAAAAGCTGATTTGTGAGGGAGAAAGCTATTCAAACACCAGCATCTTTAATAATAGCAAGATGAATAAAGAATGCTGCTATCTAAAGAAATTGTTCTTATTTGAATGTGTTTATGTTGTGGGGTTTTTTTTAATGCACTCAGTGTGAAAGGCTTCTTCATGAGAAATTGAAATAATTACTTTGGTTTCTTTATTTTAGTTTATTTCAATTTTTAAGGAATTATTTTGTGTATTTCTGTTTTTCCTATTCAAGGAAATTGAAGACAAAAAGGGAAGGTAACTGAATTTATATAGCCCACATTAGTCATTATGTGTTTGGAATAATGTAGTATTGACATCATTCACTAATCCTGAGTAAAATAATATATTTTGAATCTAAAAACTAAAGGCCAAATCCCTAGGATTTCTAGTCAGAACTGTGACTTATGGTTGTGAGTTATGGTTCCTTTAAACAAAGACTAAAGCAAGGTGAACTATTAATGATAAATACTTTATTTGATTTATTTTATTGCGATTTTATATGTGAAATTTTTTTCACAGGATGAGATTTTTGTCTATTAATTGGCAAGTTCAAGTTTGCCTGAAAAAAACCCAAAAGCCAACAAAACATTTTACATCAAGATGTTTTAGCCTTTTATTCCAAAACTGTTTCCTTCACCTACTTAATATTTATTTTTGTCAGCAAGAACATGAAGGCACTGAAATCATTAGGCAGAGTACGCTCTGTGTGCAGAAGAGTAGAAGGGAATTTTAGCTGCTCCATTGACGGATAAGGTGGATACTTTCATGCCTGCCTGCACACCTCAGGGATCGCATCAGGGTCATGCTTACTCTGCTGCACACTGGACTCTGCCAGTGCTAAAGGAGGGGAGGGGATCCACACAGCTGAATAACTACAGTCTCCAATGGAAATAAGCATTTCCACCTCATTATTTTAATATATTTTTTTTCTATCTATCTTTTCACTCAGTTCCCAGAAAATTGGCTGATTTCTTGTACACATTTTTTGTGAATATAGGTTTTGAGGAGAGATTTACTCAAAGATTTGAAGGAGAGAAGAGTTTAGCTGGTAGACAAAAGGCTAACATGGCTGAAGTAAAAGGAATGCTTACAATTATGTTGACAGAGAAGCAAAAAGGACTAGCATATGCATGGAGCTGAGAAGGTAGTGCATTTTCTTTTGAAGAGAACAGTGTTCATAAGCAAGGAAAACCTAGAGCTGAAAGCTGAATGTGCTGTACATGACAATATATAATAAGTAATAATATAAATTTATAATCTTTATTACAAATGAAAATATAAATAAACCATAAAACATTCTTTGATATACATTTTTAATATAAACATATTTTTATATTTCTCATAAAATTCCAGAACAGAGCTTATTTATATTCAGTGGTCAAAACGGAAAGCTACAAGTCCCCCCACCTCATTGAAAACTATTCATCAATGTCCAAAAAAGTGTCAGTATCTGTGATTATGGTTTTGAGAAGTGCTGGGAAGTCATCATATATCAGCCCATTTTGATCAATGGCTATATTGCCTTCAGTTATAAACTACTGCAGTTTTTTTTCCAGCTGCAGGAAGGAACTTACCCAAAGCAGCTGCTATTATAAGATTTTCATCTGAATTTTTGCTGCTCCCATTTTAGCACACAGCCTTTGGATAACATTTGGATAATCAATCTTTTGGCTGCTTATCTAAACCACACCCAATGTGTTGAGATTTGCCCTTCACCATTGATGTAAATTTGTTTTATTAGTCACATCAGTTAGAGTACATTTAATTATCATCATTATTCAGTAATAACCTCATGTCTGACAAGAGAAAGGATACCAATGGATATTGAACCTCTTATCCAAGAATAGGAAGGTTATTGAGTGAGATCTATTTTAGGAAGAGGAAGGGAGCAGATGAAAGGAGATATTCAAATCTCTTCCTAAGAGATTTATGGCTTAGCAATAGATTAATAGCTATAAAGATAAACACAGGTGTGGATACCGAATTCTGATACTACTTTCCTGGTTTTGGATACCATTTAAATGTGCATCTTTATCAAAATTTTACAAAGAATAAAGGCTTTTATAAAGTCACACCTCCAGGACCTCTGAAGTTTCACTTGATGCACTTGATTAAAAAGAAAACATTTAGTGAGAACAAGGTTTCTCCATGGGAGTACAATAAAAGAATCGACAAAACCAATTTCACTCTAATTTGAGAATGCAGTGGTAATACCTCTCTGCTGATCCTGATGTGTCTCACCTTGTACCCTACTGTGTTAGGGATGGGGAAAGTGTTTGTTTGAGCACATGTGTAATGGGCTTGAATGGTGCAGGACTGAAACCTGTTCTGGTAATGGAGCTTTATAAGGGGCTCTACGGTCTTTGAACCTGGCCCTTTTCCAAAGCAGAGGGGCACTGTTGTGACTTACTTGTCATTTCTGTACACTAAATAAAAATGAAATCAGACTCCAAAGTAGCTCCTGCCCAGATCACCTTTGAAAATCACAGAGGCCTACTAGCAGCAATGAGGGAAATTGGAGTCCAAAGGGTTTATTCCAAATATAATGCAGAGCTCCCCGGGAAGTAGAAGACAGCAGCTGAACTACCACAGGGCATAACAGAACAGTCAGTAGGAAGGAGAGTGTTCAAGTCATTAATGCTAGAGGCGACCAAATTAGTGTACATAGGTTTGTATGTGATGAATTTCCCTTCTGTTTGTGAATTGCAAGGAAATGGGTTGTCAGGGGCTGGTATTTCTTACTGCACACAACACACAAATTTGTGCAGTTAAAAAGGAATGAAGTCCAGTCTAAGTATGCGTATTGAAAAGGATATAAACCTTTGCCATTTTTCTTCTGCTTCAGAGAGGTTTTGAATAGTAAAAAAGGCAAACTGTTCTTGCCATAGCACACTGCAACAATGCTTTTCACTTGCTAAGTGGTGAAGTTCCAGTCGTCCTAGCACTGGATCCAGTGGAATGAACCATGCCCTGAAGCTGATCTTGCAGCATATGAGCCTTCACCCTCCCACCGTGCAAAACAAGAGAAGCTCAGCACCCCATCTGAACCCCTACCTCTCTCTCCGACTTTAACAGGTGCCTGCCTGGACTTCAGGAATTTTTCTTTTTTGAAACTTCCTAATTACAAAGCTGGACTAAAACGAATGCTTTACAGTGTTTTCAGATAGAAAAGCCAAACAAACATCAAGGTCAGAGTCCAGGAAGCAGAATGCTATCAACAGCCCTGTACATTTGGCAAGTCAGAACTAAATGTTAAATCCTCCATTGCTTCAGATCATAGGGATCATGGATAGCCGTGGATCATCACCAGAATAACCAAACCACTCAGAAAACAAGCTTTCCCCCATGCTGCTCTTCGTATAAACTGGCAAGTTTGTGTGGACAGTTACTGCATTCAGGAAACCTATTGAAAATGGCAACTTCAGGGAAAAAAAACAGGTACATTTCAGTCCAAATGGGAAAAATATTCGTTTTAGTTTTGAAAAGCTAACAATTTAAAATAATTGAAGTGATGATTTAAAAAAAAAAAATACCCGCCACCATTTCTTAAATGTTAAATTTGAATAGTGAAAACTTGAATAATTGAGTTAAACATTTTATTTACGTCAAAATAAAAAAGAATTTATTTTTGGCTTTTTTTCCCCTTCCCTAAACCAAGAAAAAAAAAATACTCAGAAAACTCCAATACTACTTCAATACCAGGCTCTGCCTAGTGTTAAAAGAACTCACAGACTGAATATCCTCTAACAATAAAAGATGGAATTTTATACCTGCCAGCTTTAAGTTGACCCTTAGTACAGATGCAGCTTAATGTTATAATACCACGTCAATGTTCTTTCTTTTGTCCTATCTGGATTAATTGAGGAGCCTTTTCGAAGAAAGGAGTGTGGTGCCAATTACCACAAAAAATGTGTGAAATTCTGATTCACACCTGTGATTCAGGGGACCATACTTATGTTCGGTTTCTTTGAGAGCAAAAATCAAGGGGAGATTGACATTTTTATTCCCCCTGTCTTCTAGATGGAAGTAAATTAGTACATTATCCACCTCTCAACTGACTCATAGAAATCTTATTTCAGATCATAATGTTGTGCTCTTTGTGACAGAGACAGGGTTATTTTTTACAGAGCTCTGTGAGAAAAAATAAAATAATCATGAGCAAACCTTTAACTCCACTAGGCTTGCCAGCTGCTGCATTTTGTTAGCATTTTGCAGTACTGAACTTTCTAAACAGTCAGTAATTTGCATAAAAACTGGGGCTCTGGACATGATCCCCATTCCAGAAGTAGTGCATGAAAGAGTGCTGTACCACTGACTTGTGAGCCTACAAGCCATTTTCTAAGGCACTGCAGAGAACACCATTACGGAAAAAGACTGGAAGTAGAGAATGGAGCAGTAAATAATGTCAGAAGACTGGTAAAGGAAGAGAATATTAATTTTCTAGCCCATTTTTGTTTGGGTTTTTTTGGGGGGGTTTTTTTGAGTTATATTATTAATCTTACTTTGTTTAAAAGCAAACTTTAGTTTTTCACATTAAGACTTTATTTCAGTGACCACAGATGCCTGGTGTTTAACCACAGATTCAAACGCAGTGAAGGAATGCAGTCACCTTTGCTTTGTCCCACTCCAAATTGTTTCAAATGTAGCAGTTCGAAGCAGACAAATCATTGAAGAAATACACAAGCAAAAAGGAAATGCAGGGCAGGAATTAAGGTCAATGATTATCTTCTTCTTCTACAGTCATTTTCACCTTTTCAAAATGAGTCCAAAGTGGTGCTAAATCACTATCAAGGCCAAGCAGTACCCATTCATATCCACTTCACACTCACACAAGTCACTCCACGAGTATGAAGGTACTTGAGGATCAGGGCCCTAATCTCTTTATCCTAGTCAATTCATGACTTGCCTTGGACAAATTGCCAAGCTGCTGCCCACTCCTGCTGAGCCCACAGAGGGCTAAGCCATGCTGTGAATGGAACATATGGCCCTTCTGACAGCACTTAGGCTGTAATCAAGTCTCAGCATGACAGAAGGATATCTCTTAGATCCATTATATATAGACTTCAGCTCAACCCTTCCTGTTTGTTGCTCTGTCTTTTATAAACTAGGAAGGATTTTAAGTTCGATAAGCAGGACGCGCATTCCCGCGCATTGTGATCTGAAATATGCTACGTCTTTACCTTCACAGCAAGCTCTGCAAGCACGGCACAGCAAGTTTCTAAGCCTCAGCTTTCTGCAAACTCTGTAATATTCAAAGAGACAGACACTGACAGCCCTTCTGGATTCTAAGGAGTCCCTAGTTTACCAGGCAAAGGCAGACTTGGTGGCCACAAAGCTGCATACAAGATAAGTTTTCAAAGTTGAAAAAGTCAAGTGAAAATCCTTAGTTCACAAGTGCAGAATCATAGAATGGTTTGTTTGGAAGGGACCTTAAGGATCATCTAGTTCCAACCCCCCTGCAGTGGGAAGTTATGCCTTTCCACAGTTTTTGTGGCTTTGCCTAGCCAGAATTGAATGTTAAATTTGCAATTGTCAGAAAGGCCATACTTTTTCTGGCTGTTGGGAGAGGAGATGCTCAGAGTTCTGCTTTCTACATGGTTAATCAGATCTACAGATCTGATGGCTGACTAATATTGAAGGATCCCAAAAGGTTGTAGGAGCTTTTAAAGACAACAAGCCACAAGGAAGGATGAAGGTCTTTTCCACACTGACTCACCTCCTGACAGCTGGACATTAAAATTACCGATGTTCTCCCTTCACAGAGGTTCTAGTTGGGGCTAATGGGCAGTTTTGGTGGTGTTTCCTTTGGACAATATCTGAAGCAGAGTGGAAAGGAAGTAATAGATTATTCCTCAGACTAGTCAAATATGATGAATGTGCCTAGGACTTTTGAAGGTACTATACTTCCAAGGCATCTTGGTGTCCAGTACAAATTTCCTCCAGTTTCCTCCACAGGATGGTGCAGCTTTGTGCTGCCTTTTGCTGTGGGCTGTGGCCAAAACCACAATGTAGCAGATTAATAGAGTTTTCTTTCTCCTTCTTCTATACATGCCTGCACTGGCAATACAACACCTCCTAAGTGCTCCTGAGGGTTTCAAAAGATGGAAGAAATTATGTCCTATCCAAACATAACAATAGTAATGATAGCACACAAGCAGATAAGGCTGTCAATTTAGTACAATTAACTATCTACTCTGCTGTACCTTCATTTGGTGATCTAGTTTTACGATGCAATCCAAAGGGAGAAGGAAAATATTTACAATAAAACAGGGGGATCAGAAAGAAACAAAAATTATGGGGAAGAAATAAAGCAATGGTAGACTTAAGGGGATAAAATTGAATAAAACATGCAGAGAGACAGTCCACAGTGATGCCATATGTCAGATAAAGCTAACCACAGTCATACCTGCCTGGTGCTCTCTGACTACTGGTTGAAGTTAGGACAAATGAGGCAGTGATAAGCTCTTTTAGAAAAATATCTAAGGGTCTTAGAAAAATATTTGTAGTGAGGAGCTCAGAGAGAATTTCTCTTCCTGCAAGTACTTGTGTCTACATTACTAAGAGCAATTTGAAGTACTAACCCTAACTAAGGCCTCAAAGTAGAGATATTTCAAAGGACTTTGGGCACAACCGAGTGCTTGGTGTCACAAAAGTTAGATTTGTTATGGTGAGTTTGCCCAGGGGTGCCTGTTCAAACCTGGACTTGAACAATTAGAAGGTGCTGCAAGAAGTCAAGGAATAATCACAAGAGGCTCAGAAAGATCACAAGCAACTTTTTCAGAGCTTCTGTGGCCACAGGCCATAACACAAAATGAGAGTGATTCTTGCTCATGGGTGACTGACAGAACTGATGCAGGTTTTGACCACATCAAATAGGAATAATGAAATGTATTGCTAGTGCTTCAAGGTTCAGGCCAGTTCCCCTCCTCATCCTCCAAATATGATCTTGTGGAAAAGGTGAAAGTGCAGGGCAGGGGAGGAGGCAAAACTCCCATATAAGCTATTTGTCTATGCCAGATTTCTGGATGACTCTAATGAAGATCATTCTAACACGCCAGAGGAAAGAGCAAGTGGATGAAGCCACACTTATCCAGAAAAATGGGAACAGAAACATTAATCTGTTTTTTTGTGTGGTGATCACAAATGACAGATCTGACCTTTCATGAACTGCAGTTATGGGCAGGTCTGCAGAGCTTAAAATTGGATTGGACAGCATGTCTGCTCAAGCTAATAATGCTGCTGGTGCTTGTCAGTGGCCATGTCACTCCTGCTCTTGTAAACTATGAGCATAAACTTTGGTCTCAGGAAACTTTGTGACAATCAGAGAGACAAATTCATAAACCCTTACCAATATAAGATGAACAGTGGTGAATTTTGATCTGTTGATCTGAGATCTTTTGAGGCAATCCTGTCTGGATTAGAATGCTGTGATGTGAAGTCATTGATAGAACTAGGTAGCTGAGGAGTAACTTTATTGAAGAGGGACCTGAGTCTTTGTAGGAAAATCAGTACCTGGAAGAAGTGCTTAAAACAGAAGGCTAGTTCCATGTTTGATAATTCGAGTTTTACCTACAAGATACAAGAGGAAGTGGGAAATGATGCAATATAAAAAGGTTGAAGTATAGACATCCCATATTATACATGAAACTGAAGTTATATCTACCAGAAGGGAAAAAACCCAGCAAACCTTCAAGGAAAGGTGTTGGGGGGAGAAAGGAAAAAAGCAAGTTATTATGAGAAAATGCCTTGAAGGAAATAATTTATGGAACTTTGAAATTATTTTCTGGTAAGCAGTAAGTTTCTACTTTTCGATTAATCCCACTTTTCATTACATGCAGTACCTTTCTCTACAATGCCTCAATATGCAGTCCAAAATGTATATCTCAATGTAGACTCTTTTATCCAGTGTTGCAGCCTTTGAAACTGCCTTCAGCTTCATGTGGGTTATACATGAGGGGTTCCAAACTGCCAGGCTGGGTTTGAAGAAGCTCTTAGAGATTCAGTAACTCACAGCTGAAATGGCAGAGGACTTAACAGCAGAGTTTGTATGCATTCATCTACTGGCAGTCAGCAACTGCTTCTAGGAAACCAGTCATTAGAGAAAACAATGAAGGGCAAGTTGTTCAGAGGCTAGATTCCTATACTTTTGAGAACTACCGAGAACTGCACACCTAATCATTGATCCCTACTTAAGATGTATTTTTGCAGCTGTCTCCAATTATTCTATGACAGATGCTACTGTCATAAGTTTTTTGCTTATTTATGGATTAAGTCTCTCATTCATCAGCGGGATAACTCTCTTTACACAGTATCTCTTGATGTAAAAAAAATAATAAATTATTGCATATCAGACCTGGAACATAGCAGGTATAGTTGTCTCCATACCATTGCCAAGTCTGCTTTGTAGAATAGAATCATAGAGTCATTTAAGTTGGAAAAGACCTTCAAGATAATTGTGTCCAACTTTTAACCCAGCACTGCCAAGTCAACGACTAAACCATGTCACTAAGTGACACAACTACATATCTCATAAATATCTCCAGGGATGGTGACTCAACCACTTCCTGGGCAGCCTATTCCAATGCTTCATAACCCTTCCTCTGAAGATTAAATCTAAACCCCTCATGGCCCAGCTGTAGGCCATTTCCTCTTGTCCTATCATTTGTTGCTAGCAAAGAGTATGCTCATCCAATCCATGAGCAGTTTCACTAGGGGGATGCTGTGGGAAATGATGTCAGAGCTTTTACTGAGGTCTAGATAGGCAACATCCACAGCCTTTCCCTTATCCACTGAGCGGGTCATACTGTCATACAAAGAGATCTGTCAAGCAGGACCTGCCTTCCATGAGGCCATTTTGTTTGGGCCTGATGCCCTTGTTGTCCTGTACATGCCAGCAATGGCACTCAAGATGATCTGCTCTGTGACGTCCACTGGCACTGAGGTCAAACTGAGGGATCTGTAGCTCCCCAGATCCTCTTCCCAGTCCTTCTTGTAGTTATCACAGTGGCTAGCCTCAAGGTAGCTTGGACCTCTCTGGTTATCTAGAAGTGCTATAAATGGTGGAAAGTGGCTTGGTGAGCCCTTCTGTCAGCTCTCTGATTCAATGATACAGAACTACCTCCGTACCTCCTTCTTTGCCTCTCCCTTCCCGGGTGTCTGTAGCCACCCATTGCAGCACTCAGTGGTGCAAGTCGCCTCACCACATTTCTGTGAAGGTGGCTATGTCATAGTTTAATTGCTGCACAGTGACTTCTAGCTTCTCTTGTTTGTTGCTGCATTGCCATAGATCACATGATGATTTATACTTTTTGTTACCATGAGAAAAGAAATAAAAAACAGACTCAAGATATTTATATACCCCAGTTAAAAATGTTGCTTGGCTTAACATTCTTAGCATTGCTGCTAGTATTGTGAATATCTCTTCCCCAGGCTGGCATCACTACAGCAGCAGAACCATTATGAGATGCAGTTTTGCCAATGTAAATTTGTTTTTGCTGGCTTGGCTTATCATGTTTGAAAGCCATTAAAAAAAAAACAAACAAGCAAGCAAAACTAGCTATTGGTGGATGCCATATTTTTGCTAGGGCTAGAAGAATGTAGATAAGCTTTTGAAAGAAATCTTGCAAAAAAGCATATGAGTGTGTTTTCACTCTGGAACGGAAAGCAATACTCCCATCCATTCTAATTCTGCAAAAGTATAATGCTTCTGGAGAAGAGGGCATGTGTTCAATAAAATTATGTGACTGAGAAAGTTTAGGCCTAAACAAGTTTCCAATAATAAAGTATTTTGAATTTATATGGGATTTTTTTATACTACATAATTTAAAATATCTGTTTTCATGAAGCAGTCAGTCCTAATAAATGCTCCCCTGAAAGACAAGTATCTTCATTCCTTGCTCCTTCCTGACTCCTGCTTCTGTGTTGATTCATCTACACCATGCTGATTTTCCTTGCATCCATACATTTATTTGGAAAGATTCTCATTTTTTATCCTTCCTGCTAACCATGCCACCCAAAAGTAAATTTGTACCATTTGCAAAGAAACCTACGTGCCATACAGCTCAAAACATGGCAAGGAGCTGATCTGCTTGCAACAGGTAAAAATATTCTGATTTCTCTGGCTGTCTTCTGCATCTCCATTAAATGATTAAAGACTATATTTTAGTCCTAAATTTCTAACATAAAATCTTATTTGGGTTTTCCCATTAGAGATAAAAGTTCCACCTATTTGTCATTGGAAATTTGTCAGCCAGTCAATTTGTGATGACTTCAGAGAGCTGAGATTAGCAAAATTAAAACCCTTCTGTTTGTATGTTTTTAATAAATTTCTACAGGAAGAGATGTAGCATACTGCATTAAGTAGGAGTTTTATATTTGTACATTTTTTTTCCTCATTATCAATTCAGTGGGTAATTTTTTGAATTTAAATTAATATTCCTTGAGTTTATCTGCCACAAGCAAAATAAGTGCCCCAGGTATTGTTGCTTTTTTGGCAGAGTCTTAATGTACACTTTATGGACTGATGTGCTAATTTTCATTTGTTTGGATGAAAGAAGATAATTTGGCCCTGTGTAAGTCAAAGCCAAGTTATTTTAAGTTTAAGATAAGACAAACATTTTGTTTCATTTTTATATGAATCCAGTCATCTAGTAGCATTATAGTTCTAAATGGAGTGAATGCAGAATATATATCCCTCAGATATTTGGGAAATAAAGTCTGCATTTTGGGTAATTGGTCTGCTATTGCTAAAACTCATATTTGAATTGGCACTAGCTAAGAAATACTATATTTCTTCATGAGTATTTTTAAGATGGGGAGAAATTGCAGGCAACAAATTATGATGAAAAATAATTTTTAAAGAATTGTCCACAAAACAGAAATTCTGACTTGTGAAGTAATGTGTGATAGCTTGAATCAATTATATAATTTAGTTTTGACAATTTCAATCTATTTCAATTTGATTTCCCATAAATATTTCACTGTTTCTACCCTAAGTTATATTTTGAACAGAAAAATACTTTGATCTGAAATGGAACCAGTTTATGAAGAGGAAAACAACATGTAATACTTTAATATATATTTTACATTAGAAATGTTACTTGGTTGGAATGAGTACTACTATGTAGTTTTTCAAATTAAAAAAAGCCAACAACAAACAGTTCCCAATTCCTTGTATTATCCTCTATTCCTTAGATTATGAGGGAGGGAAATGCAGTCACTAGGAACAAGGGTCTGCCTGCCTAATTTTTAAATGCTGCAACAGATACTTTTAAGTTAAGTTCAGCTATGAGGAAGTCTTACTTTTCCTTCTGAGATGATCTTTGCTGTGCCATCTGTAACTGAAGTTAAAAAAATGCAGCAAGTGGAGATAGTTCCTTCCCTTCTTGGGCACATTACCCTTTCTGCATCATCTAAACGTTGTCATTCTGTGCTGTCTGACAGCACCATCTGGTTCAGAATATAATATCTCAGATCTGGCCATTTCTAGAGCTAGATGTGCTGCCACAAGGTATACCATGAGTCGCTTTTGCCTTTGTACTAGATCTTCTGATATCATAATGCTGATGTGGCATCTTCAGATGATCCAAAACCCCAGACTGCTTAAACAGAAACAATGAATAATTCATATCAAAAACAGAGAGAAGCAACCAAACAAAAGTCAATGGGCATCTTCTGGTTAGCTGGGAAAGACAGGGATACACAGTACGCTCTGCTGTCATTGTCAGAGAGTACAGAATAACCTTTGCCATGTGAGGAGAACTCTCTGGAGCTCAGCTAGCAATGGCAGATCATTTAGAGGATCACTGGTTCCATATCACTCCTCTCTAAAATGCCAACCAGGAATGAACTATAGCACACAAAGCTCTCTCTACAGGTACAGTCTTCTGGGAATCATAAACACTAGATATAAAGCCAGTAGTTTTGTGTAGGTTTGCACAGTGTGTTTTGGACTGGGACAATCGTATCTAGCTTCTTAATTAGGGAAAAAAAAATAATACTCATAATAGGGATTCTTCCATTAGCAAGCAGGAAAACTTTACTCAGGAAGATGAATGGAGAAATTCAGCGGAACACTCAAACTGCCTTGCACTACTTTCTGACAAAAAGCATCCATAAATCTGATTTTATGTGGCGGTAGCAATAAGCTTCTGACTGCTTTGTCTCATTAGAGTTGTGGGAAGAAATTGGAATATGTCTCTAGCCTGGCAAACTAGGCCCTCTACCTGTAAATTATTAAACCTTATGTGTGTCAGGTGTGCTCAGAAAGGAATGAGCCAGGGAACAGAGAGAAATAGAGGTTGCATTGTTAGGTGCAGAAGCCAGAAAAGGGATTAGAGGAAGACAATCATATTTTGCTTTGCTTTGGCTTTATCTGCTTATTAGGGAGCATGGAATAACAAAACTACCTTTTCGAGGTCACCATGACACAGGGAAAAAATGCATTGAGTGCACAGGCAGCTGAGTGAAAAGTAGAATGTGTGCTGACTAATATGGGCAAGGGTTTTTGAGAAATATTCATACATAGGGAGTCATGCTCAGTCCTAAGATATCAGTTTTCCATTGTATTGGAAATAGAAAAAAGATGCACACCAGAAACAGCAGATACAGGGATTTGGATCATATGATCCGGATTTATGTGCATAAGTACTGGTTCTGCTGGTAAGCAGATGCACAGCATCAATACGGTTTTCCACAATGGCTCCACCTACAACAAATCTCTTTGCAAGTATCATGCACTACCATGAGTTCCAGGATCTCTAACCCACATCTGATTTTTGGAGGTGTCTAATTGACCTTGACACCTCCATGCATCATGGAACACTGTGAACAACTCTCCCATGGGGTTTATTTTAAATTATTTTAGGCAACCGAAATCTGAATCCAGGTTACTCCTTTCACTGTATTTTTTTCAGGTTGACTGAGCAGATGCTTTAGTACGCAGTGAATGAGGAGAAAAATAATAATCAAACAGTTAAGGAAAAATAGAAGCAGTTAAATGTAAAAGATCTGAATAACTGCAGTGTCTGAGAAAAATGAAACAAATGTAGGAGTCTGATATAAAATTGAATTGCAAGCACTGGACAGTGAAGGGCCTGGATTATGACTGTGTCATATTAGAAATCTGGAAAAGTATGTGCCCTTACATTGTTATCTTAAAGGTACTCCAGAACAAGGGCAGTCATCTACGAAGATATTAGTCTCTATAGCATAATATCAGAGATTTAGCCGTTAAGTGCCACTGGGAGTGGTAGTGTTACTCCTAGGAAAGGTGTCATTACTGCCCATAGATGAAAGAGTAAAAATCTCAATTTATCTTCTTCATGGTGCTATTCAGCAATCAGTTTCTTTTCTACTTCAAAATCTGGATTAAATGAGGCACAGCTGGAGGACAGAATGAAGGGACTGGCTGTTCTGAAGCTTTTGGGAAGAGGCATGGAAGAGTCAGCTTGGGACTCGCACTACTCCAGGGGACATAGTTAGATGGCCTAGTTTCTGGCAGAAAATGGAGAGCATTTGTATTACACATACATCACCACAATGTGTCAGCTCAAGTTTGAAGCTCTATGGTCTGACCAAGAATTCGTTTGCTACAGTTTCACATGCTTCTTGTTTTTTTATTGTTCACTGCAACAATAAAAAAACAACAAACTCCTGCCATTATAAAATTTTCATTGATACAACAAATACAGAAATATTCCTTTAATATACCAGCATGCAATGATTTGTAACAATATGTGAGCGCAGAAAGGATGACTGACCAGTGGCAGAGTGAACTCTAGCAGTGTGATTAATTCCAGACATTAAATCCTTATATCTCTCCTGTATCCTCCAATCAAACCCCCATGCTTTCCACATTGCTCACTAGACACAGAAGATAACATGATCATTTTGGAAGTTCAGTCTCGCCTGCAGGCAAGAACTTGTCCCGTCATAGCAGAAACAAAAGTAGCACAGCAGGACCTTCACTATCAGGAACAGCGACAGGAATTGTCCTCGTGAAACAACAGATCTCTTATGTGTGAGTTTAAATGTGGGTGTTTTATTTCTATGAATGCCATTCTTAACTGTGTGTATACCAACCTAGATAGATAATGAGCATAATCATTCTTTGAGAATAACAAGACATGCAGTTCCAGAGAAAATATTCCCAATTTGGAAACCTTTTATGTAGTCACTATGAATAACAGGGAATAAAAAGAGGAAACTGCACTGATTTTTCCCAAATCAAGCTTTTGATCACTTAACTAACACTTTTAACATGTGTAACATGCAAAGGAGTTCCTTGTGTGATAGTGGACACTGCTGCTTAGGCAAGGATCTGGGACTCTTCATCTGTACTACCCTTCCCTGTCCTCCCCACCCCACCACAGCTCTTACTTCCGATGATAAATACTCCAGTCCAAATATAAATAATGTAATTGGTCAGAATGTGAAAGAACATAAAATCTTATAAAATAGATCAACACAGTGATTACATTTCTTAAAACACTTATTTCCTTAATGACAGAACTGTATCTGTCAGCAACAAATCCCCCACCCCCGTCTCCCCCATTTGTCAATAAACTACATTTACACTGGTGGCATCTGGCTACCAGTAACTGGATGCTTTATAAATATAGAGATAGATGAATTAACTAGATTAAACAGATAGATGTAGGATGTTCGAGCTGAAGAGCCATGAACCCTTACTTAAGGGATTTGTCCTATAAATTCTTCTGTACCAGATTACTTTGTAACAATGGTTTATAGCTGTCCAGGCTCTAAATCAAAGAACTATTGGCTTGAATGAAGGATGAGGCATGAATCATATTGTGTTATAAAGAAACACATAATACCCAGTTGTTCATTTTTTAATTTGCTACATGAGGAAAAAACCTTCACTCTTTGACTTCAACCCTGCAATGAATTGCAAAATGGCAGAAAGAAATATAAAGATCTTTAGTCTTTGGCATTAAATAGGCTTTAAGGTCTTCTTGATGAACCATTAGTACCCGCAGGCTACATGCTGCCTCAGTGGGATTCTGGTGCACTCATTTGCTATATTACACTCAAGCACAGTAACCCTTGCATAGCTCAAATGCAGCAGCCACATAGCAGGCAGGGGCATGAGCTGATCTGAGCCCAGTTGTATAGGAAAAAAGAGAATATCAGAGGAGTCAGCTCAGAAATCACAGCATCATGTATAGCAAAAGCCTATATGCTGCTTGAAGCAACTACTTTCATGAATTTAAAACTGAGAGCATTCTAAATACAGAAAGTAGGGAAAAAACCCAGTTGCGGAGCAGTAACAACAAAGCCCAGGCATGAGATCTTTGCATGGAATGCTATGAACTTGTGGCACTTAAGGACATTGTTTAGAGGTACACTTAGTGCTGAGTTAATGCTTGGACCCAATGGTTTTAGAGATCCTTTACAACCTGAGTGGTGCTGTGATTCTCTGGTTCTCTGAATACTTGTTTAACATTGTGGAATATTTGATGTTCATTCCTCCTTTGTTCTTCCTGTGACAAGTATAGATTCTGCAGGTTTTTGGCTTCTTCATTCTATTTTTGGGGGTAAGGTAGTGTGAATCTTTGGTGTTTCACAGTCTGCTGCTGTACACTTGTGTGAGGGTAAGGACAGGCTTGCCTGTGAGGACAGGAGTGCCCCACGTCACCATCAGGTAATGTCTCCAGCACTGTGCTGCTCTGCTCAGTCTCTAGACCTTGTCCAATTGTCAGACTGTCCTGTACCTGCCCCTCTTTTGCTGTCATGTAGGCAAGTTTTGCCCTCAACTCGTGCTCATAGCCTAACCAACTCAGATGTTTTGATATTAATTGTATTTTGTACCTACACAGAGAGAAACAATGCTCGAGGAAATGTCTCATTTGTGGAACCCAGAGTTTCCCTCGACCCAGTGCTTTTACAGACCTCAGGTAAGGATTTCCCTTTAAATAATTCTCTGTAATATAGGCATAACTAGCTGGAACTGCTAGGACATAATGTGTGAATGAAGCACACTTTAGTTTATTATGTAGGATCTACAAGGTTTGCCCCATAAAATTACTATATTTTTAAATTAATATTTACAATGAAATGGATCTCTTTCCTTGAAGTAGCCATCATTAATTCTTTCCTCCACTCAGATTAAAAGTATGCTGACTATTTAATAAAAGATTAATTGCTTACATCAGATTGTTAAGTATTTTTTCTTCTCTTCTTATCATAAAGCCAACCTTCATATTTAAAGTCCTAATTTTTAGAATAAGCTTTTAATTTGTGAATTTGTGTTATTTGCATTGATATATTTTGGGCATACAATCCTTTATTCAGTAAAGCCTCTTAAAAAACATTGCAAACACTTGCTAATTAAGCACCATAATAGTTTTAAGCCCACAAAATTAGCAATATGCAATTAATAGGATGAGCTGTCACTCATTGAAAGCTTAATGTGTAGCAAAGCAGCCAAATAAAGGATGAAGGTGTTAAATTCTTGACAGTATGCTGGTAACCTAGGTGATAGGTTAGGCACAAAACCTACACTTGACAAGGATACCAGAGATGACCTCACCATTTGCTGTGTAGACCCACATCTTGTCCAAAAGACAGTAAGCTGCATTCTATTCTCTTTTAGTTACATGCTAACGTGGAGTGACATTGTGTAAATGTTGTAATGGTGCTTCAAGAACACCCACGTACACTTTCACTTATGACCTTAGTTGGCCATGATAAATGGACTGGGAGTCATCTTCAAAAGTCAGTGAGATTAAATAATCTAACTGAAAAATACTGCTAAAATTTGAGATGGCTGACATAATAGCTGTATTTTCAGGGGTATAAATTTCACCCTGGGTGAATTTATTTATTTATTTTATTTATACCCAGGGGTATAAAATTCACTTAGACTGGTGGGATTTATTTTGCTTTTATTCCTCACCTCGCTTCCCTTTTAATATATGCATTATCAGTCTGTATGATCAAAACCCTGTTGCTCTGGAAGATTAGTCAAAGCAGACAGTAGAGTAACGTATTAGATATACAGAGGTTAGAAACGTGTTCCTCCTCGAGGAAAACATTTTCATCAGTTCTTTCGCATTTCTCTTATATTTCTCATTGACTTTAAAAGGATGAATAATGTGTCACATAATACATTATATATTTTCTCTGTTCAGTTATCAAGATCTTGATATGTTACTTACTGGTATTTTTTAAACTTTATTTTAAATATGGCATTAAAATTCACAAATTATATTTCAAAAGGAACATAAATTCCACAGAAAGGACAGATTTACAGAATTTTAAAGCAAATTTCAAAAGCTCAGCTGTCATCATACCCATCCATTGCAATGAGTATAAATAACTTCCTTTTATATATGAAGCATTGGGAGGAGAGAAGAAAAATATATATGCATAGCAGGAAAACTCCAGGTGCTCCTAGAGTTATTTGGGACATTTTCCAGTTGACAGTATGGAAATACTGTCAGTCAGACCAGAAAGCTTGTTGCTATGGGGACATAATAACAGAATCATTTGACAACTTGGCAGTTGTTAGAGTTGGCAGAGAGAACTCTGGAAGAGGGGCTCTTGGATGATTTCAGGTGGGTGTGCACTGGGGATGGATGGGTGGCTAGGAGGAAAAAAGACTAAGAAATTCTTTCAATCTTTCTCCTTTATGTTGGAGTGGCATTTTAGTCTGTTTTGCTTCTTTGACTTTTTTTTTGGTTTTTTTTGCTTTTTACAGTGTTCCTACTTTAACATCTTTGAAAATGGAAGGAGAGAAGACCTATATTCAGACATCAGCTAGCTATGCATTCACCCTAGGATGAATATATATTGAAGTGAAAAAAAATTATGCAAGAGCTGGCAAAGAGATAAGGCTGCATAAAAAGCCAATATGATTTTGGCTGTTCTCTCTGAGGAGTCATATCATAAACCAAGAAGATTATAGTTCCTCTGTAGTTCAGATGTGATGGTAGTTAGAATATTATAGTACCTGCAGTACATAGAGAGTCAGAGATTAACTAGGAAGATTTTAAAAACAGGTAGCAGTCATTATCGAAAACTGGAGGCTGGTTTATAAAGATGAAAGAACTAACACTGTTTAAGTTGGCTGAATGTCAGATAAGATGCATGTCACTAGTTCGCTAATATTTCAAGAGTCTGAACATCAAAGCAGTCAAGGTAATATTTAGTTGAATAATGGTATTCTTGGAAGAAATTGGGGTGGAAACTGGGAGGAAAATAAAAGCCAGACTAGATATAAGGGAAGGAATCCTAGTTCTGAGTCTATTACATTTAAGAATGATCAGAGTTTCTGAGGAACAATATTATACACTTGGAAAGTCCCAATTGACATTGGAAAATGCATGGAAAAATGTATATTAGGCAGAAGTTTTAGTACTGCATTGAAGCTGAGAAATATATGAATCCTATTTCTTTTACTGTCAGGAAGTGAGAAAAATCTGGTGACTCTTTTGGGGTGCTTCTCTAGATGAAATTAAAGACAACAAGGATTGAAAAGTCATTCTGTGGCAGTGCATAAGGAATTGGTAATGTGGCATATTTGAGTGATGCGCTTACATCCAAAAATCCTCAGGGTTCCAATGCTGCAAGAGGATCTAGGGAGAGAAACAATGTCCTAACTCAGTCATAGACAAGGAACGGTGGAGTTTCCTAAAATACGTTGTGGTCCAAATGTATTTAAGATTGTGTAATTATATCATTTAGGGTATTTGGGAAAGTTTTCTGTTCTGAAACAATTTTTTCAGGAGAATACTATCTCCATTATGTCCACTAGAAGAATGAAAGTGATAAATGTTTTCTGTGTTTTTATGGAGCAATATAAATATCAGATGTGTTCATAGATTTTAATCCTTTCTTACAGGCAAACTGCCTCTGTTTCTCTTCTGTTCTCTTATGATCATGCCATCCAGACTGTTTCCTTTCCCTGTGCAAATCAAAATCAATTAAAAATATCCCCACAGGACTCAATTTTCAGAGAACCTACATATCCACACCTCTAATGGAAGTCAATGATAGCTGCAGGCATGTGGCATCTCTGAAACTCAGGCTCTATAGAGCTAAGTAAAGAAAAACATATGGATTTTTTAGGTAATATACCATGGGAGAAATCTCTAAATGGGCCCTGAAATAATGAAACTACACGTTTTATACTATAGTCCAACTCGCAATCACTAGGCCATCTCACCACAGGGGAAAAAGAGGATATTGAGAGTTATTGAACATTGCCAATTTTTGCTGTGGATCAGCTTGAAGTTATTTAGCACAGATGTTTCTGTAATTGTGACACACTGGGAAAATCCACATGCTCAATAGCCCTCAAACTTGCACTTCCATCTGTGCAGTATGATGGTCTACAGTTACTGCACACAGCTGCAATATAAAGCACACAGAGTTCTGTCTGGCTTAAGATCTGCTGAAAGATTTTTCTTAGCACCATCTGCACTTTTTATCTACCTGTCTCCCTATGGTTCTGTGTTTAGATGCAGTTACTGTCTTACTGTTATAAGACAGTAAAATATAAGCCTAGTGAAAATAATAATGTGTAAAGAACTGTACAAAATTTAACAGTGTGGTTAGAAACCTTTTGTCGTGATAGGAATTTAACAGTAAACTGTGAAATCCATCAGTATTTCTATTTATATTTAAGTCAGTTTTGAACTATTTTAGTAACAACTGAAAGATAGGGTTCTTATACCAGAAAAAGAGCATGATTTAACTCACAGTGGTGAAAATGATGCTTCTGGAAACTACTTCCTCATCCTAATATCTTCTTAGACTTTGATCACACTCCAAAATGAGAAAAAAACTCCGCCTCTGGTGATTTAACAAACATTTTGGAATCAAAACAGTGTGTACCAATCTAGAAAATTAGAGACGAAGACTTCCACTACCTTTGAAATTTAAATAGGCTTGAATGTTAATTATTCATAACTTATTTGTTCAGTTCAGGCTCAGGATACAAAGAAAAAAGAAGGTAATCTCTCTAAATTTAGGAATATACAGCTCAGTGCGGAGAGACAGAAGCTGTTGTTGGTATTATCCAGGCAGAGAGAAAGCTGTTGCTGTCATGTTATTTTCTCCCTCTGTTGCTGCACCTGTGGGTCCATTATGTATCCCTGTCTAAGGAGAAGGTGGGACTGTTGCCCTTGACTTTACAGCCCCAACAGGAGGGTGGACCTGTCATTTAACTTCTTCTCTGCAGAGAGCTGTTGCTTTTGTTCTGTGACCCTTTCTTGCAATATCCTGGTCCAAGCCACTTCTATAGCTGGTGGTTGCATTGGGAAGTGTAGCAATTCAGCCATTCCAACAAGAGGACACTGTAAAATGTTTCCCATCATGCAGCCATGCTAAATAATGCAAGAGAACTTCTGCATTGTCACATTTAACAGGAACTCTTCAGACCTTGAGAGATTAAAGAAAACCATCTCGCTTCTAAACCAGACTGTAATCTCACATGATTGTCTGGAATGCTCACAGAATTCAGTCCTGTAGAAACCTGGAATATTAATGACAGGCTTTTGACTTTTGTTAGAAACATCTTGGGATCTGGAACTGTCAGAACCTCTTTTTTTATGTCTTCCTTTTTCCCTTCTTGACTTCTTCTCTGGGAGCTCAACTTCATCATGTTCTGAAAGAAACAGCTAACTGTACATCATTGTTGCAGAACCAGCATGTGTCTGGGATATGTTTTATCCAGCCCCTCAATCAAATTATTTTTGTTTATTTAGATTATAGATGGTAGTCACAGAGAGATGCACAGTGTGTAGTCATCCAGCACTACTGCACATCTGTTACTGTATTTATGTAACATTTTCTTTCTCTCAAAAATACAGGGCTTGTACTGTAGCATATAATATTAAGACACCACTTCCCTGGCTGCAAGAGTAAGTTTTTGCCTAGAGTGTATCAGGACAATCCAATACACAGACATCTTGAGGAATTCCCTGTGGCAGGAAAGACTAAATTTTGTATGCTAATTCTAAAACCTCCACAAAATCTATGATGATGAAGAATGCTATGCCCTCCATTTTCATATCCTTTCCCTTATGTTAAGGTTGAATTCATTATGCCACACTTTCTGGGTTTTTCTAATTTTTTTTTCATTTTTCCCTTTTTCCTTTGCCTCTTTGGAATTACTTTGGAGAGCCCTTAGAGCCCTTAACAATACATGTCAAAATGTAAGGGCTGCACTGCATTGTGAACTGTTCCTCTGCTGACTCATCTGCCACAGCTAATCAAGACTTTTTGGTCTACATACTGCAGCATTTTAAACCTTTTAGCAGTAAAGCAGTGCTTTTTGCTCAAAAGCTTTTAAATTATAGCACATGGTGGGTGGCTGATAAGATTTCTTTTTTTTTTTTTAAGTGAAAACACTTTTCTTGTTATTGCTACCTGGTGTCATGTTCTATTTATCAAGTCACAAAGTTTTTGGTGTCCAGTACCTTTTTTTTTCTGAGCTAGGGAATTTTCCTATTTAGGCAGCCCCACACCTTTTCAATTTGGTCCAGTGGCATCTGTTAGTGACACACAGGCCTAGGTTATTCTTTCCTTGTCCCACCAACACAGTAGAAAGGGGAACATTGGTCCTCAGTCTTCATGCTTCAGGAATGAAGCTGGGGATGGGAAAGATTACAGGGAATTTTCTGAGTACCACAATTTCAGTTCATTGTAGCTCCTTGGGTGAGGAGACAAAAGACCACAGCTTCCAGGATTTTCTAGTTTTATGCTCTCCCTGCTGTTCTGAGTTGTCTGTATTGTCCTTTTTTGCCTGGAAGTCCTAGCAAGTACTGTCCAGTCCAGTACTTCCACAGGGGCTCACATGACTTGAACGAAATTATTTTCTTCAACCCTTTGGCAGCTGGGGAAAAAAGCACTCTTTGCAAAGGAACAATATGTGCAGCTTGATGAATGGTGCAGTCTCTGTATGTTGCTTCTACAGAACATCTCAAACGTTGTGTCACTGCTTTGTGTTCTTGGCAGTTTTCCTTTAAGGCAGCTCCTTTCTCCAGGATGAAACAAAATGAATATTGTTTCCTTTGGGATTCACAGAAACTGTATTCACTGTAGAAGTGAAAAATAACTGTATTTAGGACCTATATTATGTCAACTGCTCATTTTGCAGTGATTTTTTACCACCACATTTCTCAGTACTTAATTCTGAAACTTCCTTACCAATTCACTTTTTCCATTTGGGGATTATAATAAAGAACTGATTTAAGGATTTTATAGGGATATCTATGTTAAGAAGTACAGCACATGATCACTCAAGACTTTTTTTAGAGGGTCTAATATTTACTTCTGATTTTGTACTTACAAAAAAACCCCCAAAGTGGTTATTTTATAGACAGAGACATTTAAATTCTATACTATCTGATACATCTCTTTGACTATTATACTTGAATAGAAGCTATACCTTGAATTGCTTTTAGCCTGATTGCAAAATAGTTATTAAAAATCTCAAGACACTTTTGCAGTGATGGAGAAGTGGTGGATGTCCCATTCTTTGATGTCTTCAAGGCCTGGTTGGATGGAGCTCTGAGCAACCTGGCCCAATGAAAGGTATCCGTGCCCGTGGCAGGGAGGTGGAACACGATCTTTAAGGTCCTTTTTCAACCCAAACCATTCTATGATTAATTCTATGAATTCTGGAGTGGGAGTAAGTTACAGATGGCATGTTGCAAGTAGACTTTAAGTTCTTATCCAGTGAATTACACAGACTCTTTGCTGCTACTTAATGATGATGTATTTTTCTGACTCCGCTACACTCTTTTCTCTCTCCAAGTTCCTATAAGAAGAGTTTGAGAAATTTAAAGAGATCTCTGTTTTAATTTTGGAGGTATTATGTATTTCTGGCTGGTGTCTCTGCTCTACAGAATTATAGTTTTATTTACTTCTGCAGCCAGGAATCATGAAATCCTAGGACAAGAAGAGAACTTCAAAAAATCATCTCATCCTTTTTGTTTGTTTAACTGTTATTTAAAGCAAACTCCATTCTTTGGTCTTCTCTACTCTGAATTAAACTACTCATTTCCTTCAGTCTTTGCCCATAGGCCATATTTTTAAACCTCTGATCTTTTTTTTTTTTTTTGCTAGACTCTCTGCATTGATCTATGGGTTTATTGAAGTATACTGCCTAGGACTAGACACAATATTCTGTTTAAGGCCATAGTGTTGAATAAAACATTGAACAAAGCAGAGGGATTATTTCACATTTCCTTCCAGTCATAGTCTTTCTTATACATCCTGCTGTACAGATTCTGAGACATTTGCCTTTTTCACAACAGCATGACACTGTTGACTCATGCTCACTTTGTGACCCCTTTCAATCCTTCATTTATTTTTTCACAAAACTGTTTATAGACCATTATTCCTCTTCCTGTATTGATGTAGTTAGTTAATCATGACTAAGTATGGGATCTTGCTTTTACCATTGCTAAATCTGGTAATATTTTCTGTCCATATCTCTGATTTTTTAAGATCATCTTGAATTCTGTCCTTGTCCTCTAACATTCTTTTGGTCCCTCCCAGGAAATGGCATCTGTTCCTTTTAGATCATTAGTGAAAGTATTGAATTGTATCAAACCCAGAGGAGACGTACCATTAGAATGTGTCCTGTTAGGTATGTATTTCTGATGAAAAACAAATTGAAGACATAATTACATTGTCCTAAATATACACATATAGTGGTTGACTGAGAACTGACAACATAGTTTTATTGTATCAGTTAAAAATGTTATTGTAATTTGAGTTCAAAATATGGACAATAAATATCTTCCAAAAAGGCAAAAGCATTTGTGTAGTGAAAAGACTAGTTTTCTAATATTTCTATCTATATATGCTTTTTTAGGGTTGCCACAGATTTCATCCGTGACCTCAAAAGGCATGTCATCAAAACCGATGTTGAAATCTATACAATTTTGTGAAACATTTTGGTATCAATAAACTGCTATTTAAAAACAAAAAAGAAAACAAACAAACAAACAAACAAACAAAAACAAACAAAAAATTTTGAAAGGTTCCAAGCAACTCTAATATCTGCAACTGAACTTCTGATTAGAAACACGTTAGACTAGATTAAAGAAAGTGCAATGTTTTCAACAAAATAAGACCAATTTGAAAAGAGGAAAAATGGATTAATTTCAAGGAAATCTTTCTGATCATAACATCAATGGCTCTGAGCTTTCACTGGAAGATACAGAAAATTCTTTGTGTTTCTGCTCATGGCAAGGAGGTTGGACTAGAACTCCAGGGCCCAGACTCTTTCAGACTTATGTGGTCAAATACCCAACAGGGACCAGCTGTGCCATGACGGGCAAATGATCCCATCTGAGGTCACACAGAGAATTAATTTTGAAGTGTCACACAGACACTTCACAAGTCTACAGCTGCTAGAACTGAGGAGCACATGACCTCCATTAGGCGCTGAAAAGAAGAGAGTCAGTTCTCCTGAGCTCAATATAGTTCAGTGCCTGAAATTGTCCAAAAGGCTTAGTACACAATGGATTTTGTTTTAAATGTTTTACTGGTTTCCTATTGTTAGGAATTTAAAGCAATGGCACCTTTTTTTTGTTTTTTGAGGCAGTCTAGTTTGTATTATAGAGTATTTATTACAAACCTTCACACAGAGAGAAAAATCTTCACTATTTAAGTTTAAAATAACATAATTCCTCTTTGAGGAGATAGAAAGAGTAATGAATACCATACCAGTGACTGTAGCTTGAAGAATCTGCTTTGACTATGTGAAGGAATAGAAAACAAATAAGATTTCTTCATAAATGTCTGTTACAGATTGTCATCAATTTTTCACTTTATTTACTCCTTACAGCCAACAACCCTACTCTTCCTACTCTCTCTATGTTATTTTATATTGGTAGTAATAAAGAATACGAGAGAGAACAAACCACATGTGACAGATGGTAAAGGCACACTTAATGTGCTATTGGGAAAAGTATTGCAGAAATGAGGACTATTCAGGACCATACAGTGGAAAGTAGTACATTACACATAGGAGGACAAAACTTTTCTGATTTGAGGAAGCGTGAATTTAGCCTAGCTCCAGATTTACCATGGTCCTAGAGTCACACGTGTGCGTCAGTACTGTGCTGATTTCTAGAGGAAGGTCTTTCAGGGTTAGGGATCTGCAGCTAGAGGCTGGAAAGAAGGTGGTGAACTATGAGAAATACATGCCACTGACCTATTTTGCAGCCTGCTGCCTCCCTAGGTGCAGAAATTCTGGCACTCAGATATATTCATCGTTTTGGCACAGTTCCCCCTGAAACCTCAGGATTCACCTTTAAGGAGGGAGACAGATTTCTGCCAGCTAGAGGCAGCTATTTTAGGTGAGGCTGAGGCTTCTGGCAACCCATAGAGATGGTTTTCTTTGGTCAATGGGTGTCTATTCCTGAGCTACTTATTTTTCATATAATTTTTGTGCTTGAGCAGTCTGTGTCTGAATATCTTCTGCAATTGTGTAAGGAAAGCTCAGCTTTGATTTTGTTTTTTTGTAGTTAAACTTTATTTGGATGAATAAGAAAATTAGAATATAGATAGAAAACCTAAGGAAAGTTTTAATCAGGAACAGTTAGTATATGGGGCCTTTTGTTCGTATTTGGTTTTCCTGACATGTGCATTATGCGATTTCCATTGCTTGGAGTAATTTAATGACAATTTTATTTAATTTTATTTAATGTACATATTTTTTTGAAGTTATAAGGGAAATTAACACAAATTGAATCAGAATTTGTCCTTCTGCCTGAACTTTACCTGTTTTCATGGTAAGCTTGTCAGAAAAAAGACTGTATTTTGCTGAGTATTTACATACCGTATGACAGAGTAGGTCTGATCTCAAGCTGGACCCTAGACACTACTGTAAGGCAAATAATAAAAAAAGATTTTGCCCACAGAGAGCCTATGTATATATTTCTATATCAGGATTTGTCTCCCATTTTTATTCTTTCCTTTAGAAGTTTAGAGGGTTCTTTACTAGTCACTCAAGTACTAAATATTTAGCATCAATTCATATGAAAGTTTCTTTGATCTTTGTGTAAATAAACAGGCTCTGTTTCTCCCATAGGACTCTTTCTTGAAAATGATTTCTTTCATCAAGTAGTTTGTTGCATCTCTGTGAACATCAATACTGCTTCCTTCAGAACTTCAAACAAATATTTCCTGCACATTTACAGGAAACATATTAAACACTATAAATGGCAACCTGCCTTGCACCTGATTCAATACTTAAAGTGAGCTGTGAGCAACTGAGTGACACAGTGCTCTTCTGGCATCATGGCAGATAAGTGCCATATATGGGATGTCTTTTATAGCAATGTGAACAATACATTTAAAGACATAAGAATCTTTTCTTTATGCAACCTGAATATTTAAGCATTGATGGTGAAAACCTTGTAATTATAGTTTGCCTTTGGTTACTTATAATCATCCTGGAAACAATAGCAAAAACTAAGATGGTAATTCAAGTGCAGATCTCTTATAGATAGGAAGGTGAGCAACACGAAATGTAACAAACTGGGAAGAGAGGGAGAATAAAAATCTCATAATGATTTAAGTTTACCTCTACAAAATTTTCTGCAGATTATTTGTTCCTTCTCCAAAATAGGTTGCAATCTCTGAGGCCTCATCTTTATTTACTTCGTTATCTATGTAAACATGTGGCCTGAATCTGGTCTTCAGTATCTTCAGTATCTTCAGTATCTTAAATGTGATATATTCGGCAGGAAGCCGTGATGACTCTATCCCTACTTCCAAAATTGAGTGTTTTCTGCAGAAGAAGTAATTTGTTGAGTCTCTGAGAAAAAACAAGTGGTTTTAATGAGTGGTTGTTTTCTCAAGCCATCTTCCTGGAACTAATTTGTATGATTGTCCTCTTCACCTTGTTATCAACACTTCAAATTTTGACTTATCAGGAGGGTATTTTGGAAGTTTTCTGTAGACATCCTGCTTTCTTATAGAACAAACCAGCCATCTGTGAAGTCAATTTTCATAGCTTTACTGGCTTTGAGTGCTCTTCTTTGCACTTAGAATGCTCTGAAATTATTTTAATTGAATCAAAGTCATAAATTATAATGCCTGGGAAACACTGCAATGTAATTGTTTCTCTTTGTAATATTTATGTTCTAACTCAGTCATCCTCTCCAGCATCCTGCTTTGGAACTCCATTTTGGACATGCAATTCATTCACTTCACAATCAGTCAAGGCTCTGCTATATAATTCTAATTTTGTTAAGTGATATGAATATTGAACAGCTGAGGTTTATTATCTTTGAATGAAGGCACTCTTTATTCTTCCTGTCTTAAGACTCAGTTAGTATTCTGAATAAATACACAGCTTCCAAATAGGTGCACAATTGGCCTTTAGTTAATCTTCAACCAAAGAGATTCGGGAAACTCAAGCCTGTTTGATCCTGCAGATCATTTGAATCTACAAACAATTTTGATCCTTTCCAGTTTCTCTTCACAAGAAGCAGCTTTTTATTTGTCAGTGTCCAAAAGGGGAAGTTCTCTAATTCCTGAATGAGCCAATACACACAGAGAATAGGAATGATTTTACAACATTTAAATACTTAACCAACACAGTTTATAAACCTGCACTGTTTCTGTTTCTAGGCTATGTAGACAATGCTTATATGTCATGATTACCATTAATTCTCTCTTTGGTTTCAGTGTTCAGGAACTTTATATTACTTGGACAGTGAATGACTAATGGATCCCTACAGCCTTGATAAATAGACTAAATCCTCAAAAGAGTGGAAAGCCATGGACACAGGACCAATATTGGTTCCTAGTCTTCAGTCCAGGAGTAAGACTTGCATAATGTTGAAGACATTTTGAAAAGGGTTGTACCAGAGGGCTAAATGTGCTGTTCCCAGATAGAATACTAAAAGAGAGTAGAAGCTTACATTTTTTGGATGGCCTGTCTTTAAAGCAGACATACACATTCATCATTATTTGAATCACCAGTAAACTGAGATGGGAGTGAGGTATAGGCAGGACTGCTGAGCAATAAATGAGACATCACACTATGCAAATACACTGTTGAAAATCTGAAGAATTGTTAACACATGTGCAAGAGATTTAATTGCCTCAAATTCTGTCAAGATCAAAGAGGGACTTTTCCCACTGTAGCAAAGAATGCGAACAAGCAACTGCTGATCTGCTCCCTCTACTCCCTGCCTGAATATGCCTCCTGGATTCCGAGAATTTGGATGTGAGTTAAGCCACCTGACTTGAGATAAGATAGAGGTGGTACTATTGTCCAATTATCTTAGGTTTAAGTACAGTTAAACAAGACTGGAGGAGAAGAATGTACTGTCAAGGAAAGGAAACTCAGAAGCTGTGCTGAAAATTAGCCCTGTCTGGGTCTGGCAGGAGAAAGCCATAGCCCACAGACTCAAGACGTAAGGCTCAACTCAAAAGAAGAGGAAGGCTGAACATGGGACTGATTAGCATTGGAAGCAAGGGAATCATTTAAACAGTAGGATAAGAGAAGTGATAGCCAATGAGCATTGATTAATTTGTTTGCTAAAATGTATAAATGTGAGGTTTCGAGCGACCTTGGGATCCTTGCCACTGAGAAGACCAGAAGAAGAGGATCAGCAGGATGACATTTGGATCCAAGGGTGGTGGAATATTTTCTCTCAGTCTGGCTCTCTGACACTCTATTTCTTTCCCTGCTTTTTTCTATTTGTTTCTATCTCTCTCTACCTCACATTATTTGTTAAATAAAATCCATACTATTGACTTCAGCAAATAGCCTTGTTTGCACCTTAATTCAGGCAAAGGCATTTCTCTAATAATTGTAAAATCAGATTTTTACAGTGTGTTATGAAGACCCCTTCCCTAGAGCAATTAGAATTTATAAACACTCTCTCACTGAAATACTTGGAAACGTAGACCATGATGTCTCTTAACAGTCTTGTGTTTCATAACCTCTTGAATTTTATCAGAAGCAGGACATAGCTCTAGAAGAGATCTTTGACTTATCCAGGAAAATAATCCCAGTCCCCCTACAACAGTGTATTTTGGGGCCTTGATATCATCCTATAGTCTATCTCATGAGTTTTGGTGATAGCAAAAGTAAACATGACCTCACTTTATTTAGAGTTGTGGAAAATGTAGTAATGAAAGCACATATCTATTAACTTGTCAATTCACAATCTCTCATTTTAGAAACAACCCTGTTAGGAAGTTGACATACTGACATATTTGACATTAAATTGAACGTTTGGAGTTATTTCATTTTCCCTTTGGTAAGTACTTTTTAAAAGCTGTGTTTGCTCATGTTGAAGTCTGTGACTAAAAATGTGTGTCACTGATAGTATTAACATGTAATCAATGGCACTGTCATGGTTTGGATTATGGTTGTTTAAGTTCCAGGGAGAGTTTTGCAAGTACTATCATTGTACTGTACAATCTCAATCATCAATAGAACACTGTTTATACACTTATTAAATATAAATATAATATGACTGTAAAGTTTCATGAATTTCTTATGTTTTTTAATTTCCACTGTTTTCTTTCTTCTAGAGTATTCTCCCAGCTGCTTCTGCTGTCCTCTGAGTATGAAAACAGTTTCAGGCAGGTCAGTAAAATGCAGTGAAGATTTACTTTTCAGAAAGACAGAGGGGTTGGGTTTATTGGTTGGAAGTCTTTAACTGAAAGACTAATCTGTTTAATTTTTCAAACCCTTCTTTGCAAAAACCTGTTTGTTACACAGTAAATCTCCAGTTAACCTGGTTTCGGAGGCCACTTGACCCACAGCAATTACACTGATGGGCCAATGCTATCTCTGGGGTAACTCTATTAAGAGCAGTTGGATTACACTGGTTTTGGATTACATTGTGGTGGTTTAATCAATAGCAGGGGAAATAACTCAGTATACTACTGAAAAGATGAAACTTTCCCAACACACTGGGTTCAGGGAGTCCAAAACGGCAACAATTTCAAAAATACTTAGTGGGAGAGGGAAAGAACTCTGCTTTTCATCCTCCTACGTCCCTGCTGGTCCCTCCCTCTCCTAGTGACTTCTCAGTGCCCTCCTTCCTCCTTCTCCCCTGCTGCTGTCAGCACTGAGAAGTAAATGGGTCAAGCCAGTGGGTCACTGACAGTGCAGAATGCACCTCACCATGTGTTGCCATGAGCCATAGAGGATTACATGCTTAAGTTTCTCAAAGCCTGTTTTATAGGTGCTAATAAAAATGTGCTCTTGATGAGACAGTGGAAAGAGGGAGCCAGAAACAATGTGCATATTTTAAAGATGAAGATGGTTTTCAGCTAATAGATGTTAAGAAAATATTAGCAAATTAGCAAAATTTCTAATGGCAGCTCTTTTGAAAGGACTTTCTAACGAAGTATTCCTTTGTTCCTTCTCATTAAAGAGAAAAAAAAGACCCTCCAAAGTCCAGCCACTCACAGCTCAGGATACTAAAAGGGAAAGAGATCAAATCTTTCACATGCTATTTGGTATCAGCCCCATCATGTTATGTAACATGACTGTCTTGTCACAACATAATGCACTGGGGAGGAATGACAAAAGGCGTTTTTCACAGCTACATTTAAAGAAGCCACAGCACTTCAAACAGGCAACTCTATGTATTTTCTTGCTAAAGGACTTGCTCTAAGGACAGATTGAAAACGTGCTCTTTTCCCAAGTGCTTCTGTAGAAATACACTCATTCTTCAAACATAGCTGCACCGAATATATGAGCATCTTAATACATAATGTCTTTACACAGGAAAGAATGGTTAAGGTACATACATCTTTTAGTTTCTGTGAGTGTATGTAACAATCAGGATGGTATGTGCAACATATGGAGTTGAACATGTCTAATATCTAAGGATTAACTTTTGGGATTACTTTGAGTGTGGTGATCCTCAGTGCAATAACTGGTTTAATAGTTTTAGCACAAACCCTGAAGTTTCAGTAAATTATATTTCAATTTCAGTCATCACAAAGTGAGAGCATTTGTGCCAGTGGCCATTTTATCTGTCCCACAGTTCTTGCCATAATGGTGGCAACTCATTTTCCTGATCCATCAGAAGCCCCCTTCTGACCATTCTTTTCTGAGCCACTTTGCCCTCCCCTTTTTGTCACCTGTTTTACCTACCTATGCTCTTCCTAGCAGTCACTCTGGATGCCTTTCATCAGGTGTAAAGGCTTCAGTAATGGCCTTTGTGTTAATTCCATGCAGTCCATATTGCAGAAACCGGATGAGAGCATTAGCAATGGAGGTTGGCTTGACTCTCCATCAAGACTAGAGCACTTGAACTTGGTTACATCCAGTGCTGATGTACAGAAGAGCGCCTGTTCCTTGGCAGCTGCATGGTCTTGTCACCTTTCACTTATCTTCCCAGCACTGTTGTGTCCTTTGTCACGCTGAACTGCCATTTCTGGAAATGTCACCTCCTCAAGCAGAACAATTATGGATATAATGTATCAGTGCCAAGAATGAGTGATTCAGTAATTCACTGGTGCTTGAAAATGTCAGTTCTAGAAATACTCATGCTTTCCTTAAGTTCGATTGTGGCTCAGGGATAGTCCAAAAAAAAGGGACTGGAAAAGTGAGAGGAACTAGAAAAATACAGAAAATTCTCTATCCTTGGCTTCTATTGGTATCTAAGCCTGAAAAATACAAAATCCTAGAATACTTGCAGAACATTTTACTTTTGCTTTTGAACTTGAAGAGTGAAAACTAGCTAAGTTTGAGTTTTTGGTTTTTTCATCACAAAGGTCATTTGATTGCAGGCAGGTTGTTTATGAAATTGAAGCTCATTGCTATTGAAGTAAGTGATTCCAATAATGTTAGATCAAATCTGTTCGTTTATTTTATGTTTCACCTAGTTTAGATTCAAGGCTTATTTTCTTTCCTTCAAAAGTATTAAAATACTTTTGCATGAAGAAATTAAATTTTAGAGGGAAGATATAGTCAGGGGTACATATTTTAGCTTACAATATGAGTGGTAAAAATAAAAATGTAGCGATAAAAAATGCCTCTGTATTTTCTTTCTAACTAGAGGGGAGGGAAGGGAAAGAAAAGTCAATACTTGGCTGGAATCATGAGCAGCTTGTTGGCTGAGTAAATCAGTCAGGAGCCCTGCAGCTGGTCAGCTTCACCTCACTGATAAATGTCACAACTCACTGCTGTCAATATGAATTACCAGAAAAGGTTTCCTAGGAACTAAGGATGAGGGAGCTGTTTTCCTTTGAATTAATTATATGGGCCAAAA
This sequence comes from Rhabdornis inornatus, assembly GCA_013397075.1. NCBI lineage: Eukaryota > Metazoa > Chordata > Aves > Passeriformes > Rhabdornithidae > Rhabdornis > Rhabdornis inornatus. The sequence goes on along the minus strand of VWZS01002632.1, from coordinate 435,590 downwards.
TAATACTGATACAAGATTAGAATAGGTTACTCTGACTAGGCAATTATTTAAATGCACCCCAAAAGCAAGAAAAATAATGGAAAATATTGCAGGCCAGGTCAGAGAATGCAGAAAATGTGTGACTTTAGCAGCAGCTTGAGATGTTAGAATGTGTTAAGTTGCAAAGCAAGTTTGCTTTAGTTTTCAGTGCTAGGAAAGGTATCTGAGGAAGCGTGAGCTCTCTATATAAAATGAAGGAAGGCAAGCACTGTTTAAAGTTATTCCAGGAAAAACTCTTCCCAAGTCACTCACAAAGTGCTTTGTGCAGCTCCAGCAGACCTCCTCGTAGGAGGGTGCCTGGGCAGCCTGGTCTCACCACCTGCACTCCGGAGAAGGAGGCACCCACTGAATGCAGGCATTTTGTGTTGTCCCTCTGAAATGAAAGGAGGACTGTGAAAACAGACAATGATCCCAAATTGGTTTCAGTCACAGAGAATAAGGAGCACCCACCAATCTCTGAGCTGGCTGGGCTGTAAGCACTTCTGACATTTGTTACCAGAAATAACAGTGTGTGGGTAGCTGCCTCAAAACAGAGTAGCTCAGATTTTAATCGCTCCTTCTACACATTGTCCTCATGTATTGTGTGTTATGCTGCACCCAGTTGTTGCCATTGGACCTGACAGGATGTTGACATGGCAACATGTTATTTGGGACGAAACAATAAAATTGTAACAAATGAAAAATGCTATTTTTATGTATCTGCAAAGCATATGTCTACATACTACCAGCAGTTACGATGCTGGTCAAAAAACTGAATTCCATTTTCACAGAAAATCTGCACATAGAAACTACAGAAGATGTCATGATCACAGATAAAAAAATAAACCCATAAAAGTCCAAAACAAAAACCTTCTTTCAAAGAGAAAGACTTTCTGAAAATTGAAATGGGGCATTCTTTTAATTAAAATCCTTAATTTAGCAATGATACATTATTTTAAATTCAATTATAACAGTTATTTTTATTTAGTGAGACAGAAAATAGAACAGAACAGGGTAAAAATATATTTAAAAAGGTGCTAACATGAGTGGTTTTTTATTTTGAGCAGAACCTGAAAAAACTCATAACTAAACAAATTTTCACTCACTATGGATGTTTTATTTTTAACACAGTTTAAGAAATACTACTGTATTATTAAGGATACAAAAATAATAAGAATCAGATGCATAATTTCTACATGAAGACTGTCAAATACCTCAATGAAGATATGTAAAAATTAAACATTACAACATCATTGTAAATTTTCTGAAGAGAATTCTTGCTGGCATCAACATGACTTTGTGAAGCATTTTGATTTTGAGTGCCTTAAACAATAGAAAATTGTCCTGTCAAGTCTTTCAAGCAACTCTCTATATCCTTATGTAAAATATGGTAATGCACTTAACATTTAATCCAGCATACCTACTTAAGCCACACATTTCCCTACAATATTCAAATCAAACCCCAAGTCAGAAAGCATATTTCCACTTCATTAAAATAATGCTTTTTGACTTTATTCAAATGAATCAAGGAAATAATAAAGTTTTAGGCTTTCTTCCCAATTGCTTTGAGCACCAAAGTGGACAAGTACATTACTTTGATTATAGTAAAATTACATTTCTCAGTAGAAATAAATGTTCCAGCACTGCATGGAAGAAGATAACAAAGGATGCAAAAATAATGAGTAGTAAGGCAATTTGTTTGAAAATATATCAAGTTCTGGTAGACTTAGGCCATTTCCTTAATTATCTATTAAAACTATCTGGATACCACCTTTGATATCACATGGAAATAAGCAAGATAAATTTTAAACTAGATATGAACACGGCTTTTGCTTAGTGTCCTGGGGCTTTGCTCTGCCCACAATATTGCTACCAATTTACTGCTTTCCTCTATGATTTCTAGGAATGTAACAGCGCAGTCAGAGGCATAGAAGCAATTGGTCCAGGCTTTGGCACCAATTGGTCCAGCAATTGGCACCCCTGAGCCCCTGGCATATGGCACTTGGGTGTTTCTGTAGAGAAACATGGACACTGGCATTCCCCAGCAGGTGTCAAGTTCTTTGTAGTCCTGCAATAGAGCATGCTGATATATCAGAGATGCTGAAGAACAACAGACAGAGCTCATTCCTGCTCAACAGAATCAATGTGCACACTCCGCAGGATGCCAAAACCTTTATCTCCACCTAGATTTGCAGTCAGAAATGCAAGAACTCTCTCTGCACACTTCACTGGCCCATTAGGTAGCAGCAGCTACTCAGCTCCTCCTTTTCAATTAAATTTGCATCTACCCTGACCTGATAATGCAAGGTATTTATAAAGGGATTGGCAAAACTACTGAGTAGGCAAGTATTGTGCTTCCTTTGTGCTGCAAGGTAACCAGAGCATACCTTAAGCGTGCTTAGTATTTTGGCATGTGTATAAATCACACTACAGAACTTTTAGGCTGGGCAAGCTGTATAGCTGAGTACGTAACACCAGATACACATTATCTGAAATGCAGTGCTTTATTCAGTTTCATTTAGCTTTTTTTGAAACTAGGAATATTTAATCTTAGTAGGAGACCAGGAATATGTGGTATTTTTGCAGCATTGGTTGACGCCTGGTGTGATACTACATCAAGAAAAAGTAAGAATAATCCATAGCTGAAATATTTTTTTTTTAAATTATGTGCTTCAGCTTCCTTTTGTCTTTATTCTGCTCTTTCTTCAGCAAAACTCTTATTCCGACCTGTATATTGATACAATAACTGTCTCAAAAAATTCTTACTCTGGTAATTGGCTTGTTCGGAAATTAGTTTTATGGGAGCCAAGGACACTTCCCAGCATTCCAGATCACAAGGATACTTTTTCTGGAGAGATATGTCTACAAGGCATGTGCAGGACAGGCATGCGTGTCCTGACATTGTAAACCATCTCTGCGGAATCACACCAAAAAACACCTATGGGAAAAGTGGTTGTGAACTCAGAATGCACACGGACATGCTTCAGTGGTCAGGAGAGGAATTTGTGAGGACAAACATGATTGATGTTCCATTCTATATTTCCATTTGTTTTAAAGTAAGATAAATTCACTTAGTTATATAATAAGGGAAGTCAGTTCAGGATCCTTCCCTTGTCTATGCTTTTTATGTTCTACTCTTGGGAACCGCATTCTCCAAAAATCTTTTCCTTATGTTCTTCTTAAAGGCACAGAAATGCTTTTAGCTCCTTCCAATAATCAAATTACTAAAGAAAACTGTATTGAGGAAAAAGTTAAATGTGGAAGAATCCGCTTCCAAAGCATGAACACACTTGAGAACAGATTATCATATTATCGTGACTGTTATTAGGAGTGTATGAGTGATAATAAAAGCTTTGATGGATGTCATCCATATTTCTGCTTGCAAACTGCTTGTGGCTTAAAATTCCTTAGTATATGTTCTGGTTTCCTGTGCTATAGAGCTAATTTTCTTCTTCACAGGTAGTACAGTGCTGCACTTTGGATTGAGTATGAGAATAATATTGATAACAGACTGATTTTTTTGCAGTTGCTAACCCTAAGTCCAGGACTTTTCAGTTTCCCAGGCTCTGCTAGGGAGGAGCTAGACAAGAAGCTGTGAGGGACCATGGCCAGGACAGCTGACCTGAACTGGTCAAAAAGATATTCCATTCCATAGAATGTTGTGGCCAGTATACAAACTGGGGCAGCTTGGTTGGGAGACACCAGTTTCTACTGGGGGACAGGCTGCACATTGATCAGCAGGCGGTGAGCAATTATATTGTATATAATTTTTTTTTCTTGGGTTTAATTACCATCTCTTGCCCCTTTTCTTCACAATTATTACTACTATTATTGTTATTTTAATTACTTTTATTAGTATATTGTTATATTTTAATTTGTTTCAATTATTAGACCTTTTTTATCTCAGACCATGAGTTGATTCTCCTCCCCAAAGAAGGATGGTGAGCAAGTGGCTCCACGGTGCTTAGTTGGCAGAGGGAGTTAAAAGACAACAATGTATTAATTTTCCAAAATACTGTAAATGTCTTAAGGATTTAAGTCAATGTTTTCAAATCAGTTCCAATGAATATCTTGCAAACACTAACCTGAGTTGTGTAAACTACCATGTGTGGATTACGATGTTGATTGTAAGCAGTCCGGTTTCAGAAACGCTTGCAATATATTTTGATTATCTTTCATACTTTAAAACTGAATCCCATTATTTGGGGGGAAATATTTGTATTGATTAGATGAGATTCAAATTGCCTACAAACTCTATTTTTTTTTAAAAAGCGCCCCTTTACCTCTCTTCATGCACCAATATAAAATAAAAAGTAAAGAGAAAGAGAAGTGTAAAAACATAAAACTTTCTTAATGAGACATAACCACGAAGGTAAATGATGTCAATATCACTTTCTGGCTCAATTGAAATAATGATGGGCTTATTGTGGGGTTTTTCTAATTTTTTTATTAGAGGATTATAAAGTGCCTATCATCAAGACAGAATTCAGATCTAATGGGCTAACATTGAATTAGATATGCAATTTCAGACAAGAGAGAGACACTCTTCTCTCTCTCTGAGCCTGGCTAGTGTCATTAGGAACTGTGGAGAATGAAGAAACAGAGCAGAGACAGACAGGAGCCAAGCAGTAAATTGACCCACTCATCTCCTTTCTGGAACTCTCCCAAAGAGCTTTTATTTTATGCGACAAACACCTCCATTGCTCACTTGAAGGTCAAGTGACTGATGATGTCTCACCAGTTTCCAGCTCCTCAATACTTAAGCATTTGCAAGTTACATTATCTGTTCCTTTTCCCTCCACATCTTCAGCTATTCTGTTTTAGAAGTCGCCAGCAGAAAGTTACTGCTACAAATAACAGTCTATAAAAGTCCATAGATACTCCATTCTTACAAATTTCAATCTCACACTGCAGACAATAAATCAATGATTCACCCTTATGTAGAATCATCTATCAGCATTGTCAAAGTTCCTTGGCAACATTATCCACCTTTAAAGAGGAGAACAAACCCTTAGGGACACTCTTGGGAGATTGCAAGGACAACATTTATGGAATTGACTTTACATGAAATAAAAAGCAAACTTAGATTCTCAACCCTCATTCCTCTTTCAGAGTGACATGCACCACTCTCAGAACAGAAAGGGAACAACCTTCACATATTTTCAGTGGGAAAAAATGTTTCCTTATGTGTGTCTTTACAGGACAGCCAAGTAGAAGCCAGAACCATCATGACTTTTGAGAGTCCTTGAGAAGTGCAAACAGATATCTATGTGTAAATTACCAAGATAATGCCTGGATCCGAAGTAAAACTAGAAGTCACAAACTCTAATCTTTGGACAGTAGTTATATCCTATTTGCCAATTATCCTCTCCTATCACATGTTGTGTCTAATATAAAAGAGTGACAGGGTCTGATAGAAGGGAAGTGTAGTTTTCAACCAGCTGCTGCAAAGATGTGGGTAGGACCTCTGAGGATATTCTCAGAACAATGAGAAACACAAAGATAATGTGTGGCACCTCTCTTCCAGGGACCACTGTAAAAACAGACTACAGAGGAAGAGGAATGGTTTGCTGACAGCCACACAAGAATCACAGCACTCATTCAGGGATAAAGCAATGGGACTGTACTGCCTTCCACATTACATTACCACTGTGTTCACCAAAACATACAAATGTTCTAAGTAATAAAGATACAAATTTATGAGAACTACAACTACATTAACACAGTAAGAGATCCCTAGACTCATAAATACTAAATACAAATCATTGCTCTGCACATGTGCAAAATGAGAAGATGCTTAAATAAGCATGCTCCTTTTAGTTATCTCTGACACTTCCAAATGAATAGCCATTTATTTAGCGTAGGATGGAAAATATGAATGTTACAAAAAACAATCCCGTATTCACGCTTCATAAATTTTACTTGCTCCTTATAACTTATTAAACTTTCAAAGACTATTATCACTATGGCAGTATGAAAGCTAAGTTAGATTTGAATCATGGGTCAAAATATATACTCCTTACAGCTACCTGTGATGCTCACAGTAAGTGGTCCATTAACATCAAGTTAAGTTGACAGTGAGTCTGATTTTGCCATATGAAAATACAGAAGTTGGTGATGACTCCCAAGTAACACAACAGAAGAAATCAGAAAGGGGAAATATGAGGAGTACTGATTTGCATGTTTGTTTGTGCTCCTTTTCTTCAGCAGCTGCTCCTTCATAGATCATGTACCTCTAAAAGAGGACCCTGATAAAGAACACCTCCCTCCAGCTTGTAATCTGAAATACCTGCATTCTTAGCAGACAACTCTGGAGAAGTGTTTGGCTGTTTTTGTTTTTTTTTAAAAAAAGGAGCATGTACAAACAAATAGGTTAGCTGATGCTGCCATCTCTTAATCTTATTTAGTCTCTCACTTGTCTGCTTGCTATTCTGAGTTACAGGGTTAAGCATATAACCTGGGTGTCTTTGCTGTATGCAGTTTTTGAAAGCTGGCCTGAATTTTTCAAAATTCTTCCTTCAGCAATGCTACCAGTAACAGGAAACACCCTTGGCCTTCCAGATGCTGCTAACATGAAAGAACTTACTAGCATTCTAACAACTCCTTTATATATTCCAGAAAATGAAATGTGGCTGCCTCAGTAAGAAACATGAGGTTTGTTTTTTGGTTTTTTTTTTTTAATTTTTTTAAGGATATAGTTGCAGAATAACCTGTGAAATATGCAAGGAGAGATTTCTGCTAAGAGAAATATGATTCAGATTCTACCTGCAGAGAAAGATTCCATTTCAGCTGACACAGTGTCGTTTCTGCCAATGAATCATAAGGGTCCTGGGCTTGGAAACAATTGCAGCAAAAAGCAATATATACATACTGCCTAGTGAATGAAGATGGAGGAATCTATACCTGCCCTTGTATCAATCCTGCCTTTGATTGATCTGCATCGCAAAGTTGCCACTTCATGAATTTCACAATTAGGGTTTTAACTTGTTCTTTGAATGTGCATTCAAGTTTCTTGCTGTTGTTGCTGTAGATGTTGTTCCTCCAGTTTTCACTTGTGAAAAAAGTCTTTTGTCCTTGATTCAAGTAAGGTGTCTTAGGCGTAAAGCAAATATTTCTGGAGTAGGAATCAGCCTCATGGAAAATAAAAGTGACTATAATTACTGAAAGAATTGAGTTTGTATTTAAACCATTGTGGCAAGAAGAATTTTCATGGTCCTTTCCCTCCTTTTTTCAAAATTTCCTTTTCCAGATGGTACATCATAACTATTACTCTTAAGTGATAATCCTTCTCCTCTCGACTGATATTTTTCAGGGCAATTTGTGCAAAGGCCTCACCATGGACTTCCTCTATGAGAGTATAAAATTGTCCCACTGATTATTTCTTTGTGCTTGTTTTCCTGGAAAAATTAGCTGCTTTGGGAAAGAGGCACACATTTTGAATATGATTGTGATTGAAATTTTCAAGACATTTAGATACACAAGATGTTAGACTCCATTCCTTCGTGCACTTTGTCACACTTCCTTTTCCACTACATTTTTTTTCCAGAAAAAAATGAGAATTTCAGATTTCTGTCCTGCTTCTCCTCCCATTTAACAGAGTCTCAAATCTTAGATTGTATATTTACTGCTCGGACTACTGTTTCTTAAGACCTGATTCTTGAGACTGACTGACTTTTAGGATTTTTGTTGTTGTTGTTGTTGTTGGTTTTTTTTGTTTAACATGAAGAGACAGAATTTGTCCTGTCCTGCAGAAACATCACTCTGGAAACTTCCAGTTTATATTACTAGAGCTAGGAACTGGACTTATACTTTAAGCTCAAAGTAATCCATCTGCATTTGATTTTTCAAAGTGATGGTATTGTCATACTTCAGTTAACATGCTGACAAAGGACAAGGGAAGAAATAAGAAAACATTTTTATTGTTTAAATATGCACCCACACACACACACACACAAACCTGTCACAGTAACAGAGGACAAAGAAGGAAACAAGTTATTTTGGTGACACTTTGGCGCCCCCTTCTAATTTACACATTTTTCAGTATAATATCACTTCCCTCTAGTACAGAAAATAAACCCCATTACAATCTCTTGGAACAATGAAGACAAGCCAAGTTACAGCCTGAAATAAACGTTTCTTCAGGAAATATGTGTAAATAATTGTTTTTTTTTCAGTACACTAGCAAATTGAAAATACTTTTAATTTTCATAAAGCTGGTAAAACTTACTTGCTTTGTGACACATAAATGTTTGATCCTAATTTTGGACAAAATATTTATACTTGAATGGTTGATACCAATCCACTTTTTTATCTGAAGATCAAAAAACTTTTTTTACATGAAGCATTTGAATTTTGAGCGATCAAGATTCAGAGAGTTCACTAGATTCAAATTATGTTTGATATATTCAGTCTTTAGTTTTGCCACATTTTCTCCAGGCAAACTAGCATTGCCATTGAACTTGAAAATTGTGTTTAATGTTGGTTAGAAAATAAATTTAATAGCAACCATAAAATCATTATGGTCGAAGGAACTTCAAGGAGTCAGAGACTCGAGTCTCTGACTCAAAACAGGATCAGTTGGAAAGTCTCACCCGGTTGCTTAGCATTTTCTCCTGTTCAATCCCCATAAACATCTAAAGGGGAAGATTTCACAGCCTCACCAGGCAACCTGTTCTGTTACTTCACTTTATCAAAAACTTTCTTGTGCTCAAACCTGGATTCAGCGTTCTGTATGGTCTAACAACCGTCAAGTGAATAATCACTTTCAGTGATACCCTTGATATCCTCTGATGACTAAGCACAGCCCAGGATGCTGAGAGTCTACCTCACTGTCAGGGCACACTTCTGGCCTCTCTTTAGCCCAGTGTGAACTACAGACCCTGTTCAGTAGACCCACTCCCCAGCTGGCCAGTCCCCAGCCCATATTGCTACAGGAGGTTAATCTGTCCAAGGTGCAGGACCTTGCATTTACCCTTCACCAGTTCCTTATTGGCCTATTCCTCCAGTCTGTCTCGGTCCTCTGGGAAGACAACTCTGCCCTTGAGCACATTGACTGCACGCCTCAGTTTGGTGTAAGCTGCAAACTTGGTAATGGTGTACTTGATCTCCTCCTCCAGGTATTGATAAAGATATTGAGTAGGAGCAGTCCCAATTCAGAGCCCTCTGTGCTCCACCTGTAATCAGCCTGCAGGTAGAGCACCAACCACACACAGCTCTCTGGCTGACAATCCAGCTGTTGGGTAGTTCACTCATCTAGACCATATTGTCCTGACTTAGATACTGTGTCTAATGTTGTGCTAAAACCAAAGTAGCTAATATCTGCTGCCTTACCCTAATTAATAGATGTAGTAATTTAATCATACAAGACAGTCAGCTGGTTGGTCAGGCGTGATTCGTCTGCTTCAATTACTGGTAGATATTCCAAATCACCTCCCTCTACTTCATGAATCCAGAAGTGGCTTCCAAGAGGACTTCCTAGATGTTTTCTCCGGGGACTGAGGAGATGTTGACTGGACAGGATTTCCTTTGATTACATTTTGTGCTTTTTTATGAATATGGGGAGAACATCTGCATTTCCTTGGCTGTTGGGACATTCGTTGATCTCAACAATCTTTCAGAAATAGTTGAGAGCATCCTCATGATGTCAATAACCTGGCCTCTCAGCATCCTCAGAGTGTCCCATAGGGATTACCCAAGGAGCATCTAAATCAGTTCTGTTTTGCTGGAAGCTTTTTTACTCCTTTTCCTTGAGCAAATTTTGTTAACAAAATCCAGGGCATGGAGTACCTTAGTCTTATCTGTGTCTCCCGGAACTAATGAGTTGCCCCATTCAACAGCAAGTCTATGATGAATGAAAACTCCTAACAAAGTCCATTTTATGAAGGAATATAGTACTGTTCACAGGTAAATAGTAAAAACCAACAAGAATAGAAACTCCAGATGTTCCCTCTACAATTTCATGTTAATTTTTTAAAATAATCAAGATAAAAGATAGAAACATTTCTTTAATTACTAATGATGAGGACACATTTATTCAAATATATTCTCCTCAAATATATGTCATTCCAGACCTTTAGAAATCTTTTTACTAGCTAAGAGAGGTGACTCTGGGCTTTTATGTCTTGGATCATCTGGCTAGTTATTGCAGTCAAATTTTCTGTGGTGTCTAGGCGGAACTGAATTCACTAACTCTTCTTGAATATGCTTATGAAAAAGTGGATAAGAGAAAAGTAAAGAGATGGAGGAATGCTTACAAAATCCACCATAATTCCCTATTTCTACATCAAAACTGAAAAATGAATGAGAGTAACTACAGATGTTCTAAGTGAAGCATATTCCTATGTGACTTCAGGACTTTCTAAAACTTGTGTACTATCCTGACGCTTTTTTTTAAAGAGGAAAAGGAGTGTTAGGCCAAAGGCCCTTTATTAATGATACCAAACTGAACATTCAGAACCATGAGGTTTTCAGACTCTTCTCATATCAAAATTGGGATAGAAACTGTTTTAATCACAAAGGCTAGAGTGTATATTGTTTTTCCCTGATTCCTGCGCCTGAAGCTTATTGGGGTGCCAAGAGACTTCCTAGTTTTTGTTTGAAATATACACAACTTTCTGGTCTCCAGAGTTAAGAAAAGAGCTCCTGAAAACAAATGAGCCAGGCAGTTCAAAGAGGGAGCGATGGAAAAGAATGGATGAGCCACTCACCTTTATTTAACCTAATGATTTTTAGGCAAGTGATACAACTTCTTTTGGACTCCCTCATAAATTTTGAAAGCTTGAAGTTAGCGCTACTGACACTGACATAAGTGTATATAGCTGATTTTCCTGAGACAAATGGAAAGAAAAATGGAAACTCACCATTTTAAGTCTTCTGCAATTTCAATTAGGCATCCTTGGTAGAGTAATTCCTCCATACTTTAATATCTAAACCTTTTTTTAAAGTGCATTTTCAAGTAATCTAATCATAGAGTTGCTATTTGCACACAGTAGCTCTTGAAATCTTTATATCTAGTTAATAAGGTCTCCTGTAAACAGGCTGTTTTTACACCTACTCTGTGTCAAGTGGTGTTGAAGCTACATGCCTCAGGGTGTAACTTGTGAGAGTTTTGTAGTTCTGCCTGGCTCATGTACATTTTGCACCTTTCACACGTTCTGAGGCAATAATACTGTAAAGGTCATAAAGACACTGCAATAGATTTCAAACTCAGCCCTTACATTCTTTATTTTAAACTGTATAGAAGCTTTTAAAGTACAACATATGCATATATAAGCAAGATATAACAACAAAACGTGCTGAGATTTTTTGTAACCAATGCCCAACCCTTTCCATCATCCAGGATAACCGGCCACCATTCCTATGAAATTGGTTCTCTTCCCACTACGAGAAAAAGTAATCAGTTTTTCTGCTGGAAGAACTATTCCATGTTGAAAACTTAATAGATATGAAATTTACAAAAGGATTCACTAAAAAATATAAATATCATGAGTAAGGTCTATTAATACAGAGGAGTGGAACATAAAAAAAGGAATAATCTCACCTTCATACTTTACCCATTGTTTCAAATTAGTCATCTACCAAGGACATACAGAGACACTAAATATAGAGTAAACCTCCTTTGGAGGTTCTAGTATTGAGCAGCTTAAGGAGTTTTCAGTATTAAAAAACTATGAATCATTCTCATAAAAAATATTTCTTCTTCACTATTTCATATTCATTATGGGCCTTTTTATAAACACAGGAAGCACTAAAAAATCCCAGAGGTAAGCCAAACAACCCTGCTGACTGTCCTAATTAGATCTTTATAAAAATGGATTCCATTGCCTTGATTTTCTTCTTTTACTGGTTATGAAATGGCAATTGTGTTGAGCACATGGTTGATCAAGGGCAACGCTTTAAATAAGATTACAAGGCTAAACTCTTCTTGATCATAAGAGAAACAGAAAAACTACCCTTGCTTGTTCTCACAGGCTAGAGCTTTTTATTAGTTAATCCCTAACAGAAGTTGGGCAAGTTCAGAAGTTTAACTTGGAAGTTAGCTTTTAAATCTGCTATCCATAGATTTTAAAACCTCAGGTTAAGTTGTAATGATGCCTTTCAGAAGACCAGAACACCCTTTCCCCTAGTTCCTAGGTAGTATCTGCATCAGCATAAACTACATCAGCTTTTCTAAAGCTTTTACACATGAAGATGAAAGATTTCTTCTTCTTTTTATTTTTTGTATCTGTATCTGGCACTTCTCCTTTACTCCTGGAAGACTGGCAGACTGATCTCTTATCTGGCTAACTGACAGCTCTCTCTCCTCCCACAGCATGCTCACGTCTCAAGAAAAGAAAACGTCACATACCTACCTTTCATCCACCACAATAAACCAAATGGCTGACTGAGCAAGTGCAGACTTGAATTTTCCAATGAAACCCTACACAAACCTCATCTCTGATGCCCTAAGTCACCAGAAGGATACAGGCATGACTTGATTATAGAATTATTGGTCTACTTTCAGCACCTGCTCCGGTGCAGGTCCCCAGAGCTGGGGAAATGGAGCCTGAAGACAAGGATAAGACATTATTATGGCCACTGGACTTGTGTTTTCCTCTACTTCCTGGCCCCACAATGAGTGTGGCAATGATGCTCCATGCCATAAGAAGAAACTGCAGATGAAGCTGCTCTGAGACACCTTTAGTTGATACTCTGGCTAACCTGGAAAGTAGGAATTACAAAGGTTGCTGTTGGTTACATTTGTGTCCCCACTTCTGTATTGTCCATGTGCTTAGAGATATCTCGTACTATAAACATGATAATCAAGAGAAAGCAGGACTCCAGAATGATATTTTTATTAGATTGTCATATTTGCAAAAGAAAAAGTAATATTTTTTTGCTGTGTAGTGTGCAAAATATTTACTGGGGGGGAGGGGGCTGTTGATGCTGTTAGTGTGATGTTTTGTGGTTTTTTTCAGCATACATAATTTTGAACAGCACTCAAACTTCATTTTTCATTTTCTCATTTTATTGTAATGGCGAATTTTATGGGAAAGCCACAAAGCAAAGCAAAAGGCAACAAAAACTAGATGACATTCTATTACACATGGAGTTTCATCTCTGGCCAGATGAGATTGATAGACCTGCCTGTGGCTCATGTATTACTCTCCCTTGCTAACCAGAAATGAAACATCATGTGTCTCAACTTACACTTCATTGTTTTTAATTTGGCAGCTATCTTTGGATAGGACAGAGAATCAATGCTATTCTATCAGACTCTACCTTTTATTTTATAAACGTGAACCCTGACTAGTCTTTGATGAAACATTTCACATTAAATACTTAGTCAACAGATGAGAACAGGTCTTCTGGGCCTGAAGAAAAAATTATGCACAGAGCGTAATTAAAGACTATAGGTAGATCTTAAATCATCATCGATACAGAAATACTGCTATGCTAGAATTTTGAATAGTAAAGAAAACTATAAATACTGATATAAAAAATTGTCTTTCTTGAAAATCCACAAATAACACGAATAACATTTGGCTAGTCAACTTCAGCAAACTTATATTCTTAAATCCCATGGCTTTCAGCTAGTTTTGCCTGTAGGTTCTATAGTGAAGTCTTGAAAATGCGCAATCATAAGGAAACTTAAATACACAAATTTGCATAGAGCATTTACACAGAATGAAAATTGTCATCCTTGCAAGTTTGAGTATAAGAGAATCATTAAGGTTGGAAAAGATTCAACAGAACTTCCAAGACAATAAGTCAACAACTGCCACCATATCTCTGGTTTGTGTCTAGGGCTTGGCTGAAAAAGAAAGGTATCTTCCATGAGTATAGTATGGTGAGAACAGTTGAAGAAAAGAACTAGGACAGCAGAAATGAAGTGAGAAAGAATATGAATAGGGCCTTAAAGGAACTTGCAAAAGTGGATTATTTTTTCCTCGTGAGAAGCAGCAATGCCAACGGGAAGAACAATTAAATGGAGGCTAGTGCTGAGTGCCAAATAAGTAATTTCTGAGGGCTTTTTTTTTTTCACTGAACATAGGAGAAAGATTTAAATGATACAACCCTTGGGCCAATGAGCTTGGCAAACCCTGTTAATTTTTCTGTAAAGAAAGTCTTGCTTTGCCAAATAGATTTCACCAGGTTTTCACAGCTCTTTCTAAAGCACTCTAGACAACAGGAAAACATAATTAAACCAAAATAATATAGATATAAATCATAAATTTAACCAAAGCAGGAGTGGTAGGAATCACAAATAGACTGAAGGCTTGTCGATGGAGGAATTCTTATGCAAATAAGTAATGGAGTTTCTGTTTTCCTGTTTGCATCATTAATTTCTAATAAAACATGAATTGGGAACAGTTTTCTTATAATGCCTTCCCCTCTGTTTTGTAATATGAGATTATTAGAGAATGTAATCTGTCAAATGCTTTCCTTCCAAAGATCATCTGCTTCTGGCTTGCATTTGAAGTGAGAGTTATTTGTGAAGAACTGCTGTGCAGTCTAGATTCAGACTGTTATTTTTGTGTACAATGATTCTTCCCCCTGCTGTCCTATTCCATTTAACAAGGCAGTGCCTTGTCTTTTAGATTTGCAGAATAAAGGTATGATGAGAACAGACAAGTTGAACATACCAGAAGAGTCCACAGGTAAAGGAACAGAGGTCAGTAGTATCAGAAATGAGACCTTGTTACTCTGACAGCACAAAGAAAGTTTGCAATTGTTTTGCTTGATGTGTAGGCAGTAGACTGGAGAAGGAAACTTCATTTGCATTATCCAAAAGAAGGACACAAACCCAATGGCTGAAACTTTCTGTTCTTATGCAGTGACTGAACTCCTAAACTAAGGAGGTCAGCAAGAACCTCTTGCCCTTTTTTTTTCCCATTCCCCAGACAAACCACACTATGAGAGCTCTGATAAGTTCAGTAAAAGGGGCATTCACATTGTTCAAGGCAAAACTACCAACGTCATCATTATTTTCTCTTTTCTGCCTTCCTTGTTATGTTACTACATCATTAATCCTCTTCCTGAAGCTTTCAAAAGCAGGCTGGAGCACGTTGCATCAGGCATTCTGTGGTGCATGGTGTTTCTCAGCAGAATTCTCCATTCTCTGCTTCATTGTGACTAGCATTTTATCTCAAGATTTCTATTGTAAGCATCCTTTCTGTCCCTCCAAAAGTAATCAGAAAGATTTGTCCACTCCCATTAGACCTGCATGGAGGGAAATAATAGCATTAGAGGTCAATTATGGGGGGAAAGAAGAATGGAATCAAAAACTGCTCTTTTCATTAGTGTCTTCTTGTAAAAAGAAAAAGGCTATATCTAAAATTGTTAATACAGAAATAGACAAGGAATGATGCCATACATCAAATGGTATTGCTTACAACTACATAGGAACAATGATGCTAATAATATAAACCTGAATAAAACCATAACCCATAAATTTTATGGGTTATTCAGATAAAAAGGCCAGATTCACTGAAGCTTAAAAAAAGAAGACAGAGTAAAAGGGTCTTTTCTAAGAAAGGGAGATTGAGAATGATGCCTTACTTGTCTTCTCAAGACAGCAGAGCAATAACTTGATATGGAAAGTGTTTCAGCTGGAACAGAACTTTTTCAGAAAAGCAAAGGCTTTTAATTTTATTGTAGAGTCTATCTAGTGAAGAGCAGGCAAGTTTAAGAAACTGTGTCCACACTAAAAGGTAACTTACAGAAAGAAAAATTATGAAAGGGATTTAAAGATATGCAAAAAAAATAAATTGTTCTCTATTCAGACTACTCCTCTCAAAACTGAAGGTTCATAATTATTTTTTTCCTTCATATTAATTACCATGCAGATTAATTTAAATTGTGCTGCTTAGCTATTAGCACCAGTGTGATGGACCCTATGTGCCACAAAAGGCACCAGTGCAGCTCTCTTTGGTCCTGCCTCTAGCTTTTCCCTGTGCAAAGCTATCAGTTATTGAGAGCTATAATTACTTGCACCCATCTGCACTTGAAGTTCATCTTGGTCTCTGCTGTGGGTAGCTTACAAAGAGTTAAATTCTGAAGAAAAGCATTGAGATTATTAAAACACTTTCTTATAGAAATTATTTTAAAAAATGAGACCTATTGTAAAATATAAGGATTAATTTATTAATCAGAGCTTTCTGAACTCTCACATTAAGCAGCTTTGTTATGCTAATTCTCTTATAAATGAATAATGGACTTATTCTCCCATTATTGCCTATCATTTTAAAAGACCCATTTAGAAAATGAAGATGTCCTTTTCACTTGAAAATTATTATGTATTTTACAGCACAAGTTTTTTTAAATTGAATATTTGCTCCCTATACCCCTCTGTTCCCCCCTGCCCTGCTTGTACTCCTCAGTCAATGTTCAAATCAAACACAGCCATAACCATTTGTCAAAGAGATACATAGTGTGTGGAAAGAAAGCACAATGAAGACAATGGGCTTTGAGAACAGAGGCCCAAATCTACAAAGGTATTTACTTCTGACAAATTTAGATGTAGCCTTCGTTCCTAGACATTTTAAATAAAATTCTGTTGTGAATAATGATATAAAAGAAGAAAGCCAAGATGGTGCAGCTGTAGAAAGCCAGAAAGTTAAGTCATAACATAGGATTTATGTTGAAAAGAAAAAATATCTTTACTAGAAGAGCTTCGTTTTGCAGCACATTTTCCACATCTTGGAGAGTTCATCTGCTCTTGTTTGCGTATATACGCACTGTCAGTCAAGTTCAGACCCATGCAGCAATTAAATTTACATTGTCAGGTCTCTTACAATGGAGTTCTAGTGCTTTCTGGGGAAAGGTCCTGGCCGGATTGCTGCCTTGATATACGTTTTCACTTGTGCACTATGCAGGAATCAGAGGGAGAAGAGGGAGGGAACAGGGTGAAAGGGGTTTGAACGTACTGCAAACATCTGGCAAGTAGACACCCTGACATTATTGTGTCCTAAGCACACAAGACATATTCCTTTTGGGACAACTGGCATCTTTGGCCAAGGAACACAAAGTTCCTTGGTCCCAGGTCAATGGCTAATATGGCTTCTGGAGGAAAAAGCCTTGGGATGTGCCATTTGCTACATCCCAGAACAGCCTAGTGCAATCATCTTTTCCTTCCACTCTTATGGACAAATCACAGCTTTAGGCCAAAATAGCCTGAGCTTCTAAAGATTCTATGGCACCACCTGTGGCAAGGCAGAACAGATTTGTGTGCAGGCTAAAATGAGTCTGAGTTCATGCTGCCTGCAATGCAAGTGCCAGTCATGGCATCTCCTCGGGAATTTGCAACTCAGGAAAGTATAACAACTGGCCAAAAAAAACATGCAGCCACAAAGCTCCATGGATGAAATCAGGAGATGTGGCTTCCTTAGGCTGATTTTGGAAGGCAAAGAAGTCTGTCAGAATGGATGCTTTCTTGTATATTCCCTGTCTCCAAAACATGAATAACATTTTTTTTTCCCCTCTGGTCACAAACAGGGCTGTAAACTCTTATGAAGCAGGGGTACTTCTTATGATCATAGAAGCAGAGAATTGCTTGTGCTGGAAAGGACCTTAAAGATCATCTTGTTCCTATCCCCTTGCCATGGGCAGAGTCACCTTCCATTAGACCAGGTTTCTCAGGCCCATCCAACCTGGTCTTGAACAATTCTTCTGGAGAACCTGTTCCAGTCCTTTACCACCCTCACAATTAAGAATTTCTTCCTAATACCCATTCTAAACCTAATTTGTTTCAGTTTGTAGCCATTCCCCCTCATCCTGTCACTAAATGCTCTTGTAAATAGCTTTTGTCCATCTTTCTTGTTGGCTTTTTTCAGGTACTGGAAGGATGCAGTTAGGTCACCCCAAAACCTTCTCTTCCCTAGGGTGAACCATCCAAATTCTCCCAGGTTTTCCTCTTGGCATAGGTTCTCTATCCCTCTAATCAGCTTGTTGGTTTTCCTCTGTACTCACTCCAACAGGTCGATGTCATTCTTGTGCTGGGGACCCCAGAGCTGGAAGCAGCATGGCAGCGAGGGTCTCACCAGAGAGACAAATAAAGGGGCAGAACCCCCTCCCTCACCCTCTCTACGTTGGTATTGATGCAGCTCAAGACACATTTGGCTTTCTGGACTGCAGGAGCACATGGCAGGATCAGGTTCAGCCTCTCATCCACCAGCAGCCCCAAGTTTTCAGCTGGGCTGCTCTTGATCTCTTCATCCCCCAGGCTGTGTTGATACCGGGGATTGCCCCAGCCCAGGTGCAGGACCTTACACTGTCCTATTGAACCTCATGAGATTCCCCTGTGCCTACTTCTGGGGCTTTGGATGGCATCCCATCCATCAGGTGTGTCAACAGGACCACTCGCTGTCATCTGCAAAATCGCTGAGCGTCACCCTTTCATCTATGACATTAACGAAGATATTAAATAATACTGGTCACTATACAGACCCCTGAGGGACACCACTTGTGACTGATGTCCTTCAGGGCTCTGAGCCATTGACCACTGCACTCTGGATGTGACTGTTCAACAAATTCTTTATCAGTCTTACAGTCCACCCATCAAATCCATCCATCTATCTCTCTTCAGTTTAGAGAGAAGGATGTTGTGGGGTGCCATGTCAGAGATTGTGCAGAAGTCCAGAAAAATGTCATTTGCAGCTTTTTCCTTATCCTCTGATGTAGTCACTCCACTATAGAAGGCCACAGGGTTGGTCAGGCAGGACTTGCCCTAGATGATGTGGAGGTTTGGGAAAAAACCTTGTTACAAGGTCTCTTCAAACCAACACAGGTGTTCTGATTTTTTTGTGCCTGTGAACTCTTAGAATTGCAAAGTCAGCCAACTTTGGCTTGATTGTGGAAGAAATATGAACAGTTCATTCTCTGTTGGATGTTGCTAAAGCAAGTGAAAGCACAAAGCAAGTAGGGATAGCTCAGACGAGAGTACTCACTGGACCTTGTTTTGTCTCATGGGCTATGATCCATAATGTTGTGCAGTTCAGTGGTTAAATCTTGGATAGAATTAGAGTTAGAACACAGCTCTCTTCCAGAGTCTGGTGTTGCTGAGGCACATCTCTCTGTGCTTCACCCACCAGCTGGATAATGGCTGAGTTCATAGGCATTTGAGAAGAGTTATAATTTTTAGCTTAGTCTCCTGGGTGAACACACACACACAAATATAATATCTTCTAAGCACAAATGGAAGCTGTCATACAAATTTATGAGTCAATGGAAGGGTCTCCCTTATCCTTTAGAGTCTCCAGTCTCTCTGCAAATATTTTTAAATAGATTCTGATTTGATTTTTCTTTGCATGTTTCATTCATATAGCAAGTAGTAGAGTGAACCTTGCCATCAAACTTTGTTACATTACATTTCTATATATTAAATGGTATTCTAGAAATCCAATGATATTAAAACCTTTTTTGCTAATAGTTTTGATGGTAGTTATTTAAGCAACCTTAAATTGTTCATTTGTGATGTAAAGGAAACAACAGCGAAGCCAACATGCATGAGCTGAAACAGAGTTCAAGAGAGGCTGAAAGAGCTTCTAGGCTCTTGAATAGATAATGTAGCCAGTAAGGCTCACATTTTCCTGAATGCTATGACAAAAATACTATACTATGAAGCTAAGGTTTCTTTTTCTTTTCTTGGTAAACTTCAGTTTGCACCTACAATTTTCAGGCAAGATTTATCCCAAAGCCTTTTAGCTGTGGTTTAGAGCCTTTTTTACTTTTTATTGTTTTTATTCCTTTCCCAGCTTTCAGAGTAGATTTCTAATTAGGTTAGGGTTTTTTTGGCTTTATTTATCCAATTCTTTTTAGTATTTAGTCACTATTTTCTTTTCCTGCCCCTCCACACATTTAAGATTAATATATTTAAGGACCTTTAGTCATACAGAAAGACAGTCCACTGTGACAAGTTGTGTTTCATTTCAGACTATTATATTTTTCAGCTAAGAATATGAACCTTTCACATCTCTGTTTTTCCATTTCACTGTGTGGTATTTCCACCTGCTGAACACAGGGCACTGCCAGCATCTCAGAGTCTGACCTCTTTCTGGCTCAAACACTGAGAAGGTTGTTTAAATTGGTGAAGCAAGAAGAAAAAAGAAAACCAAACTTCATTTCTGGATCTACTTAGGAGACCATAAATTTAACACATATTTAGTAAACAGATTTTTAAAAAGGGCTTATGAAAAACAGATCTGTAAGTACTGACTTCCACATGAAGCTCAAAAGTATGTATTTTTTAAACTGCTAGAGTTATTATGAATATTAGAGATGGATGATCTATACTTTTTCTCTGTGTTTTTCTTCACAGTTCATCTTTGTTGGATTTCTCTTCTTGTGATGAAATCATAGTATTTTACAATGACAAGCCAGTGTAATTATCATGTTATGAAAACAGACTGTAGAAAAAAATGAAATGGGCAAAGAGAGAAAAAATCTGTGTACTTGACTGCTGTCAAAAATTAACTGTTAGTTCTCTTTTATACCAGGAAAAAAATTTAAAGATGTGGTACAAGACTTTCCCAGTATGTCAATGGTCTTCCTTAAATAAATGTGCTCATTTTAACTTCTGTTGTAAACCAGAAATACTATTATGTTTTTATTTACTGGCTGCTGAGAAATTTTAATATAAAATCTTATTCTGCTGCATCCATTGTATATTTTGTTTATCAACAAATAATGGCACACAATCTTTTTGTGTGGAGGCTTCATTCTATGCAGTGTAATAAAGTACACAGAGTTTCAACATATAGCAACCTTGTAATAATTTGCAGCTACAGAAAAAAGGTCTGATTACCTTGAAAACAGAGAGTAAATATAAATGATTTTGTTCATTTATAACATTTTACAGAATGGAATAAAATTTTAGAAAAACTGAGAATTTGGCGGGAAAAAAGGGAAAGCCATTTAAAGCTTTTTGTAATTGTAATTATCCTCCAAGTAATTTTCTTGTTTTGACTGTTTGTGCATTACATACAATCTGTCTTTCACCTGTTCCTTTACTACCTAAATATTATTTTCAACACCAAGGGCAGATCTAGCCATCTAGATTTACATATCATTGAAATATTCAGTCACCTCAGTTCATACTTCCTCTCTAGGTGCAGATAAACAGCAAGCAAGAGGGTCCTTGTTCTGATTTTTTCAAATTTTCAGCTAAATTAATAATACTTTGGGACCACTAGTGTCAGAGCAAACCATTGGATATGACAGTTCAATATGGACATCTGTATTAAATATTAGCACATATATAAGACCAGGATAAAATTTCCTTTGCTAGTAAAAGAGCCAAGATTTCACCTGGATGCTGATGCTTTGTGGAGGACAACCATTGTGGCAATATGTTTTCTGCTATCTTTCTAACTAATGTGGTACAGGTCAAGGAATTTTTGTATTTTTAATGTAGCAAATGTGAAGAAAGGAGGTTTCTTATAAAAAAAATCAGTCAAGGCAGGAGCAGATTTATAAAAGCAAAGGACAGACACAATTTAAGATCTGTGCCCTTTTCTGAATCTATTTTCAACTTCAGGCTCCTCTATTTTTTTTTAAGTTGTTTAGACATTTTGTTATGGAGACTGCCATTAATGAGATATCCCAGTGTTAATTTTAGTCAAATCACATGAGAAAAAATGTACATTGTTATAAAATAGGTTATTATGCCTCATGCACTCCCTGGTTATTCCTTTGTACTTGGTTAATTGAATAAATGGCCATAGCAGATGATGAAATAAAAAATAATAATATTCTGCATTTATATTGTAATTTTCATCTTCAATGTGTTATTCAAATTAGCTAACTAGTACAACAATCTTTCTAATTCCATTTTTTTTTGTGTAAAGCACATACTGATGAAAGGTAGTATCAACACATAGCTGACTTGCACCGGGCATATAGTATGTATTGGTGTCAACTAAGATGAGTAGAAATTGAGATAAAGATGCAGTGTAAAGTTAGCTGACTAAAAATTGTGTTTTTTTTCATTTGGTTTGGTTTGGTTTGGTTTTGTTAGGGTTTTTTTGTTGGTTTTCTTTTTGTTGTTGTTTTTTTTTTGTTTTCTTCTTCTTTTCCTTTTTTCTTTTCCTTCTTTTTTTTTTTTTTCCATGAATCTAATAAAAATATCTGTGGAGATGGTTCTGAAGCAAGGGCATTCATGTAGTTTATGGAATGGAGCATGCAGACTTGATGTCAGTGTTCAGAACAGAAATCATTGGCTTGTTAATAATTTTTGAAAACTTAGCTCTTTTTGCCTATATCTTTTCAACAAACCTTGTCAGATCTAACTAGGGACTAAATTCTGGTAAGAAGTAGGATGTTGATTTTTCTTTTCATTTGGCAACACTGTTGTGGTTTAACTCCATCTGGGAACTAAACTCTACCCAGCTGCTCTCAGTCCTATTGGTGAGATGGAAGAGAGAATAAGAAAGGTAAAAGTGAGAAAACTCATGGGTTGAGACAAATGCAGCTTAATAAGAAAAGAAAAAGCCATCCAAGGTAAAAATAAAACAAAAGTAATCCTTTAATTATAAATCCTAATAATTAACCACCTCCCACAGTTAGACAAGTGTTTAGGCATCACCAGGAAAGCCAGGCTCCATCATCCATAACCATGCCTTGGGAAGACAAACACCATCAGTCCAAATGTCCCCCCTTTTCTCCTTCTTTCTCCAGCTCTATATGCTGGAAAGATGCCATATGGTATGGAATGTCGCTTGGGTCATTTGGTATCAGCTGTCCTGGTTATGTCTCCTCTCAACTCCTGGTTCACTCCCAGGCTGCTCACTGGTGGGATGGGGTGTGGAGCAGAAAAGGCCTTGACTCTGTGCAAGCCCTGCTCAGCAATAAGGAAAACATCCCTGTGTTATCAACACTTTGCTCACAAATCCAAAGCACAGACCCATATCTGTGGGGCTACTATGAAGAAAATTACCTCAGCATGGACCAGTACAAACTCTCAGCTAGAGTTTAGCTTCCTTGTGTGCTCCCTTATGTTGTTCACTTTAATCTATTGGAAGGCAAAAAAATCACTGTAGTGATCATAATTCCTGTATCATCAATAACATGGGCAAGATAGACTTGTTGTCACATAAAACCCCTTTTGATGTCAATGAAACATGGTTTGGACCTTAACAGACTGATGTATGAGGAATTGCAGCTATCAACCTTATGTGACTACAAGAACATCAGAAAATTTAAGGGTCAAATTCACCAAAAGGCTCTACCTGTTCTGTGTTGATACAGCAATGAAAAGGAAGGATGAAGCTGGCTTTGTAACCAGCTAGCTAAAACAATTTTATTCACTGAGACAAGATAGGTTTGCTGTGATCATCAAGTTTGACCTTCTGTACCATACATGACTTTGAATTTTTTTAAGTGACTCCCATATCAAACCTGTTAGAGTTGGTGCTGCACATTTACTAAAGCAGCACATACAGGTCAAACTGACACAGATAATCGTGTGAGGTACAAGAATAGTAATTTAACTCACTCTGTTCAGATTGTATTTGCCCTGTATGCAGCTGTGCAGTGCTAGCAACTGCAGAGTCTAAGTTATGACTTTCATGTTTGGTGCTAGTTAGAAACGGTGCTGTCAAAACTAGAAGTTGTTTTATATACTGGAAGGATGTATCTCTTTTTAACTTTCTATCTGAGTAAAAGATCATAGGTTTAGATTAGATACTAAGAAAAAATAATTTATTGTGTGGGCACTGGAACAAGTTGCCCAGAGAAGTTGTGGCTGCCCCATCCCTGGAAGCATTCAAGGCCAGGATGTATGGAGCTCTGATCAGCTAGGTCAAATGGAAGGTGTCCCTGCCCATGGCAGGGAGTTTGGAACAGGATGATCTGTAAGGTCCCTTCTAACCCAGAGCATTCTGTAATTTTGTGATCCTATAATATTGTCCAAAAGGCATTCATGTAAGTAATACCATTTTATTGGTGGAGAAATAGTGGCATCAGAGGATTCAGCATTTTCTGAAAGTCCTGATTTCAAACTCACTTGCTAGCAGTGCAGGACTCCAAGGTGGTTAAACACATGAAAATGCTGCTCCTGAAGTTGCATAGCTGTATAAGGTTGTGTGAGCTATTTCCAGTCCTTTTTGGGGTGCAGCCTTATTACCATGATCACAGTCCCATGCTAACAGACATGTCTCGGGAAATTTGGGACAGAAGCTGTTTTCCAGCCTGAAGTGATTTACTTAGGCACAGTGGCATTTTCCACCAGAAAGGAATGGAAATTTTACCAGTTAATCTCCTGTTTCATTTTTAAACCCTCGTGTTTGTCAAAATCAGAACTTCTAGGCACCGTCTGGATGTGAATCAGTCAAAACTGTCTCCCTCTCTCCCTGGAGCTTTGAATATAAGTGTGATACTTCATTTCCTATTTCAACCATTTTCATATTTTACTGATATTCTGGATGGGAAATGCCAGTGTCTAAGTAATGATGATATGATGAAAAAAGCCCAATAAAATACAAAGTTTCCAGATGATTTTTTATTATACCATTAAATGTACTAGAATTGCAGGTAATAATGCAAGATGAAAAGTCATTGAAAACTGAACCAACAGAATCCACAGAAACTCTCACTTTCCATTTTTCTCTTTTCGCTAAAATCTGTGCCAGTCCTGTGAGTCTGCAGTAATCATCACTTTTTGTAATTTATGTGATGTTTTTCTTCTGTTTAAAATCTGGGCTACCAAATTTACCATAAAGAACTTCAGTGAGAGTGCAACATCTGTTCTGAATTTGGCACATTCTTACCAGTTCTGCAGCTGGTAAGCAGACAACACAGAGAGGGAAGGGATTACTCCAGTCTTGCTTACAAATGAAATAAAGATATCTGAGTAAGGAATTTTGGCTTACATGTTTCTGACAGTTATATAGGCATATAAATTAAGCAAAGTCTACCATAACATTTCCATTTCTCTAATTCATCTGGTTAATCCTCCTTGATTTATAGGCTTTGTTAACTGACCACCATTGAAATATATGTCTGCTAAAGACAGTTTCATTGCTCTTTAAATTTAGGTACTTAGATATCTTTAGGGATATGAGTATGGAATCTTATCTCAGATTTTATTTCATTTGATTTCTTCCCAAGAGGAAGTTCATAAAAGTCCTGAAAAAATCCCAATCAATGCCAATGGGACCGTAGAAAGGCAGTCAGATCTGGTTGTAGGGACATTTATTGAATTGTTTACTAATGCCTGTAAAATACATGGCACTATAGTCCTCCCTTCCATGAACACCTGTCACTTTTGAAAGTGATAGAACAGATTTTCCTGTCATGAAAATTTATTTTCAAGATGTAGTATTGAAATTGGGCATATCCAAAAAACAAATATATATCTATCTAGATGTATATCTAGATCTATATATCCAAACTGTTATATGTGTACTGCTTGGTTCAGAAAAAAATTAATAAATACATTTGATACATCTATAAATTATTCATATATAATGGCATTAAAGAGGTATCCAGAAGTAATTCTGCTATCAAAATACAAGCAGAAAGAAAGGTGAATACATAGCAAGCTCTTTCCTTTTTAATCACGTTCTTTGGTAAAAAGATGCAGATGTTCATCACATGAAAATGGAAAAAAATTACATTTTTGAGAGTGTGTACTATATATGCAATGAATTTAATGCAATGTACATGTGCATATCTGTTATACATTGAAGCTTTTTTACTACCTAATTTAAGGAATGTAAGAAGATAAAAGATCTATAGGTAAAAGGAGCAATGGGCTTACATGAATAAAGCAGCAAAGGTCTTCTGTTTTCAGTGGTGGTGATAATCAGTTCTGAAGCTACTGAAAAGGCAGGGTGATTTTAGGAAGGTCAAAGCACTGGTTAGCTTCTGTTGACTGCACCAACTTCATACATCTGCAGTTGAAATTACTTGATTCTCCGATTGGAGACCTTATCTTGCGGACAGTTTCAGAATCAGCAGGCAGGAAAGATCTGATTACTTCTTGGTAGAAGTCTGTTAAAGGTAATGTATTTCTTTTCCAGGAGTCCTCACACCTTCCCCTAATGTTCATTGGTTTTAGTTTTTGAGGCTTAGTATTCTTCTCACCATTACTTGAAAAGGCATGCTGAAGACTTTCAAAAATATCAAAGAAAGAAAAAATTCTATTCCTTCTGAGGAACAAATTTTATTGCCACATATGCATGGCCAATATCAGAAATTATACTTTGATTTAGACATTAAACTATGTTTGATTAATATAAAATTACAACAACTCCTCTTCACAAACTAGAGCTTTTGTGAAAGCCTATTATATTTGATGGGAATTTTTTCTTAAATTCAGCTGAATTTTTATCAGATCTAGAGAGCTAAAAGGGAATTTCACTAGTTTTTAATATTCTGTTCTATCTGGACCTCCTATGACCTGTCTCAATAGAGAAAAGAGTAATTTTTATTTCAGGTCAAGAATTACTCCTGCTCAGGTATTCACTGGTCATTTACTTTAATCTACAAAAATGTATTTATTCGAAGTAAATAACCCCAAGCCACTTAGTAGAAACATACAGAGAAAAACACTCCAGGACTTAAAATGATTTTCCTCATGGTTTAAACAAATGAGGACAGCACAACAAACATTTCTTTGACCTATACTGTGAATGTACCCAGGTGAAGCCTGCAAGGAACTCTAATAGAATATTCCTTGTAGCTTTCAAGTAGAATGAGCTGTTTCCTGACCCCAGGTTTTCTATGTCTCCCCATTATGTAGATTGACTGATTTTATAGGCTAAGGTGACTGATGATAGCTGAGTCTCAAGGTGGCAGTGAATCTGATTGTCTGTGCATTGGTAGAGAAATGAGTACTCAAAGCAATCGTCAGCTACATTATTGGCATTACTCGGAAGAAAAATCAAATAAAACTTTAAAGGAGCTAATAATTTCAGAATGGTCACTAAATGACAATATTGGCAAAACTGAAATGATGAAGAGACCAAAATCAAATAAGAGATAAAAAAAATAAAAAGGAAAAAAAGCCTGAATATGGTCTTTTTTTTATCAGTATCATTTTGACTGTTTAATTCTGTGAAGAGATAAAATTAAATTATCTCTGTGACAGTGGAAAAGACATTGTAGGCATCAACTACTGACTGAGGTCACAGGAAACAAAATAGATCTCCTTTCATAAGGAGCTTCATTATTTTAGGAAGCTGTTGTATCTATATTGTATTTCATAAAGTCTGGAGTGACAAATTGCAGTTTTTTATAAGACTGGTGACATGTGTGAAGCAATCTTGATATAGATATCTAAGACCTAAAGATAAGATATGAGATACCCTGTTTTTCAGTGATTGTCATTGTGTGTAAGACAGTGAAGAGTTCTCGGGGTTTGTATTGATCCCGAATGACATATCCATACAATGTGCTGTAGATTTATGTAGGATTACTGACTTAGCTTTAATACATTGTTCTGAAAACTGCAATGATTTGGGAGTAAGTAAACCTCAGCTGTAGGAGCAGTATGGATGTGTTAGGTAATCACACACTCTCCCAGTTTAATTTGCCACTGAATTTGAATCACCACCAGCCCTTTAGATACAGACCCCATCTCAATCCTTTTGATAGATTAGTCCACAGAGAGACAAATAATCTGTGATTCATAACCCTGTCAAGTTCTTTAATGTTTTTGGAACGCCAACTGTAAAATTATAATGGGATACTCAATATTGAAAGGTTAGTTAAAGGATTTTATGATGTTGAAAAAAGCACTGAAAGCAACAACAAATGTCTAAAATAAAAGCTGGTTTAATTGGTTTCCTAAGATGTCCCAAAAATGCAAGCAAGGCACTATGCTCCTAAACTGCTCTACACAGCAACAGACCCTCACTCCCTGTCTAGTAAGTTAATGAAATTCATGCTAAATATCTTGCAATATTCCAGAGGAAGAGCTTTTGTTTAAGAGAGGAAAGAACTATTGTATCTAATGTTGAAAGCTTGTGTTGTTTTAAGGTTAATCCATTTGCTGGAGCAGAATTTTTGCTTACAAAAATTGCTAGAACCATTGACACATCTTCTAAATAGGGAACAGTGTTTACCAGCAGAATGTGGAATTTAATGGAAATAAATGCAGTGAATTACTGTGCACTAGAATATCTTCCAAGTCTTGTATCTTTCATCACACACCTTTTTGTGCTCAGTAATCCCTAAACTTACATAATACAGAGAAAATGGCATTCAAAGTGATCTTTATGAATGTTTTTTGTGTTTCATAGCTTGAAGATAAGAGCTTCTGTCTGCTGTGGAAAGTCTCTGTCAACAGAATCTGCTTGATCAAAGCATCCTTTGTCAGTTATTAGTAGAAAGAGTGAAAATCCACTAAATTGTGATTCACTGTTATCTGTAGCATTTTCAGCTTGCAGCTTTTGCAATTTTCATGCTTCCCAAATTGTAACAATAGTTTACCATTTCAAATATGTTTTTTGGCGTGCAGCTAGGGGAATATAAGGGGATGTATTTGTTTCTTTTCTTTGGAAAATAATTGAGGGTTTGTTTTGTTCTTTTTTTCTTTCCCCTCCTGCAATGTATTTATGCTACTGCTTGTTCCATTCGTCATTTTTTGATTTCTAGAGAATGCCTGTATGAACCATTAGCCATCATAACTCAACAAACCTTTACTTAGCCTTTCTGGTAAACTAAGTTACCATCACATGCAAGACATTAGCCAAAGAAAGGTAAGAAAAACCTGAAACTAAATCACTCTTTAATTGTAAAAGCAAATGGTTCCTGTAGACAAAACTAAAAGACACAAAGATATTAAGATAGGAGAGAATTTAATCTCTCGCCGACATCCTCCCATAAAAGGTGAGTTTCCAGTATTGTCTCTCTTAACTCCTATTTTCTTTCTTCACTTTAAAAATCCTAATATATTATATTCCCCCCCTTACTCTTTCCAATATTTTTAAACAATTGAATCACTGTGTTACTGACTTCCTCCACTATGCCTCATTAAGTAATTGAGTTTAATTGATTCAAAATAAAGTGACACACTATTTCACAATGATTGGTTTGAATCAACATTTGCTTTTTTTCCATTGCCTCTTCATCACAAGCTTTTTCTCTCGAATATTTCCAGAGTTCTTTTCTTAAGTTAGGTGAGCAATGAACATAAGCATTGTTCAGATATATCTGCAAAGAATAGTGTGTCAGAGCTCTTTTGCTTCTATACAATGATTCGAACCATTTTTAAAATCCTAATTACTTTGACACTACTAAAGAAAAGAATTACCAACCTTTTTCTTTTTTTTTTCTTTTTTTTTTTTTTTTTCAAATTGTCTAGGAAGATTTTCAGAGAAAAAAATAAGAATTAATTAAAATACTCTGAAAAATGTGGAGGAGCTCAAAAATATTCATCACAGAATAAATGAGTCTTCTCAAAAGGTGCATACAACATTACAAAAAAAACCACAACCAAAACAGAATAAAAGAAAGACCCCAATTAATTTTTAGGAGATCATTAAAAACATGTGGAGGAAAATTATACATTTTTTCCATTTAAAAGCTGGAAAAATAGTGACCAGAGTAAAAGAAATTTTTAATGGTATGTCATAAGAAATGTTGACACAAATCATTCAATCAAACTTTTCTGTAATGTCTTTCTTTGTGTTTATGGTTCACTAATTCACTAAAAAGTGATAACAATTTCACATTGTGACCTTTAAATTGGAGTAATCACAGAATCACAGAAGAAACTGAGTTGGAAGAAACCCATCGAGTTGCAAGGATCACCGAGTCCAAATTGCATCCCTGCACAGCATCATAATAAGACTAAATATCTGAAAACATAAGGATAGATTGCTGTAAAAATATTCCAGATGAATCTCTGAACGTCAGTGCTTTATTAATATATCAGTTACATTGTCCCTGACATGAAATTGCAGCAGATTATACTCTTTAGGAAACAAATGCCAAGCCTGAAACCTATGTAACTGTAACACTCCTCTTCTGATAGCTGTTGGCAACAGCAGGTTACTTTACTAATAAGAAAAACGTATTTCTAAAATGTGAGAGATAGCAACCAGACTTGTTGGCAACAGCAGGATACTTTACTAATAAGAAAAGTGTATTTCTAAAATGTGAGTGATAGCAACCAGACTTTTTAAAATCTATTTGCTTAATATAGCAATTTAAAACAAATTAAAAAGGAAGAAAATCTGTTTTTCATTTCTCTTTGCCCTGAACTTTCCCCAGTATCATTAGAAAAACAAAAATGCTTCATTGATTAGGTTGCTCAACCAGATTAATGTTCAAGTACTTTTTCCTGGAGAAAAGATCCAGACTTTCACATTGTAATGTAGCTAATGACCCATGCCTAGTCTTGCTATTGCTGGAAGATTGCTATTTATAATTTCTTATAAACACAACATGCATTTTAAAGAATATTATCAAGAGTGAGAATTCTACTGATGCTAATCCTTTATTATTCCAAAACCAAAACTATTCCAGGGACCAAGGCTACAGAATATTACATTATGCAAAATCAGAACTTGAAAAAAATATGTACTCACTGACTATATTGTGGTTTTGCTCTTTACAGTGGGTTGACCCTGACTGGGTGCCAGACACCCACCAAAGCCACTCTATCATTCCCTTCCACAACTGGACAGGAGAGAGAAAATATAACAAAGGTTCATGAGCTGATGTAAGGTCCAGTAGAGGTCATTCACCAAATACCATAATGGGCAAAATGGATTGGATTGAAGGTATTATTTGAGTTTATTGCTAAAAAAATAAGAGCAGTGTAACGAGAAGCAAAAAATCTTAAAATACTCCCTCCCACCATTCTTTCCATCTGAGCTCTACCTTGTTCCCGTCCCCAGAGGTGCAGAAAGACAGTGAATGGGTGTTGTTGTCAGTTCATCAACACTGGTCCGTATGCTGCACAGGGAGAAAGATCTTTCCCCTTCTTCAGTGTGGGGTCCCTCCCACGGGACACAGTCCTCAATGAAGTTCTCCAGTGTGGCTCCATGCCGAGGGCAACAATTATCCACAAGCAACATAGGTCACTCTTTCACAGTGTGCAGTCCACCAAAACAGGCTGCTCCAGTGTGGGTCCTCCTCGGGGTCACAATTCCTACCAAGAAACCTGCTGCAGTGTGGGCTCCTGTCTCCACATCTCTGCAGGTCTCTGCCAGGAGCCTGTTCCAGCACAGACTTCCCACAGGGTCACAGCCTCCTCTCCAGCATCCACCTGCTTGAGCATGGGTCTCCTCCATGGGCTACAGGTGGATATCCCCCGGATATCCATGGGCTGCAGGGACACAGCTGCCTCATCATGGGCTGCACCATGGGCTGCAGGGGAATCTCAGTTCTGGTGCCTGGAGCATCTCCTTACCCTCCTTCTCCACTGACCTTGGTGTCTGCAGAGGTGTTCTCACCTTGCTCTCCTCTGTCAGCAACTACAACTGTGTAATAAAGTGTTTGGTTGTTTATTTTTCTTGTTAAATATATTACCACAGAGGCATCACAACCATTTCTGATTGGCCCAGCCTTGGCCAGTGGTATGCCCATCCTGGAATCAGCTGGCATTGCCTCTGCCAGACATGGAGGAAGCTCCTGGAAGCTTCTCACAGAAGCCATCCCTGTAGCCCCACTGCTACCGACACCTGACTGTGCAAACCCAATTCACTTTTCCTTTTTCCATCTTTCTCATAGTTTTGGGAGATAACATATATTTCGTACTAAAATTCTTAAAGCCCAAAAAGCCACTTTCATGAATGTAGGAGCCCCATATGGATGTAGATTGAAATAAAGGAACATCTATGTTTGTTATCTGCTGAATTAAAAGTATCCATCAGTACTTACTTTGCCAAAGCAATTTTTCAGTGAGCTGGCATAAAAACGTATAGAATTTCTTCTAGAACACATATGCCAGTTTAAAAGGTTTGGAATGTGTCACTGAAGTTAAAGGTTTTGGAGGAATTTCATAATAATTACCCAATGGGTAAAGGTTATAGTTGTGGGCAGCTTCATATAATTAAAGAATATGAGCATGAATAAATATTTATTTTCATAGTCATATGACATAACTTTCAGTCTTTTGTGTCCCTGATAGTCTGGGAGGTGCAATTTAATTATAAGAATTGCCTACGTACCACTGAAGATCAAGAAATCAGAATATCTATTCTCCACAAAAGAGGAAGACTACAGATTAGGAATATCTAGAAGACAGTCAAAAATAAAGCCAAGAAAACGCCTTTGAAAAGAAGTTCAACAAAAGAGTTGCTAGTTTCAAATAAATAAAACCTTCATTTTCATTTATGTACATATATATGTCTGGTGACAGAGGTTCCACGGCCCCTTTGGTCACCTGTTCACAGCCTTCATTTTTGCCATAATTAGAACGCTTTACCTAATATCAGGTCAGTTCTGATTTTTCCTACTGAAGACAATTTTCCTTAACCACCCTAAATAGATAATGTTCCTTTTATGACTACAAAACTGGCTGAATAGAAATAATGAGCATGGAGGTTGGATTTAATTCAAGGACAGATTTAGAAACACGGAAGCAGGACTTGTCTTAGGTGCTAAATATCATAAAAATGCATGCCAGATCAGTCTTCATGCATACGCTTCCTTATTACTTTAAGAACTTTATTTTTGAACATGATCTGATAAAACTGAAGATATTAACTCTTTAATAACGGTTCAAGAAACATAATACAAGCACAGTGTGTGAAGTAGCCCTAAACTGACATATATGACATATGACAAATTCAGTGTTCTCCTTCACAAAGAAAAACGCATTGTCTTTGGATGGAGGAAAGAGTGTTTTCTTCCTAGCTTTGGTCTTTACTAATCAATACTTAAACCAGATGAGAGATTCTATCCTAGAAAGTTGCAGGACTTACATGAGGAGTTCTAGTCTCCCACCAGGAGATTCTGCTTCAGACTCAAGGCTTTGCAATGTTTTGCTGTACATATTACATCAAACACAATGGTCTCATAGCAATTAGGAAAAAGCTTGTACTTCAGTCTTTGATTCACTTCATTAATTTTTTCCTTGTCTAGAACTATATGGATGTACGAAAGAATTATTTTGCCATTCCTTCATTTATAGAGAGAATAGCCAATATTTTTCTTTTATAGTCTCGCCCTGAAAAATGCAATCCTTCTGTAATGACTTATGAACATTCGTTCAGCTCAAGCTATGCAATCAGAATGGGGAGAACTTTTCTCTGACAATAAATCCATGAGCAAAATCAAAACCAGACAGATAATATGAAGCTTGTTCAGCTCAAATCTTTAAATGTTGAAAAGTGTGTTTTACTCCATACAGCACATATCTACCAAAAAAGATTTAATCAGAAAGAATAAAAATAGTGTTCGCTTCAATGTTTTCTGTTTGTTGAAATTGTTGGTAGGAGAAATGGTTGTATTATGTGAAAAAGAACATTTACTCTTAAAGTCTCATGTCAAGAAAAAGAAGAAAAATGGTAACTATATTCCCTTGGAACACATTACATTGTTTTTTCAACTCCTATGAAATATACTTCTTTTCCCTTTGGACTGGCCACTGCATAACTTTATCTGATGTACTAGATGCATGAATTTCATGGTAAACATGTCAGTGTTTGTATTTGCATGAAAAAATATCCTCACACAGAAACCATCGTATATGTATTCTTTATTAAAAAGTATTTAGTTTTGTCAGTCTTGCAAGTAAATTTACTAAATTGTACTCATTGGTGGTACATTTCTGCAACCTGCGTATTTTCAATTCGACCTGTATCTACGGGAAGATAGTTTTATAATTTGCCTAAGGATCATTTATGGTGAACTAAAAGTAGATATTTGTGTCCTTTGTTTTATTAAAATTCAGAATCAAATATTTCAAAATGTGTGGACTGTTGTTTTCAGTTATATTTCTACAGAAGTAATATAAGGCAAAGTATGTTAAAGTGCAAAATTTTAATCTAAATTCTCTGCTGAGCATGGAAACAAAACTTTTCTGATATGAAATGTTATTGAACTGAAATTGAAGGAAAGAGTTAGAAGCTTCCAAGGTCTCTCTGCTCGTGGTCGGACCCCAAAGCAACAGCTCAGTCATCAGTACCATCAATTTGTAATAGTCTCTCCCTGGTGATAGGTACAGAAGTAATCCAGGAAACTGTCTGGACAATGATGGAATTCTTCCACCTGCCTGAGGTGACCTATCCATCCACATCCATATTTATATTCCAGGAACTGAGGTCTTCAACCACTCTTTATCTCATGACAATGCACATGTTTATTGGATATTTTCTGTTCCATGAAGCAAAAAAGTTATAATTAATGGCTGTTCCAGTCTCTAGGTACCTTACCAGAGAATTAAAAATCAGACTTCTGGAAAAGCAAACTTACAGCTATTCTCAGTACCAAAGAAGTTGGAAATATAGTCACCTCAGAGCTAGTTCTCCCAAAATCAATATCACCTCTTGACTCTTTAAAGTCACCACAGAACAAGTCTGGCCATCAATCAGAAGCTGTTGCAGAAAAATGAGATAATGTATGCCTGGAGAAGTTTATATTTCCTTGAGCTTGGAGAGGCTGGGCAAGAGTAGAGCACCATCCACATCATTCCTTGCAGAGGTTCATTGCTGCAGAATTTTTGCCCAGGATAGAGAAGCACTTTTAGAACCACATCGTATGCTCATGTGTGTCCCTGCCTAGCAACACAAGATGCTGGCCTCAGCCAGGGCTTCTTGGCATTGTTGCAACAGCATCCCTGATGTTAATAAGGTTCTGTGATACCTCCAGTGCCATGAGTCATCTTCTCTTGTTCTGCTCTCCCATCTGTTCTGACGGTGAGTGCCACCAGTGTCAGGTGGTGACACATCACCAAATATGTGCTAAGCAACCATGCTGCTGCCAGAAAGACACTCTTTGTTGGACTTCAGCACATAAAATGGCTGTATTAATAAGTCGGTGCAAGGCAGCTAATTAATTGGAGAAAGCATTATTAGGCCTAATTTATGGGAAAACATAAAGACCACACATTTTGGGGCTGCAGAGCATTGTTATCAACCTCATACAAGTGAACCTGTCTTCAGTTCTCAGTCACTACTTTTTCGTCCAAAGCCTTATGAAAAGTCAGAGGTGTAATTAATTTGTGCCCCCTTTGCCCTCTCTTGGAATTGCTCAGGAGGTAAAAACATAGGGTTTGAAATTTAACCCCATTTGACATCGCTACCTTAAAACTGGTATCCTGAGGATTTTGCTAGCTGTCCTTAAAATCCTTCCAGGCTGACATATCTAACTAGGGACAGTTTAATTCTCCAAATCAATATACAAGGGGAAAAAAATCAGCTGGTGTTTGACAACAAGATAATACAAATTGTATGACTTCTTTCAGCCTGCTCAATTATTATGAAGGCCAGGGATTATTTAACACACTTAAGAGTTGTTAATTTTCATAGCAGTAGCTTGCAGACAGCCTAAATTAAAACAGACTGCTGCTGTGCTGTTACTTTAGATAATCTCTCAGTTAGGTGCTCTGAATTTCCAGACAAGTTCATTAAACAGAGACAGACAGAGCTGCAGAATTTACACGTGCAAAATATTGCCAAACAGATGTCAGAGTTTGCTGTGCTGGGCCATGCCAATACTGCATTCTTCTCCTATTTGCATATCACCTCATGTTATCTGGTATTATGCTAATTGATGCTATACATAGTATGTGGCCACATGTTCTCTGAGCTTAAAATAGTGTTATGACATCTTATCTCGAAATATGGAATAATTTATAAAGAAGCAGTCAGTTTCAAGTATTTTCCATTGAATGCAAAAATGATTGACTTGAGATGAAGCAGCCATGCAGGACTGCTAATGCTGCGCACACCAAGAACTGACCCCAAACCTGAGTCACTTCTAAACAGCTTTAGTTACCATCTTGTTTGGAAATTATTACCTATTCTCTCCTTGATCAGCTCACAATCATTAAGTGAAATTAGCTGAAAAATCAAGTAAGGTTGCATACCAATAACATGTTAATAATTTTGAGAAATATTTATTCTGCTTTTGATTAGAACATAGGAAGTTTGCCTTGCTGTAAAATATGCTCAGTGTGGTGTTGACTGAGCAGTAAGAGAAAATTATAATGGAAAAAGGGGTTATGTTTCCAGTGAGATATTTGTGGTACTTGCAAGGAATATCTGAAACATTATTAAAAGAAAAAAAAAAATGGTAAGGAGAAGAAAGAACATGATTAAGAGAAAAACATTATTTTTGACATAATTTTGAGATTCACAGTTTCTACTGCTGGTGGCAGGGAGTTAGGAAGATTCCTTGAATATGGTCGAAATTCTAGTTATTAGCATTTACATTATGCAGAGAATATTTACTAGAACATTATTTTTCTGAGTTTTGGAAAGTTTATTGGTTTTATTAGTCATCAATAACCAATCATAAACACACTAAATACCCTTTTTTATGCACACAGGAAAATTTTCAGAGAAAGACTGATAGTCATGATCTCACTGATTTGGAAAGCACATGAACAAATATAACATTGAAATACCC
The DNA here is from genome assembly GCA_013397075.1 of Rhabdornis inornatus. NCBI lineage: Eukaryota > Metazoa > Chordata > Aves > Passeriformes > Rhabdornithidae > Rhabdornis > Rhabdornis inornatus. Next base: position 399,068 of record VWZS01002632.1, on the reverse strand, counting down.
ACAGGAAATATTTGCTAAGGACAAGAATTGATTGAAGGCATGAGCAAAGGTTTTTCAAATGTCTATAATAAATATAGATCCTCAAAACTGGAGTACAGCAAAAGAGTACAGGATAGGAAAAATAGTAGACTGAATTAGTTGTCCACTTGTTTTGGAAATGAACTTTTAATTATAAGGTTTTAGGGTAAAAACAGTTATGTCAAACTGCATATTTACAGGTCACATTGATATTTTCCCACTAATTTGTAACAAAAATAATTCCTTTGTATGTATCCATACCTATACGAATACAGATATATAAGCAAATAAATATATTTTTATATAGATATAGCTATATTTAAGCTGAGATCTATCTATCTATCTATCTATCTATCTATCTATCTATCTATCTATCTATTAACACTTATTTGTCATTTTGGAAGAGCAATCTTTTCTGCAGAGACATAAGAAAGTTGTTATCATAACCGAATTCTGTAACGTTGATCTAGACCCACACAAAACTTCGTCTGCAGTGTTTTACTCTCAAACAAAATTATTTAAAATAGAAATAAGAAAAAAAATATTCAAATTTAAAAGGCAGTGCAAAATCCCACAAAATTAGAAAATTAAGAGCTTGTTTCCCAAGAAAGGAGACTTAAAGAACCGTTTTTTTCATGTTTGAAGGCAGTGAGTAATTCTAAAGAGAAAATGTTTCAAACAAACTGAAATTAGGTGTTCCATGGTTTTATTTTTACTTACTACCATTTATTTTTATTTCCCCCAACCCAGTCAGTCAACTTACTAGAGTTTTATTGAATTATTTAATTGAAATTTCATTGCCACTTTTTTAATATGAAAAAATGATGCATAAAAAATATAAGATGATCCTCTGAGATTGTGATTAATTATTTTAATATGGAATCAATTACTTTAACGCCAGATACACAGTCTCCTTTTTTAATAACTCCACCATTACTCCACCATTACATGGTAAATTACTTTTCCATGACACCCATTTAAAAAATAAATATTATAACATGCTGGCCACAGAAAAAAAAATAAAATTTTGAAAATGTCTGCTTTTGAAATTGAGATTTGAATGTTCCTTTAAATATTTTCAGACTTTGATTAGGAAGCAGGATCAGCAGTAGTAAAGAATTATAGCATAAAGAGCAAATGGTATCTCTTTTAAATATAAAGTTAAACTTCAGATGCTGTTGGACAAGAACAGCATTCAATCAGCACAGTCAGTTTAACTTAGGTGATAGTGCTGCTTGACCAGAGGGAAGATAAGGCTCTCATAACGCAGAGAATTTGAAAAAAAAACCAAAAAAAACCACTGGACAAGGAGGATTATATTTTGCAGATAGGGTCATGATTTTGGTTTCTCTTATAGCTGATTTTGACTTCTACAAATAATTTATTCTGTGTTTCTTTCTTTTCTATGTCTTTCTTTCCTCTGACAACTCACTTTGACCATTGCCTCGTAGACTTTAAAACAATCTCCTTGCTATAATTAGCAATGATCTGTGCCTGCTTTCATTAAAATATCGACATAGCAGTGATTTATATTTTCTTTTTTTCAATGTGGTAAAGACACAAATCTGGAGTTGTAAAGATATTTTTTCAAGACTTGGCATAAATTTGGCCCTGTCAGAACATCCGTAAAATCTCAATCAGAACAATGCTTGGTTGCCTTGTTGTTTGGTTAACCCTGAATGAATCTATTCACTGAACTGATAGGAGTGCTTCTTGATTAGGGGGATAATTGTCAGCTACATTGTGGAAAAATTGATTGGATTCAGGTTGAGCACTCTGCCTCTGCAAAAGCAGAATAATGTCTTTTCGGACAAATAATTATTTTAAAAATTATTTTTAAAGATTGCGTTCTGTCTGAGATCTTGGATGAACTTTACACCCAAACCGTGTTCTGAATCCATGACACACTCAGCTGAGGAAAAACGTGTGGGTGAAATACAGTGTTCAGTGATAACAGAAACTCTTAGACACCATGGTGTGTTCTGAAGCCATCAAGGCACTGACAGTCAAAGCATTTTTAGTGCACTTTATGTAATCTTTGTAGCAACACTGAGCACATTGCTGACCTCCTCGTCAATTTGGGTAACCTTTTGAAAAGGACAGAATTTAAGAACTAGATTTGGTATATAATTTTCCACGAGATTTTTTTCCTTTTTCAGGAAAAAAAAAAGTAATGGAGGAAAGAAGTATATCAAACAAGTTTTAGTAAATATCCATCAAAATAAACCAAGGTCTTCTTTTGTAAGGAGATTTTTTTTGTATCCTACTTGGAAAACAAAGTGTGCCCCATACTGAGAACAGATTTTGTGTTTGTAGCTTAGGGGCTTCTAAGTTTCCTCTCCACACAGATTTCTCTTCTTGCAGTTTCTGTACTTCAGAAGAAACTCTCAGAGATTTTTATTCTTGGTATATAGTGTACCTATAATGTATATTGCCTTGAGTTCTGGGACCATCCCAGGAAATGCCCTCTTCAAGACTGAATGAGGATATTCTCAGTGAGTCTGAGAATACGGGTATTTGATTACATTTTCTGACTCTAAATATTTCAATTGCCTTCATATCAAAATTTGGTTGTAAGTTCTTTTTCTGGGCAATGTAAAGTACTTCAAAGTTTTTGCAACTTGTTTACTTAAAGCCCACATTACTTTCTGTAGACTACCCCGGGGAAAAAAAAAAATTTGGAAATTTTATTAGAAGAATTTCAGAAACCTCATTTTTGGAACTCTGCTATCTGTCATGAAAATTTTGGATTTCTGGTGATCAATGATGATACGCATTTCCATGAATAGTTGGATTTTTGAAGGTTGAAGATATTTTTCTTGGTACCTCTAGAAAGTTTTGCCTGTAGGAAATCAACAGAACTGATCTGACGTAGTTTCACTGACCTAGCTCATGAAAACTTCAAATTATAGGGTTGAGCTTTGGCTCTTTTTAAAATATAAATCTTGAAAGGTCCTAATAATCTTCATTATATTTTCCTAGTTCTTCAAAAGTGAAGAAAACCAGGATTGCACGGAGGAAGAAGATGAAGTTACAGCGTGCTTTTTCCCTATGAAGATAAATCTTCCAACATTGTGTCAAATTCTTCCAAATCAATGTCTGAGCCTTTTTTTTCATTCCTAGGGTTTGGCCGAGTTTATGGCAAAGCATCCAACTCAGAATCATTCTGGATAAAACAAATTATATGATCCTGGCTAGAGGAGATCTAGCATGCCTGCCTCTGTGTGATATTCAATACTTGCTTGGTTGTCCAGGGCTGTAGCTCTTGTTTTGTTTTTTTTTTTTTGTATGAACAGCTTTCAGTAGAAGCCAGGATTAACACTTCTTATTTGCATGTGGCAAAGAGATTATAATTTTATTTCTGAAGGCCACTTTGTCACTTTAAGATTCTGACAGCCACATGCTGTCTTACTTCAGGAAACAGCACATCATAAAAATAATAGACCTTTGATAATCAGTGTGAAACCAGGTAATTACGTTGTTCCACTGGTAAAATGACAGTGTCACTCACAGTTTCCAAGTCTTGGTTGCAGTATGTGTAACTTAAATTCTTGAGCCCTCTCTTCTTGAGACACAATTTGTGCTTAATACAGTGATTCCTAGTCTCTACTAATGCAAAAAAATTTTCAACAGTTTTTAAAAACTCCTGGAAACAAAATTTATTTAAAAGCTTTATTTACAACTTTTTTTGGGCTTTTATTAATTTTCTTCTTTTATTTTTTCTTTCTCATTTAAAATACATGGAGAATTCAAGGGCTATTTTTCCTTGTAATTTCAATGCTTTCTAATATCTTAGGATAACGAAGGATCCAATTTGGGTAACACCACCCTGGAAGAAGGCACTCCTTCACAGCGATAATGAAAGTGATATCAACCTACGCTAAAATAGCACAGACATACAAATGGAAGCTATTTCAGTTCAAGGGAGGGAACTTTAATAGGTTTTTTCTTTGCTTGAATTTTCAGTTTTTAAGTTCATTCTCTCTTCCCCCTAAAACAGCATGGATGTGTTTGCCTTTAGGGCATGCTTGAAGGATCACGAAGTTGACTACTGTAAAAGTGAAATTTGCTTGAAAACCAAATCTTGTGGTGACATTATCATTCCACCCATCTCCATTAAAAAAACAAACAAACAAACAAAACAAAACAAAAAAAAAACCAAAAAACAAACAAACAAAAAAGCAAAACAAAAAACAAAACAAAACAAGACAAAAACAAAACTAAAAAACAACAAAAAACCCCCACCAAAACCCCAAAAAACCTCAAGGATTTAATTGATTCTTGCTTTGTGCAGTAGGGGCTGATAACTTTGAATTATGCTTAATTGACAAAACAATGCAACACTTAAGCTTTTGGTTTTTTTTTTAATTTTAACCAGTCTTATAAAAATACAGACACAGTTGTAATAAATGAATGCAAATACATATTTTCTCTATTTTTCACCTAATTAATAGGACAACTTTAAAATAAATGACACAGAAACCTCACATCCTGTCATTGTCAAATGTCATCAGAAAGTGCTTCTTAATTGTTCCTCAGCAGATGAGATTTACATAATTTCAATTGCAGATGACATCTGATGTTTTTAGACTATGTGGTCAAAGCATGTTTCTTCGTCTTGCATATAAATAGATGGTGATTTTTCATCACATCTCTATATGCAACATAACTGAGATAAAATGTGTGTAAGTGCAGGGAGAAGATATTTTTGATTGCCCTCTTAAAGACATCTGATACAGGGAAGCAAGAAGTTAGGTTTAGTGCAGCTTTGAGGACCATTTTTACAAGCTTGAATGTTGCTGTCTGATAGTAGAATTCAGTCTCAAGGTCTGTGTGGAGAGATGTTCCCTGTTCTTCCAGACTAATCCACACGGAATATTAGGCATAAAATAATGCCTGGTGAGTCTATCGGTCAAGTTGCTGCTGTGGAACATTCTTATCCTGGGACTGATTTAGGATTGTCTCTTCACCATCCTGAGGCACCATGACCACTGTGCAATTTCTTCTTTGTCCAACTCACTGCCAGTTGCCATTGTTGTTGGTGTCATTTGATATTGTTTAAGAAAAGCAATAATGTAGAAAACGTAGATGTCTCACCCAAAAAAGAAATATAATTGTGCCAGCTTTTCCAAGGACTTCAGGTGTCACACGCCCACGAGGTAAGTGGACATTTGTTCCTTCTGGAAAACATCCAAATGTTGGGAATCATTGAATGATTTGGGTTGGAAGGGACCTTAAAGGTCATCTAGTTCCAACTCCCTACCATGGCAGGAATGCCATTTACTCCATCAGATTGCTTAGGCCCTATCCAATCTGACCTTGAACACTTCCATGGATGAGGCATCCACAACTTTTCTGGGCAACAAATTATGACTATCATTTATTCTAAAATGTCATTTTATTCCGTATGTTTATATTGCCAAGACTGGACACTTCTGTCGCATTGTGGTAATTGTTCACCTGAGCAATGTGATTTTACTTCTCTTTGTTTGTTCACTCTGGTGCATATAAACAAAGCTGAAATGGCTTCTTTCATGTGCAAGTATGAAATAATTTGCCTGACCATAAGCATAGAAGACTGAATTTTGACTACTTGGACTAGTCAAGGAAAGAAAACAACAACACATAAACAAAGCAAAAGCTAATTAATCTGAAAGTTCATATGAAATCACATATTAAAAGTATTATTTTATTTTAAAAAAATCTATGGAGTTTGAAAAATAAAAGTGTTAATACATTTGGATGGGGGATTAAAAATAAAGCCTGTGCATGCTTACTCACCATATTCACATTTATTTCTATATGTACTTCTAGTCTTGGCCTATGACACACTTATTTAAATTATGGACATAAACTTCCCAATAATTTCTGAATAGAGTAATTGCTGTCTCTCTACAAGGCTTCACTGGGTTGAAAAGGCTGCCTTAATAGAAGAAACTTCTGGACTGGGCCTCTTGCAGCCATAGCTCATAGCTGCAAGTCCCACACTTCACACTAAATTGTCAGAAGGAATCATGTGAATGTGTAGTGAGAGTAAATGAGAAGATCTCGTTTTTTCACTGGGGTATTTGCCAGAGGGTTTTTTTTTCAGGCTTGCTAAAACAGATGTTATATGTACAGATTTAGTACAGTCAGAATAATGATAAAGGTTAATCCCATGCCATAACATGAACCCACCAAAATTTTGTTAACTTCAGTGGGAGAATCTTTGTCAGAACAATGCGGAATGATCTTTTTATAAGCAATGTAAAAATGTAAATAACAAAAAAAATTCTTAAAATTGAAAGGTTTAAAAACATTATTAGGAATATATTATTTTTATGGCTTTTTTTTAGTTTGTTTTTTTGTTTTGTTTTGTTTTTTTTTTCTTTTGTTTTTTTTTTGGGTTGTTGGTGGGTTGGGATATTTTTGAAAAGACTACTTTTCATTTGATCCTTAGTAAAAATACAAGGGCAGATTTTCATCTGCCTATCTTGCTTGGACTTCAAAATAGCAACCTTCAGGATTATTCACCTAATTTTTTTTTCCTACTTTAGGTGTTATACCACTGTCAAGCCTTGACATGGAAGAAAATATTAAGTTTGCAGTTCTAAATAAAAACAAGACCACAGAAGCAAGATCAACTAAAAATGCAGTGACCTGTACTTTCCATGTGTTTGGCATTTTGTTGTGAACTTTTCACTTGGGCCCAGAAAGAACAATGCTTAATTTTCTGATCCCAGATTGAATTTACAGCTCTGGCAGCCAGAAAATAATCTTTGGACTTGTAAATCATACGCATTTGATCTGGAAGTCACTGAGACAGAACAAATACAGAACCTCACAATGTAATTCATTCAGGGTTACTTTTTGGCTTGAAAGAGGACATGCAAGCAAATGAAAGTTCATTCAAGCATATAAAGACCAGTTTTCCAAATGAAAACCAGCATCATCTTTGTATTGGTCCTTTGGCCATTTCCTTTATTATGCTTTCAAGGACATTTTGTCCTCACTTGTGTAGCAATGTGCTTTGCACTCAATGGACTTATCAATACACAAAAATCTATGAAGAAGCTTGCATTTAAAGGAGACACATTTACCTGGAATCAATATATTTCTCTTTTTTTTTGTCAATTAGTATTATTCAACTTTGTTTACAATATTTTAGGCCTAGCAATACAATCTTTAAAAGACAGCAGAACAGCAAGTACAGGGAGAAGATGGGAGTAGAGAAATGAAAAAGAAACCATGCTATAGAAAAGCTTGCTTCACGGTCATTATTGCTATCCTGTCAAAAAATATGCAGAGCCCTCTGTCAGTGCATAGACCCTTTCCTCTTTGTTCTTTTTAATGATTTCTTTGAGTAGTTAAATCTAAGTTCCTTATGTGCATCCTTCAGTGATTGTGAATCAGAAGGTATGTGAGGATCCATTCATTTACATCATAATTCTGATGTCAACCTTTCCTGTTACCACAGAAACACAGCCCATGACCATGCTTTGTATTAAAAAGGAAATATATGATACCATCAATGATGACAGCTCCCATGATTTAATCCTTGATTTTTGCCGTAAAATCTGACCTTTACTTGATCTTACTGCTTTGCTTGCACATTTGATTTTAAGACTGCTGATAGCTTGGCTTCATTTGCTTTCTCAGTCTGCTCTAATACGAATTTACAAGGCTTGGAGTTTCCCAAATGCATCAGTTCTCTGTGGCTTTTGTCTGTTAAATAGAATGTCGCATTTTTACCTACCTAGAAAAACAGCGTCTCTAATGTCTCTAATGCTCATCATAAATTATCTTGTTGTTCACATCTGAAATATAATCTCTCTGGAATATTTTCTTTATAAGCCATTGTTCTTTTGTCTGCCTGGTAGCAGTTTCTATGCATGTCAGACAAAGCACATACAGATCAAGTCCATTCTTAGCTGTCAGGGATGGTTATAGGTCACAGCCATTTGATATTCACTTCTGATGACTTTTATTTAAGTTCTCCTCATGCTGAGAAATCTGATAAGTGAGTTGTATTTGCTGTTTTACCTGCATTCCAACTTTTAGAGTTCAGGGAACCTGGAATTTGATAGTAAAGATCTGAACCCATATATCACCTGGTGTTTGAAGGTTAGCGACATAAATCTTTCAATAAAAGAGCAAAGGTCTACCAGCATGTTCCCATTCCCTTAGCTTTCAGTGATAAGGAAGCCATTTTCAAAATAGCCATTAGGTCAAACAATGAATACGCATTCTGTAATTTTCTCCTTCATGAAATAGAGACAGCATAAGAGACAGCATAGTCTTGCATTTATAACTCAGCATTAACTGCTTAGTGTGTAAACCTTCTGATTTGCCTCTAAATACGTTCCCTGTTTTGTTGTTGGTCTTTGTGGGGGTTTTTATTGTTGGTTTGGTTTTTTTTTGTTTTTTCTCCAGACTTGTCCTCTTTATGCTAACAGTTATTGCCTTTTTTTTTCTTTTTTTTTCTTTTTTCAATTTTATTTCTCACCTTTATCTCCCATTTTACTTCAGGTGTTTTCCATTATCTAACGGAAAGCAGAGTCCATTTGCGGTTTCCATTTTTAGATAAAAATAAATTCTATAGAAAGTTCTGTTGTACTAGTTTAGGTACAGGAGAAGACTGATGATAGTAATTCAGAACTTTTCTATTACCCCTTTTAACTTCCAAATGCTTCTCAAATAGGAACTTTTCAGAGATGGGAAAAGTGAAGAAGGGATAGTAAATTGTGTGTTCAAGGCTAAAGAGAGGGATTATTGTTGAGCACGATGGAGTTTGTGTCCCTTCTTTTGTTCAGATGAACCTTTCCTTTACGGCAGCATCTTAGCTGAGATGTGCCTAGTTTTCATAGCCCTGATGCATTGCCTCATACCAATGTGTTTCTGCTGTGGCTGTTGTGAACACTACAATCTGGCATAGGAATTGAATGTTTATAAGCTGATCTGTGAAATGGAAAACAGAGCACCCCTGAGTTTTAGACCAAACATTGCTTATGTTTCTAGAAACTGAAGAAGCCTAAAGGAAACACACTTTGTAAGAAAAATGTTTTTAAGAATACACTTCTCAGTCAGCAAGAGCAAATTTTACTATAGCAATTTTATCCTTGACACCAGATTTATCATTGACTCTCTAGGAACTGGGTCAAGACTCTACTCAGATTTTCATCCTGCATAAAATGGCTGGGTAATGATCATGAAGCAGCCTTTTGAAGTACAATGATATAATTCTACTGTGTATTTTAGCCAAAACTCAGTCTGGATAGGCTTCTCCAGATTTGTTGGGACTATCCCTAAATCACTTATACTTAATGTAAATGTCATCTAAATCTAAGTGTTTATTACTGAAATTTTAAATGGAGGACAAAAAAAAAAATCCACTTCACTTCCATAGAGTAAGAGAGACTAGTCCTCCCTTCTTAAACAGAAAAAATATTAGAATACCTATTTTGTTGTTTGGTTTGGTTTGGTTTGGTTTGGTTTGGTTTGGTTTGGTTTGGTTTGGTTTGGTTTTCTTTTCTTTTTAAAAAATGGAAGAAAAGATGAGGAAATTGATTTATTTGAATGCTGCAGTTTCAGCTTTGGCCACAGTAATGGGCAAGCCTGACTGCACCATAGGAAAATAAATAACAGGAGACAAAAAATACGAATAGTTGGAAAAAAACCCTGAGAGACAGAAATAAATGTAGAATACATGATTATGACAAGTGCTAGCATCATCCTGGATGCAAATAAATGAGCTAATTTGCATGGGATTTTTATTTATGAATTCAAGACTGAGATTGATCCATAGTAGGAGTGCAGCCTGGAATGCTCATGTTCCCTACACTTCACACAGGTTATGGAACATAGCAATATTTAATTGTGTCTATATGGAAAACAAGGGGCAGTGGGATATATAGATTTTGGTGGACATGAAAGCATAATATAAGAAAAAAGCCTCAGAAGGAGTTCAGAAGCCAGCTTCCAGGGATTCAGTAAACTCAGAATAAGCATTCAAGACCAGTGAAATGGTATAGTAAAGCCAAGGCAGATGTGGAGGCTTGGCAGATATACAGCAGTGGACTATAAGAGACTCATGCCCTTCTGGAGGGGCTGCTGGAAGCCAGAAACATCTAAGGTACATTGAGCAGCCCTGGATACCTGTGCACCTGGGCAACTGAATGTTTGCTTTTGTCAATACTCGTTAACTGCTAGTAGCTTCACATAGAAACACCATAGCAACTCTAAAGTGATCTGAAGAAGTGTGTTTAAAATATGTGTAACTTTTCAGGCAGGCAAACTATGCCTTTTTTCAGAGCTTCATATTGGCAGAGAACAGGGATAGATAGTAAAGAATTAGAAGCTTATAGTAACTTCACAAATAAGTAAAAGAATAGTGAAAGATTTTAAAAGTTGACCAAAAAAGCACCAAGCCTACAAGAACACTTTTTAAAACACCTAAATGTAAAGTCCTGGCTTGTAAGCATAAGGGAAGCTGTAAAGCTTTCCAATTAAAACAGTTGAAAAGGTAATCCATATCTTCATAATCTGATACCTGAAAGTGGTTAGGTCTGGAAGCATAATGCATGAGCCTTCACAAACCAAAGCCTCCCTCTATTCTGATAATATTTACTCCATTTGTTAGTCTTGTGAGGTCACAGGACACTAAACCTTAAACCGTGGCAGCCTGCTACTCATATGTGGGGTTGAAATTACACCAGCCTGGGAACAGAGCCAAGACTCCCAGGTGTGTATTGCTTCAGAAGAGGCTGAGGATCTTGAATAAAATGCTTCTATTCTCCTGATTTTGATTTATTGGGATTTAGGCAGATATCTCTGGAGAAAGAGCTGAATTCCCTTGGGATATCTTTTCTAGGAGGAGAGAAACACTCCACAAGAAACTGAGAGGAGATTTCTGCCAAGGTAATCTGCCAAAGATTCCCTCCTCCTAAATCTGCTAACATGAGCATACCTTTTAAATATGCCAGCATGGTTTGGAAGGCATGTAAAGAATCTAAGCGAGCATATAAGCAGCTAATTTGAAGTGCACAGATGCACTTTCCCTTGGGAATTATCTCAGCTCCTGAAATTTCATTCCAGTAATTACCAAGGCAAATCACAAAGATTTCCATTTACTAGTCTGGGGCTTCCTGAAATCCTCTAATTAAACTCCAGCAAGATGATTTCAATAGAGCAGGGATTTGATTTTTTTGTCATGCTCTTTTCTGTTCTTCCTTCCCCTCCACCACAGTCGTGTGACCAGATGAACAGCTCTGGGTGAGAAGGCACAAGTCTAACACCAGGAGCAAATTATATGCCCTGCAATAGTAAGATGCTACCAGTTTCCTCCTTTAGTAACAATATTCTGTATCATGAGAATATTGTTTAATACAGTCAAAAACTGATATTACAGTATGGAAAAAAATTGAGGAAAAGCCAGGTAATATTCATAAAGAATCTGTCAACACTGAAACTTTGGATTTTTAAGAATTATTTCTTTGATTATATTAAATGCAATTTAGTGGTCAAAGGTTTTAAACTTCTTTCTTCTGCTAGAATCCTTCCCAGAGCTAGACTGTCCATTGCATAGACAGTTGACTGAGACAATCTGCCCTCCACATTCCTTTTGTGGTGACAAAATGCAGAAAACCCTTTTGTCCTTGAGGGTTATTTTTTCCATACAGCCCTTCTGACCACTTCTAGAAATTAGACACCTGTAAATGTAACTACACTAGGCAGCAGCTGAGACCAATAGGTGAGAAGTAGTATAGAATGACTTTAAACCAGACTCTCCTGTGCATATTTAACTGAGCTCTGCTCAAACTACAGCCCAACAAAAACCAGTGAAATAGCATCAAACAGACTTTTCTGGTTCTCCTGGCAGCTTAAAGTTAGCTATTGCTATGTGGACGTTTGTATTTCAGCTTCAAGTTTCCATTGAAAAGGAGAGGACTTTTATGAGTGCACATCATGTTTATGCTTTCACATAATCAGATTGCTCATCTTTTCACAGGAAAAATGAAAACATAGCACAGTGTATGAACCCTGAGGATCAAAAAATCACAGAATCACGGAATCACAGAATCACAGAATCACAGAATTACTAGGTTGGAAGAGACCTTCAAGATCGCTGAGTCCAACTCATGCCCTAACATCTCAACTAAACCATGGCACCAAGTGCCACATCCAGTCTCTTTTTAAACACATCCAGGGATGGTGACTCCACCACCGCTCTGGGCAGACCATTCCAGTACTTTATCAGTCTTTGAATAAAAAACTTTTTCCTAATATCCAACCTAATTTCCCCTTGGCGCAGCTTAAGACTGTGTCCTCTTGTCTTGTCAGTTGCTGCCTGGTGAAAGACACCACCCCCCTCCTGACTACAACCGCATTTCAGGGAGTTGTAGACAGTGATAAGGTCACCTCTGAGTCTCCTTTTCTCAGGCTAAACAACCCCAGCTCCCCCAGTCATTCCTCACAGGGTTTGTGTTCCAATCCCCTCACCAGCCTTGTTGCCTCTTCTGGACGCACTCAAATGTCTCATCATCTTCCCTGAACCGAGGGGCCCAGAACTGGACACAGCACTCAAGGTGTGACCTCACCAGTGCTGAGTTCAGGGGAAGACTGACCTCTCTGGTCCTGCTGGCTGCACTATTCCTGACACAGGCCAGTATGCCATTGGCCTTCTTGGCCACCAGGGCACAATGCTGGCTCATGTTCAGTCAGCTGTGAACCAGCACCCCCAGGTCCCTTTCTGCCTGGGCACTGTCCAGCCACACTGTCCCCAGCCTATAACATTGCAGGGGTTATTGTGGCCAAAATGCAGGGCTCAGCACTTGGACTTGTTGAACCTCATCCCACTGGACTCTGCCCATCCATCCAAGTGTTCCAGGTCTCTCTGCAGAGCCCTCCTCCCAACAGATCAACACACGCTCCCAGCTCAGTGTCGTCTGCAAATTTACTAATGAAAGACTCAGTACTCTCATCCATGTCATCAATAAAATATTGAACAGGACTGGCCCCAGCACAGACCCCTGAGGAACACTACTGGTGACTGATCCCCAGCTGGATTCAGCACTGTTCACCAGCACTCTCTGCGCCCGGCCATCCAGCCAGTTCTTAACGCAACCAAGAGTGCTCCTGTCCAAGCTCTGAGCTTTTCCAGGAGTGTGCTGTGCCAGACAGTGTCAAAGGCCTTGCTGAAATAGACAAACATCCACAACCTTTCCTGCATCCACCAGGTGGGTCACCTGGTCATAAAAGGAGACCAGGTTGGTCAAACATGACCTACCCCTCCTAAACCCACACTGGCTGGGTCTGGTACCCTGGCCATCCTCTAAGTGCTGTGTGATGACACTCAATATAAACTGTTCCATAACCTTACTGGGTACTGAGGTCAGTCTAACTGTCCTATAATTACCAGGATCCTCCTTCCCACCCTTTTTATAAATGGGTGTCACATTGGCGAGCTTCCAGCCATTTGGAACCTCACCAGTGACCCAGGACTGCTGGTAAATGATGGAGAGCAGCTTCACATGCTCCTCTGCCAGCTCCCTCATCACCCTTGGGTGGATCCCATCTGGTCTCATACATTTATTAACATCCAAGTGGCTCAGCAATTCTGTGACTGCCTTCTCCTGGATAACTGGGGGACCATTCTGCTCCCTGACGTCATCTACCAGCCCAGGAGCACAGCTGTCCTGAGGACAAGCCACCTTCCCACTAAAGACTGAGGCAAAGAAGTTATTAAGCACTTCTGCCTTCTCCTCATCTCAGTTACTAATTTCCCTCCCACATGCAGTACAGAACAAAGGTTGTTCTTACCCTTCCTTTTGCTGTTAATATATTTGTAAAAGCGTTTTTTATTACCCTTTACAAAAGTTGCCAAATTAAGTTTGAACTGAGCTTTGGCCTCTAATTTTTTT